>OY979642.1:12927097-14127097 GCA_963855885.1 Coenonympha glycerion
TACGAACGGAACTGAATCACATCGATCTAGTTTCGTATCTAATTCACGATTTTTTTTTATTGTAGATAGGCTCTGTGCTTGCGCTTGACGACAATCATGCCTGATGGAAAGCAATGATGAGGTCTAGGTTGGAGCGCGCTTGCCTAGAAAATGCCAATTCACTCTTCGTTTGAAGGCACCCAGATTAAAATTATTCTAAATAGATCATAGCTTATATTGTGTTTTGCAAGGATCCGCAAATTAAATACCGGGAAATTGCTGCAACATTGAGATTTAAATTAGCGAAGTGTGAATTGGAAATGCGCTGTATGTATATGATTTTCAGTTAAATTAATTTTCTCGTAAATCCGTTGAGCTATTTGCACGTTTGATTAAGAAACTTTCACTTCAAAAATCTTTATCCAATTTGATTCAGTTCATTTGTAAGGGTATGTGAAACTTTACTATTTCTGAAAAGATACCCATGCTTTGCGCTGCATCTAAAGTGAACCAAATCATTTTTAAAATTGGCTGCTTCTGCCAAAAACGGCCTTAATAAAACTAAGACAACCTTTTCCAATAAAAATAAAGACGACATCCGCTTCTCTTGAAGATAAAATAATAACTATTGAATATTTGTCAATGAATCAACAACATCAATTTAAACAATTTTTAATTACTCTGAAAAGAATATAACTCAAAAAGTAGCATTTTATTATACTGGATCAAAAAAAAACTCAAAACAAAACCACAATGAAATGTAGTTAAAACTGGATAGTTACTAAGTACAATAAGAATACAAACGGAACCCTGCAGGACATCTTCAGACTGAAAATTGAAACTTAATTCTTGACTTTTATCTATGAATCAAATACTAATGAATAAAAAGGAAACTGTTGCCCTAATGCCCTACTCGTATGTTAGTACATAGTATCTCTATGGATACACTAAAATTTTTCACACCATAAAACTATCTCTACCAATGTAATTTTGGCCTCCAGTTTTCCGCGACTTCGCCCACATAAGTAAACTTTGAGTTTTAAAAAGTCACGTTGAACCGTTTTTAGTATGTAACCCTTAAACCTAAAATGGGTAGGGCACAAATAAGGCCGTATTTTAAACAGAGCTGTTCACTGTTCAGTGTTCAAGACGGTTAAAATTGAAATAAAATACTCGTAAAAATACTTTTTATTGTACAATATCAAATATTACAACGGGAGATCGCAAAGGAGCACATTTTTACATACAACCAAGGAAATAACTTGAAGGAAGCAAGAAAACGAAAAATAAGAAAATTTTCACTGAGTGCGTATTTCTATTGCCGCGTTAGAGGAGTCTATGATGAAACACAATATCAAACTGTTATCATACACGTCTGTTGTGAAGGGGCATAGAAATATACGACACAGTTACGTATAATAAAAGAAAAATAAAAGAGCAATCCACAGATCGCTACTCAGCGGAGTTGTAGGAAAATGTAAAGTTTTAAAAGGACCGCTGGCATTATTTCATTTTGCAAGCGTAATAAATTTCCCGCTCACAATACCAAGGTATTCGTTAAGCTCAAATATAACCACCGTTTTATACGGAACAATGGCTGATGGATTTACTGATTAAAATATTGGTCAAGTTGGTAAGAATTTTTTAATTTATTTCTCGCCGCTATGGTACAGTGGAACTCATCGTACTTATTATTTTTCACGATATTATATCTAACCGAAAAACTAACAACTGGCTTCAGAGGATCATGAGACCAAAATTCAATTTATTCGAATGGGAGTTTTAGCTTTCTCTCTTCTGATTTTCCCGTGTTCAAGTCATCAAATACAAATTGTTTTTTTATTTGTGCAGAATATTCAAGATAATATTCATATTCAAAACAAAAAATAATTGTTTGTTGTGTTGTTTTAATTTGTTTGTTTTTGTTTTACATCTCATATTAAGATGAAAAAAGCGTGTGTAACTCGGGTCCAAAATACTTGGTTCTAAGACGCCGCGCCGTGCATTAAATTCTTCGCTTCTTTCAGGATTCGTCTTTACTTCTATAGCATCCTTTGTTGCATTCTGAATGCAGAATAACGCCCTCGAGGGTCAAACTTTAATTTTGGCCCCTTTTACTACAAATACTATTCATAGCTAAGAATACGAAAACGAATAAGAGGCTCATCTGATGGTATGTGATACACTTAGGTACCTATTTCAGATTTTATAGTGTTCATTACAATGTTCAACTCGTCATGAACTTATGTTACAGGCAACGACAATAATTAGCTCCAAAACTTAATTGCTATCACGCAAGCAATATTTTAATTATATTTTAAAACATAATTAAAGTATAGGCTGACTAGCTAATGGAACATAACATGAACATAAAATTTAGATTACAATGTCAAAAGCCGAAGTTATAATCGTTAGATCCTAATCAAGACATGTAATCAGCTTAAACCAAAAATTTTGGATTGTTAGGCATATTTGGTCATGATTAAAATCTTTAATTTTGACAAAATAGTGTAAAAATTTTAGTAGTATATTTCTTTCATCTAAAGTAATTAACTTAATAATAGGTCAGTAATAAATCAGTGACAGGGGAACTGTGGAAGAATCATTGTTTAAATTAATTAATTTATTTATTTAGTACAGAAAGGACATGTACAAGGACATCTTATCACTACATATGAGGATCTCTTCCAGAGGCCCTAGATGTGGGAACAATAAAAACATGATAAAGTTACAAAACTGTTTGTTTTTTTAATCAAACTATAAGGTTCTGTGGCCCCGTTATGTCTCGTTCAGTATTATTTTTTCTATTTTCACCCTAAAAAGAGATAAGCGAGGTTAAAACCTGCATTTAGAGTGCCACTCTCTCTATTACTGGTACAGGCTGATATACCTATTACCTACCTGATAAAATCACATTGTTGGAATGTTTTGAATCCTAAGCTGTACCTATTAGACTAGGATTAGAAAGTAGAAACACGAATGGATAAAATTTTCTCGATAGAAAGTTCTCCCAAAAGTTGCTCAAAAATCATTTTTATGAGATACTACAATAAGCGTAATTGTAATTTTTGTTTTAATGTGTCGATAATAATAATATCACAAAACGCTCAGGAACAGATTTTCGATAACTGGCTTAGTTTTTTGGAAATTAGGTAAAACGTGGTTTTTCTGTTATATTCTTCCGCTACGCTATACATGTCGCACCCACCAACGTATGCGTGAGACTGAGAATAACAAAAATAAATTCAATATAATATACGAGTACTCTTTATTTATAGGCTTATATACCTAGAGTTCCAATGAGGCGTGTGCACATGTTATTGTTTGCGGTTCTCTAATGCAAATGACGCAGACCACAAATATTACGATCCAAGGGCATCGTCATTGGAGTCATGCAGTGCTATTTTGTTGTCAAATTTTACTTCCTTTTTGTGGGTTTTGGAATACATATAATATTCATAATACCCTTCCCATTGGGAGAAACTTCTCGTCCAACAGTGGTCTCTAATAGGATATTGATATGCGTACTGATAATAACAATTTAAACCTTTAACGAATTTTGAGGTGATAATCTCTTATTACTGCTAACAAACCATTTGTACTTTTTATATCAAATACCTTTGCGCGTACAAACAAAAGATATCTCATAGCTAAAGTGATCGCACACTGGCTTTATTGTTCATTTATTAATTGGAAATAAATCTGTTCTAACAATAGGAAAAAAGGGGAGAACCCCCTTTTTTTAGTTGAAATGTAGTCTTCTTTTAATTACCTTTCCTAAGTAAGATTATTATACTCATAAAAAGTTATCTAGTTAGATTTGAATTTTTACAACTTTTGTGCCCATTAAAAAAGGTTACGCCTATTTTCAAATCACTGAAATGTAAAAAAAATGTTCAGAATACTTTATAATTAGTACCTTACGGTGACCTTACGTTAATAACTGTATAATAGGTAACTATCATGTTTAATACTAATTATCTATTAAATTTCTTGATATTTCAACCTAGAAGTATATGAATGTACTTAAGGGGCCTGTGAACTACGATGTCTCCGTTAATGCAAAATACCAAATCATTTGTAATTCGTGAATATTTAGATCATGTTGTGGTGTTATTCGGATTCATATAGTAATAATCTATGCTCCTGGCCATATTTGGTTCGGAAATATTTCTTTAAAATAAAATAATAATCAATTTTGATCAAAATTTTTATAACTTTGGTTGAGTTCCGTAATACCAAAAATTATGAATGAAAACTTGTAACTTTCTTTATTAACTGGTGTTTTTCTTTAGCTGGACAATAAAAACTGTGCTCCTGAACTAATGCGACGTGAGATAGTGTTGTTTTTATTACAAAACAAATAAGCAGAAAACATGTCCTCTTTGACATAAAAATAAGCAAAACTAAATTCGCTTACAATTTCGTTTAACAACAGTATTTCGGAACCAGATATGGCCAGGAGCATAGATTATTACTATACGAACACACCACAACATGATCGAAATATACACGAATTACAAATGATTTTGGTATTACGTTTGTATGGGAGACGTGGTAGTTCACAAGGACTCTTAAGGGCTAAGCCAAAAAAATAAAAAATAAGAATACAAAATGAAAATCTTTAAAAATCTTTATTTTTTCAATGTTTCATTATTTCTAACCTAGTTCAATATCTATATATCTATATACTTATAATAAAACTGTAAAGGGTCGAATTCTGTACATTGAAGATATTTTGAAATTTTTTGTTGAGGACACTATTTAGTCGATACTGAAGCCAAAACTGTAATTTGTTTAATTTTTGTCTGTCTGTCTGTCTGTCTGTCTGTCTATCTGTCTGTCTGTCTGTCTGTTTCACGACCGGGCATCACGGCTAATCCGCTGGATGGATTTAAATGAAACTTGACATGATTATAGTTCATACCCCGAGGTAGGACATAGGATACTTTTTGTCCTGAAATTCATCATGGTTTCCCTGGAAGACGGCATCAAAGTCCAAACGTTTTTTAGTTATAATTCATTAACGTGTTGTCCGATTCCATTCATTCTTTTTTTGTTAGAAAGGAGGTTCTTTAAAGATTATTCCATACAAATCTTATCATCATCACTTTTGTAGTTCAGAAATTACAGACATCAGAACCTTTAAGTTCAAGTAGGTAGGTGACTTGAAACTCGGAATGCACAAATAACCTAGGGCTAGGACGTAGGGCTCAAGTAAGACTGGAGTACCCTTACAGCCGTAAATAAAAAGGCTTAGCAGGAGATTTTGTATGGTTTAAAATTTTTCACTTTTAGGGTGAACAAAAATCATGTAACTGGCGTTATCGCTACGTTATACCGTATAGCGCCATCTCTACAATTTATGTGGAACTTGAATGTAAAACTCTGAGATAGGTACTACCGAATTTGAAAAAAAAAACTGTCATGTTATTTACTGTTTCCTGACTTTATATTAAGATGGCACTGTCAACACATGATTTAAACTTTATCATCCGTAATATGGAAAAGGTAAGATAATGGTTCACAAATATTTTTAACTCTTAGGTCTTATCGATCCTAACCGACTTACTGTCATCTAAGGTCTTTTTATACGTAAAGAAATATATAGCCATTGTCCATTCTGATGTGTTTGGATTGTATTGAGATGAACCAAAGATTTTTAAAAGACTCTTATATTATGTTGGGCTGGGGAATATTGTTAGTAGAGTAATTTATCCCAGTGGTACCTACCCGGCCGAACTCTGAAAGAAGAGTTCTACCACCAGTACAACTTTTCAGAATAAAAATCACAATGATCTTTTAACTACGTATTAATGAAACTTTATATTATTATTAAGAAAAAGGAGTTTTCAAAATCACCACAAGATAACCCGTGCAAAGTAAGAACAGGTTTCTGTACAACATCACACCAGAATCCCGCGAAAAATCAAGGAATTCCAGTAGGAAGGTATATTATGTAAAAAAATCGTAATTCACGCGGGCGGAGCTGCGGGCAACAGCTAGTAAGGCAATAAAAATTAGAGTAAAATACCGTATGTTTTTGTTTTTTTAAATAGTTAGATGACACTCATGCAATACAGATACTTATTTACAGAGGTAACAGTAGCGGGAACGAGTTCAGTGTTCAGTGATCTTGAGAAGCCCACCGCTCGTAAATAAGTTATTGAACTTATTTATTTTTATTTATTCATATTAAAATAAATCCAAAGGCACTTCTTATCTACCTACTATCGATTTTACTATGAATTAAAAAGCTAAAATAATGAAGTACACCTCAATTTGCACTGGACTTGACCAAGAGGTACTAGTAATTAACAAGTAACTGTAACTGATGACAAAATATGAGAGTTATGAGATAGAGAAGTTATGGAGTTATGAGCTCATAGATATGCAGTTTAACTGTCAGCGCCTACAAGCTATTGCGAAATTCCTGTAAAGTGGCGCATATCTAATGTAGAGGGTCACAATAACAAAATGTCGTACGACAAAATGACGCTGAAACTAGCCTGAGTTGTTTGTTACCCCAAGAATTAACATTAATTTGACATAAAACTGACCGCTTACTGACTCCTTAAGGAGCACACCACGGGTGTGCCCGCGAAATTCAATTTTTTTGTAGTTTTTCGCGATTTTTAAGCTGATAAGACTTAATAGGCTTATGGCAGTCAAATTGCGATAATCCCAAGATCATCTTCACGTATTTATATAAAAATCTCTGCTTGAAAGTGTCGAGTTAAAGAAATTAATCCGAGATTTGCGAGTTGCTCACTTAAGACTCTTTACTTGGACTAATGTCCTGGGATAGACATTTTTATGCAAAAATTTTGATATAAACATGTAAAGAAGTAACTGCCATTCTCGCAAAATGACTGCCATAAGCCTATTATGTGTAATTAGCGTACAAATTGCAAAAAAAACCACGAAAATTTTGAATTTCGCGGGCAGACTTGTTGAGTTCGCCTTAATAGTAATTAAGGGATGCTTTTATCGATTACTTGTTTTAAATTTTTTTATAAGAGACCTAAGCAAGAAAATGCTGTGCGCCTTTTACTGTACACCGTATATATAACCGTAAATTATGTTAGCCTCGCTTCGAGCTTCTTGGAAAATTGTTTAACACTTGAAATACTAGAGATCTTCTGATTTATCATAAAATATTGTGAAGCTTTAGAGTTGATAACACATGAAACTGATTTTACATGATCCTCTTTGAAATTAGGATGTGTCGAAAATAGTTAACTATACATTCCCTATCTCTCAACCCTATTTTAAGGCCCACTTCTGCTTATAGGTCTCCTTTTACAATGTCTCCTTTTAAATTTTACATAATTTAGGAGGTTATGACAAAAAATTACTACGCCAGCCAAAAAGAATGTTGGCAGGATTTTTTACTTACAACATTACTAAAGTTACAAGTTACTCACTGTACACACATTTAATGGCGCGTCCTCACGCTTGGCACTTGTCGCACACTCCAAACCTTTACAAACGTTTGGTTTGACCTTAAGGGAGGTGGAAAACATCCGGGCGGTTTGTATAGTTTTTCGCTAATAGTGGGCTAATGATACAGTGTAGGCTTATGGCCATTTCTTTTGCGGGCACAAGATTTATGCATATCTACATGTTTCTAATAAAAACTATGGCCAACAATACTCATTTACTCAAAATCACGCTCAAAATCTAGCTCGAAATCTCGGAAACTACAAAAAATTATCTTTTGGGAACCAATATGAGGTGAATGGGAAGTTTCGAGCAAAGTTTCTATTAAAACATGTTGTAGATAAATATTATGCCCGCAAAATTCATTGCCATACACTTACAATGTGTAATTAGTCTAATACACAGGTCTTATATTTGCGAAAAACTAAATAAAATTTGAATTTCGCGGGCTGGGGCCGAAACACCTTAAAGAAACTCCGCCAAACGTACCTATGGGAGTGGCTTATTATAGAAAAATTATATTTTTTACATACAATCAAGAAAATAAGGGAAAGAAAACAAAAAATGCGATAAAATGGTGGATTCAAAATGTATGAATATTATTCATCACCATTGCACGAATAAGTCTGAGTTGTGAGCAAGCGTGTGTGGATATAATATCGCAAGTTGGCAAGCGCTTGTGGTAAACTCCCTAATATAATATTTGTGATAAAAAAAACGACACTCTACGGATTGCCCGCGAGCGCTTGCAAACCAATAAAAAAACACTGTCCGCACTTTTTAATCTGTGGTAGTTTGTTGAGGTTCGCCAAGTGTGCGGACGCCCCTAGTTTAACCCAACCCAACGCCGGTTTTCCTTTACTATTATACTGATTGCGGAAAGTCATGAGGTTCAAAATTCAAAATCAAATCCGTACGTAATTTGATTTTGATTTCGTCGTCGTCCTAAAGAGGCCTTAATCATTTGACAACCCGTTGTATATCACTGCGGTGTATAAATAGCTACTCGGATCTCGTTTACAGCGAGTTGGTATTGTTTTCAGAATATTACATTTCAGGTCACTGAGGCTCGGACCTTTTGCACGCCCGTTATTTCCGGAATATGCCAAAGGGATGACCGAGCGACAGCCGACGCGGCAGGCCGACAAAGCTGACTAGCGCCTCTAGACATATGCCATTTTGTGATACGCTAAAAAGATGCTAAAAAGATAAAAATGGAACGAAAATAACAAATGTATGAAAAATATTATTTTATATAAATTATTAGTAAAACGATTTTAAATTTTTTATGATTGCAATGAAGGCGGACCGTCACCTACAATTATTCCAAATTTCATGTGGATATCTTTAATAGTTATTGAAATAAAGGGGCGGGACAGACATACAGACGGACAACAAAGTGATCTTATAAGGGTTCCGTTTTTTCTTTTATGGTAGGAAACCCTAAAAAAGACTGCACACCTAAAGTGCCGGCAGAAGAAAAATAAAAAAAAAACCCATATGTGATATGATGCAGTTACGGTAATAGTAAGAGGTATCTATCGGTTAAGTTACGGAAGCGAGATCAATTTCAAAACACAAAAATGTTTAACTTGTCTAAAGACGTTTTCACTTTAATAAAAAACATGAATTGTGCATTATTCGAAACGCAATCTTAGCCGATTTTCAGGAGCCTGTGCCCATAACCTTTTTTGAGGTCTGGATGAGGGTTGAGCCTAGCTATTCATTTTATCTAGAGATGTAACAGGACTCAGAAAAAGGCCACTAGGTCATCACTGCTGAGATTTCATAATAGCTTTATAATGTAAGGCTTGGGTTTTAGGATACATTATATGAGCGTGGATTCGTTCCCAGGGGGGCGCCTCGAGTCTCACTGTAATGCTAGTCGACGAGTTAATTCACTTCTTATGTTAGGCTCAGTGCCGGCTGTGTTACTGGTAGGTACTTGTTAACGTACTGCGATATGTTACAGTTTCAGAGTTAGAGCCTAGAGGCGTAAAGAATATGTCGATGTTTAATAGAATTTCTACATCAGAAGTGGGATAAACTCAACAGACCTACTGCAGCCATCTTACCTTGTTGTAAAAAATTAAACCGAAGATTTCAAAGATTTATAACTGGATACGCCCTAAGCCTACATTGCGCACATCAAAAACGTCCACAAACATACTGAGTGAGTGCTCTCGGCATGCTATAGTGTGCGATTGTGTGACAGAGAATGCAAATGCAAATTTCGTTTAAAAGTAAATGAGACCTCGCTACATCACCGTATCTAATGGACGTTTTTGAAGGTTTAGGACTCATCTAGCGATTTTAATCTTTGGAAAATCTACTTAAGTTTGGTACCTTTAAACTTGTCCTCAAAATTTTACATTCTCTCATGAATCAAGAAAAAACAGTCTTCAATGAACTATAAATAGAACAAAGTTGAACTACGCTAACCACTTATCTGTCTATAAAAGGCAAGGAAAAATAGATATTTCAAACTAAATCGAGCTTCTTATCTAAAGCCTTAATGTTGGAAAAATACTAGCACTCTTTCAACAATTTCAAGATGATTTAAAACGTCATCTTCAAATGAGGTTATCGAGATTAAATTGGAAAGGATTTGCGTTCCCCGACAAAATTTATAGCTAGAAAATGGATTGATAATATTAGGGCTACAAAGTAAGCGATTTCAAGAAAGTAGAACTTAAAAAGCCAATCACTTTCCAAATGAAATACTGTTTAAAGATAATTCGCTGGCTGCCAATCGCAATTTGCCCCAATTGGCAAAAACTGTCCTTATTTATATAGGTAGTTAAAAGCCCTTTCATACGATACCAGACACAATATAGTAACAATATTAATACATTGTAAAACTATACTAAACTAACTATACAAATGCACCAGTCACTGACATGCGGCTGTCAATAGATGGCGCTGGTTGTAAATATATGAAGGCATTCGATTCGATTGTGTGATTCGAGTCGTCTGGAAATTCGTACAAAAACTTGTAAGTACTAATCCCTATTTTATCCTCAAGAAGTGTGAAAAATAATAATAAACCTGTAATAGGAGTTTCTTTTATGGCCCCGCGAAACTCATCGCTCTTCGAATTACTGGTCTGACGGGTGACGGAGTTTGGACCCGCGTCATTTTGATACTTTCCCTTTTGTTTGACGTGATCGAATATTAAAATCGATGAATCGATGACCCCGTGGTGCAGTGGTATCTAGCCCCTAAAATAAAGGAGGACTTGTGTAAGAACATCGTGATCATAATCGTAAACAAACTCTGCCACATTTGCTGGAAAAAATATAAATTACAGATTCGGCCAATCAGCGCAGCGGTTGGAATTTATTTATGTTTACGATGGCGATGAATACGTTCTTATTACGCAATATTTCGTTTCATAAGCGTGCATTTTAGAACTGAATAAATACTCGTAAGTCATACCTATAACCACGGGTCTCTGGATTCGTGATTCCATACGTTTGACAGTTCATTTTTTGTGCCGATTTGAAGCGCCTCCCCCGAGCGTCCACGGTACTAAATTGACATTTGTTGAAAGTGGACTGTCGACTTGGGTCGAGTTCCGTAATACCAAAAATTATGAATGAAAACTTGTAAATTTCTTTATTAACTGGTGTTTTTCTTTAGTTGGACAATAAAAACTGTGCTCCAGAACAAATGCGACGTGAGAAAATGTTGTTTTTATTGCAAAACAAATAAGCACAAAACATGTCCTTTTTGACGCAAATCGAAATTCGTTTATATTTCGTTTTAAAGAAGTATTTCCGAACAAAATATGGCCAGGAGCATAGATTATTACTACATAAACCCGAATTACACCACAACATGATCGAAATATGCACGAATTACAAATGATTTTGGTATTACGAATGTATGGAGAACATCTTAGGCACGAGCCCTCTTAAGAGAAACAAATTATTTGATAGCTATTTGAATAAAGCCATCTTTGACTTTCGTCTTTAACTTTTCAGTAGGTGGCCGCAAGACTAAAACAACCCAACTTATAGTTAGAGCCATTCATATTGCGGAAAGTTTTACGAGCACTCGAAACTTTCCAGCTGACAGTTACTAAAACTAACTAACGACTAAAATCCACTAAGTACAGGATCTTAAGAAGTTAACGTTGACTGAGGTTCCTTCTGTTATTCAAACTCAAAAACTAAGGGATTTCGTGAAAACACGAGAACTTATAACTTTTGAGATTTAATGCAAAGTGTACTTTGAGTTTCGTATGTTTTGAGTTCTATGCGACTGAGTTCTACACTAAAAGATGTAAAATAATACTACACTAACTGTCGAGCACTACTCTAACTGTCGAGGTAAAAGACATATTCACAGGACCCGGCTAACCACGCAAAACAATGTCGCCAGTTTCCTGGTGTCAAAAATATTTGTTAACATTCATCATATTTTGTAAGCCGACCGGAGTATTTCGCTGTGGACCGCGGTCCACGCCACAGTTCACTATCCTTGTTATTAGTGTTCACGTGAGATTCCGTTTCCGACATAGATGATTTTCGCCACGTTGCGGCATATTAGCGGAGATTTTAAAAAATTGCGCTACTTTTTTCCTGTATGAAAAAAGTTGACGTAAAATATTCCTATGGGCTTATCCTCAGGTTCATATCGGTGGTCGAGGTCCAAATTTTAATTTAGGATAGTTTCTGAAGAGCAAAACTTCCCAAAACGTACAGAAAATTTAAATTAAAATCTTCTCATTTTCTTTTCCTGAACATTTAAGACTATTTCGCAACAAAGGAAATCTCACTTCAGCTTTGTTGGTGTTTCCGACGAGACCTAAACTATTTTAGCACGCCATCCCCTGAAGCATGTGTCCGGACTTGGTCCGGACTAAATATATGTGAAGCAATAGACGTCATTCTACGCCGCTGTAAAATGTACTGTACAGTGCACAATGCACATTGCTACGCGTCATGTCACAGACGCGCCGTGATATTGGTATGTATTGTCTACAACTATATTGAAACATCCGATAAGGATAAAGATAAGCGATATGGTTGCACCTATGGAATCGCTGAGGCGAGATTAATGGGGATGGGTGCCATTCGGATGCGAAAATTTTAATTTTATTTAATCATTGCCATAAACCTACATTTACAAGGTGTAGTTATTTTTAATGTTATTTGCAAAAAGAATTTTGCAGGCTAGTATAGGGCTGAAACACCTTAACAGTTATTTTTGGTAGAATAACCATGAAAATACAGACTAAACTGCAAAAAATAATGCTTGTACGAGTATAATGGATATTTATTAACCGACTTCAAAAAAAGAAAGAGGTTCTGTATTCGACCCGTATGTATGTATGTATGTATGTGTGTGTGTATGTATGTATGTGTGTGTGTATGTATGTATGTATGTTTGTCTGCGATTATTTCACGTTTGGCTGAACCGATTTTGATGCGGTTTTCAGGAAAGTATTTTTTACATTCTGGAGAAGGTTTTAGTATATTAACCGACTTAAAAAAATAAGAGGTTCTTAGTTTGATTGACATATTTGTATTTAAGTTTGTTCGCGATTATCTCGAGTTCGGCAAAACGGATTTAGATGATTCTTTTTTTGTTAGATAGGCCATACATCACAGGTAGACTCGTTTTAATTTCGTCGAGATTTAATGAATATCTTCGGAGATGGAGAGCGGAACTCCTCAACGGAAAATAGTAAATCGCTTGCGATCGGTATAATAGTGTACAGTGTAGATTTTATCGGACTTCAAAAGAGAAGGAGATTCTCAAGTTGACTGAAATATATGTTTTAATTGACCGACGTCAAAAAAAGAGGTTCTCTGTTTAATCCCTATATCGGTATTTAGGATTTTCCGTGATTATTGTACATGCATTTTATTGTGATAGTCCGTTTTAAATTTGGTTAAAACGTCCGTTTTAAATGGTTTTTGCACTAAAAAGGGTAAAATAAATTATTGTTTAAAAAAATTGAACCGACTTCAAAACCACAAATAGGCACTCAAAAGCGAAAAATAAATTAATATAATTATTATAACCGCTACTACCCACTCATCTATTTTGAAGTCGGTGCCAGCGAAGCTTAAGCTACTACTACATACTATGGATGTAGTTTTGCACTATTATAAAGATTTACTTATCTATTTGAATTGGCTGGCACCGACTTCAAAATAGATGAGTGGGTAGTAGCGGTTATAATAATTATATTAATTTATTTTTCGCTTTTGAGTGCCTATTTGTGGTTTTGAAGTCGGTTCAATTTTTTAAAAATATAATTATTTTCATTTTGCATGGCTGTCAAGTAAAATTAATCCAATTGAAATTTGTCTGAATCCTGTACATAATACAGGAGGCAATAACGTAGATTCTAGACCGTCGTCACACGACATCGCGTGACCATGTTCGCCCTTGAAGGGCTGTTTTTGGGTTGAGCAATATTTGCATGGCGGAAAAAATAGTAAAACTCCGTCTAGACAATCTAAACTACCCTCAATAACGTGTAGTAGTTGAATTAATTTTTGGAGTTGAATCATATCTAATGGTATGTCTTATGTTAAGTAATATAAATGAGCTATTTAAATTATAATCCAAGGTTTAATGATTGACTGATTCACTGACGGATAATCCAATTTAGGTAGGAACAGCTGAAACCGTCGGTGGATGGATCGCATAATTTAGCATACAAGTTGTTGGATAAAATTTGATTCGAATCTTAATTTGGTTTCACCATGTAGTCTATAAAACGAGGAATACAGGAAAAAAAATAGATGTAACTCTATCGAATTCCTAACATAATAGTAAATTCTGCAGATAGCTGTTACGAGTTATACTTATTGTACTAGACATTCGCAAAGAAAGGACTTTTGTCAATACATCCATATGTCGTCAATATACAACCTGTGCGTAAAAAGCGGTTCACTTCGTCCTTTCTCATACGCATGCAAGGGTTTGGAATGCTCTTCCGAAAACTGTGTTACCGGTATCATACAACCCAGATACCTTTAAGAAAAGAGTGAATCTTCTAGGTAAGCGCGCTCCATCTTCGACAAAACCACTTTCCATCAGATTGTGGTCCTGGTCAAGCGTAAGCCTATATCGATAAAAAAAGGATAGTGTGCTCAAGAACTCCACAACCTTGTACCTTTGTAAAATTTCACTCGCGATGGGACTTGAACCCACGTCCCCCAGCTATCGCGGCTGGGTGCTCTTTTATGCCAATGTGAGCTACGCGAGTTCTGTCATTGTTTCATCCCTTAGTGCACTAAGGGATGAAAATAGGAGTTTACGCGAGCAAACCCGCGGGCATCCGCTAGTTAAATATTAAAGGTAAGTAATACAACAACCCCGTTATTTGCATACACTTGAAACTTTAAAGGGTGGTTTTACCCACTTTACCCATACCGGCCTGGATGGGTTTACTAAATTAATACGAGTAGGTATTATAATAGAGTTTGTACATAGAATTTCGTGTATTAAGTTTTGGGATAAGATACTTGCCACACTCGCCGATTAGTAGGACAAATTGTGGTCGTAACTATTTAATATTCAACGTCAAGTGAGTGACAGACAACGCTTTGGGGTAGAATCAAGCTTGCTCTTTTAATCAGAATCTATAAAGGTAACCGACAGTTAGGTATCTGGTACACACTAGTTAAATCAGGCTAAACAATCTTGATTTTTTAAAGCTGGCGATTTCTCGTGCAAGGAGAAGTATAACTTAACAACAACATCAACACACAAAACTGATCTTAGCAACAAGAACATGAACTTTAACAACAATTTCACTACAGGGTTCATGTTATACTTTCGGTTCGGTTTGGTTTTACACAAATCCCGCCGGAGCCGTAGATTGTTTCAGGATAAAAAGTAGCTTCTGTTAATCCAAGGTATAATATATCCATTCAAAATTTTAGCCAAATCGGTCCAGTAGTTGCGGCGTGAGGGAGTAACAAACCTCCTTGTCCTCCTCGGTCGTCAGTTTTCATTACTGAAGGTCGTGTCCGCACTGCAGTCCCTTTGTCATGTTCTTAACTACGAGTATGTCCCTCCATCCATTTCTGTCTTCAGCTTTTCTAATGGCGGTTGCGAAAGAAAGGCCCGTGAGCGACTTCACTTGGTCAGACCAGCGGCTAGGCGTTCGGCCGCGTGGTCTTTTCCCCTCCACCTTACCCACAACTATAAGCTTATCTAAGTTATCTGGAAGGCGACGGGCAATATGACCAAAATAACTTAGTATCCTCTGGTAACACATTGTTGAAAGTCTAGTGCAAACATATACAAACATTCGCCTATACAACATTATACACAAACATTCGCCTATATAATATTAGTAGTGTGAAAGAAAAACTACATCACCGCAATAGCTTCTTAAAGTCTGCGTCATGCTTCGTGTGAAGCAGATTTAGCAATTGTGTGCGTGGAGTAAATATTTGACAAAAACGCCGAGCATTATACCTGCTCCAAGCCACTAATTCAACCTCCAGATATTATTCTTTAAAGCCTTATCCGAAAATACTTAAAAACGGTTTTGCTCAATTACTTTCTGTCGACTTATTGATGAAAAAAATCTAAATCAAAACGTTCATTCTTTCAAAAGGACCTAGCCTTACATCCACTTGTAGAAATGTCGCACTCTAAAGCAACGTTCGGAAAGATGTGACGCGCTGATAAAATGGGCAAGTAACGCGACACTTTTTCTTTTCAGAAAAATACTCACTAAAAAGTACTTACCTACATCCACATCAGATTATTTAAAAAAAACAGATTCGTCTTGAGAGCAGACGGAAATTACACCAAGCTTCATTGTCACTTAGCAATTTCATTTATGTATTATAACCCTCAAGATGTTTTTCCTAAGGCCCGGTTTCCACCAAAGAGATGTCAAAATGACGAAATCTGATCTAGACGAAAAATGAGTCACTGTTATCAAATGTTATATTGGTACACTACGTCTTTGAATATGAAGTCACGGGACGTATTTTTCGTACGCATTTTTATCGCATAGTGTCAGCACTGCTAGCACGGGCAGGAGATAACGCGTATTCCCACGATTTTATCCTCTGCCTGGGAAGAAAATGATTGCTAAAACATGGCCAAAGGGAAAGGAGGAATTCATCCCATTTGACATTTCACATGGACATAATAATTAATAGGTATACCTAATATCCTTCGCGACATCAGTTAGAAAGTTGGACATTTTTGCCATTGCCATTGTATATAGGCTAGCCTTATCTGCGTTTTAAAAAAAATCATAACTCCGCAATATTGAGTTGATACAGTTTTACAGTTAAGTTTTATCTCGGACATAACCAAGGGGGATTTATCTCCACTCATGTACGCAGCAGTGCGAGCATGGGCAGGGGACTATTTTGTCCCCGAGGAAAGGACAAATTTTTATCCCTTTACAGCATGGGAACAGAGGTGGAGAAAATATTCTTACTTAATACTTTATATCAAATAGTGGTAAATTTTTCCCTTTCCCCTTTGGCCCTGTTACGGCGACTATTTTCTCCCCTTTCAGAGGACAAAATCGGGAAAATACGATTTTATCCCCTGGCCATACTAGGGGTGCTGATTGATAAAAACATTGAATGGGATATAATTTTGTCCTTGCCCCGTGGACAACTTGACATGCCCATGCTAGCACTGCAACAGTGCAGCGTAGCGCGACTCGCGAGCATGGAGTATGTCAGGGCTCAGAGCTCACGCCTCGCGCGGTTTATTGACCGTAATAAGACAATTTGATCCCTTCGCTGCAGGAATTACAATAAGACGCCTGTCGCTCCGATGCTGAAATATACATACGCTTTTATATGCAGACTATGTTTATGGGAGCAATTTGACTTGCGTACACTAAGCGAAGGGTGCCTTCATATTGTTATAAAAATAACGACTCCCCGCTAAACCCGATTTCCACCAAAGCGGGGAGGCTACGAGAGATATGTTGTAAAAGCTAATTTAGACAACATTATTTCATCATTTTTATATCTGTTTAGTTTCAGTGAGTCCAGCAAGGCGTACCGGCAAACGAATGTTCCAGTGCGATGCTGTGTTCGGGTGAGTTTACTTACCTTCCAAGTTAGCACGAAAACATCTTCAGCTACATTATCACTACCTGAAGAGCTGTTTGAAATGATGATGATGATGCCTTCCGTTTTCTCTGTGCAACGCTCCGGTGTAAAAATAATAAAAAAATAAACATATAGTCGATTTGTGAACCTCCCCATTTATTGAAGTCGGTAAAAAATATAATGTAGCAGATATGTTATTATTTATATATATATGTGTTATTATTTTTCATTCCGTGATTGATTCTATTGAGGTATATCTAGTCTAATAACAAAGACAACGTTTCTCCACAGTGATGAGCTCCTATCTCCTGTTGAATTGATGGAAAGCAGACCTTATTCACAATTCATAAATAAATGACGTCCTTACGAAGCCTTCATATAATAAAAATAACGATGTGTCGTTATTCTTTAGGTATTATAATACGAGCTCTTTATGTAAGGGGGATAAAACGTACGATCATGCTTTTCTTTTTACGGACTATTGATAGACTGAGAACTTTAAAACTGTGGTACTATGAACTATCACAGTACCACAGTTTCTCAGAAACAACTAGACTGTAGCTATCCTGAGCTTGGATATCCGGAGTTGGAAAAAAACTCTTTCTATTAATGTGCGCTTTACCGTAATACACAACTGGCACATAACCATGTAATTTGCTAGCCTAAGTATTTCCAGATATTATGTGTGTAAGCAACCAATCTTTAATTGGCCAGCGTGCAACCTAGTGAAGTAATCTACTATATAAAAATAAGTCGGGTTTTCCTTCCTGACGCTATAACTCCAGAACGCACGAACCGATTTCCACGGTTTTGCATTCGTTGGAAAGGTCTCGGGCTCCGTGAGGTTTATAGCAAAGAAAATTCAGGAAAAACTATATAAAAATAAGTCGGGTTTTCCTTCCTGATGCTATAACTCCAGAACGCACGAACCGATTTCCACGGTTTTGCATTCGTTGGAAAGGTCTCGGGCTCCGTGAGGTTTATAGCAAAGAAAATTCAGGAAAAATTAATTTTTTTTAACATAAAACGAAGCCATCTGGTGGCGAAACGGAGTTCGCCGGGTTTGCAAGTAGCTAATAATAAATAAGCAGGTAATATTAACATAATAAAAAACAAAATGTTCACAGCAAGCCACTATAAATGGCATATGGATTTAATTCGGAGACTATTTCAATTGTATTTACAAATTCCATTATTAAATGTATACAAGGTCTTGCCCACGGCCATATCCGTAAGAATTTAGCACAGCACAAATCCCGCGGGCGTTAAAGATTTTCCCAACGAAGAAGAAAATGGCTGGTCCCGTTCGCACTCCCTGTAGACTTACGTTTTACTTATTAAAAGTAAAAGTACTATTATGGTATGGTAAAAGGAAGTTTGCTAAAGTATTAATACTTACACCAGCTCTAGCTGCAGACTGCTGTAACAATTTAAGATTTATTCCAACTCCCGTGGCGCTTTTTAAGATAAAAAGTAGACTGTGTGTTAATAAAGGCTTTAAGTTATCTGTATTTCCTACCAATTACGTTTAGTTGTTGCCTGATTGAGTAAGAAACATATTTAAAACTTTTACATTTCTATTATCAAGGGGAATAGGTACCTACCATGAGGCCACGAAAATTCATATTTTATTTAGTTTTTCGCTAATAGTAGGCTAATTATATCTCGTAGGCTTAAGGCAATGAGTTTTGAGAGCATAACATCTTTGCATCTACATGTTTTTAATAAAAACTTTGCTGCAAAATACGCGTTTAGTTCATATTGGTTTCCGATAGCTCAAAGTCGAAGAAACTGCAAAAAAAATCTTTCGGGAACCAATATGAGGTGAACGGGAATTTTTGAGCAGTTTTTTTTAAAACATTGATGCATAAATATTATGTATATAATACGTGTATGCCTTATTGTACACCCAAACAACTATTTACAAAAGTACGAGTACACAGATGATAAAGAAATAGGCAAGTACCTACAAAGAGGCGGACTTATCGCTAAATAGCGATGTCTTCCTAATATGCTCGCAAAACTCACAGCTATAAATCTACAATGTGAAGTTAGTCTAATATTTGCGAAAAACTAAATAAAAATTGAATTTCGCGGCTTAGTAAGGCCGAAACACCTTAATAAGTTTTCATATTATGGCATCCAAAGTATGAATGCAACGTGTCGAGTAATTCAACCGATGCCAATATGTTTCCAAGAATGTCTGACCCCAAAGGGTCCAAAACGATCACGCTGAGCGAGATTCACGAACCAACTTAAATTTACTATCATAATAACAAACTACGACCTTAATACTCACAAAATAAGAACCCTTTTAGAAGAAAATGTTACTTGGACTGTACTGTATGCTTGTTATTTGGTACATTGAAGTATGCGTTTAATGGGGTCAATGCTGTCATCAAAGATTTCGGTGAACCCTTATTTTTGCTGGGAGGAAAATTTTTCGGAAAATTCTGTACCCAAGCAAAACCGCGTAAGGAATTTATTAAGTCAGTCTCAGTACTAACTGCAACTTCCAAGTTTTATTGAATAGGTGATCGGATTAAAAAATATTATTTTGTCTATATTCGCTCGTACAAAACTTTTTCGCATACATAAAACGGTCCTTATGTCGATATATAGCAATAAACGACTCATATAATTTTGCTTTAAATGTGGTCATTTACTCATTTCTTTTCATACCCAACACGATTCCATTCATAGACATTTTTTCAATTCAGTACTTTATCACAGAGCGCCATATTAAAAGTGTCACGTCACGCATTTTTTTATCAGCGGATAATCAAGATGCTGTATGATCATTGATATATAAACTAAGGATTTCGGGTTAGCGCTAAAAAGTGTCCGAACCTAATGAAAGCCAAAACGCGAAAAGAGTTGCAATTGCACTTAAGCAAAATTAGGCTGTATAATAATGGCTTAAGACACAAATTACAATATTTTGGTTTGTTTATAAAATGCACATGTACTCGTTTATATAGGTTTTCTCGGGACACTTTTTCGTGAATTTTGTATTGCACCCGGGGTCCATTGATTTATATGTCAATGTGTATGATGCTTCATTTCTCGAATACAGGTAACCCTACCTAAGGTAGATAAGAAGTTATGCGGGAACACTCAAACGACTCTTGCTTTACCGTTTAGTAGGATTCTTTCTTAGAAATTTCTTAATTCCCTTCTCCCATACTATGCTTATCAGATTATGTAAAGTACTTTGAAAGTCGCTCGTGAAATTACCGTGATAATATCTTATTGCGCTCATAAAATCGCTGTAATGAAGCACGTTGCTCCCTAGAGCACCATCTTGAACTTTTATAAATCTGCATCCTATTTATTTTGTTATATTCAATTAATGTGGTAATACTATTATATTTTGGGCTCTTTATCCCAAAGAATCCCGTGATTTGTAAAACAGCGAATTTTAGAAGATAAATAGTACTGCTAAAACTGCGTTAGACTTTAAGAACTTAAAATAAATGAGATTAAAAATTATCTCATTTATTTTAAAATCTTAAGGAGTTCATGTTAGACATCTTAAAAATTTACTCGTCTCGTTATACTTGCTAAACATTAATTGAGACTAAGCGGAAAACAATTCATGAGATCAAGAGCTCATTAGGGTACTTTATATTCAGGGAGTTGCTGAAGCAAACTATCAAACAAATAGATAGATAGTTATAAAGCTGGTACTGGCAAGACGTCGGTTTTGCGGTAGAAACTGTCACGGGCAGAACATACTGCGGCTATGGATTCCACCTATAAATTATTGCTGCAAGACTTCGGTAAGTAATATGGAGAGACGCGCTGGGTAGACCACATAGAAACAATCTCAGGTCCCACATGGTTGAGACAAGCCACTGAGCTGGAGCGACGATGGACGTGGATTTTACCCGAAAATTGTTACCTAAGACAACACAAATTAAAACAGTAAAATGTCGAGTTATGTTTGGTTATGTTAAGTCAGGCCAGGTTCACTTATCACGTGATCGAAGAAACTACAGGTAGCCGCCTCGACATAATAATTTCAGACGGCCGCCGCGCGCCGTTTACTTACCTCGCGTTAGTTCTTGTACGGTCTATTTCTTAGTACGACAACCTTAGTACGTCGAATGAGATAAAGTTACGCGATAGAAAGTGACAACCTATTTCTATCGCTGTAGGAGCATAGCAGAGGGCGGAGCCAGGCGCCATAGACCACGGAAGCTATGACGTCACAAAATGGCGAATTTTGACATTTGGGTAAAAACATTGGCATACCTATGTATGAAATTTTATAAACAATTAGAAAAACGAGTGTTTTGGTGTTAAAAATATATACACCATGCCTTATTGTTTTGCCCCTGGGTGCAACCATGTCTCGAGAAGAGAAACCAGATTCCCGGCGAATGAAAAACTATTTAAAAAATGGAAATTGCTCTCTCGGTAAGATTTTCTTATCCAGCTACGAAATGTTTAACTCAAATACATTGACATTTTAAATCACAGCTAAAAACCTCACAAAAGGAAAACAATCTTTCACGGATAGGCAACGCAAACGTTTGTTTTTACCCAAACGTCAAATTCCGCCATTTTGTTACGTCACACTTCCACGGTCTATTGCGACCTGAATTGCACTTTTTGTGTCAGCTCTAGAGTCGCTATTTCTGTGATTAATCATCTTGCGAGTGTGCCTTCTGTGCCGTTAGGAACTATTATATATTCCGTGGTGTAGTTCCAAAAAAAAAAAAATAGAAATTGTTATATTTTGTTTTCGTTCAAAACTGAGATACCTATTCGTAGAACCCGTTTGCGTCCATGGATATAAATTCATGAAGGGAATTGAACTTCTGTATCACGAGAGAAGTAGTGTAAACTGAAAAATGGTAGTATAAATTGAAAAACTTAACACGTACAAGTGTCTCCAACTCTCAAGTGACCAACCATAGTAGATTTTTTACAACTTTAAATTGAGGAACTTTCTGCAAAAGGGGAACAACGGTGCGCGACAAGGAAACGAACTTATCATAATTTGTTATTTTTCTTTGCCTTTGAGGCACTTTGTACAAGGTTGGTCTCTGCCCATAACTTTAACAAAGTTATGTTTGTTTTTTCATTTTATTATAAATAGTAGGATCGCCCCTAGTTTGTTTTATGGAGACAAGTTCTTCTCCCCTAGAAGGCTTGGGTTTGCGCTTTGATAAAGTCCGTAAGTGAGTGAATATGTCATGTCTTTTCTATTTTATGTGTAATACAGGTACAAATTACGCGAGTTACATACGACTCCTTGTTTAGAGGGCGTCCGGGGATTAAATAGTGTCTTTTCTGTGTCAGGGGAGTCCCAATTAATAGCATTAGCAATAATTAAGAACAAACCTTATAGCTAATTTCGGCGCGGCAAAATAACCGACGTTGCCGCTACTGCTGTCCGGGAAAAAACATACTTTCAACCAAACGTCCTAGTTTTTTGAAATTTTTGTCCGACGTTAGCTATTTATGTGATAGCCAGCTCTGTTTACGAGTAGTGAAAACGTACGTTCTCATTTTTCTCATACGAGTGGTAAAAATAAACATATCTCCATAATTCATTTCAAATTCGGAACGTTATTTCTCGCACATGTGAAATTTTCGTAAAGTAAAATCCATAAGTATTGATTACGCACCGCGCCTGTGCACGATGAATCAGCGGGCAACTGCCGGGCCCATCAGAGCAGTCCAGCGGATTCTCACAGGCAGCGGCGGTGGCGGGTCGAAAAAGGCCCGCCAAAAAATTTTATTAGGCGTTTTGCACTGGGTTTTATCCCGCGGCACAGAGTGACTTACTACTAGGTACCTACCTGCGCATGGAGACAGCCAGCACGTGGAATCCGGGGAGTGTGTTCGTGTAGGATGAATGTAGTGTGTGGTGTCTGCGGTGTTAAATGCAAATAGGAACACACTCTCCCTTTCTTGAGGGATCTTTCGCGGCGGCGGTACGAAATCGCGGGTAGCGAAGTGAGTCCGCGTCGGCGAGGTGTCCAGGTGGCACGTGAGCACAAAAAACAGTGTTCCTGATAGTAAAATGGGCCGCAGCGTTAGAAGGACGCGGCGGCCAACACGGCAAACTAAGGAACTCAATAAATCGGGGCTCGTAAACTAAACGACCCGGGCGTGGCCGGCAAATTTCACGCGGGCAACGCGGATTTTTTCAGTCGGCTTGTAGAAACGGACTCGGAGTGGCGGCGTGGCCGGCAAACAACACGCGGGCGACGCGGAACAAAATGGTACGCGATAAATAGCTCCTCACAAATAATAAGACAGCGCGATGCGGCGTGGCGGGCGACTTTACGCGGGCGAACGCGGCACACACACCGACCGACTCCGTCGGGATTTTGCACCGGACTGGGCGAGCGAACGCCGCCGGGGCGCGCGCGGGCGCTGGTCGCAAACCGCTCGCGGGAGAGGGGCGTGCAGTGATAGCCGATCGACGCGATACGGTCTAGCATAAACCGGAGAGTGCTAGCGTAAAGCGCAAACACCCCCGCCAGTGGACCCAAGGATTTGGGGTCCACTAACCAATGGGCAAGCGGGATAAGGAAGAGACGGCTCGCTGCAAAACCGAATCTCCGACCATTACTTCGGCAACTCTGGGAACCCCATCGGATCCATATATCAATTTAAGAATGCGTCCACGACGCCAGCACAAAGGCAACAAATTAGACTCCTTAACTAGGACAAGATCACCAACCTTAGGTGGGTCGGTCTTGTCGGACCACTTAACGCGCTGCTGCAAGAGATGCAAATATTCTAAATACCAACGATGCCAGAAATTTTGGGTCATCTGCTGTAGCAATTCGAAACGAGACAACCGTGAGACCTTCACGTCCCTGAAGGGGTACTCGGGCAGGGCGTTAAGGGGTTCACCAATTAGGAAATGACCGGGGGTTAAAACTTCCAGGTCATTGGGATCGGACGATAAGGGGCAGAGTGGCCGAGAATTGAGGACAGCCTCAATCTTACAAAAAACGGTAGCGAGCTCTTCAAAAGTCAAAATGGTTTCACCTATCACGCGTCGGAGATGCGTCTTTGAGACCTTGACGACGGCTTCAAAGATCCCGCCCCAGTGGGGACAAGCTGGCGGGTCAAAGGTCCAAGTTATCCCCATCTTGGACATTGCCGTGCCGAGGCCTATCTTATTTTCATTCAAAAATTGGACGACTTCCTTCAAATGTCTATCGGCACCTTTATAGTTGGTCCCACAATCCGATCGGATCAGGTGCGGATAACCTCGGCGTGAAACGAAGCGGCCTAGCGTGGCTACAAAGGCTTCGGTGCTGAGGGCACTCACCAGTTCTAAGTGTACGGCCTTGGTAGCCAGGCAAACAAAAACGCAAAGGTAGGCCTTGAGGGAACGAGCATTGCGGAGGCTGGAGCTCTTGACGAAGAACGGCCCCGCAAAATCCGTCCCGACCGCCGAAAAAGGGCGCGAGGCCACGACACGGTCGGTGGGGAGGTCCCCCATAATGGGCTGCATGGTGCTGGCCTTCAGGCGGTAGCACGGAATGCACTTAAAAATGACGCTTCGGATGGAGCGTCGTCCCGATAAAATCCAAAATTCGCGCTGCAATATGGCCGAAAGGGCGTTGCAGCCAGCGTGGGCATTTTTGACGTGGTAATGCGTCACCAACAATTTTACAAAAGCGCTATTGTTCGGAAGCAATAAGGGATGACGTGCCCCATAGGGTAAGTCAGAATTCCGGAGGCGTCCACCAACGCGTATCAATCCGGTGTCATCCAGGAAGAGGTTTAAGCGGGCTAGCGAGCCCTTCAAAGGTAAACCTCGCTTCAGTGTCTCAATAGCGGACTCAAAATGCTCCAGTTGAACCAAACGTATCCAAAAGGTCCGGGCCTCCTGTCTCTCCAGGGGCGACAAGACCGGGTTCGACATTTTGTCGCGTGGGTTCCGAGCGTTGTGGGTGAAGCGCTGAATCCAAGCCGTCACCCCAATCGATTTATCAAGGGAACTGTAGCGTTCCTGAAGATAGCTCAGCGAATTGGCTGGCTTATCTTCAACAACTCCGACTCGCAAGCCAGGTAACACATCGGGCTCGGAGAACCTACTCTGAGGCCAGGCGGACTCATTCCGAGTCAGCCAGTCAGGGCCCCACCAAAGAGAGTGGTTGACAAGGTCGGAAGCTTCACATCCGCGGGAAGCACAATCTGCAGGGTTCAGGTCCCCTGGCACATGTCTCCAGGTCAACGGGGTTTCCGAATTCTGGATTTGGGAAACCCGGTTGGCAACAAAGACTTCCAAGTTGTGGGGAGCGGCTCGCAACCAACAAAGGACAATTTCGCTGTCCGACCAGGCGTACACGTCCGTCAGGTCAACAATCGATAGGAGGGACGTACGCACATGGTTGAGAAGGCGCACCAAAAGAGCGGCTCCAGACAACTCCAATTTGGGTATCGTCAAGCGTGACCGAATTGGGGCCACTTTACTTTTCGCCAAGACAAGGTGGGTTGCGACCTCGCCGGTGTCACTGACAGTCCGCAAATAGACCACGGCTGCGTACCCCTTTTCGGACGCATCACAAAAGCCGTGGAGACTGGCGTGGCACCTTCAGGGCGGTAGGAAGCAACGAGGCATCGAAATCCGATTAACATTCGGAAGTGAGGCCACAAGGGAGAGCCACTCCTGTAATAACCTCCCTGAGGCAGTCGACAAAGTATGGTCTGGCATACTGACTGCTGTAGATCCAAAGTCTCAGGGGAGGTGGCTAGGTGGCAGCTAGGGTGGCGGACACCTAGCGCGACGCGCCTTCACCAGCGGGAGCCCACTGACGGGGGTACTCCGGCTGGGGCGCTGCTAGAGAGGGGGAGGGTACCCAACGTGGGGACCATCCGGCATAACCAACCCGGGGTCGCACCATGCGGCTAGCATCCGGGGCGTGGTAGGGAGCGCCTCGACCTAGCACGGGTGGATGGCGCTCCAGTTGCGTCCATACATGGAGGGGAGGCAAAAACCTAGCCGGTTCGACGCTCATTTGAGCGGCCGTCAGACCCCCGTCATGAGAATGCGAGGGGGGTGTGACCCCCCCCTGGGGGGGTGAAGCCCCACCGCCCCTAGGGCGCTGGTAATCAGCAGGGGACCGTTCACCCATTTGGGGCCGCACCATGCGGCTAACGTCCGGCACCCGGTAGGAATCGCCTCGACCTATAGTGGGTGGATGGCGCTCCAGTCGCGGCCACTCGCGTAGTGGCGGCGAGAACCGACGCGGGACGACGCCCAATGGGGCGGACGCGATATCCCCGTCGTGATGACGCGAGGGGTATGTGACCGTGACGCGTGGGGGTGAAGCCCTCCTCCGGGGGGCGGAACCCCTACCTCCACTAGGAGGTTGGTGGTTCACAGGAGAACGCCTAACGGGACTGGCCGGGTGGCCAGGACTAGCGCCCCCGCCCATGGGGGGGGTGCGCGATCGAGCGCCCCCGCCCATGGGGGGGGTGCGCGACCCAACGTCCCGGCGACCGGAACCACTCCGGTTAGCGCACAAAAGGGCCGAATGGGCACCGCCGCAATGTGGGCAGGGCCGCTGGCGCGGGCAGTCTCGTACGAGATGCTGGCCCAGGCAAGAGAAGCACCAGTGGCGTGCCGACACATATTCTCTCCGGGCCGCAACCGGTTTGGCCAGGAAGTGCGGACACGAGGAGACCTGGTGGCCGGGGTGCCGACAATAGGCACAGGGGGGGAGCTTCGTGGCCACGGCCCCGCTGTACTGTGACACCCGGCGACCTTCTCTGGCGTCGGCTCCACGGCCTCGCCGGCTGGGGCCGGTCCCCGCCGAAGGGCCAGTCCTTGCCCCACCCCCTCGGACATGCTCGGACCTCCCAGGGGCCACTCGAGGGCCGGTAACTCCGGAGTTATCGGCCTGGAGGCACTCCTGCTCCAGAAACTTCAGGAGGTCGGAGAAAGGGGGCAGGTAGGTTGCACCGTCCCCTCCGAAGCGCTGCTCGAAGCGGAGCTTAAGCTCCGACGGCAGGCGGGAGAGCACTATGTGCAACAACAAGAAGGACCACTGGTCGACGGGGAGATCCAATCGACGGAGAGCATTGGTGGCCACAATGCAAGGGTTTAGCAAGGCCTCTCTGAGGCCGGCCACCCCGGTGACGGCGGGCAAGGCGAGTAGCTGGGCTACATGTGCGTCGGCCAACCGGCGCACATTTTCGTAGCGCCTGGCCAGCAATTCCCGGGCCGTGGTGTAGCTCTCCTCCGAGAGGTCGAGGTGCCGCACCAAATCCAGGGCCTCGCCCTGTAGCGAGGACAGTAAGTATGTCAGCTTCTGGGTGGGGGACAGGTCCTTCCTGGCGTGGACCAGACTGTCAAATAACGCCAGGAAGCCCATCCACTCTTGAAGCTGCCCACCGAATTTGGGCAGCTCGATCGTGGGCAGTTTCCCGAGTAATGCCGGCTGTGTGGGCGGTCGGCTGGGGGAGTCTCTAAAAGCGCCACTTCGACGCCTTTCATCAGCGGCGGTCCGGATCCCATGGGCGGCCTCCACCACCGAATCCATCAGTTCGAAGAACTGGTCGTAATCGGCCTGAGCCGTCCTCAGTACCTCCTGTTCGGGACCGAGGGTGAGCAGGTCTTGAAAGGCCTGCTCCACGGAGGCCTGCCGAGTCCGCACCTGGTCCGCTCGGTGTAATAGGGCGGCGGTTCTATCTTCGCGGCCTATCAAACCCGCGGCGGACGTCGCCCAGCGAAGCTCAGACTGTATCTGTACAGCTAGCTTTTTTATGTTCGCGGACATTCTAACAACTTAAATGTAAACAAAATGTAAAAATAAAGCAACAATAATAAATTGAAAAGGCGGCCGGCAAGTCGGCGGGCGGCGAGAGTGCAAGCAATAATAAAATTAAAGCAATAGTAAACAAGTCGTATCGCGGTCGCGGTCGTATCGTAGTCGCAATGAACAAAGCGGCGCGACCGTAGTAGATACGCGTGTTAAATTACGGCGAGCGGGCGGTACCGGCACGCAAGCAAAACTTAAAATAAAAATTAAACTTATAATTATAATAAGCGGAACGCGGCCGAAACGCGGCGTTAACGCAGCGGAACTGGCGGCGATTGCGGAATTTCCGCTAACAGCGCGGCGGACGACGCGGCGCGTGGCGGAAAGCGGGATTTATGCCAGCGGCGCAGAAAATGAACGGCGCGGCGGGCAAAACCAGCGCAAAACGCAAAGCGAGGTGTAGACAAACCGCGCTCGTTGCTACCAAAAATGATTACGCACCGCGCCTGTGCACGATGAATCGGCGGGCAACTGCCGGGCCCATCAGAGCAGGCCAGCGGACTCCCACAGGCAGCGGCGGTGGCGGGTCGAAAAAGGCCCGCCAAAAAATTATATTAGGCGTTTTGCACTGGGTTTAATCCCGCGGCACAGAGTGACTTACTACTAGGTACCTACCTGCGCATGGAGACAGCCAGCACGTGGAATCCGGGGAGTGTGTTCGTGTAGGATGAATGTAGTGTGTGGTGTCTGCGGTGTTAAATGCAAATAGGAACACACTCTCCCTTTCTTGAGGGATCTTTCGCGGCGGCGGTACGAAATCGCGGGTAGCGAAGTGAGTCCGCGTCGGCGAGGTGTCCAGGTGGCACGTGAGCACAAAAAACAGTGTTCCTGATAGTAAAATGGGCCGCAGCGTTAGAAGGACGCGGCGGCCAACACGGCAAACTAAGGAACTCAATAAATCGGGGCTCGTAAACTAAACGACCCGGGCGTGGCCGGCAAATTTCACGCGGGCAACGCGGATTTTTTCAGTCGGCTTGTAGAAACGGACTCGGAGTGGCGGCGTGGCCGGCAAACAACACGCGGGCGACGCGGAACAAAATGGTACGCGATAAATAGCTCCTCACAAATAATAAGACAGCGCGATGCGGCGTGGCGGGCGACTTTACGCGGGCGAACGCGGCACACACACCGACCGACTCCGTCGGGATTTTGCACCGGACTGGGCGAGCGAACGCCGCCGGGGCGCGCGCGGGCGCTGGTCGCAAACCGCTCGCGGGAGAGGGGCGTGCAGTGATAGCCGATCGACGCGATACGGTCTAGCATAAACCGGAGAGTGCTAGCGTAAAGCGCAAACAAGTATTTACTACTGAAATTAAACTAGGATAAAGGAAAACTAAATCGATCTATGATCATATTTTATATTAACGTCTAAATAAAAATATTTCTATTTAATTTGTCGCCCGCAATATGTGACCAAATGGATCCATTGTTAGAGCTTTTACGCTTCAAGTATTCTAAACTTGGGTCACATAAATATGGAGGCAAGGTAGCTCATGTGAAAAATAACCGATATTCAAATCGGCCATTGCATTTGCTCTCGGATGCATTATTCATTGATCTACCTCAATTCCATTTTATTGCACTTTTCCAATAAAAGCAAAAATTTTAAGTTAAAAGTATAGTAACTCTATTTGATACCTTTGTCGGAAAGACTTTCAAAACAACCTCTCTCTTTGCGTGACCTCTTCCACTGATGAATTTCTTCAGGACGCTGTCGCGCAAAATGATTGTCTGCAACCATTGGCATATAAATCTATAGACCCCGGGTGTAGTACAAAAAAAGTGTCCCTAGAAAATATATATAAACGACTGTACATACTGTGTATTTTTATAAACAAACTAAAACATTGTAATTTATGTCTTAAACCATTATCAAACAGCCTAATTTTGTTGAAGTGCGATCAGAATTCTTTTCGCGTTTTGGCATTCATTAGGTTCGGACACTTTTCAGCGCTGACCCTAAATCCTTAGTTTATATATCAGTGCCTGCGACATAATAATATACATAAATAATACGGAAATCTGCTGAAGAATTTATTCAGGCGATCAAAAATGAACGTGTTTCACTCGTTACGTGAACAAAATTCCTTGCTAATGGACTCCATTTATGTCTAAAACAACAAACGTCGGACAAATTTTGACAAAAAGGTGCATATAATCTACACACAGAAGTTCAGCTCAAAATATGTCATACACAAACACGGGTCACCAAACATTAAACAGCATTGGGGCTATTCACGTAACGTCTTCACACACTTAGTAGTGATGTGATCGAGAAAAAGAAAAAAAAAGGCGTGTGAGACTCGGAGACTGCCGCGGTAAAGCTATTGCATAGAATTTAAAGTAATTTTTAGTTTGCCGTCTATCGAAAAATAGCAGAACTTTTTAATGACTTTTTAAAACTAAAAAGTTGTGGAGTTGCGCTCCCAGCTTTCATGCTAGCCTAGTACCAAAAGTTCTACTTTAAGAGTGCCAGGTTATTTTCGTTACGAAATTTCTGGATTCGGTCTGCACCGTCAAAGCCCGCGATAGAAGCTATGCAATAGCTTAATAACAGTGAAAAATTAACTATTGGTTTAGAGTGTGAAATTGAATGTATTTCATCATAAGAAATACGATGCTCGTCAAATTTATCCTGACAATTGTCGATCATGTTGCATTTTGAACTATGCACCGACATATATTGTACCTATAATACATACATATGGTACAGTATAATATGTCGGAACTATGTCATTATCCGTAAGATTATTTTTTCAATGTTCGCAAAAAATGTTTAGATTTCAATATCGTCTGATTATAGGTCTACGTAAATGTCATCACCTTTTTAGAATTTCACAACACAAAATGCAGCCGACGCGTTACGAGAATATCCTAGCAGGACATAAAGTAATATATTCAGTGCAATGCACACATTTGCCGCTCAAATGCGCGCGTAAACCACATTTCCATTGTATGCACTGTAGTGCTTTACACAATCATTCCTGTTAAGCTGCATTTCCACTGGATTGGAGAGCGCGCAAATATTTGCGCAGCCAACAACGTGGACTTTTGGTTAGCCTTTAATCGAGATCGGGACTTTACTCTAACCGTTCTCCAGAGAGAGTTACGAAAAATTTATTTAAAATGGACAAAAATATAATTTAGTGAAGTAAAAGTTGTCTGTACCATCTTTTTAGGATTTTGCGTGTAGTGGTGAGAAAATTCATATTAGGAAGACGACCGAATCTTATAACTGAATTAAAATACTTCTGCCCGACATATACTCGTAATTATTATTCCCATCTAATTTAATCATTCCAATATTATTATTTACTATTGAAAGAAATAACATAATTAATAAATAAATATTTATATCATTATTTAAATAACTTTCTATTTTTTTACTTCATTATTTAAATAATATAATTAATAAATAAATATTAATATATATCAGGACACTAGACACATCGCAATCTGGTTTATGTTATGGCTAGATAACTGATCATAAACATACATATATTAAAATACATAAATATAACTAATTATGAATTAAAAAACACCAAAACACTAGAAAACATTCATCCTTATCACATAAGCATTTTCCAGTTGTGGAAATCGAACCCCCGACATCTGACGTAGATGCCAGGATCGCTACCGCTACGCCACATAGTCAGTTATTACGGGATGTATCATGTATGTTAAAAATAATGTTATCATTTGCTAAAACTTAGAAAACTAAGTTTCAGTCAAATTCAACAAATGGGTCCGAAATGATTGTAATGAGAAACATATCAAATCCAAAATTTTAATTAAATGCTTGCGGTTTTCGAACCGATGAACACAGACCTTTACGCATTTATGCGAAATACCAACTCTGCGTTTTAGTGAATGTTACAAGCTAGCATTATCTGAGAGCTACTGATTTTAAAGGAAACAATACCCCACTGTGTTATCCGTAGTTGCGTAAATTCCGATCTAATACCTTTACCTAACTTACTCTTACCATTGCGATCCTTCCTCGTCGAGGGATTTCCTTTACGTTGTATCTTGCTTATTTTTACATTAGGATTTTCCGATAATTTTTCTTTATTTGCAAACTACTATAAATCCCGACCATATTTTACCCTCTGTCAGTTAACGGTACTCGGGCAATGCAACGCAGTAAACTTATAAGCAGCTAGAGAATAGACATAGCCACCGATAAGAACCTCAGGATATGGGCATCCAAACGATTTACGTAAAGCTTTTTCGTACAAGCAAGAAGTAGCGCCATCTGTCAAAATTCTATGGGTAGCTGCTGAGCGAACTACATCGAGGCCCTTACTGTTGGTGGCAAAAGAAGCATTTTTGGCACCGATAAACTAAACTAAAATATAAATTCTCTCACCGACTTATTCAAATAAATCACAAATAGGCAACTTTTGACCACTGAGCATATCCACCATCAGTAATCTATGAAAAGAGAGAGTTTCATTACCTAGTAGTAGAAACAGTTACTACCATAAAATTCAATAAAGGTTAAGAAATTCTCGTAGGTATCTGCCTTAGCTCTAGATTAAGATGTTTTTTCTAGGCAGCAACCGTTTTTATGTAAAACATCTCATGTATACAAATACACAGCATTTCCTTAGACCTCACGTATATATAATCAAAGATACAGCTAAGTTGCTCCACATGATATCCTTGGCATTAAACCAGGAAATTTGATGCAAAGGAATGTCTGGGAAAACTTTGTAGACAACATCTTGACTTAGCCCACGCTAAGTTAGTTAATCGAGGAACAAGATTTCAGCTGTAGCTATATTATAAGCTAAACATATACGTTTGTGTGATTGATGATAATATTATCTGTCTTCGGTACAATGTGAACTTTAAAAGATTCGGTACCTCATTGGCAAATTGTGTTGTCGCTCATGACTAGCGTGCTTTGTTTACGGTCGCGCAGGTGGCAGCATTGGGCCAGCAGCGCCACATACGCGCGCGTCGGCGCCACTTACGCGCTCGGTGGCGCCACTTTCGCGCGCAATGGCGCCACTTCCGTTTTTTTACTTGTATAAAGGGTGATACTAATGTATAAAAAGGGCGAAACGGGGAGAACGGGTCAATCTTGTTTTAGTAATGGCAGTCTTATTTTAGTAACGCGAGCAGTAACAGTTAATTGATAGTGCAAAGTGAAGAGTCAACGTAGTCTCTCGTAATAATTGATTTCAACGATGCCTTAGTCCCAAAGATCTAAATCAGTGAGTTTTATTAGCTAATTAATCAAACGCAAAGTACAAAGGGACCATATTGTTTCTCATGAAACTTGAAGATACTTTATCAAGACACACAACAGAAACAAGAGGGATGTTAACAACAAACCAGTTTGTTGTTAAGATCCCTCTTTAGTATTTATTTTATTGTGTGTTTTAGTATTTCTTGTTAAAGCGGCAAAAAAAACTTCAAGGTTCAAGAGATAGACGGACACTGGAGAGCGGAGTAATATTATAGTCTCCCGTTTTAGCCTTTGGGTGCGGAACCCTGAAATATAAAGTCTTACAGCTATATCAATCACAGCATGGTAGACCCTATCCTTTTATTCGTGACGAAAATTGGGACAAATAAGTACGATCGAGGTTATTAGGAGTCTTTATCGAAATTTTTGTTGAGCCCGGGCTCGGTTGATGAATAAATTGTTGTTCGAGTCCCAACTTGAGCAGCGGGGAAAACATTTTCTCCGAATTAATTTAAATCTGGCGAAAAGAAATAAACGACCGTAAAATCGGTGTAGGTACAGTATTTTATGAATATAACATGATTCTAAGCGATGTTTTATTTTGTCATGGTTTGATAGAAAATAATTTATTTCAAGAAAATTTTCTGATTAAAGTAGTAGGATGATTTTTTTTTATTCTTACCATTTGGATCGATTTCACAGTTTTAGTTGGGTATTACACCACTTTTGAATTTGATAAAAAATATTACTTAATAAATATAATAATATACCAGGATAAAAATAAAGACGTTCATTCAAAAAATATTAAAATGCAACGAAGATTTACAAAGTTACAGGCATTTGATTTTGGAGTGGGAGGGTCTTCTATGCCTTTCTCGCAAAACGAAAATGACATGACCGGATTCTGCCCTCAAAAAAAAATATTCATGGCCATTGACAAACAGTACGTCATATTAAAGCATATATTTATGCCTTTACAATCGTTTAGTTTTTATGATCAGAAAACTTGCGAGAGACATAATATCAGCATAACAACTTGCAACAAAATGCGCCCATATTTTTTTAATAGCAATGATTTTTTATTAAAAAATTGTTTTTCAAAATGTTAACTCGCATTTTCTAAGCTTTGTAATATGAAAAATTAATAAGTTCATAACCGATACGCATCATTTTTTAATAAAAAATCATTGCTATTAAAAATATATAATGCGCATTTTGTTGCAAGTTGTTATGCTGATATTATGCCTCTCGCAAGTTTTCTGATCATAAAAACTAAACGATTGTAAAGACATAATATTAAGCTTTAATACGACGTAGGTACTGTTTGTCGATGGCCATGAATATTTTTTTTCCAGGGCATAGCTCCATACAAGTTTCGGCCATGTCCTTTGTATGATGCCACACGAAGCTACTATTGCATTAGTAAGGTGTGACGACACAATTCAATGTCGCTATCTCTATCTAATCAGAAATATTTAAATGCTTATTAATTTTTTTGAAAATTAAAGGATTTCATTATTTTTATCCTAGTTTATAATAAAGTAATACTTAATTGATTGATTGACACGATTGTACGACATCAAAGCGTGGAAAGTTTCGCTCGCCGAACGAACTTTACAACATTGCAACAAAAGGAATCAATTGAAATACTGCGCAGATATAAAAGTAGGCCTCCCTCGCAGCCTCCCTTCTACGCAAAGATTTAAATCGCTAGATGAGCCCTAAACCTCCAAAAACGTCCGCGTTTTTGTCTTGTGTTCGACACATTGTCGTCGTACATAATTTACATTGCGACATAAGAAATGGTGATATAACGATTAAATTTGCACTTGCGTTCTCTGTCACACAATCGTATACAGCATGCTGAGAGCACTCACTCAGCATGTTTGTGGACGTTTTCGATGTGCGCAATGAAGGTTTGGGGCTCATCTAGCGATTTAAATCTTTGCCTCTACACAATAAACCACGTATTCTGTGAAATACCTGAACGGGGCCGCGAGTAGTATTTGATAGGCATTCAGCGAGCTATTTCACTCAGCTTCGTGGTATGAAATGGGTCGATCTTAATGCATTTTTGATGGAGGCCTGATTGCAATATCCAAGCAATATGCAGCGAATAGGAAATTAAAACTATAGCCAAAGTCTCTAGAGACTTTTTTTCTAACAGTACTTTAATATAGGATTGGTATTCGGTATTCCATTCATAGTTTTAAGTTGCGTTTAGTTAATCATAAACAAAAATATTTTTTAAAAAGCAAATGCAGATTTTTTGCCCATGGTTATACTGATATGAACCTGCTGTGCTATTCTGCAAAAAATACTGCATCTATGAATGTCAGTTGTAAAAGAGTACAATTTTGCATGACATCTTCGGCTTGGCAGCTGTCTGGCAGCTGTTTCAGAGATGGACATTTTGTAGAATAGCAACTCCTGAGAATGAGTCCATCGGAACATTTTGCGTCAACTTCAACATTCCCCATACATTTTCTATGGAAAAATAAATTCCGCCATTTTGATTTTTTTTTCTATCCATCAAATAGACCTTCGGGTCCTGATCACTTCTTGTCAAGAAACCATTCTTCCATCTTTTATACTTTCCGAGATATCGGCGAAATTCGTATGGCGGCCATTTTGAATCCGCCATTTTGATTTTTTTTTCAGCTCATTGGCAGTTGGATGATATTTCAAATGACATTTGGTCGAACACCCCCCACCTATCTGCAATACCCTTGGCTGTGCTCTTCACCCGTCTTCGAAATCCTCAATCATCAGCTCTCGCTATATTTTTCTTCCTCATGAATTTTTCCTTTCTATACGAAATGGTCATTGAAAAAAAAATTTCCATACAAAATTGTTCAGGAGAGGTGATCAATCAGTCAATCAGCACAAGCAGCTATATATATATTAACTAGTAGGGTGCGTGTGTGCGCGGGCCACATGTGGCCCGCGTGCTGTCTTCCCGCCTATAAAAAATCCCTTCAAAATTCCCCATACATTTTCTATGGAAAAATAAATTCCGCCATTTTGAATTTTTTTTCTATCCATCGAATAGACCTTCGAGTCCTGATCAGCTCTTGTCAAGAAACCATTCTTCCATCTTTTATACTTTCCGAGATATCGGCCAAATTCGAATGGCGGCCATTTTGAATCCGCCATTTTGAACTTTTTTTCATCTCACTGCCAATTGCATGACATTTCAAATGACATTTGGTCGAGCACCCCCCACCTATCTACGATACCCTTCCCGTGCTCTTCACCCGTCTCCGAAATCCTCAATCATCAGCTCTCTCCGTATTTTTCCTCCGAATGAATTTTTCCCTTCTATACGAAATGGTCATTGAAAAAAAAATTTTTCATACAAAATTGTTCAGGAGAGGTGATCAATCAGTGAGTCAGTGAATCAGCACAAGCAGCTATATATATAGTAACTAGTAGGGCGCGTGGAGGCGCGGGCCACACGTGGCCCGCGTGCTGTTTTTCCGCTTATAAAAAATCCCTTCAAAATTCCCCATAGGTACATTTTCTATCGAAAAAAATTCCGCCATATTGGATTTTTTTTTTCTATCCATTGAATAGACCTTTGGGTCCTGATTAACTCTTGTCAAGAAACCGTTCTTCCATCTATTATACTTTCCGAGATATCGACGAAATTCGAATGGCGGCCATTTTGAATCCGCCATTTTGAATTTTTTTTCAGCTAACTGCCAATTGGATGTCATTTCAAATGACATTTGGTCGAGCACCCCCCACCTATCTACGATATCCTCCCCGTGCTCTTCAGCCGTCTCCGAAATCCTCAATCATCAGCTCTCTCCGTATTTTTCCTCCTCATGAATTTTTACCCTCCATACGACCTCATCCATGAAAAAAAAATTTTTCATACAAAATTGTTCAGGAGAGGTGATCAATGAGTCAGTCAGTCAGTGGCCAATCAGCACGAGTAGCTATATATATATTAACTAGTAGGGCGCGTGAGTGCGCGGGCCACATGTGGCCCGCGTGCAGTCTTCCCGCCCATCGCGTAACGGTATCGCCGTCCGTAAGCTGAAAAAATTACCAAGGAACACTGTCATGGTTTTAAAGATAGTTAAGGGCAGTTCGAACAAAAAAATACGCTGAACCTCATTGGATGAGGTTCAGCGTATTTTTTGTTCGAACAGCCCTTAACTATCTTTAAAACCATGACAGTGCTCCTCAATCATCATCCAAATCCTAGATCATTGTCTCTTCTCATAGTAAGTATATTTTCCAAGGAAAGTTAAATTCCGCCACAGTGAATTATTTTCCATGCATCCCGTAGAACTTGAGATCCTGATCACCTCTTGCTAAGAAACCACTCTCTTATCTTTTATACTTTCCGAGATAGAACATGAAATTTGTATGGCGGCCATCTTGAATCCGCCATTTTGAATTTTTTTTCAGCTAACTGCCAATTGGATGACGTTTCGAGTTACATTTAGTCGAGCACCCCCCCACCTATCTTCGATACCCTGGCTGTGCTCTTCACCCATCTCCGAAATCCTCAATCATCAGCTCTCTCCATATTTTTCTCTAGTAACTCTCCGAAAACCCGCATCACAACCTTGCATAATTACCAACTGTTAGTCTCTTCAACATTCCCCATACATTTTCTATGGAAAAAAAATTCCGCCATTTTGAATTTTTTTATCTATTCATCGCGTAGACCTTCGGATCCTGATTAACTCTTGTCAAGAAACCATTCTTCCATCTTTTATACTTTCCGAGATATCGACGAAATTCGAATGGCGGCCATTTTGAATCCGCCATTTTGAATTTTTTTTCAGCTCACTGCCAATTGCTTCACGTTTCAAATGACATTTGGTCGAGCACCCCCCACCTATCTTCAATACTCTTTCCGTGCTCTTCACCCGTCTCCGAAATCCTCAATCATCAGCTCTCTCCGTATTTTTCCTCCAAATGAATTTTTTTCTTCTATACGACCCCATCCGAGAAAAAAAAATTTTTCATACAAAATTGTTCAGGAGAGGTGATCAATCAGTCAGTCAGTCAGTGAATCAGCACAAGCAGCTATATATATATTAACTAGTAGGGCGCGTGGGGGCGCGGGCCACATGTGGCCCGCGGGATGTCTTCCCGCCCATAAAAAATCTCTTCAAAATTCCCCATACATTTTCTATAGAAAAAGAATTTCCGCCATATTGGATTTTTTTTCTAGCCATCTAATAGATCTTTGGGTCCTGATCATTTCTTGTCAAGAAACCTTTCTCCCATCTTTTATACTTTCCGAGATATTAGCGAAATTCGTTTGGCCGCCATTTTGATTCCGCCATTTTGAAAATTTTTTCAGCTCACTGCCAATTGGATGACGTTTCAAATGACATTTGGTCGAGCACCCCCCACCTATCTTCGATACCCTCCCCGTGCTCTTTACCCGTCTCCCAAATCCTCAATCATCAGCTCTCTCCATATTTTTGTTCTTAATGAATTTTTCCCCTCTATACGAAAATATCAGTAAAAAAATTTTTTTTCATACAAAATTGTTCAGGAGAGGTGATCAATGAGTGAATGAATCAGCACAAGCAGCTATATATATAGTAACTAGTTTTTCGCGTGGGGGCGCGGCCCGCTAAAGCGGACCGCGTAAGTGCTTGGAGCGATTTCCGTGGTCGCTCATACTCGGATTTTGCAAAAAGCGCGTATTTCGATTTTTCCCGAAAAATGGGGTAATTTCTTTTCATCAATTTACACCCCGAGTACGCACGATCACCCCATAAACGTCCAAATGTTCTGATGTTGCCAACTGTGACAAATTTGAATTAACCCGTCCCGGTTTGAAGTAGAACAATGAAAAATTTGAAAACACCACTACTCGGCCGCCATCTTGTTTTTCCAAATTTTTCTTCTTTTTCTAAAAACCATTTACTCAAATCCTCGAGTACCGCGAGTTTGAACGAAATCGGTTGGAAAACAAAAGAGTTACGAAAGTCGCGTCGGCCGCCATCTTGTTTTTCTGAAATGTCATAATTTTTTCCTACTCTACTCCCGCACTTAAACACGTCTCCCATACATAATTTTATCGTTTTATGTCTTCTTCTAGGAGAACAATGTCAATTTTCTTATAGCTCCCAATCGCCATACAATTTAGTATGAAAAAAAAAAATTTCCGCCATTTTGAATTTTTTTCTTCCAATAGATAAACCTTCTCGTCCTGATCATCTTTTGCTAAGAAACCACTTTTCTATCATTCATACTTTCTGAGATAGACACCGACGAAATTTGTATGGCGGCCATCTTTGTTCCGCCATTTTGAAAATTTTTTCAGCGCATTGGCAATTGCACGAGGTTTTGAATGACATTTGGTCGAGCACCCCCCACCTATCTTCAATACCCTGGCTGAGCCCTTCACCCGTCTCCGAAGTCCTCAATCATCAGCTCTCTCCATATTTTTCACCGAGTCATTTCTTGATATCTACACAAGTCCATAAGTGAAAAAAAAAAGTTCATACAAAATTTTACAGGAGGATATTTTGGGGAAAATCTCGAAAACTACCCCGAATGTGGCAACACTGCTTATATATCTCGATACTGCCGGTCGAGTTACACAATCGGTTCATACATGTCGACTTTCCGAAATGTAGCCAAGTGCCTCAAAAACACGATCAAAATATTCAAAAAAATTAAATGAATACAAAATGGCCGCCACCGCATTTCACAGAAATATTTTACATAGTTTAGTACTTTTCCCAGTAACTACAGGATATGCCACTTCGTATGACATTTACATTTTTCATCTCGCTCGCACCCAGGCGACATGATGGCCCCTGAAAAGTGACCATGTCGAAAATCACTTTTACTTTGATAGATTCCAGTGTTGCCAGTGCTCGATCACAAAAATACCCAAATGTCATTTGTACGAGTAAGACACGTAGTCGCTCATACTCGGATTTCGCAAAAAGTCCGTATTTAGATTTTTTACTTTTTGGGGAAAATCTCGAAATTTCCCGAAAAATGGGGTAATTTTTTTCCCCCACTCAATACTTCTAGTCTGTACACACAATCGTCCCATAGAAGTCGAAACGCTCCGATGCTGCCAACTATGAGAAATTTGAATTTCAAAATCGTGTTTTTTCGTACATCAGACTGATTGCCCGCCAGAACAGCCGCCATCTTGGATTTTAAAAAATTACTCCCATTTCGTCAAAATTCAGGATAATTGTGGGCGAAACAAGAAAAAATTATCATCCACAACCACGCCGTTTAGGATCTATGGCGCCGCGGTTTGGGGTCGAAAAATGAAAAATTTTAAAAAACCACAGCTCGGCCGCCATCTTGTTTTTTCAAATATTTCCAATTTTTCTAAAAACCATTTACACATTTCCTCGAGTACTGCAAGTTTGAACGAAATCGGTTGGAAAACAAAAGAATTACGAAAGTCACGTCGGCCGCCATCTTGTTTTTCTGAAATGTCATAATTTTTCCCTACTCGACTCCCGCACCCGAACATATCGTCCATACATCATTATATCATTTTCCGTCTCCTTCTGGGAGAACAATTATGTCAATGAGTCAGTCAGTCAGTGAGTGGTAATCGAGCTATATATATTATAAAATGAACAATAGATTGAAAAAACCCCGATGTAGTAGCTCTACTATATGGCTGATATATAAAAAAAATTCGTGGCGGGCGATGGAAAATCACCCATGCTAACGAGATGTCATTAGTAAACTTATGTTATCTTAGCAACTTTAAAGTATATAAAATTAAAGTATATAAAACAGTATAGACTTTAAATATAGACAACAAAGAGCGCTTATGACTAAAAATATAATATCAAATATCACCACGAAAAAAAAAACAATTGTTTGATGAATACTTAAAAGTCTCTAAAGACTTCGCGAAGTAATTTGAAATTCGAGTAGGTCTAAAGAGATATCTTTCACATTATTATTTATTGGCCTCCGGAGACCGAAAGGATCGGCTTTCCCGGTCTCGTTGGAGAGCCGAATCAATTGGGATATCATACCGCGATGCGTTGTGGTCGTGACCTGAATGTATTGAAGATGCTCATCTTAAAAATCAAATTATGTAGTTATGTACAACCTTCACCACACAATATATGCGCGATACGCTGAAAAGAACGCCGCCTCGCCAAAAAACTGGTCACCCCGTTTGGGAACAAGCTATAGGTACATCAAAAAATTGCGCATGTTTATTTGATATGTAGAAATTTAACATTTCCTTTAAAAATTCAACCTTAATAGCTAACTTTTTCCCGGAGGATTCCTCCAGGATATATTCTTCCGCCCGCCACTCGAAATTTGGGTCATATCTGTTCAGTGTTTTTGGATTTTCATCATGACGAATTTTTCTTTCGCCTAACCCCTGCGTTGTATACTCCGAAAAGAAACTTTCACACCAAACAAAATGTATACAAAGCTTCCAAATTCTTAAACTCAAACGACAACCCAAACAAAGAGTGGATAATCATTATTCATTCCAACATAGTACAGCGATTTTATCATCAGCGAACTTCCGAATATTCTATATAGGTAGTTGCACATCCTATAGGAACCTACTATATAACGTGTCTAGCACGAACGATAAAGTATTTTGATTAATGAAGGTTCGGATTGACGCAATGTGTCGACGGGCGTTCGCTAAAAAGCGCCAGATCGTGATAACACCGCTAGAACTTTTCGACACCCTCGTAACTTTCCGTTTAATCAGATTTAATGGCTCCTTCTTTTATGTCGCTGCAGAGAATATTGCTATACTTTAATGTTCCGTCATAATCTCGAAATTATTTTTACCCTACTATTATTTAATACTTGCTGTTGCCCAATGCCCGCGCCTTCACCCGCGTGATTTTCTAGTTTTTTACAAATCCTGTGGGTAACATTTATTTTGACGGGTATTAGGTACTAATTCATTCTTCGAGTTGCTAATTACATACAATACACAAAAAAAATTACATACTATACAAAGAAAATATTGATTCGCTGCCAGTGCAAAACATTGAGATATTATAACTAACAAGGGTAAATAATAATTACAGTTCAGTGTACAATATACAATAGAGAAGGTTTTAAATCTAGAGGTAGTTGTTTTGTCGACTCAGTGTAGGTTTAGAAAGGGCAGAACAATGTTTGTTGGGTCAGCTGACAAAAGTATCGATATGAAATAGGATCAACATTACAATAAAAACGAGAGATCATCCAATGTGTATTGTCGATCACGAAATTCTTGTAAAAATAAAAAATAAAAATAAAAATTTGGTCATAGACTAAATAATATTCTGGTACGCAAAGGGAACTATGCCCATACAGCCAAGTCTTCAGTAGAATTTTTTTTATTGATATGAAATGAAAATGAAATTTAATGAGATGAAATGAAACCTAACCAAACTCATTCAATCAAATCTGATATTGAAACAAATTAGTAGCTTCTTTTTAGAAATATACGTATTTGCATGAATCATAAAAACTTCTATGAATTTTTTTAATAAAAACTTCATGGTTGGTTTTTCTTTTTAATAGACAATATTTTGACAGTTGGGAAAGATAACGCACGAGTTCGGGAAAGGTAAAAAAAAGAACGAGTATGTAATAGCCCACATCCCGAACGCTAACGTCCCTGCAATACGCCACTTTTTGAGCAACTGTATTAACAAATCATTGATTTACTTTTCTCAATAGTCTCCGAATATTATGATCGTGGTGTTACGATTGTGATTCTATTCGGAATTTTCTTAAGGAGAAAGGGCACAATTAACATTTTTTCCGAAATCTGTCTCTAGATTTGAAAATAGGCAATCCAAAAGTCAGGTCAAGGTCTTTAAAAACTACAAATATCAGATTTTCCCAGAATTTGTTTTCTGTATTAAAGTACCTTGATGAAGGCTGGAATTTTATTTCATTTAATTTTTAAATTTACTAGAATTTTAAATAAATGGAAAAGTTATTTTACGAATAAATTTTCATCAGATAGATAAAATATTTGATATAATGCGTGGATATACTTTTAACTGAATATTCACAGGTATTTCTTTTTTTAACAAAGATATTGATTGACTTATCTACCTACTTAAACCTACCATAGAAGAAGAGTTATATGTTTTCTAAGAACATATAATATAAACATTAAACAATACCACGGGAACGGGAGCTTTCCATGAAATCATGCATATAACAAGTTTGTTGAAAGGCGTCATTAATTGCTTGCGTATTTAATTAAGTTGATGAACATTGTTCCCCACTATCCCTGCGGAAACCCGCGTGTGGACTAATAGCAGGATAATTAGTTATCATTAGCGTGGACCGGCGGCTGCCGATAGACAATAATTAACTACGATCGGGTTCCGTATCAACTTGCAAAAAGCAGTGATAGCTCAGTGGTTCTGACCTCTGCCTCTCATAAGGAGGTCGCGGGTTCGAATCCTGGGCACGCACCTCTGACTTTTCCGAGTTATGTGCGGTTTAGGAAACTAAATATCACTTGCTTAGCGGTGAAGGAAAACATCGTGAGGAAACCTGCATGCCTGAGAGTTCACAAAAATGTTCTCGATGGTGTGTGAAGCCCGCCAACCCGCACTTGGCCAGCGTGGTGGGCTATGGCCAAGCCCCTCTCAGTCTGAGAGGAGACCCGTGCCCAGCAGTGGGACGTAAAAAGGGGTTGAGATGGGTTCCGTATGTATCAAAACAAACATTTGTTAACTGGCGACATACTGCCACGCGGTCCGCCGGTCCTGTGTGTATTATGTCTATTGATTAGGTATAATCTTATTTTTATTTTAAGCTATAAAGAGGTAGGTAATTCCCTCCACCGTAAATGCGGTTTTGGGTGTAATGAGAGGTTACGTAGAGTCCCTTTCGTCATTCCAAATAAAATATTGCTGAAAAGATTCTGAAATATTCTTATCTTGTACCGCCACTAACCCTTGTGACCTATGAGTTATGAGTATATTTGTAAGGTATTTCCCCTAAATACTTGAAAAGAGAGAAAATAATTATTATGTAGGAATGTTTTAAAAAACTCGGTAAAAAACTTCATATAGCCACTGAGTAAAAATAAAGGTACATCTGTAAGCTTGATTATTGATGTAGTGTACAAAATAGAGAGTTATTATTATAGGGGGCAGGGAGTTTTAATCCCTATGAAATGCATACTTAGGTACTCTCGTTCTTCCTAATCGCGCTCGCCTGCGGCTCGCACTTATAATACCGACTCAAGTAATACAACTAACTTTCCATACTTGTAACATAAAAAATTGTTAATATTTTATTCAAGCGATGTAATTATTTAAAAAACCCAGTAAAGTTACATGAACACAGCAAAAGCTTTCCACTGGAAGCCAACGTCGACTAGAAAATTTATTACCGCAATATAAATTTTATATTCTTTAGCAGCGGTGATTTAAAACTTTAGACAACGGGAGCAAAGTAAATAAAAATTACAGATGTAGTTTTTAGGGTTCCGTACCCAAAGGGTAAAAAAGGAACCCCATTACTGAGACTTCGCTGTCCGTCCGTCCATCGGTCACCAGGCTGTATATCTTGAACCGTGATAGCTACAGACTTGAAAATTTCACATAATATGATGTATTTCTGTTTCCGGTATAACAACAAATACAATAAAGTAAGTATCTAAGGGGGCTCCCATACAACAAACGTGTTTTTTATGCTTGTTTTTGCTCGATATTAATAATGGTTACAGGTAGACGCTTCAAATTTTCACAAAATATTTTACTATAATTAATGTCCGCTTTAAACATAATTAGTTAAATGGAAATAAAAATAAAGGGGGCTCTCATAGAACAAACGTGATTTTTTGCTTGTTTTTGAATTTAGTGGGCAGAGGTGTTTAGTTTACTTTAATACTATTGGGTTGGTCTTTATAGTACGGAACCCTCAGTGCGCGAGCCCGACTCGGACTTGACTGACTTATACTGTTGTTTACAGATTAAATAACAATACATATTATTTGCCCCATACGCAACAACTTTTAAAAGTCCACAGTGTGCATGTCTGGGATTTGTATCCCCGGCCGTTTTGCTAGGTCACAAATCTTTTGTCCTTTGAGCCACATGAAACAAAGCATCTACTTTTTTGAATTATATAACTAAACTTGTATCTTGTATAGTGTACAACTTTGAGATGCATTCAAGTAGGTACATTACAAACTACAAAGTTAATGTACAATGTAATATATATTTTATGAATGTGTTCTGTGTGTTAGTTACTATACATATACTAATTGTGTAAGTGTCTATCTATGTAATATTGTTCGAATTGCTTCTGCTTGTTTTCAGAGACACCTAAGCCCTTAGGTTACAGTTCTTGTAAGTGAAAACTCTCACCTATCGGCTTCGGGCTTCGGCTTTACTTAAAGTGTTGCTAAAAACGAGCATTCTTACCTAATTTAGTATTTTTTCATTCCTGTTTTGAAATACTTTGTATTCTAACCACAGCAAAAATAAGGTTCATTTTAAACCTCATGTAATACATTAATAACGAAAATATGTTCTGGTTTTGAAGCACGAGCGTTTATAAATCAAAAGTTCATGTTGAAAAATGGCCCGTGACATACTCTAACATGGCTTCGCACTCCAAACAAAACGCAAATCGCCCGAAGCGACGTGCGGTGTACTTCAGATAACTACGGAACTCCTTCTAGTGGAAACGAGATATGATTTTGGGGAGTAAAATTTTATTCTTCTGTTTGCGCTGAAGATAAGACTTTTATGGCCTGTCACGTTTGCTGCTACTAGACTTAGAACTTTCCCCTGGCTACGGGGCTATTCGTTACACTGAAGTACAGTCTATTTTGATCCGTAAGGCTGCCAATCCATCGGAGCGGAGTCAAGAAACTAAACTCAGCGGCATATTTAGCGGAACATAAAAAAAAGGTCCATAATTAAAAAAATATGGTTTTATTTTAAAATCTGCTTACTACACTTCTTTTGTTATTTAAAGTTTCATTTGTTTTTACTTAAAATGAGATCACATTAAGAACAGATTTTGCGAGTAAAGGCTATTTCTGAAAAATGGTACATTTTTGAACTTTTCATGTAACCTGGAAAAGTGAAATTTAATATTAAAATTACAATTAATTAAATTAGAAAAATGGTGATTAATATCGCGTATTTCCTCCACGTGCTCTTATTAAAGTTTCTACCCGTCTAGGCATACTGAGAATGATGTTATCGATGGTCTCCTGGGATAGTCTCCGCCATTCCTCAACTACGGCGATTCGCAGTTCTCCCACATTGGCAGGAGCTGGAATTCTGGACTTAACTTTTCTTTTCAGCAAGTCCCAAACGTGCTCTATTGGGTTCATATCCGGTGATCTCGCCGGCCACTCCATAACAGTGATATTCATATCATTAAGATAAGCTTGAGTTACCCGAGTTGTATGCGGCAGAGCATTATCCTGCATAAAAACAAAATCGTCACCGATATATGGGGCAAACGGTACGACATTTTCTTCTAAAACTTCTCTGATATAGCGGTCTGCAGTCAGACTCCCTCTGTCAATCACTACCAAGTCTGTGCGAGCTTCCAAACAAATGCCCGCCCAAACCATTATTGATCCACCACCGTATGCAACTGTAGTTTCAAAATTTGTCTGAATGTATCGTTCTCCTTTGCGTATGTATATTCTTTGCATGCCGTCAATTTGATTTAAGAGAATTCTGCACTCATCACTAAACAATACCTTACTCCATTGGTCCGCGTTCCAAAGTCGATGTTCCTGAGCAAAAGTTAACCTGTTTCTACGATGATTTACCTCGAGCCTTGGAGCCTTGGCGGGCACAAATGAACCCAAACCAGCTTCTTCGAGCCTTCTTCGTACCGTACGCTCACTTACGGTTACACCCCGCACTGCTTCTAACTCATGTCGGGCTTGAACGGCCGTCAAACGGGGGTTCCTACGTACACGAAGCCGAATGAAACGATCATCCCTACTCGAAGTGCGTCTTTTTCTGCCTTGTCCTGCTCTTCTCACATAAGTACCGGTCTCCCTGAACCGTTAGATACTGCGATGGATCGTTGAAACTGGTCGACGAAGATCTCTGGATATCACTCTGTAGGTTTGACCATTTCTTCGCATTTCGAGTGCCCTGGCAATCTCCGTTGGAGCTAAGTCAGGCATAATTCAGTCATCAACTCCAGAAAGATACGCGATTAAAAAAAACTAACAAAAAACAGTATTTCAATGAAATTTTAAATCAAACTCAGAAGGAAGAAATACTCGAAGTTCGCTCCAGATAAGGTGTATTTGAATAAAATTAAAACAATTGCATAAAATGTGATGTTCAGTTGTTTTCTTAATTTGAAAATATTTCTTTTTAAATTAAATAACGTATAAACCAGCCAGCAACTTTATATGATACTGATATCAAACCTTTTTTTTATGTTCCGCTAAATATGCCGGCGAGTGTAGTTGAAAATGAAAATGAAAAATGAAAAGTGTTCAATATTTCTCAGTTTCTCCGCTCCAATTGATTGGCAGCCTAAGAGAGAAATTTTTTGACTCTGGTACTAAAATATCTGTGTTACTGTCTCTTTCCTACTTCAATAGACGGCGAAAGATTTCTTCCTTGCACTGAAATTAAAAGCAGCATTTTTGGCTCCCGCATGGAATGTTTTAACCCCGTATAGCAGTAAGCGTGTTAAACGATGTGTAATAGACACGCGGCATTTTCATGAATCTAGGGCATGTTTAACCACACGGGAAGATATTTAAGCTTTATATTTACCAGAACATTTACAAAAGACTTGAATTGCGGGTATGGCGGCTTCAATTTCGCTTTCCGCAAATCCCGCGTGAATCATAGATGTTCTCGTCTGTTCCCGCTCCCTTTTCTAACTGTTATAACTAGTTTTAGCTATTAAATATATTCATAAACAATTTAAAAGACTTCCTGCAAAAAAAGCGTATTATCATGTTAATGAATTTTTAGATAACAATAAAAGCATAAATGAATAAATGAATATACTTGGGTTTCAGGGAATATTATTTTACCTATAAATTTGTATAATCCTGTTGCAAATTTAGAATTTATGAAGTAGCCTATCTTTTCCCATGTGTGTGTGTGGTGCTCTGTACTCAACATTGCATTATTTTAGTGTGTGGTGGTGTAACTGACAGTTGCAGAGCAGACAGGAATCAGTTACTTTGCATTTATAGTAGGGATGAAGATAAAATGTAAATTCTTTATTTTGTCAAGACGGGTGAATGATTTTACCATTCAATTTTGGCCATGTTCAAGATAATTACGAGAACTTTTGTGCACAATTTCAATTTTATGAGACAAAAGATTTGGACGGTTAGAACTCCTCTTCTTATTACGACCTAAGAAAAACAGAGTGCGCGAGTTACTAGAGTATTTAGCTAAAAATATTAATGAGACTATTTTTTTGGATGTCCGGTCTTGATTTCCACTCGCCCAACACACTGCCCACAGAAAAGCACGGGAGTTTAATCTTAATAATATTATGGACCTCTTTTCCCATAGGCGTCCCCTGTGCCTACCAATGCAGCAGTATTAATAAGCTAATGATATTATGATGATAGGCATCTTATTATAAAATCCTCATTTACATTTTTAAACAGGGTTAGGTTTAAAATTAGAACCCCTTGGTCATATTATTAAGTCGACCTGAAAATGGGTCACATAATTAATCAACGTGGATTATGTTAATAATATAATTAATTCATGCCCAACATAGGGCAAGAGTTTAGAGACTTTTAATTACCACCCTTTGAAGCAAATTATTAAGGGCCTTTTTGAAATACAATCTTCTTGATTAAAATGTAAATTCTGCGAATAGGCTTACGAGTACTAACAATAATCTTGCAATAATCTAAGCAAATAATAGGGCACTTTACTCTTGTCAAAATTTTGATTATTTTAACTCTTTCATTGAAACAATATTCAATCATAAATGAGATTTTGAAAAACAAATGAAATCGAGCCAATAACAAAAAAGTTATAACTAATTAATAAATATTCTTGATTAGACAGAGATAGTTATACCGGATAGTGACGTAACTCTATACAAGTTCTTGTTGCGAGATAGGGACAGAAGAAAAATTAGAATGAATTTTATTGTCAATGGATGTCATTATTTCTTACGGAGAAAATATCGTAATTTAAATTGCAATAATATTAAATGTTCAAATATACGCGTATTATATGCGGCACCGCAGCAGGCGATGAAAAACCAATTTTAAAATGATATCCAGCAGCCAGGAGCTAATGCGTTTTCAAAAGGCTTAGCGTTGTTCCGACGTAAACTAGTTAACATTGCCTTTGACATCCTCGTGAAATATAAACCACAGCTAACGCAGCGTATATTTTGAGAAAATGCATGCTTTTGTCCATATTTTTATCTGAATAACAACAAACGTTTACTTTTTGTTTTTGTTTAAAGATTTGATGTAAAAAGATTAAAGCATATGGGTACTATTTCCACCATAGTGCAAGACCTACCGTGCATGCAAAACAAAAAGCCCGCTATGAATTTCTAAAGCATTTATTTAACTGGAAAGTCGGGGTTTTCAATTAAAATCCTTGAATGTTCTATAATAGCTCAGAAATTACCAAGTTTTAGACAGGACATTATATGCATGACTTTATTTGCTTCAAATATGCTCTACTTGCAAGGAATGTATCGTATTTCCCGGAACCCTGTATATCCATGATTTATATTTTTTTAATAGGTATGTATGATTTGATTCCCAGTTTGGAGTTCTCCAATATTCCGAGTAAAAGTAATATTTCTAAGAAGTACAGACGAAATATTATTATTTAAGAAACACCGTCCCAAAGAATAACTTTATATCTTCTCGTTTCTGTGATAAAAATGTAGGAAGATTTTCTGATGAATGGAATTGATATTGAAACTTTTAAGTTGGATAGGAATTAAAAACAAATCTATGTCTAACCAGAAACAAAAATGTCGGAAATCGTCAAATTCTGAATTAGACAACCGCCATACAAACAAAACCACAACAAATTATTTCCTGAACTCAAAGATTTAAATCCTTGGTAAAACTATACAAATACACTGGCTTACAATAATCCAAAAAAAAAAAGAATTTTTATTCTATGTAACTTGCGCATTTTATTCATAATTCAAAAATAAAATGAAACCAAAATAGCCTGTGTAAACTAAAAAACAATGGACAAAGGATCTAAAACCATAACGATCCCCTTGGAGACGCCTCTAACGCAGACTTACATGGTGCACGCCGCATTATTAGCTGTAAAGCTCTTCGCATTAGGTCCCAGGGCTGCTGTAACTTGGCTCAGGAGGACGATTCACCTAACGGTTTCACACACCGAGTGATGTGAATAAAAAAAATAACACTGAAAAATGAACTTTACCTCTATTGGCTTAGATAGTGAAATTGAATGTTTTTAAACATAGGAAATACAACCTTATCGCGCAAAGTAAATCTAATTTGACGATTCTTGACCATGTTGCGTTCGGAACTACATTCAATTTTACGCTCTATACCATTAACCTTTAAATTAATTTTTCAGTTTTCGTAAACAATGGTTTGGTTCAATATCGTCTGCTTGTATAATGAACCGCCCTTGGACCGCTCGGTCCTCGAACACTTGGTCGTATGCGGCCGAATAAGGCGCATAACGAATAACAAATAACGAAGTGTGGTGCCGCCATGAGAACTTAAGAACTTGGCTCCGTTAGGGATAGTGGGCATATACCTACACCTGGGAGCCAGTCTACTTCGGATTTATGATGTAACTCGAATGCCACGATATTGCTCGATATGCCACGCGTCCACTTCAGATTACTTCAGATCAGATTTACTTACCCCTTCCAAGTTAATACGTTAACATCTTCGGCTGCATCATCACTTACCATTAGGTAAACTCGCAGTAAAGTACTAACTTGTATAGTGTAAAAAAAAGATAGCCATCTCCGATTTCACCCTTACTACATCGGTTATATGTTAATTTTGTATTGGCTGTGTGTTGTTATTTATTATACAGAAAGGATTTTTGATCTTAATAAATAAGTTAATTTAATTTCACTTTTTTTGGTCAGATACTTTGTTCTTACGTTTGACACACAACACCGCCTGTTTCTATCATATTTCTTTTTGAAATACATCTGGAATACCTTAAGCGTTTGTTATAATTTAATAGGTATTATGATCGCAGGCAGCAACGACAAGCCAAATATTGGCTTTTTAAGAAAATAAAATACTTTTCTTTTCAACTGTTTTGTGTGTACTGAACGTTGTTCTACTTAATCGCCTTAAAAAACTTTTAACGTTACTTCTGAAGGGCAATAAATAAATAAGGCGCGGGTCACTTAGTATGTGTAAGGAGCTTATAAGTCTACTTAAGTGTAGAACAACTTACGTAGGTACCGATATATTTTCTGTTATTTGTTTTTGCAGTAGCTATCCGACATGAAAGCATATGGTTCTGAATTTTATACATAAGTACACATAATTTTATTTTCAACACACTTGCTCATAAAGTGGCTATAATTTCAGCGCATGTGGCACGTAATGACACCTATGATCGCAAACTGTGACTTTTTCATTACTATTAATCAATAGTGAGTTAGACAGTTTTTCAACACACTTTCTCATCGCAAACTGTGACTTTTTCATTGCTATTATTCACTAGTGAGTTAGACAGTTTTTTTAATTTTATCTACCAAACAAAAATTATTTTTAGGGCTTGTTTCACAATCACCAAATAAACTCTATCTAACGAATAAACTTGACATTTTGATTAATTCCCAATACAAAAATTGTCACAACATCAAATATATTCGCTAGATAAAGTTTATCTGGTGATTATGAAGCTGGCCCTTAGTATTATTTTATTCACAAGTGTGTTAAAAAACGTCGTATGATACACGTGAGTATGGATTGATCCTCGGCTATCGACCCTTTAGACCCTCATCCTAACGGATGGCGCCTCAGCGGTACAATAAACTGATACAATAAACTACTATTACTTGTGATCAGAGACCTTGTTTCTTTATACAAAGACTAGTAGGGCGCGTGGGAGCCCGGGCCACATGTGGCCCGCGGGCTGTCTTCTCACCTATAAAAGAATCGCCGTCATCTCCATCGCCAATTGGAATCCGATTGGCAATGGGCTAAAAGAATAACCTTGGAGCACGGTCATGGATTTAAAGATAGTTAAGGGCTGTTTGAATAAAAAATACACTGAACCTCACTGATGAGGTTCAGTGTATTTTTTATTCAAACAGCCCTTAACTATCTTTAAATCCATGACCGTGCTCCTCAATCGTCATCCAAATCGTAGACCATCTCTTCTCATACTTTTCATAGTTTTTCATAGGCCTTTGGGTTTATTGTAGCATTCACATTTTCCATGGAAAAATAAATTCAACCACTTTGATTTTTTTTCATTCATCCCGTAGACCTTGAGATTCTAATTACGTCTTGCAAAGAAATCACTCTCTTATCTTTTATACTTTCCGAGATATAAAAACACGAAAGTATGGCGGCCATCTTGAATCCGCCATTTTGATTTTTTTTTCAGCCAACTGCCAATTGGATGACGTTTCGAGTTACATTTGGTCGAGCACCCCCCACCTATCTTCGATACCCTGGCTGTGCTCTTCACCCGTCTCCGAAATCCTCAATCATCAGCTCTCTCCATATTTTTCTCTACTAACTCTCCGAAAAACCGCATCACAACCTTGCATAATTACCAACTGTTAGTCTCTTCAACATTCCCCATACATTTTATATGAAAAAAAAAAAAATTCCGCCATCCCCCTATTTGCCGTCCAACTTTCAGCCTCTTCAACATCCGCCATACATTTTCTATGTTAAAAAAAAATCCGCCATATTGGATTTTTTTTTCTATCCATCGAATTGACCTTTGGGTCCTGATCAACTCTTGTCAAGAAACCGTTCTTCCATCTTTTATACTTTCCGAGATATCGACGAAATTCGAATGGCGGCCATTTTGAATCCGCCATTTTGATTTATTTTTCAGCTAACTGCCAATTGGATGTCATTTCAAATGACATTTGGTCGAGCACCCCCACCTATCTTCAATACCCTCCCCGTGCTCTTCACTCGTCTCCGAAATCCTCAATCATCAGCTCTCTCCATATTTTTGTTCTTAATGATTTTTTCCTTTCTATACGACATGATCCTTGAAAAAAAAATTTTTCATACAAAATTGTTCAGGAGAGGTGATCAATCAGTCAGTGGCCAATCAGCACAAGCAGCTATATATATATACTAGTAGGGTGCGTGGGTGCGCGAGCCACATGTGGCCCGCGTGCTGTCTTCCCCCCTATTTGCCGTCCAACTTTCAGCCTCTTCAAAATTCGCCATACATTCTCTATGGAAAAAAAATTCCGCCATATTGGATTTTTTTTTCAAGCCATCAAATAGACCTTTTTGTAATGATCAGTTCTTGTCAAGAAACCGTTCTTCCATCTTTTATACTTTCCGAGATATCGACGAAATTCGAATGGCGGCCATTTTGAATCCGCCATTTTGAATTTTTTTTCAGCTAACTGCCAATTGGATGTCATTTCAAATGACATTTGGTCGAGCACCCACCACCTATCTTCAATACCCTCTCCGTGCTCTTCACCCGTCTCCGAAATCCTCAATCATCAGCTCTCACCATATTTTTGTTCTTAATGATTTTTTCCTTTCTATACGACATGATAACTGAAAAAAAAATTTTTCATACAAAATTGTTCAGGAGAGGTGATCAATCAGTCAGTGGCCAATCAGCACAAGCAGCTATATATATATTAACTAGTAGGGCGCGTGAGTGCGCGGGCCACATGTGGCCCGCGTGCAGTCTTCCCGCCCAAAAAGTTATCGCCGTCATCTCCATCGCCCATTGGAATCCGATTGGCAGTGAGCTGAAAAACTTACCAAGGAGCACTGTCATGTTTTTAAAGATAGTTAAGGGCAGTCCAAACAAAAAATACGCTGAACCTCATGAGGTTCAGCGTATTTTTTGTTCGAACAGCCCTTAACTATCTTTAAAACCATGACAGTGCTCCTCAATCATCATCCAAATCCTAGATCATTGTCTCTTCTCATAGTATGTACATTTTCCATGGAAAGATAAATTCCGCCACAGTGAATTATTTTCCATGCATCCCGTAGAACTTGAGATCCTGATCACCTCTTGCTAAGACACCACTCTCTTATCTTTTATACTTTCCGAGATAGAACAACACGAAATTTGTATGGCGGCCATTTTGGTTTTTTTTCAGCTCACTGCCAATTGTCTGAAGTTCCGAGTATTTTTTGTTTCAGCAGTCCCCACCTAACTATAATACCTTGTCCATGCTCCTTGACTGTCTTTAAAATCCTCAATCATCCTCATTCCATATTTTTCTCTGGTAGTCATCCAAAAATCCGCATCAAAGCACTTCATGTTTAACAACTCGTAGTCTCTTCAATATTCCCCATACATTTTCTATGGAAAACTAAATTCCGCCATTTTGATTTTTTTTCTATCCATCGAATAGACCTTCGGGTCCTGATCATTTCTCGCCAAGACGCGTCTGGGTCATCCACGCGGACCCCTAAGGGTCCCGGGGTAATTGTTCGGGGCGAAGGCCCCTTCCAATGGTGGCAACGCCGCCTGCAACTACAGGCGGGGCGCTGGGTGGGACCATTGCTGGTCCTTGGTGTCTTGTCCGGGGCGTTAAGTCCGGTGACTCCGTCGCGCTGCGATGCGAGCCCGCGTGAAGTCGCGAGCGATCTGCGAGCGCGGCGGAGTGAAGGTAAGTCCTGGTTGTAGCTTGCAACCCGCCGCTCAGCGAGGTCGTGCCCGCCAGTGATGTCCCGGTGGGCGCCCGTCAGCCAGCGGCGAGGAAGCGTTGTGGTCTCAATCCGACGTCAGGTCACGTGGCAGACCCCTGATATCCGGCGGCCGCCGATGGTATGGCGCGATGCCCCGCAGATGCTGGGACCGCGCTCCGTCGGCGCGCGCGAACATCGAGGTGCTCAGGCGGCGAACGTGGTCGTCGAGGCTCTCCATGCGCAGGTCCCTGGAGATGACCTGGTTCCGTACGAAGCGTGGCGCTCCGGTGATGGTGCGGAGCGCGAGCGACTGCTGCGCCCGCAGCGACTTGCGGCCCGGTTCGCTGACCAGCGCGAACCAGGCTGGGGCCGCGTATGTGAGTCGCGTGCGGACGTATGCCTTATACAGGCACAGCTTCGCACGGAGAGGCAGGTGGGACGCCAGCACGGGGCGCAGGAGGCCTCGCACGGCGCGCGACTGCGCGACCACGTTCTTCACGTGGGGCCGCATCGAGAGCTTCTTGTCGATGGTCACGCCGAGGTATTTAGCCGTCGGGGTCCATTCGACAAGTTCTCCCAGAAGCGACACCCGGGGCGGCAGGGTGACAGCCCGCCCGATGGAGATCGCCTGGGTCTTCGCCACGTTGACCTTCAGTCTCCAGTCCTTCAGCCATGTGGGAAGTGCGTCCAGTGCACGCTGCATCTTGATGGCTGCGTGTGGGGCGTTCAGCGAGGTGGTGATGAGTGCAGCGTCGTCGGCGTATAGCGCCAGCGCGTCGCCGACCACTGGGATGTCGTCCGTGTATCTGCTGTAGCAGACGGGCGACAAGCAGCTTCCCTGGGGCACGCCGGCACGGATGGGTCGTTCCGTGGACAGCACGTTTTCAACCGCCACTTGAAAACGTCTGTCTTGCAGAAAGGTGGCCACAGTCTTAACTACTCGACGAGGAGTAGTAGACGTGGACAGCTTGTACACGAGGCCGGCATGCCAGACGCGATCAAACGCCTTCTCCATGTCCAGGAATACTGCAACAGAGTGCTCCCGCTTATTATAAGCGGCAGCGAGGTGGTGCAGTACTCGCGAGACTTGGAGCGTGGTGGAGTGTTCGGCACGGAAGCCGAACTGCTCGTCGCGTGGTTGAAGGTGGGGCGTGATGTGCAGCAGCAGCAACTTCTCGAAGACTTTCGATATCGTCGACAGCAGCGTGATGGGACGGTAGCTCCCAGGCAGCAGGATGTTCTTCCCCTGTTTCGGTATCATAATGACTCGGCCGAGCTTCCACGAACACGGGAAGTGCCCGGTGCGGAGGACGCCGTTGAACAGCCGCGCCATCGCCGCGATGGATCGCTGTGGTAGATGGCGCAGAGCTTCATTGGTGATGCGGTCGGGACCGGGCGCTTTCCGTAGTTTAGTCCGCCGAATCATCCGGTGGACCTGCCCAGGGGAGAACACGACGGGATCTTCCGTCGGCGCTATCGGCGTCTCGAAGTAAGTCTCCAAGTGTCGCTCGATGGTGTCAGCGTGCTGCACATCAGTGGTCGGATTCGGTGTAAACTGCGTCTCCAGGAAGTCGGCGAAAATCTCCGCTCGGTCTTCGGCACGGTAACGTGGGGTTCCGTCACCGGCCAGGAGAGGCCTAATCGGAGTGGGCTTCCCGGAGAGGTGGCGGCAGAGGCGGTGGAGGCCGGACCAGTCGTCGCCGGCTCGCTCGATAGTGCGATGCCAAGACTCAACAGCTACTGTTTCCAGCGCTTCTGAGATCTTGGCGGCCAGAGCGTTGAGCCGCGTCTTCATGATCGGGCACCGCCGGACTTGCCATTGCCGTCGCAGTTTCCTCTTCTCCTCAATCATCGCCTGGATAAAGGCCGGGAGGTGTGGAGGCCTGCGAGTGGTAGCAGCGTCGAGCTTGGATTCTCGAAGCGCGGTGGACAGAGTCGCGCTGAGGTCCGTCGCGAGGCGGTCGACATCTGCGGGGGTCTCCACTCGGAAGGACGGCGTGTGCTCCGCCATGTAGTCGGCGAAGGCTCGCCAGTCCTGGCGATGTTTCGGAGAAGGTATCTTCGTCATCATCGGCACGCTCTTCAGCGTCAAGAGGACAGGTTGGTGGTCGGAGATGAGGTGGTCATCCAGGACGTCGATCGACGGCGACGCGGCGAGGCCGCGTGTAACGGCGATGTCGATGACGTCCGGTGTGAGGGCTGCACAGTACGGGTAGTGCGTCGGGACCTCTGGCCCTAGCACCTCGTAGCCGTGGCGGTCTGCATCGTCCAGGAGGCGTCTGCCATCCGGGGACACGATGTTGGAGTTCCACGCCGTGTGCTTCGCGTTGAAGTCCCCGGCGATAATCGTGGGCAGTGGCGAGTCCAGCAAGGTGCGGACGTCAGCCACTGCGAGTCGATGCGTCGGGGGCTTGTAGAAAGCGAACACACGGGTGGGCTGGCGGTCGACGCAGACCTCCACGCCGAGGGCGTACGACGTCTGCAGTTGTGGTACTGGCAGCAGCTGATGGATGACATTCCGACGGACCAAAACTGCTAGTCCCCGATAAGCAGTCCCGATCGGCGAGGTGTGGTCCTCCCGGTAGACATAGTATCCGGAAACCTTCAACTTGTCTACTGGTCTGAGGTGAGTCTCGTTGATCAGGCCGATGTCCACTTGACGCTGAGAGAGCAGGTGCTTTAGGAGACGGGCTTTCTGCGAAGAAAGCCCGTCGGCGTTCCAGAATGCGATGCGGAGCTCAACCATGCAGGAGCTCCGTGATGCACGCCACGAGCAGCGGGATCGGGTCGCGCTGCTCCTGGATCGCCATCAGCACCTGGTGCAGGGTGCCGATGATGCGGGTCGTCCTGGCGTCCAAGGTGCCGCGCGCCGGCTGAGGTGTCGGCTGCGGCAGAGCCACGCGCTTCGCCTTCGTCCCCCGGGGCTCGGGGGCAGCGACCACGGTGGTCTTGGACTGTGTCTGTTGTGTCTGTTGTGGAGGCGCTGGAGGTGCCACCGTCGGGCGTCTCAGAATGGGCCGCGGCACTGGAGGCTGCGGCTGCGGCGTCGGGCGCGGCGCCGCCGTTGTTGACGGCGCGGCTTTGGGCGGCGCGACCGAGGATGGCGCGGTCGTGGGCGGCGCGTCTTGGCGCGAGCCCGCGCGCTTGCCTCGGCGGTGTCGGCGGCGCTTGCGGCCTGGCTGCTGCTGTGGCTGGTTGGCGGCAGCCATGAGCGAGCCAGGCGCGTCAGCCTCGGATGTCGCAGCGCGCGCCGCTGTTGCGGTGCGCGCGACGGTGCCCGCACGGCGATTGCGCGACTCCCTGCGGAACACAGGGCAAGCCGCGTTATTCGCCGTGTGTGCGCCTTTACAGTTGGCGCACGTCGGCGGCTCCTCTCGTGGGCGCGTGCAGTCCCGCGCCGGGTGCCCCTCTCCACAGCACACGCAGGCCACCGGCCGGTGGCAGTTGTGCGACGAGTGCCGGAACTGCTGGCACCGGTGGCACTGCGCGGGGCCTCTGCGGCCGCGCCACGCCTCGATAGTGATCCCGGGCATGCAGAGGAGCTCATGCACCTCGTAGATGCCCGGGACGACGTCCGGTGTCCGCTGCAGCTGCGCGAACATCAGGCATCCCGGTCTGCCCGGGCGTGCGGGAATCGTGCGCACGTGCTCCGGGACGTACCCGAGCTCGCGCAGCTCCTTTTCGACGTCAGCCGGCTCCGTGTTGGCCGGCAGGCCGCGGATCGCTACCTTGACGCTGCGCTCGGCGGGCAGCGAGTAGCTGAACCAGGAGAGTCCCGCGGCGCTTTCCAGCTGCGTTAAGTAGCGCTGGATGGCGCGGTACTCCTGGTCCGTCCTCGGTATAAAGCGGACACCCTTGCCAAAGGGGCGTCCGTTTGGTGCGTGGCCAAGAATTTTCTTGAGCTCCCGGAAGTGCGTCGGCCAGTCCGGTAGCACCTCCACAACGAGCGGAGGGTATCGGGCGGCCGGTCTCTTCGCGGGAGCAGCAGCGGTAGCGGATGTCGACGCGGCATGGGCGGTCGACACGGCGGCGGCGGGCGTCGTAGCGGCAGCGGAACCGGAGGCGGCGCTGGCCGGCGGAGTGCGCGGTCGCGATGGCCTCTGGGCCGCGCTCGCGGCGGCAGCCGCGTATGTCGGACACGATGACGTCTCCATCGGCGAGCCCGGCGAGAGACGCGGCATGCTGGGAGGCGGCGTGGTGATTGGCATTGCCTGTGGGACTCCAACTCGACCCTTAGGCGGGGAGGGGAAGCGTCCCACAGGTATTGCAGGTGTCGGCGGGCACGGTGCGGGGTAGCGCGGCGAGCGCGGTCGGGGTACCGGCGCGGCGGGCGCCGGCGCAGTCGGTACCGACGCGGCCAGCGGCGGCGCAGTGGGTCTCGAGGCGGCCGAGGCGGCGGGCGGCACAGAGGCCGCCGCCAGCTGCGGCGCAGGTGGGGTTGTGGTCGTCGGTGCTTGTCCGACGGCCTCCAGGGACGGCATCGAAGGCGCCGGGGAGAGGACTGGGGGGCTCGCTACAAAGCGCTCCTCCCCAGCTCCCTGGGATGGTCCCGGTCGTGGCGATGTGTTGGCGCGGTCGGCCGCGAGCGACCGGACCGCATCCAGCAGGCCGGAGTGTGCCGACGACTGCACAAAAGCCTTGCGTCGCAGCGGGCGCGGACGAGTCGCGCGGCGCTGCGTCTCCGCAGAGGTCTGTGCGGGTGGTCGTGGGCGTGGCATGGTTCGTCGACGCGCACGGGCGCGAGATCGCGTACACGCGCTCGGTGCGCGGCTTCGTACACACGCTCGGGCGCGGCTTCAGACACACGCTCGGGCGTGGCTTCGGGTCGCGGGTGGCGTATGCGCGTGGCGGAGCTGCCTCTGGCGTGGCCCTAGCGGCGGCGTGGGCACGCCACGCCTCGCCGGGCCCGGGTACCGGTGATGCCGCTGGTGGCAAGTCGGTATCCGGACGTCGACGAAGGCGACGTGTTGTTCCCAACACCAGCCGTAGGAGCAAGAGTTTCGGAGAAGCAGTCGCCGAACCGAAACTTACGGGCCCGAACGCCGGCGCAAGACGTGTGCGCACGACGGCAGTCGGGCGCGTCTTCTCGCCAAGAAACCACTCTTCCAACTTTTATACTTTTCGAGATGAACGCCGATGAAGTTTGTATGGCGGCCATCTTTTTTAACTAACTAACGCTAACTGCTAACTGCCAATTGGATGACGTTTCGAGTGACATTTGGTCGAGCACCCCCCACCTATCTCCAATACCTTGGCTGTGCTCTTCACCCGTCTCCGAAATCCTCAATCATCAGCTCTCTCCGTATTTTTCCTCCGAATGAATTTTTCTCTTTTATACGAAAAGATTAGTAAAAAAAATTTTTTCCATACAAAATTGTTCAGGAGAGGTGATCAATGAGTCAGTGGCCAATCAGCACGAGCAGCTATATATATATTAACTAGTTTTTCGCGTGGGGGCGCGGCCCGCTAAAGCGGACCGCGTAACTGCTTGGAGAAATTTACGTGGTCGCGCATACTCGGATTTTGCAAAAAAAAGTCTGTATTTCAAATTTTCTCTAAAATTCAGGATCGTTAAAGGCAAAACACAAAAATTATCAGCCTCCACTTCTCGTTTCGGATCTGTGGCGTCCCGGGTTGAGGAAGAAAAATGAAAAATTTGAAAACACCACTGCTCGGCCGCCATCTTGTTTTTCCTAATTTTTCCATTTTTTATAAAAACCGTTTTCTCATTTCCTCGAGTTCTGCGAGTTTGAACGAAATCGGTTGGAAAACAAAAGAGTTACGAAAGTCACGTCGGCCGCCATCTTGTTTTTTTGAAATGTGATAATTTTTCCTTACTCGACTCCCACGCCCTATCACATTTCCCCTACATCATTGTATCGTTTTCTGTTTCTTTCTGGAAGAAAAATGACAAATTTTTATAGTTCATAATTGCCATACAATTTAGTATGAAAAAAAATATTCCGCCATTTTGAATTTTTTTCTTTTCGCTAAATAGACCTCCTCATTCTGATCTTCTTTTGCTACGAAACCACTTTTCTATCTTTCATACTTTCTGAGATAGACACCGACGAAATTTGTATGGCGGCCATCTTTTTTCCGCCATTTTGAAAATTTTTTCAGCGCATTGGCAATTGCACGCGGTTTCGAATGACATTTGGTCGAGCACCCCCCACCTATCTTCAATACCCTGGCTGAAACCTTCACCCGTCTCCGAAATCCTCAATCATCAGCTCTCTCCATATTTTTCACCGAGTCATTTCTTGACTTCTATACGAAACCACAAGTGAAAAAAAAAATGTTCATACAAAATTTTACAGGAGGACATTTTGGGGAAAATCTCGAAAACTACCTCGAATGTGGCAACACTGCTTGTACACCACTATTCTGCCAGTCGAGTTACACAATCGGTTCATACATGTCGACTTTCCGAAATGTTGCCAAGTGCCTCAAAAACACGATCAAAATATTCAAAAAAATTAAATAAAAACAAAATGGCCGCCACCATATTCCACATAAATATTTTACATAGTTTCGTATTCTTCCTAGTAACTACAGGACTAACCGCTCCTGATGACGTTACAATTTTTCATCTCTCTCGCACCCAGGCGACATGATGGCCCCTGAAAAGTGACCATGTCGAAAATCACTTTTACTTTGATAGATTCAAGTGTTGCCAGTGCTCGATCACAAAAATACCCAAATTTCATTTGTACAAGTAAGACACGTGGTCGCTCATACTCGGATTTCGCAAAAAGTCCGTATTTCGATTTTTTTATTTTTGGGGAAAATCTCGAAATTTCCCGAGAAATGGGGTAATTTTTTCCCCCCACTTAATACTTCGAGTCTATTCACACAATCGCTCCATAGAAGTCGAAACGCTCCGATGTTGCCAAGTGGGTGAAATTTGAATTTTAAAATTGCGTTTTTTCGTACCTCAGACTGATTGGCCGTCAGAGCAGCCGCCATCTTGGATTTTTAAAAATCACTCACATTTTGTCAAAATTCAGGTTAATTGTGGGCGAATCAAGCAAAAATTGACATCTTCAACCGCCCCGTTTATGATCTGTGGCGCCGCGGTTTGGGGTCGAAAAATGAAAAATTTTAAAACGCCACAGCTCGGCCGCCATCTTGTTTATCCAAATTTTTCCAATTTTTCTAAAAACCATTTTTTCATTTCCTCGAGTGCTGCGACTTTGACCGAAATCGGTTGGAAAACAAAAGAGATACAAAAGTCACGTCGGCCGCCATCTTGTTTTTCTGAAATGTCATAATTTTTCCCTAGTCGACTCCCGCACCCGAACACATCTCCCGTACATCATCATATCGTTTTCTGTCTCCTTCTGGGAGAACAATTATGTCAATGAGTCAGTGAGTGAGTGGTAATCGAGCTATATATATTATAACTAGTTTTTCGCGTGAGGGCGCGGCCCGCTAAAGCGGACCGCGTAACTGCTGGGCGCCATTTACTTGGTCGCTCATACTCGGATTTTGCAAAAACTCCATATTTTAATTTTACCCGAAAAATGGGGTAATTTTTTTTACTAATTTTCACCCCGAGTTTGTACGTACGATCACTCTGATGTTGCCAACTGTGACAAATTTGAATGAAACCATCCCGGTTTGAGGTAGAACAATGAAAATTTCAAAATACTACAGCTCAGCCGCCATATTGTTTTTACAAGATTTTCCAATTTTCTATAAACAATTTACTCATTTCCTCAAGTACTGCGAGTTTGAACGAAATCGGTTGGAAAACAAAAGAGTTACGAAAGTCACGTCGGCCGCCATTTTGTTTTTTTGAAATGTCATAACTTTTTCCTATTCTACTCCCGCACTTGAACACGTCTCCCATACATCATTTTATCGTTTTATGTCTGTTTCTAGGATAACAATGTCAATTTTCTTATAGCTCCCAATCGCCATACAATTTAGTATGAAAATTTTTTTTCCGCCATTTTGAATATTTTTTTCTTCCAATAGATATACCTCCTCTTCCTGATCATCTTTCGCAAAGAAACAACTTTTCCATCTTTTATACTTTCTGAGATAGACACCGACGAAATTTGTATGGCGGCCATCTTTTTTCCGCCATTTTGAAAAATTTTTCAGCGCATTGGCAATTGCACGAGGTTTCGAATGACATTTGGTCGAGCACCCCCCACCTATCTTCAATACCCTGGCTGAGCCCTTCACCCGTCTCCGAAATCCTCAATCATCAGCTCTCTCCATATTTTTCACCGAGTAATTTTTTGACTTCTATACGAAGCCACAAGTGAAAAAAAAATTGTTCATACAAAATTTTACAGGAGGATATTTTGGGGAAAATCTCAAAAACTACCCCGAATGTGGCAACACTGCTTATACATCTCGTCACTGCTAGTCGAGTTACACAATCGGTTGATACATGTCGACTTTCCGAAATGTGGCCAAGTGCCTCAAAAACACGATCAAAATATTCAAAAAAATTAAATGAATACAAAATGGCCGCCACCGCATTTCACAGAAATATTTTACATAGTTTAGTTCTTTTCCCAGTAACTACAGGATATGCCACTTCGTATGACATTTAAATTTTTCATCTCGCTCGCACCCAGGCGACATGATGGCCCCTGAAAAGTGACCATGTCGAAAATCACTTTTACTTTGATAGATTCCAGTGTTGCCAGTGCTCGATCACAAAAATACCCAAATGTCATTTGTACGAGTAAGACACGTGGTCGCTCATACTCGGATTTCGCAAAAAGTCCGTATTTAGATTTTTTACTTTTTGGGGAAAATCTCGAAATTTCCCGAAAAATGGGGTAATTTTTATTCTCCCACTCAATACTTCGAATCGAAACGCACAATCGTCCCATAGAAGTCGAAACGCTCCGATGTTGCCAACTATGACAAATTTGTATTTCAAAATCGTATTTTTTCGTACATCAGACTGATTGACCGCCAGAACAGCCGCCATCTTGGATTTTAAAAAATTACTCTCATTTCGTCAAAATTCATGATAATTGTGGGCGAAACAAAAAAAAATTAACATCCACAACCACGCCGTTTAGGATTTGTGGCGCCGCGGTTTGGGGTCGACAAATGAAAAATTTTAAAACGCCACAGCTCGGCCGCCATCTTGTTTTTCTAAATTTTTCCAATTTTTCTAAAAACCATTTACTCATTTCCTTGAATACTGTAAGTTTGAACGAAATCGGTTGGAAAACAAAAGAGTTACAAAAGTCACGTCGGCCGCCATCTTGTTTTTCTGAAATGTCATAATTTTTCCCTACTCCCATCCCGCACCCGAACACATCTCCCATACCTCATTATATAATTTTCCGTCTCCTTCTGGGAGAACAATTATGTCAATGAGTGAGTCAGTGAGTCAGTGGTAATCGAGCTATATATATTATAACTAGTTTTTCGCGTGGGGGCGCGGCCCGCTAAAGCGGACCGCGTAACTGCTTGGAGCAATTTACGTGGTCGCTCATACTAGGATTTTACAAAAATTCCGTATTTCGATTTTTCCCGAAAAATGGGGTAATTTTATTTACCCAAAACTACACCCCGAGTCTATGCGTATTTTCTCTATAATCAATTTACTCATTTCCTCGAGTACCGCGAGTTTGAACGAAATCGGTTGGAAAACAAAAGAGTTACGAAAGTCACGTCGGCCGCCATCTTGTTTTTCTGAAATGTCATAATTTTTTCCTATTCTACTCCTGCACTTAAACACGTCTTCCATACATCATTTTATCGTTTAATGTCTGTTTCTAAGAGAGCAATGTCAATCTTCTTATAGCTCCCAATCGCCATACAATTTAGTATGAAAAATTTTTTTCCGCCATTTTGAATTTTTTTTTCTTCCAATAGATAAACTTACTCGTCCTGATCATCTTTTGCTGAGAAACCACTTTTCTATCTTTCATACTTTCTGAGATAGACACTGGCGAAATTTGTATGGCGGCCATCTTTTTTTCGCAATTTCGAATTTTTTTTCATTTCACTGGCAATTGCACGAGGTTTCGAATGACATTTGGTCGAGCACCCCCCACCTATCTTCAATACCCTTGCTGTGCTCTTCACCCGTCTCCAAAATCCTCAATCATCAGCTCTCTCCATATTTTTCGCCGAGTCATTTCTTGACTTCTATACGAAGCCATAAGTGAAAAAAAAATTGTTCAAACAAAATTTTATAGGAGGACATTTTGGGGAAAATCTCGAAAACTACCCCAAATGTGGCAACACAGCTTATATATCTCGATACTGCCGGTCAAGTTACACAATCGGTTCATACATGTCGACTTTCCGAAATGTTGCCAAGTGCCCCAAAAACACGATCAAAATATTCAAAAAAATTAAATAAAAACAAAATGGCCGCCACCCCATTCCACATAAATATTTTACATAGTTTCGTATTCTTCCTAGTAACTACAGGATTAACCGCTCCTGATGACATTACAATTTTTCATCTCGCTCGCACCCAGGCGACATGATGGCCCCTGAAAAGTGACCATGTCGAAAATTACTTTTTCTTTGATAGATTCCAGTGTTGCCAGAACTTGGCGACAAAAATACCCAAATGTAATTTGTACCAGTAGGACGAGTGGTCGCTCATACTCGGATTTCTCAAAAAGTCCGTATTTCGATTTTTTACTTTTTGGGGAAAATCTCGAAATTTCCCGAAAAATGGGGTAATTTTTTTTCCCCCACTCAATACTTCGAGTCTATACACACAATCGCCCCATAGAAGTCGAAACGCTCCGATGTTGCTAACTGAGAGAAATTCGAATTTTAAAATCGCGTTTTTTCGTACTTCACACTGATTGGCCGCCAGAACAGCCGCCATCTTGGATTTTGAAAAATTACTCCCGTTTTGTCAAAATTCAGGATAATTGTGGGCGAAACAAAGAATAATTATCACCCTCGAGTACCCCGTTTAGGATCTGTGGCGCCGCGGTTTGGGGTCGAAAAATGAAAAATTTTAAAACGCCACAGCTCGGCCGCCATCTTGTTTTTCCAAATTTTTCCAATTTTTCTAAAAACCATTTACTCATTTCCTTGAATACTACAAGTTTGAACGAAATCGGTTGGAAAACAAAAGAGATACGAAAGTCACGTCGGCCGCCATCTTGTTTTTCTGAAATGTCATAATTTTTCCCTAGTCGACTCCCGCACCCGAACACATCTCCCATACATCATTATATCATTTTCCGTCTCCTTCTGGGAGAACAATTATGTCAATGAGTCAGTCAGTCAGTCAGTCAGTGAGTGGTAATTGAGCTATATATATTATAATTAATTTTCATTATGCGAGTAAGTTTTCACTCTTTGAGTCAACCAATTAGGTTCTTGGGCAACTTCTTCCCATTCATGAGAAAAAGCTTACCAGGTACAATAAAGCGGAATAGCAAGAATATATCCAGACGCACGACAATAGTCATATTCTTTCTAGTGGGGTTTTTGAGTTGAGGGTCGAGGGACAGAACTCTCTAAAATCAAGTTCAGAACGCTCTAAATAAACTTGTTCCATAAAGTAATCACCTTGTAAGAGATAATTTAATTTGTGTTTCAATGTACATTTTGTTTTTTAGAGTCCAGTATTATGGCTTCTATCCTTTTAATTTTCTCTGTTTAAAGGTTAAATTAATTCTAACCCGTACCGTCCAATCCAGTGTCTCCAGGCGCAGGAATGTCAACAAATCCCGGCGAAATTAAAATAAGAGATTTAACGTTTTGAGTGAAGTTAAACATTTGGAAGGTCAAGCGACACTTTGCTTAGTTTGCTAAAAGATGGCGGGTGGATATGGCCTCTTTGTGACTGTAAAAGTACGTAGGTTAGGATTTTGATATCTGATGGTAATTGTATTGTAATATTGCAAATGTAACGCCGCCTCTACACTACTCGCGAAGTTCCTCGGCAAAGTACTCAGAAAGTTTGCCGAAGTACTAAGAAAAGTTGGCGAAGTTAGACGAAGTGCCCCTCCACACTGCTCGCTTCGGTCAACTTCGGTCAACTTCGTGAGTAGTGTAGAGCGCGGGTAATACTTCGTTATTGTTTTACATATGGACCAGTGTCTTGCTGCCTCATACGCTCTGCAGAGGTACAAAGCAGTATGCTCACGTGGGGAACAACGCTGCGACCAACCAGAAGGGGGTAAATTTCTTGAAGTCGCTCACACGTTGAATCTTTTCCGAGTTGTCCTCAGGTTCTATGGGTCTTCATTATTCTGAGGTCCTCAGTGTTGTCTGAGTCTGAACGAATTTTGTCAATTACAAAGTCTTGTAACTCACTCACTCACTCATTCACTCATTTTACGGATCCGAGCTCTTTTGCGTTGTCACAATCAAACATCGGATTTATAGAAACAAAATGGTGAAAAAATTATGTCATGTTATTACAAAAAAATTACAGTACCTAATAAAAACTCTTGATCATAATTTGCATAATTTTTCAAGATTATATTTCAATGTTTGTGACCCCTCGTAAACTTAGTTGTAAGCATGTTCTAAGGCGTGAAATGGTTATTACCATTAAAGAGATCGAGCATAATAAAATTAGTTGTCATAAAAGCCACTGTCATGTCATAAATGCTAGGCCTATATGAAATAAAGATTTTCTATTCTATTCCAATAAAATTATTTTTCAGAAGAGCTGATAAGTTAGGCCCATGTGAAAAATAAAAAAAATCATTTCACTTTCAATGTTATCATTACTCGTACATGCGGGATATTATTTCACCTTCGAGATAATAATCTAATAAGTAATGAACCCCGAGATTCGTAATCGAATTACCATATAAACACGATACGTTCTCCCTTGATATAACTGGCGATGGGGAATTGAAGTGTACTCCTACAACGGGAATAATTGCTAAGCGAATCATAATCATGAATAACTAACGAATTGAATCGCTCCTAATACAATACAAAAGATGATTCCTTGTACTGATTTGTAATTTCCGGTCTCATTTACCATAATTGATCGGTATCTACATTTCGTGGGGTGAAATGTTTAAAATGGAATTTACGTATATAAGCAGACGATATTGAAACTAAAAAATTATTTTTGCACACTAAAAAATCAATTTTGGGATGGTTGGCATAGAGCGTAAAATTGAATATATTTAGTTCAACATACAACATGGTCGATAATCGTAAAATTAAATTTAATTATCACGATAAGGTTGAATGATCGTACTTGAGATATATTTAATTTTATACCTACTCTAAAACGTGACGTGAAGTTAATTTTTGCGCGTTAATTTTTTATTTTATTTCTTGATGCACATCAGTTTGTGTGTGAAAATGTTACGTGAAACGACCCCCGACGACCCGTACACCGACATAGTAAAGCCCGGTATCCACCAAAGCGGAGAAGAGACGAGACGAGAAAAAAATATGTGTAATGAAATGAGTGACATTTCATTCATTTGAATTTGCCGCGCTTCGCGTATCAGCTGTCTGTCGGCTATGATATTGATCTGTGTCTATGATTTAAAATGGCGTGGGACGCGCAGATTGTTTTGTGCATTTTATTGTTATAAAAACTAATAGATAGAATGTGATTGAGGACTCGATATTTAGTGAACTTTAAATGTCGTTTCTTTGTACTTTCAGGTGAGATAGAAGTGTAATTGTCGTAACTTGATAATAACTTTTGTAAAGACTTGTTAATAAAACAAAACTTTGTACTTTCAGAGAAACAATTTGTTGTTTGTTTTTGGAGATCCTCAATGTCTTACAAAACGACATTTTTGTGAACTAAGAAAATATGGACCGGCTTCAGTTTGAGTTTACGATGATAGCCTCAAATGATGGCAAATCAAATGTATTAGCTATAACCTCAATATCTACTGAAGAAGGAAAATGTTATGTTTTACCCGAGGAACTGAAGCCGGTGAGTCATCATACATATATTGTTAAAACGAACACTTTCACAAAAGTAAAAAATAGCATTAAAAAAAGACACCAGAGTAGAAAAGTATGGATAAAGTTGGATGAAAATCTAAAGAAGACATATGTAGATGAGGAAGGTAATATGCAATTTTTAGATCAATATTTAGATGAAGTGAGCACAACACAAGCAAAGGACAAAAATGACACTTTGCAACAAATCTTGGAACAATTAATAGAAACTACAACTAAGAAAGAAAGTCAACATAACTTAAAACATATCTCAGAAAAATTTATTATTGAAAAATTCACAAGCAAAAATCCCAATGCGATGCAATGGATAGAAATTTTTGAAAAAGAGTGTGCGCGCTTTAATATAACAAAAGATGAGACAAAAATAGATATTTTGAGGTTATTTTTAGATAAACCTTGTTTGGATTGGTATAGCTCGATGATCATAAAACTAACAATAAATTCTGAATGGAGTGAATGGAAAGACAAGTTTTTAGAAACTTTTAAAAACCAAGGATGGGACATAGTCACATATGCTCTCGCATTTAGGTATAAAGAAGGACAGTTAATTGATTATGCCATAAAAAAAGAACGGCTTTTATTAGATATAAACAAATCTATAGATTCCAAAACAATGATAGATCTTATTGCAACTGGTTTACCTGGATTTATCTTAAATAAGTTAAACAGGGATGAACTCAACAACACTACTGACTTGTTCAACGAGATAAGAAAATATGAAGGCACGATGTATAAGAAAAACTCAACTAACATAAAGTTACATTTTATAATAAAAATAAAACTTATGAGAAGAAGTCATGTAAGACTTGTGAGTCTTTGGACAAAGGAATTAGATATCATCCAGAGGAGTCATGTTGGTTCAAGAAAAATAAAAATGAACCTGAAAAAGTTCTTAAAACTAAAAATGTAAACAATAACTCCATAATTGAAGTAGACATAAATACTGAGAAAAAAAAACTAGTAAGCACACCATTAATCAAAATCAAGCTTTTATTAGAAAATAAACTAGAAGTGAGTGGTATTTATGATTCAGGCTCACAGATTTCTATAATAAATTCAAGATTAATAAAAGTAAAAGAAAAAAAAGATGATGTGAACATAGCATACATGAAAACGGTTAATGGTGTGAAGAAGATGGATGGCTTGATAACAATAAAAATTAAAATATTTGATTTAGAAGAAGAGGTGGATGTATACATAGTAGAAAATGAAGATTTTGATGATTTCATAATCGGATTAGATATGATAAAGAAATTCAGATTAACCCAAAATGAGAACTTGCAGATAGAACGAAAGAAAATAACAAATAAAATAGACAGGATGTCTAAAGATAACAGAAATGAAGATAATAATATAAAAAAATATACAGTAAATTTCAATGAACACATAGAAACAGAGGAATTTATAAGTATGACAGACCATTTAGATAATCAAAAGAAAATTGAGATAGAGAAAATTATAAAGGAATATAAAACAATATTTGCTAAGGACAAGTATGATATAGGTTCAGTTAAAGATTATGAAGCTCGCATAGATTTACAAGTAAATAAATATTGTAGTAAAAGACCATACAGATGTACAATACAAGATAGATTAGAAATTGAAGAGCAAATATCGATGTTACTAAAGAACAATTTAATAGAAGAATCATACAGTCCTTTCGCTGCTCCAGTGACATTGGCGTTTAAAAAAGGTGAAAATAGAAAATCCCGTTTATGTGTAGATTTCAGAGAGTTAAACAAAATAGTTATACCACAAGCTCAACCATTTCCTTTGATAGATGATCTAATTATTAAAACTAGAAATTGCAAGTATTTTACTACACTAGATATAAACTCAGCATTTTGGGCAATACCATTACGGGTGGAAGACAGAAGTAAAACAGGATTTGTCACACAAGATGGCCACTTCCAGTGGACCTGCCTCCCTTTTGGCTTGAAAACATCACCAGCAATTTTCCAGAGAATCTTAAGCAATATTCTAAGAAAACACAATCTCACAGGATACTCTGTTAACTATATTGATGATATTTTGATATACTCGTCTACCTTTGAAGAACATATAAGGCACATTAGAAATGTATTAGAGGCAATAATTAAAGAAGGCTTTAGACTGAAGTTTAAGAAATGTACCTTTGCTTCAGACTCGGTAAAATACCTCGGCCATATAATTCAGAACAATTCAGTAAGACCACTTAAAGACAATTTGATTTCAATAAGGAACTTTCCAACTCCTAAGACGCAAAAGAACATCAGACAATTTTTGGGAAAAATAAACTTCTACCATGACTATATACCAAGAAGTGCAATTATCTTAGATCCATTACACAATTTATTACGAAAAAACGAGAAATTTGTATGGTCAGAGAAATGTGAAGAAGCATTCAATCTGATAAAAAGATATTTATGTTCGCAACCGGTCTTGGAAATATTCGACAAAGACTTACCAATCAAAATCTTTACCGATGCATCTTTGGAGGGCATTGGAGCAATATTAAAACAGACACAACTAGATGGTAAAGACAAACCGGTGGCATATTTCTCAAAAAAATTGAATGAACATCAAAAACGGAAAAAGGCTATATATTTAGAATGTCTTGCTATGAAAGAAGCTGTTAAATATTGGCAGCACTGGCTCATCGGAAAACAATTCACCATTTACTCAGATCACAAACCTCTAGAGAACATGAACATTAAATGCAGGACAGATGAAGAATTGGGTGATCTCACATACTACCTATCTCAGTATGACTTTACCGTAAAATATATACCTGGTAAAGAAAATGTAGAAGCAGACTGTTTGAGCCGAAACCCTGTATTAGAACCAGAAGATAACAGAGAGGAAACATTGAGAATAGTTAATTTAATACAAATAAAAGATATAGTTGGAGACCAAGAGAAAAATGAAACAATAAGAGAAAAGAAACAAAATTTAATACTAAAAAATAATATCTATTATAAAAAAATTAAGAAACAGGAAAAGATTATCCTCTCAGAAGAATTTAGTAAAAAACTTATAAAAAAGGTGCATGAAGATTTATGCCATATTGGGATCAGACAACTGCAGAAAAAAATAAGTTCAATATATACGGCTATAAACCTAACAAAAAATATCATAAATATTTGTAAAACATGTGAAATATGCATAAAAAATAAATCAAGATGTCAAAAAAAAATTGGATTAATGTCACAACTGGGACCAGCTACCAAACCATTTGAAATAATGTCAATGGATACTATTGGTGGATTTGGAGGATCTAGGTCTACACCTTTTAGTAGATCACTACACAAGATATGCATTTATTGCGACTTCGAAAACCCAGAATGCACGTGACTTTATAAATTTAACAAAGAAAGTACTAGAGACAGATGAGATTGGAATTATCCTGACAGATCAATATCCGGGCATAAATTCAAGAGAATTTAAACAATTTTTGCAGGAAAATAATATTAAACTAATTTTTACAGCCGTGAATACACCATTCTCGAACGGCTTGAATGAAAGATTAAACCAAACAATAGTAAATAAAATAAGGTGTAAAATGAATGAGAAAAATAATAAGAGAACATGGACAACACTGGCAAGAGAATGTATACAAAAATATAATGAAACAGAACACTCCGTTACAGGTTTTGCACCAAAATATTTACTGGATGGTACAAATGTCAGTATTCTACCAAATGAGTTCAAAACGATGGAAAAGGAAGACAAGTGGATTGCTGATAGAAGATTGGCATTAGAGAATACAATAAAATCTCATGAGTATAACAAGAAAATATTTGATAGAAATAGAAAAATGCAAGAATTTAATGTAGGAGACAGTGTATATGTAGAAAATGGAAATAGACTGAATAGAAAGAAATTAGACGAATTAAAAATAGGCCCTTTCAAAATAATAGAGAAAATATCGAATTCCATTTATAGGATTGATACAGGCAACAGAAAAACAGAATCAACATTATTTCATATAACAAAATTGCAACCTGTCATAACAGAGGCTGAAGAAGATGAAGGAGATGATAATGAATATGAAGATGACTTATAAGTACATTTTACAGATATATTGCTTAGAATTTTCGCTCTTAGGGGGGGAGATGTAATGAAATGAGTGACATTTCATTCATTTGAATTTGCCGCGCTTCGCGTATCAGCTGTCTGTCGGCTATGATATTGATCTGTGTCTATGATTTAAAATGGCGTGGGACGCGCAGATTTTTTTGTGCATTTTATTGTTATAAAAACTAATAGAAAGAATGTGATTGAGGACTCGATATTTAGTGAACTTTAAATGTCGTTTCTTTGTACTTTCAGGTGAGATAGAAGTGTAATTGTCGTAACTTGATAATAACTTTTGTAAAGACTTGTTAATAAAACAAAACTTTGTACTTTCAGAGAAACAATTTGTTGTTTGTTTTTGGAGATCCTCAATGTGTTACATATGTATTTTGAATAACTTATAAACTGATTTTGAAAGATTTGAGAGATTCCGGAGCAACTTTTGAGAGAACTTTTATGAAGTTAAAATTTGAAGGTTATTTTCTTTATGGTTTTTGAACTGCTGGCCAGTAAAAATCGCTTGAATACGCCGTCTACACTTTTATAATCTTTTCTATGTTTACTTTTAGTTACTTGTAAGTATGGACTTTGGCTTTCACCACTATCGCCTCTTTATATGGAAAAAATATTTACGATTCAAAAGAACTCTCACTTTAGCATTTAATTCACTGAGAGGAATTTAAATACTCCGATATCTGAATCAAGATTTGAGCCCTGTCTTTCACCATTGGCTTCAAACGAATGATAATAAAAACTCCACATTGAGTGCGCTTTGAATTTCAATCAATTTTAATTTGATCGAAGCTTTGGAGTCGTTTGTTTTTTGAAATATTTAGATACCTTTGAAACGCAACATTGCTGTAGAAATTCAGTACTCGTACTCTAAACTTTTATTAATCAATAGGCTCTGTAATCCGTTCTCATTTCCCTGAAACCTTCCAGATTAAACTCTTCATTTAAATTAAACTTAATCTTAATCTGTCCTACTTAGATTAAACGTGTTTATATTCCCTCGTATTTGAGATTCTACCAAAATAATTATGTTGCCATTTATTAATTGTCAACGAAAACCTAAAATAAATATTTTTAAGTATGGGTGCTAAGACCTCATTTTTCCATCAAGCATGCTTATTTATCAAGTAACTGCTTTTTCTTCAGCATCTTTAGGTATAGATAGTACAACCTACTATTCGTACCTATCTATATATACCTAAAATATTAGTTATCGTTAGCTTGTAATTGGATGTTTTAGAATTTAAATCAACGAATTTAAAAGAAAATTTGTAGTTACCAACTGGGACACCCACGACTTCACCCGATTTTGTTTCAGTTTTTTACAAATACGGCGGGGATGATGGATTTTTCGGGGGAAAAAGCAGCTTATACATTAAACCAATGTACTACCTATACATAGGTTCAAACAAACTGTCAAAAATCATCTTCTAAGTAGGGGTTACTATACAATAAATGAATTTTTAAATGACAAAGACCCTTGGATCTAAGTGTATATTCCGTCTGCTCACAAGATGCTTATTATAAAGTGATATATTGTTTAAAACAAAATTGTAAAAAAATATTATTTAAAAAAAAGCAAGTGCCGAGTTTCTTGCTCGTTCTTCTCGGTGCAGTGCTACTTTCCGAACGAGGCGGTAGAGTCTTAACGTTTCGCAAGAGCCTGTAAGTTAGGCCTATGTGAAAGCATACAATTTTTGAATTTCGATTTTTTTTTTTTTTGAATTTTATGATCTATCCCCGTTCCAGATTTTAGCCAAATCAATGGGCTGATTCTGTATCGTATTTGTTAGTTAGCAACCATTACTGTGAATTGTTAACTAACAAAATAGAGGCAAAAATTCTGTTTTTGCATTCTTTTTGCATATAAATTAACTGTCTATATTGGTATGGTTTCGTGTCAATATAACATTCTACTTGCTAACTTGTGAAAAAATAATTAAAAAATTGGATTTTTGCCTCCGTTTTCTTTGTTAACAACCCAGTGAGGGTTGCTGACTAACAAACTAAATAAAGCACTATCAGTCAATAGCACCGTATACAATAATAGTTCAATAGTTGCGGCATGACGGCGTAATAATACAAACTTTCGCCTTTATATTAGTGTGATGTTGTTACCTGCTGTATTACCTTAACCTTTAATATAAGTAAGAGTTATAAATTCAAGCAGTCAGCGGGTGTTGTTTAATGTTTAGACACGCCCAATTACGCAAGTCGTGAGTGCTTTTACGCGGCATTACGGTTAATTCAATTATATTGTCAGTAATCCGATTATAACACGCTCATAAGTATATTATAATGTGAGGTGTAAGCCTCTGACACGCTCCATCGCGTGCCTCTTGTATACGCGCCCTTGAATAACATGATTTTGGTTAAGGGGGATGGGAACATTGTAGCTTTATAGCAATGAGTTTTGCAGGGAGTGCAACTTCACAAACTTTTTAGTGTTGACGTCATATTTCTAAAAGTCATTAAAAAGTTCTGCTATTTTTCGATAGATGGCAAACTAAACACTAAAAAGTTTGTGGAGTTGCGCTCCCTGCTTTCATGGTAGCCTAGTACCAAAAGCTCTACTTTAGAAGTGCCAGGTTATTTTCGTTACAGAATTTCTGGATTCGGTCTGCACCGTCAAAGCCCGCGATAGAAGCTATGCAATAGCTTAAAACTTTGCTCGAAAATTCCCATAATGGTTGCCGAAAGATAATTTTTTGCAGTTTCCTAGATTTCGAGCTGTCAAGAACCAATATGAAGTAATGAGTGTTGTTGAGCAGAGTTTTCATTAAAAACTTGTACTTCGATGCATAAATACTGTACCCCAAAACTCATTGTCCTAAGCCTACGATGTAGCCCACTATTAGCCTTTTTTTTTCGTTTTTTTCAATTTCAATTTTCGCGCCGGATGGTACCCATTCCCTTAAAGATGTCGAATAATTGGTCAAATATGAGTCAAACTCGCGCACCGAGGGTTCCATACTAAAGATACGTTAGTAATATTATATATTCGATGCTACAGAAGAAGTGAAACTTTAATAGAATCACTTTTGTTCATGTACTTTTGATACCGAACTGCATCAATATTATCAAAAAAAGTATATTAGTTAGAGAGATAATTTTATTTTTCCTGAAAATATGTGTTAAACTATTTCAGATTTTTCCATTATAATTATTTCAGATTTTTCCATTGATGAACTTCAAAGATGAGGGGGGGACGTTATATTTTTCTACAGTTAACTCAAAAAATGAAAACCTATCAGGAATACAAATAAATAGAAATCTGTTTTAAAATGTAACAAGCGGAAGCGTAGCCTTTATATTGTCTGAATTATCAAATATTGTTGTAACCCTGTGTTTAAAAAGGAACGGATATAGAGTTACCACTCATACTACATTCACTAAGATAATAAATATATTAGGTAGGTTCTTGAAGCATGATTTTGCAAGCAAATGGAGCCTCTTCTTCATTACATTAACATTAGTTCCTTTTTCCGTTAACGTTCCTTTCAAGATGAAAGCCTGAGTTTAATCAAAAACTACACTCAGTATTATAGATGGAAAACTAAGAGTAACAAATTGAAATTTTTAATTACTATTGAATGGAAGCAGGCGTTATTTTGCGGAAATCCATAATTAGTAGGAATGATAATTTGTTTTGCTATAATCAAAGATTTATATCGATGGCTATAATACGCTACTTGAAATGATTCTGTATGGTACAATATGCAGGAACACTGCCAACATGTACCAAAACACTAAATTTTCCAATACTTTCTTCGGCGCACGTTTCGTACCGACACCGGGACATCTTCAGGAGATGTTGACTTCACAATGCGAAATCGTGGAGACTCTATTTGAGCAGTCCTACTAGTTGCTAATTTAGTGTCTATGAGAAGTATCCTAGAGACAGAAGTGTCATACCTTCAACGCTACAAATTCAAAGAGATGGTAATTAAATCGGTTCTAATTGATATTCCATGTGGCTTCACGAACAGAGTACGTTTGCCAAACTTGAGCATATGAACTTTTTACTCTTTGTACGTTTCTGCTTTGAACTTTACTTCCAGTACGAGCATTGCTCGGTTTCTAATTAGGATGGGAAGCGAATATACGTCTTTTATCAGTGCCATTTCAAATAATATTTGAGGCAACTTGACGACAGTTAATTATAATTATAAAAGAAGTTACCACACAAGTTAAATTTCAGAGTTGGAGGTGGTGATTATAAATTTATACATATTAAATTATTATTTTACAAACCGCGTGTTTCACAAGTAAAAAAAACTATATTAGCGTAACTTAAATACATAGACCAAAAACAAAAATCGGTTTAAGAATACACAAGTAACCCTCTTCATATTATGATACCCTGCTCAATAAAGTTAAATATCTCATTTTGAAATTTCGAAGACCCGGTTTCCCTCCTTTTTAAATAAAATTAAAAACTATTTTCAACTTTTTATGATTAAAATGACGGCCCATTATTATATACCTACAAATATGCCAAATTTCATGTATAGGTGTGATATCTTTAATGCGGCTGCGGCTTGTGAAGCGGCTGAAAAGGCTAAGGCATGCAAATACAGGGGTCTAGGCTCCGAATATGATTTTGTTCCATTCGGAGTCGAGACCCTTGGTCCGTGGGGTCCAAGCGCTACTTGCCTTTTTAAGGAAATAACAAAAAGGTTAGTCGACATCACAGGAGACCGAAGAGCTGGCAGCTACCTCGGACAAAGAATTAGCCTAGCTATTCAAAGAGGGAACGCTGCCAGTATCTTCGGAACCTTGCCCACAGGGACTTCCTTTAATAATATTTTTTAGTTTTTAAATTGTATATATTTAGTTTTATACGTAGTTTTTAATTTAGATATAGTTTAATTTTATACCTAGTTTTAATTTTTAATTTAAGTTAATTTACATTATACTATTGTCACATTAATTAAATATAATTCAAACATAGTTACTTAAATAAGTGGTCGTGACACACAGACAGACAGGCAGGCAGACAAAAAAGGGATCTTTTAAGGGTTCCGTTTTTTATTTGAGGTACGGAACCACAAAAATGTTTGGATATAAGCCAAATAATATAAATAATATTAAATTTACTATACATTGCAGAGCAAGGAATATTTACGACTGCGAAAATATAATAAAGAGAAAAATGAAATATCATAGACATCAAAAACACATTTATCGAATTGTTCACGCGTCATTTTCACGTACACAGTTATATTGGATATTTTTTCCGGGCGATGTGCGTGGGATAATAATATTCAATCCGGCCACTCATGGGATTAAACCAAAAAGAGTATCTAAATTTTTTTGAGTTATCGTTCATCTAACAACTTTTCTTATATGTAGCTCATAATATGCTCACAATGTAATTTCAGGAGTTCATTGTTCATCGACTGCAACATTACTCCAATGTAAAAGGTTAAGGATTAAAAGTTGTACAATCCATTTTAAAATACCTTGGGTGGAAACCTATACCATATTTTTTTAATGTCCCAGTTACAGCCCCAAAGCGATGTAGATTGTGTTATAGATACAAAAAAAAACTGATTAATATAAACTTACATAATATTCGACTACTAAATATATACTTACATAGATTACGACGTGTTTAATGGCAAAAAAAAAACAGAAAAGAAACTCAGAAAAAAAACTTTTACAATATTTTCGTTTCAAATATTTTTAATCGAAGTAAAAATATTTCGTGCATTAAAAAATAACGTCACCTCTTATCGTAACTTATATCGATAATAACAATTTTGACTCTGCTTGTAATTACAGTTGTACACCGGCATACCCGAAAGAGCTTCACATTGTACTATCGTGAGGTCACGATCGTAGATTTTGTGATTTTCCGTGGGATAAAGACATTTTTTCGCATTGAAAATTTTCTGTTCCTATCACCTCCGAGCTTTCAGAGCTATGCGCGTTAAGAGTCCTGTGAACTACCATGTCTCCCATACAAACGTTATACCAAAATCATTTGTAATTCGTGTATATTTCGATCATGTTGTGGTGTTATTCGGGTTCGTATAGTAATAATCTATGCTCCTGGCCATATCTGGTTCCGAAATACTGTTGTTAAACGAAATTGTAAACGATTTTAGTTTTGCTTATTTTTATGTCAAAGAGGGCATGTTTTCTGCGTATTTGTTTTGTAATAAAAACAACACTATCTCACGTCGCATTAATTCAGGAGCACAGTTTTTATTGTCCAGCTAAAGAAAAACACCAGTTAATAAAGAAAGTTACAAGTTTTCATTCATAATTTTTGGTATTACGGAACTCGAGAAAAGTTATAAAAATTTTGATAAAAATTGATTATTATTTTATTTTAAAGAAATATTTCCGAACCAAATATGGCCAGGAGCATAGATTATTACTATATGAATCCGAATAGCACCACAACATGATCGAAATATTCACGAATTACAAATGATTTGATATTTTGCATTAACGGAGACATCGTAGTTCACAGGCCCCTTAATGGCATTGATGGCGTAAGCGTTGCGTAAGCGTATTGTTATGACGCTACGCAATACAATAATTGTGACAGTTACGTCACCTACGATTCACTGCTACACCGCTTCGTCTGCGGACATGTTTGAAAATGTTCGTGCTCGTACTGCTCTCGTCGCACGTGAGAATTGCGCTACGCTTACGCTTACGAGCCATGTACAAAGGGCCGTGTTTCCTGTAACCCGCGCTCTACACTACTCGCGAAGTTGACCGAAGTTGACCAAAACGAGCAGTGTGAGGGGCACTTCGTCTAACTTCACCAACTTTTCTTAGTACTTCGGTAAACTTTCTGAGTGCTTCGCCGAGGAACTTCGCGAGTAGTGTAGAGGCCGGGTAAAGCTCGCAAAGGTTTGTGAAGTCTCTCTACCCGCACTCTGCCAAATGAAGCTTTGACCAAATCCCTCCAGTGAAAATGAAAAATGAAATGAAAAAGAAAATTATATTGTCGATGGTAGTGTGACATCATGCTAAATCCAACATGGTGGAACACACAAAACTGCGCACTAGTTATTTTTAATGCACACCTGCAATATGGGTATATCAAATGAGAGTAAGCTGAGGTTAACTAGAAAAAATAAAAAGACGTCACTGTAAATCCAACATGGCTGAACAACCAAGATGGCGGACTAGCTATTTAAGTTCGTTCAATATATTCATGAAATCAGCGTCCTGCAGGGTTCTTTGGCGATTGTAGATAAAGTCATACGGTTAAGACTATACTCAAGCCAAAGTTGAACGAAACCCTCATGGCCATCCACGCGTGTCCTAATTGGAATAAATTCATGACGATCAAAGGACGACGCGGGATGGAATCCAATATCGCGTGCACTGAAGCGACTGACTGATTTTGATTCGAAGTAAAACACTCGATAAAGGTAAGCTGATGCGAAACCCTTTCCTGTTATCAGAGAAACCTCTCTGCAAAACTTAGACTTTGTAGATCATTGATATATAAATACTAAGGATTTCGGGTCAGCGCTAAAAAGTGTCCGAACCTAAAGAAATCCAAAACGAAAAAAGAGTTCCAATCGCACTTAAGCAAAATTAGACTGTACAATAATGGTTTAAGACATAAATTACAATGTTTTAGTTTGTTTATGAAAATACACATGTATCCTCGTTTATATAAGTTTTCTCGGGACACTTTTTTCGGGAATTTACACCCGGGGTGCTCGATTTGTATGCCAATGTTGTAGGTCCATAAGGGTTAGATCTGTGCTATATTAATTTCTAGCTAATCAAATAGACGTTATAATTCTTTCCAATTGTCTATCCAAACAATTGCGAGAGCCACTAAACCAAATTCAATTTAAATCGGTCGAGTTTGAAACAATACCAACGAATTGCAATTGATTTTAATTATAGAAAGACTATCTGACCCAAAAAACATTGTTTTGCCATTTAAATTATTTCGCACTTAGGGTTTATGAAAAATAGTTTACGTCCTAATTTCAACCCTATCGAACTTACGGAAAAATAAATCATAAAAATCGGTCAAACTGTTTTGGATAATTTTGTTAACTACACTGTGGCATGAGAATTTCATATATTAATTAGATTTATAGAATACATAGAGTACATTGATCCATGAAGTACAAAGCATTATAACGAACTGCTGAATTGCACTTAATCTGAGGGGTAACCCCAAAGCATCCTTTGAGGAAAAGAGATGAAGATCGTAACTGTGCCCTCGGGTCAAAAGTCCGGTTGCCAAACTTAGCTACGCAGGCTCCTTTACAATCATTACTCGTATAATTTCACCATTGAGACCTATAAGTAAATTGGTGACTTAGAAATAGGTATCCTAGTTTCATAAAGTTTTCGGAGTGATGTGCGATAGGTTAATCGGCTCATTATAGATTTGTAGATCCTTATGTCTGATTGCAAAGATTGCATATTCATAATAATTATTGTTAGCATAAACAAAGTCTACCACACGATTGGCTAAAGCAAATCGGGAGGCAAATCAGCGGACAGAATTTGTTTACGATTTTCATACGCAATATCCTAGCAAATTCCTTATTTTTTCTTCCTTTATTAATGGGGAATTTCTACGAAGCACGGGTACGAAACATATTCCACTGTTTGAGACGTTCTTGCTTAAAACACGTGATAATTATTAGAACAACCCAGGATTTTTTTGTATGTATGGCATTGATATATAAACTAAGGATATTGGGTCAGCGCTAAAAAGTGTCCGAACCTAATGAAAGCCAAAACGCGAAAAGAGTTCCAATCGCACTTAAGCAAAATTAGGCTGTATAATAATGTTTAAGACGTAAATTACAATGTTTTAGTTTGTTTATAATAATACACATATACCCTCGTTTATATAGGTTTTCTCAGGACACTTTTTTGTGAATTTTGATTTACACCCAGGTCCATAGATTTATATATGCCAATGGTGTATGGAGAAAGATTGCAGAAGAGAGTGATTTAACATCAATAGATTCATATAATATAATAAAACTCGATAACTCTGCAATTACAGAAATTTTGAGAAGCAGATTTGGATACGATTTGAATACAGAGTAACTACAGACTCATCAACAATTCCTTTCGGTAGCCGCAGTTCATTCGATAATCTGCTTTTCCCGAACTGAAGCTTACGGGTCACGCATTTTTATTATCTCCGGCCGGTTACCTACTTTTGAAATAAATCCGAGTTTTGATTGAAAAGTTGGGAAAACGAGTTTTTTGGCTTTCATTATGGCTTCAATGGGTCAACCCTCGCCACCGCCTAATTTCCATGACAAAATCTTATAGCAGGTTACTTACCTGCTACTTATAAGATTTTTATATTCATTACCATAAACTCTACGAGAAGTAGTTCTCGAGTTTTAGTAGTTCGAGCGTAGTTCCTTTTTTAATCCTCTAATGCTTAAAGTTGGCATAATAAAAGAGTAGTATTAGGAAAACTTTTAAAACTGCCCTTAAAGTTACTGTGCTTCCGTACTTCTTAATGACTTCCGGTTGGATGTTGACGGCTCTCCCACCCAAGTCCCACCTAATGATTATTTGACGATAGTTTGATGAAAATAAGGTAAATATTCCTATAGTAATACTAAATTTTACATAAGTATCTACATCTACAACCTTTGATTAGTTACATAGGTAACAGTCAATAAAAGATTAAAAGGTAGCAAATCGCTCTCAGCTTGCAGTATTTGTTTACATTAAAACTGTCAAATTTTGTTCAACGACTTTTTTTACTAGATAGTTTGAGAAATATCAAATATTGAATATTTTACATAGCTACTCTACTTGTTCCTACTCTGTAATGTAACATCGGCAAGTGACAATGGCGCGGCGACCGCGGCGCCAAACGGTAATTAATAATTAAAATGAAAGAAAACGCTGTTAAAAACGGTCGAGATATTTTTCAGGTCTTTAACTTATACATATATAAAATATACCTTTAAGTATAATACATATAAACTTAGGTTATACATAGGTATATAACATAATATATGTACAACAAGAAAACAATATAACAAAATTAACAAGTCCCACGACCGTCGATAAAGCTTCGCGAAATCGTCACAAAAATAATGCCGAGCGAGTTTATAAAGCAATTTGGCCCGTAATGAAGATACTTCGGGCTTGTCGTGAAAACTTTACCTTTCACGGGATGAAGCGATCTCTTTTGCAAAGCAAATCTTGCTTCAGTCAACGCGGGATGGATTAGCTTCAAAACGCCCTTGTTTGAATATTTCGAGAAAAACAAAGTGTTTCACGTAACCTTCCACAAACGAGTCATCTCATTATATGTCATTCCCATATATTTTTTTATTTGGTTCAAGCGTACCAATATCAATAGCAGAAGAAGAATAAGTAAGTCATTTAGCAAGGTTGGTTGGTTCGAAACTTTGAATTCTCGGATTTATTTAGGTTCATATTTAATAGTTATTTTGCCTTAAAAGAATCTTTCTTCCCAAAGTGGGAAACCGAAGAAGCGTATTTGATTTAGTAGAGCGGCCGATCTGGATTCTTTTGAGCAATTTTCTCCTTGCTCCAGAAAGCAACAAATACCTTTGCGTCGGATTGCTAACCTTAGCTGAATAGTATGAGCTAATATTTCAAACATTACAAAGGCTTCTTCTTTTTTTCTTATTATAAAGTACCATTGCCAAATGGTTACTTTACTATATACTACAATCTAGCTTATGAGCTAATTAGTAATATTATTCTATCTTAAATTTCCCATTAATAATTATTTTCTTAAATCTAAGTTGCAGTCCAATAACTGTCCTTAGTTTTTTCTATTTGACTTAGAGTCCACTATTTCTATTGTGACCTAGAAAGTATGTAACTACACACAATACTATTTTGAACTACACTGCATTTTTGAGGTTCACGTTGCTGTTGTGACCTATACTTAAGTTGCACATGCACTGTAAAACTGACACACACTGCAAGGCACTATTACACTAATTCGAACGGTTTCGTTGAAGGCTTCTTCTGGTTTTACGAAAATAGTGAAGCGTCTTTCGTACAGATTTGTACATTCCTTTTGAGCTTAATTCCCTGGCTTACAAATAGTTATTGTTATCCTTTTTGTCTCTTTTTAAACGGATAAAATGCGTGGGCTTGAAATCATTGCATTATATTTTCCTTTACAAGTTATCTTTCAATTATTTATTTTCACATAAGCGAAGCTGTGGCTTGTGTACCTATTGCAACAAAAAGTTTACAAAAAGTTTTCTCACTCTTGACTTTTACTTACCTACTTCATACTTTCTTACAGAGATAACGCAGTTTTAATAGTATGTTTCATTACAAGTGCGGAAAGGCTGTTATTGCAAAGAGTTCCGACAAATGTCTACCCGAGCCGAGGCGCAGCCGAAAGCGAGGGTTGACAGTCGGAACAAGTTGCAATGACGGTTCCGCACGTGTACTGAACGATTATTTTTAATACAGTTGCGAAAAAATGAAGCAAATTAAAAAAAAAATTAAAACACAATAAACTCAACTAACTTAACATTTTCTGAAAAACTATTTGCTTTTTTCTCTTCTCTCCACGCAATAAATTCGTCGTATGTAGATATGTAGCGACTTTTTGACTTTTCCGGTAAAATGTTCTCCGAAGCATTTTGTGCAATCATACTGAGTTCCGGTGGTGTTAATTCGATAAAACTAGGGTCGAAATTACTCATTTTGTGCAACAAACAACTAAACTCGCAAAGAAAATTTCTGAAAAATGGCGCCAACCGTAGAATATAAGCAGTTTTTTTTCTTCACCCATTCTGGTGATTTAAAAAAAAAATTTGGTCATAGACTAAATAATATTCTGGTACGCAAAGGGAACTATGCCCATACAGCCAAGTCTTCAGTAGAATTTTTTTATTGATATGAAATGAAAATGAAATTTAATGAGATGAAATGAAACCTAACCAAACTCATTCAATCAAATCTGATATTGAAACAAATTAGTAGCTTCTTTTTAGAAATATACGTATTTGCATGAATCATAAAAACTTCTATGAATTTTTTTAAGTAAAAACTTCATGGTTGGTTTTTCTTTTTAATAGACATTATTTTGACAGTTGGGAAAGAAAACGCACGAGTTCGGGAAAGGTAAAAAAAAAGCACGAGTATGTAATAGCCCACATCCCGAACGCTATACGTCCCTGCAATACGCCACTTTTTGAGCAACTGTATTAAAAAATAACATTAATCAACCCTTACGTAACTAGTACAGGAAGAATAATCATCAGCAGATTCTTTTTAATGGGGATCATCATTGATCTAAATTATTGGGAGTCTGTACGTATATGCATATTAATTTGTATCAAAGCAGGTATGCGGATGTTAAATATAACAAGGATATGCGTAATTTACGAAATTAAATTAGTCAGATCCCGTGTGGTTTTAGTTAATTAAATTCACTGATAGACTAGGATTCAAGGGTCACTCGACTTACGAGCACTTAAAATAATGTACCCAAATATACATACAGTAAAATGTAAATCAGAGCATATTCACTTCAGAAACTATCATAATATGCTAGTTTAATAAGAATATTTTTAACCGACTTCAAAAAAAGGAGGAGGTTATCAATTCGTCGGAATCTTTTTTTTTTTTTTTTTTTATCTATGTATGTTCACCGATTACTCGAAGACGCGTGGACCGATTTGAAAAATTCTTTTTTTGTTTAAGAGAGTTTTGTTTCCAGATGGTCCCATTTTAATCAGGTCAGGATCTGATGATGGGATCCTGGAGAAATCGAGGGAACTCTTCAAATTTTGTATGGACACATGAAACTATTTGAGTATTATTAGAAAGAGTAATATTTTCCAAGTTGTCCTATGGTCATCAGGTCAGGATCTGATCATGGGATCTTGGTGAAATCGAGGGAACTCTTCAAATTTTGCTAATATACTTAAAGCGAGTTGGGTATTTTTTATAGTTACTGGTGCATATGCTACCAGATACTGATTTGATGACTAAAGTCATCAAGTCAGGGTCTGATGATGGGATCTTGGTGAAATCGAGGGAACTCTTCAAAATTTGCTAGTATACTTGAAGCGAGTTGGGTATTTTTTATAGTTACTGGTGCATTTGCTAGCAGATACTGATTTGATGACTAAAGTCATCAAGTCAGGGTCTGATGATGGGATCTTGGTGAATTTGAGGTATCTCTTCAGATTTTATGAACACACCTCAAGCAATTTAGGTATTTTACAACGCCTTGTGCATTTTATTGTTTTCCACTAAAAAGTATAAAATAAAAATGATAATGCTTTCCAAAAAACCAACTTCAAATGCCACTACAAAGAGTGAAATAATTTTTATTTAAATTTTAGGTACCTACACCAATTCGAAGTCGGGCGATTGTCTATGACTTCGTCATTTCTTCGCACATCAAGTAAGTAAGAAAGACTATTAGGGATTGTATGAAACATTGCCCGACTTCGAATTGGTGTAGGTACCTAAAATTTAAATAAAAATTATTTCACTCTTTGTAGTGGCATTTGAAGTTGGTTTTTTGGAAAGCATTTCCCATTTTTCACTAAGCAATATAGTAGAAACAGTTATAAAAGAAAAATACAAGACGTAGAGGTTATGAACAACTATCATGGTCATGTTTTTCTTTAAAATCAAATGTCATCTAATTGTCAGAAATATAACAGGTGGATGACTGAAGCCTAAACTCTAAAAATGAGAATTACCCATAAGTCCTTACCACTAGGCTATTGCCGCTAACGTTACTTCTCGAAATGTTTACATAAAAATTTTACAAACCCTGAAATCCTACAGATCAAGAGTCAATTGGCATTTCCCTAGGCAAGCGCGATCCTCTACCTATGACTGTACTATTACTTTCCCATCTCGTGTGCACCTGTCTATGCTGTTGTGCACTGCGCAGTCAAGCGCTAGCCTATAAAGTAAAATGGAGTCTGGCAGCCTTAAGATCTTAGTTCCCACATATAAAGTTAAATTAGACAGGAATCCCTAAACTTCTAACTTACGAGTATGATACACGGACTCACAGAGTGTACATTAGGAGCACCCGAGTTAGTGTTAAAACAATATTACGTGTGACGTTATATTGTTTTAACACTAACTAACTCGCCGGGCTTATTGTTTTCCCTGAATATTGTGGTGCTAAACTAAACAGTTACTCTACTAGTTGTTCGTCTTATTTGCCAATTTAATTATGAAAAACTAAATATTTATTGGAAGCAGGCGTTATTTTGCGGAAATCTATAATTAGCAGGTCAAATTAATTAAATTAATTTGTTTTGCTATAATCCGCTACTTGAAAGGAATCTGTTAGGTCCAATATGCAGGAACACTGACCACATTAAACACCTTGTTCCTCGAATGCCTAGCCAGGCTAAAGAGAATTTTGTTCTTTGAACCCAAGAAGCCTTTACTGCTCAGCGTTCATACCTTAACCGTTGGCCCAAAAAGGTACTTGCATAGTATATAACTAGACATTACAGTAGTCACTATAATCGTCAGAAAATGTTGTTAAGAGCAAAATTAGCCCATCAATATTCAGGAGATTGGATATATTGCTCATTACGATCGTTACAAATAAGATTTTCTTAAATAAATCAGTGTCTGATTGGTATGTAAACCTGTTTATATCTCCATAATATTATAATCCCGCACTCAGAGCCCTTGTGATCTTTATTTAGCTCCGGCAATTACGGCCAATAGACCCGAACTCAAATGTCCTGCCGCGGTCCAATTACAAACGGCATTAATGATAATAGGATTAAATTACCTTTGGAGACATTATATATGGGGCTGCTTAGAGGAATTAGTTACAATTAGATGAATAATAAATCACTGAAACCAAATAGGCACGACTTCATCGGCCTAACTCGGGACGTCCTATTCTTTATCGAGTCTGTGTCCCATACAGAAACATTTTGTAAACAGTATTTTGCACGCACGTTTCCACAAGGACGGTTTTTTTTCTATATTGTGGCGTTTTAACGGGAATTTAGTCAGATAGCGCTTCTTTTTTCTTCTACGAAGAAAGTTTGTATTAAAATAATTGGCTCATCCTTAGGTTAGTATCGGTGGGGAAGTGGTATTTTCAATTCACTCGATGATGTAAGCAATCAACTAATCATGCAGCCCGAACCATATTAGGAGGAAGTTCCACTGGTAAACTCATACATTAAAAAAATAGCCGAAAAGTATCACCTAAGTACTTCAAATCATCATCTTTACTGAGCCAATTAACTAGGTTGTTAAATACACGAATAACTTACGTACTTTAATTAAACCCTAAACGATAAACGGCCTCTTCCTTATAGGTACTTTAATTGTTTATCATGGAAATAATTGCGTAAAAGTTGACAGCAAACTCCTTTGAAAACGAGGCGAGTACTTATTCGAATAGAAACTCGATGGAATACGATTCAATTTTACGCCCTTTGTACCATTTCACGGTAGATTTGTCAGAGCAAACATCATTATAAGCCTGGCTGATCCCTTTTCTTGGATACTCGCGACTTTTACCGGATCTCAGTGAAAATGATAGGCGTCCTGCTGTGCTATTCTGCGAAAATACTTAAAACAGCGACGGGCTGACATCTCTGCATCTATGAATTCGTCAGGTGTAACAGCGAGGCAATACGTCATGTTGCATCTGATTCTACAAATCATAGCTGTTTTGTTGGCGAATTGAAGCCAACCGCGGTATCGGCGCTGTTATTAGTGATGGACACAAATATAGATTGAATGCCGGTAAACTATTTCGATTCCAAAATTTAGGCCTTTGAATAGTTCTTCGATGATATTAATATATATTTTATCATTATAACATATGTTTAAATGTTAATATTCTAAATACACGTAAAAGTGACATAAATTATGCACTATGAAGGCAGAATGCTAGAAACACCAGCGACGACGTTTATAAATCTATGGCTAGAAATCCATTATTATCTTTATTATCTTCTTGTCTTAATAAATAATGTCAATGGTGTGTCACATCGACTCACTGTTAGACATTATGCATCGACCATTGATATATAATAATAAGGATTTCGGGTCAGCGCTAAAAAGTGTCAGAACCGAATGAAATCCAAAACTCGAAAAGAGTTCCAATCACATTTAAGCAAAATTAGGATGTATAATAGTGGTTTAAGACATAAATTACAATGTTTTAGTTTGTTTATAAAAATGAAATGAAATTTATTTATTTATTTATTGGAATATTAACAACTGAACACAGTTTATCAAGAACGATGACAACTGTAAAAGTAGGTATGAAATGCATTACAGTTATCACACCCACCTCCGAAACATAATGTAGCAACTTTTTACTATTAGTTATTACAAAGTTATAACTTAACTTTATTATAATGTACAGTCGGGGAATGAAAAGGTTCCGCTTCCACTACTATACTGCAAGAGTCCATTATGCCAACATACCAGTGCAAGAAACAATGCTGCTAACATTTAAATAAATATGACGTTTGCTATCAAATAAGGTTTTGCTTGTTTTTCTTCCCATCAATGCAATGACGAAATGCGCTACGCTCAGAGGACAGGAAAGATGTGACGTATGTTAAAGCCAAAAATTTCTCAGATATGCAGTTTTGACAAATTAAAAATCCGGCTTCAGGAAGGAGCCTAAAATTGTATGCGTGACGTCAGTAAGTGCTGATACTTTAATACGTTTAATCAATGCATCAATGCAATGTTATAAAATGTATTAAACTGATTAAAACAGCAATAAAATTACAGAAGAAAAAGTTAGTGAAAACTACGAATAGGTTTAATGACATTAATTTTTAATAACGGGTATAAACACCATATTTAGCTTCAATCACACATTATAACCTATTTCTCATGGAAACTACGAGAGCATAGATCCGTGCCTCTAGTGTCTTTCCTATAATGCCATTGAATGTAATGTATTTCTTATCACTCTTGGACAAACATCATATATTTGGGCGAAATGATTCGCTGACAAAAAGCCGTTTTCTTCATATTATTGCCTTCTCATGCCTGATTTTTGTGCGGCGTTAAGGATAGGACGGCGACTAGAATTATTGTGACGATGATCAACTAGTGCACCATCGTCGCATCGTCGCTATGTCTTCTTATCCAGAATTCCACACTATCTCTGGTCACATTTAGACATGTTGTAGCCAGCTTCACGTTCAGCAATAATTGCTGCTCTTTCTTCAACACTTCGTCGTGGCATTATAAAATAGTTATAAAATAAAAGGAGAAATTATGATATTTTGCAATGATGACTGACCGATTGACAATAGTTCTAACAGAAATAATAATGGCAGGTTGAGCCAACAAGAAGGTTGGAGTTTTATTTTTATAGACACTTATTTCGTGAATTTCGTATTACACCTGGGGTCCATAGATTTATATGTCAATGGCATCGACGAAATAATGTAATGCTGTCAATCACAGAAAAAATAGTAAGTAGCTGTCAATCATAATCGTATTTACATAATATTTACACTGTTCAAGTGCGAGTCGGGCTCGCGTACTGAGGGTTCCGTACTATCATTATAGTTTAGTGTACTTAAATACTATTGAGGATTACCTCAATTCAAACACAAGCAAAAAATTACGTACGTAGGTATGTTGACCCCTGTTGTTGTATGGAGACCCCATTAAATATAATATGTCTTTTATTTGAATAAAATAACTATTTATTTTTAAAGTGAATACCTATATTGTTCAATATTCTGTGAACATTTGATGCGTCTACCTGTACCTTTATTAATATTGAGCAAAAACAAGCAAAAAAAATCACAAAAGTTTTGTATGGGAGCCCCCTTAAAATATTTATTTTATTCCATTTTTTAATATTTGTTTTTATAGCGGCAACGGAAATACATCATCTGTGAAAATTTCAAGTCTGTAGTTATCGCGTTTCACGAGATACAACCTGGTGACAGACGGACGGACGGACGGTCAGACAGCGAAGTCGTAGTAATTTGGTACCGTTTTTATCCTATGGGTTCGGAACCCTAAAAAAGCAGCGAAGAATTCGCCAGGTGTAACAGCGCTGCAATATTTCATGATTGCATGCGATTCTACAAGTCTTAAACATCATAGCTGTCTTGTTGGCGAATTGATGCCAATCGCGGTATCGGCGCTGTTACTAGTGATGGACACAAAATATAGATTGAATGCCGGTAAAATATTTCGATTCCAAAATTTAGGCTTATTAATAGTTCTTCGAACAAATTATTATATATTTTACCATTAAAATATATGTTTCAATGTGAAACTGAACGATATTCAAAAATACGTATTTAAAGTTGCGTATCCTATGAAGGCAGAAAGCTAGGAATCCATTACCTTCCTGTCTTAAAAAAAATTGTCAGTGGTCTGTCACATACACCAAATTAGACGTATGTAAGTCTGTCAAGTCAATAGTTATCGTATTTACATACTTACATATTTATACAGTATTATTTTTAAAATTAATTGGTTCATGCCACTTATTAGTAGCAACTAGGAAAAGCCTCAAAATTAGTACATTCATTGGGTGTCCTATGGATTGGGTATCGTGCAAAGCTATAAGATTCGACCTATCTGCGCTCAAGATGGTACCACCTGGAACCACCACCTGGATTGAACCACGGAAGTAGATTGTGAAAGTACAAACTACAAAGTTACTGCCAAGGCCCCCAAGTCATACTTATTTGGTTTTTGATAAAATAATGGTAAGTTTCATAAAGGTATCAACTTACGTAATTAAAATAATGCACATGCATTATTTTAATTACGTAAGTCCATACCTAGTTGAATTTACAATAAATCACTACCTTAATAAAAATTTAATTATTGCAGTTGGTCCGGCAAGGTCCGGTGGCAGAGTAAAATCAAGATATTCAGCAATATGGACCCAGAATTGCCCTAAGGAGACCTAAGCTACCTCTGCGATAGATTGTTTCCTTACAAAACAAGTATTACATGAAGCTCTATAACTTTGCCAAATAATTATTATAGGACACCAATTTTATAAGTCTTGTGTCTATAGATATTAGATATGTTTAAAGATCTTTCTGTATTTAGAATAAGTAAGTAAAGGGAAAGAAAAATATTAATTAAGTTTGAATAAATTTTATTTCTTTCTAAAATTACAGAATTAAATAAATGATATAATATGTAAATTTCATTATACATTTCATTATACAATTTTCCCCTACCTTTAAACTTCCTACAATGGTACCCTTGGTACCTAGGTATATCTTAGCAGCAGCATTTATGTGAGCACATTATGCCTAAATGGTGAAGGAAGTCATGAATAAAAGCTCTTTAATCTACGATATGCCTAGGTACTCAAAGGTTTGTGAAGCTGACAGCCCACACTTGGCTAGGGATGGTATCGGCTATGACTTTATGTCCTTCCAATTATGAGAGAGTCTCGTGCTTCGTAGTAGGTCTGCTTAAGATGAGCTGAGATGAAATCACCAGGGAGCGTGTCTACCAAAATCTTTGTTGTAAGTATAGACGGAGTCGTTCCTATGATAGCAAGATATAATGTTCAAACCATTTTGCGAGACGTTCAGGGACCGTTTAAATATTTTTATTTCCGTAATAAGGTACTCTTCATATTTCGAGCGTATAGATAAAAACTATGAATTCGTAAAAACTCATAGATTTATAATAGGTCGTCGCTTGCGGACCTCTATGTAAATTTTTTATCTTCACTCGCAATTGTATTCACACTTTAGGTTTCTAAAACAACATTGTCCTCAAGAAAAACACTTAAATTTGTTACTCAAACACTAATTTCGGCATTTTCCAGGACGAAACCACCAAACATCCACGAAAACCTCTACTTTTACTAGCTTTTAGTTTGACAGATAAAGTCTAAGGCTGGGATGCGAATGTACCGTCGATGGTATGTCATCAGAAGTTCCAGAATACCATTTTTCACACAAATAAGAAATGCTTAAATTTTCTACATCTCCCGTTACCGCTAATGTAGCGCTAGTGTCGCTTAGGTGGTAGTCGAGATACAATTTGACATTGCATCTTCGGTATGACAGCTGTGTCAGGGATGGACATTAGAATTTCAGAATACCATTTTTCATACAAATAAGACAAGTTGAAGTTTTCTACATCTCCCGTTACCGCCAATGCAGCGCTAGTGTCGCATGGATGGTTGTCGAGCGAACTGAAATTAATTGCAGAATACAATTTGGCATGCCTTCTTCGGCTTGGCAGCTGGCTGGCAGCTGTTTCATTATGTAGAATAGCACTGCTGAGGGGTAAGTAGGTTACAGTTTTTTGTACGAACTTCAAGTCAACTCGCATCGTACAAACGAATCGAATTCCTCCATACATTTGCAGCCATTGTCATCTATGGACAGTCGCTGACATGCGGTTGTCAATAGATGGCGTTGGCTGTAAATGTATAGGACTATGGATGAATTCGATTCGTTTGTGCGATGCGATTCGACTCGAAATTCGTATAAAAACCTGTACTAACCCTACAGAGTTCCATTAAAAATACAAAACAAAAGGTAACGAGACTTGGAAATATTAAAGTTGCCGGGTTTTTAAGTTTTATATTTCCCAGCCCTTTGAAGATATCTCTGGCGGAGTAAAATTAAGATATTGTTCACTTTGAGAATGATTACTCAAGAAAATATTATGTTCTTCTCTTTGATGATTGTAGATATTTGCAATTTATTTTGTTTAATTAATTATTATCCTCTTTCCTTTTAAAAATTAAGGTTACTGATTCGTTGATTCTTTTTTAATAATGTAACTAATTGTGCATAAATATAAACAAAAACATAGCAACAACTACACACTCAACAAACTCTCTATAACAAACTATAATACATACATATTATGCTTTTGTCGTCTTTAGTAAAATAAAATAAATAATAAGTAAATAAATATGTCAGGAGTTCAGGAAACTACACCATTGCAATCTAGCCCCAAATTAAGCGATAGCTTGTGTTATGGACACTAGATAACTGATAAATATACATAAATACAAAATATTAAATAACACTTAAACACTTGAAAACATTCATGCTCATTACACAAACATTTCCCAGTTTTGGTAATCTAACCCAAGGCCTCCGGTGCAGACGGCATGATCACTACCGTTACGCCATTCGGTCGTCGGCGACGTAAGAGTCCCATGAACTACAATGTCTCGATACATTCGTAATACCAAAATCATTTGTAATTCGTGCAAAATTCGATCGTGTTGTGGTGTTATTCGGGTCACAAATAGTAATAATATATGCTCCTGGACATATTTGGTTCGGAAATACTTCGCTAAAACGAAATATAAATGAATTTTGATTCACATATTTTTGCACCAAAAAGGACATGTTTCTGCTTATTTGTTTTGTAATAAAAACACAACTATCTCACGTCGCATTAGTTCAGGAGCACAGTTTTTACTGTCCAAGTTTTCATTCATAATTTTTGGTATTACGGAACTCGACCGAAGTTATAATCATTTTGATAAAAATTTATTGAAAAACTTCGGTCAATTGTTGTACCAGGGGCCAACGGAAACTAAACATTCATTAACTTGGTATTCGTCCAATGTACATAAAAGATGAACAAGAAGATAATTTAACGGTAATGCTTTCCTGTTTTAATCCCACAGGAGTATTATGTCACACTTGCTACATAATCGTCGGCACCACTCCAAAACATCCGCAAACATGGGTGGGTATGCCTTTACCAAAGTGGCACGAAGAGCGTAGGTATCTGCTTAATTTTACACGGAATTATTCAAGAGAGTTAATGCTAGTTCACATTCAACGTTTGAAACGCCTTTAGATAAATCTAGGTTTAACGAATAGAATGGCTGTGCCCATGAAATATTTCGGCTTGAAACAAATCCCGAGAAAAATACTGTAATTCCCGTTTCTACTTTTATTTTATTTATTTCTTTTGTACACAGTTTACAAATAAATACAAACATAGCGAGGGCATGCACATTGCACACTTCCAGTTTTTTTAGTTTCTACTGGTCATGGTCTAATTTTGAAATGTGGAGAAGTTATACACGATACTAAATTATATAAGAGTGTTTCATTACCTCTTTTTAAGTATAATTTGTTGTAGAGTTGTCATTTATATGTAAAGAACAAATGCAGAAAGTTTGTGTTTTTGAAAATTTCAACAAAATCTCGATACTTGGTACTAGCAATATTAATAACGCTGTTTTTCCCGGTTGGTCGAAGGCAAAAAAACTCTCAGCGGCGGCTCCAGCGGTCCAAACGCTGCATGTGAACGAGCTATAAAATTTGCGGTGACCCGAATGCAACCAACAGTTGCATCTGCGTCCCTTTGAAATAAAGCCAAGCTTCTGATATTACTTGCATTTCATTTTAAACTTACTAAATGCAAGTTAAATTAATGGCAAGCTTTCATTTGAAAGCCCTGAAAAGAAAAAGAGCTTTTCAAAAAACTATTTACTACGTAAGTACTAATTTTACTTAGAATAAGGTCACTGCATGTTTCGCCAGTCACTTACAATGCGCTGACCTACGATTTCTCCATTCATTCCTAATATCAAAATCATTTGTAATTCGTGTATATTTCGATCATGTTGGATGTTATTCGGGTTAATTCGGGTTAATTCGGGTTAAAATATATAGAGAAGTATTTCCGAACCAAATACGGCCAGGAGCATAGATTATTACTGTATGAACCCGAATAACACCACAACATGATCGAAATATGCACGTATTACAAATGATTTGGTATTTCGATTGTATGGAGACATCGTAGTTCACGGGACCCAGTGAAAATAATATGGCTTGAATTTGGAATATTATAATTAATGCATTTTAAAATAGGTTGCATGCGTAGGTATGTACAAAACTTTCTCACATCATGCACTTCGTGTTTAGGTCACTCTAGTCCTATTAATTATTACAATTTGAATGGACAATTCAAGACTATCAAAATGTTTTAATAAATGCCGTTCTATATTATTAATTACGCTCTCTTGAGAGCAGCAGATTGATGCCTATTGGCTATTGGATATGTGAGGGGTTGGCATGCTTCGCCCTCCTTGGAAAATGTTATAGAGAATTTTCTGAATTAATTGGGAACTGGATATTCCCAATAATTTATTTTTGTTTCTATTTATTAAATGCTTCAAAGTTCAAAAGATCTGTAGATTTAAACTGAATTTTGTTGTAACATTTTTATTAAATATACCTATTGGCGGACTATAATCATGTACCTACTAGCCGTTGCCCGCTGCTTCGCCTGCGTGTGTTTCGATTTTTCACTAATCTCGTTGGAATCATTGTAACAAAAATACACTCTTACGTAAAAACTTTTGCCTTTTAATAAGTTTTTTAATATTTCAATAATAATTTTCATACTGAAGGTATATTAGTGGAAGTACAGAAATTGCAAATGATCTATTTAAAATAAGCAAAACTAGTTAGGTACATAGAAATGAAAAATGAAAACACAGAGTACGAAATAGTAAAGGCACAGAATATTGATTACGATACATTGGGGTTAGTACAAGTTGTACGCTTTTAGGATACATCTTGAATCTCGATTCGGTTTCGCGTCTTTGTAGCCAACGGACGTCCACAGCTGGACAATGGACATACGCCTCCTGAAATGACCGACAAATATCACGATTTTGTGCCGCCTGAAGCCAGCGACTCTCTTGGTCTCATCTGTACTCCTCCTGTACTCCTAGTAAGAAAATCATGTAACCTGTTTGCGGGGAGTAATTAAAAACGTATTATTTATATCTCTATCGAATTCTTAGCATGATTGTAGATCGTACTAGCCCTACGGGGTACTACTGTTAGTATTATCTTAAATCTCGGCTAGCAATAATGACCAATTCTAAACCCGCTGGGATTTCAATACGACGTTAAATCACAACATGTTTGATCCTCAGACTACATTGATCATGGTTTCGTACATCATATTATATTCGACTAGCACAAATAATGTTCTACCGCAGTACAACATAGTGGCTAAATATTTGTACAAATTAATTGGAATGTAATTAATAATTGTTTACCCAAACACCTTGTTAACGCACATACTATAGTGTCTTGAGGGACAATAAACACCTAAATATTGTTGGTACCCAAAGATAAAAATAGTCAAGATAGGCCCATCCGAACATTTTACGTAAACGTTCGTCATACAAGAAAATGTAGCACCATCTGTCGAAACTCCTGCGAAATACATGTTTATTTTTTATTTTTATTTTTATCTATGTGTTGCAATATTATTATTGCGCCTGCAGTATTATTACTAATTCAAACAAAAAAAAATAAATATCTACCTTATAATTTTATAGGTAACTAAATGACTTTTATACTCTTTATTTTAAGAATTTTATAAACATATTTACAAGTATAAAATATAACTTCAAACAATAAAGACTCATCAAAACCGAGGCAGCGAGGCATAGTACCCAAGATACTGGCACTATTACCGCTTTGGATAGCCAAACATATCTTTTGACCAATACAACTGCCGGCTCTTGGTTCCCCGGTAGACTTACCTTTTTACCCTTACCCTTTTCGAAATTACTTACATCAAAAAGGGAACAAGTCACAACTCGAAAAGGCACTAGAATGTTATAATTTCCATCTGTCAAATGGCGCATTTTTAGGGTTCCATACCCGAAGGGTAAAAACTAAAAAGTTTCTAATACATAATAATAAATAGTAATCTATACAACTGGGACTATAGAGGTAAAAGTTTCAACGGCTCAACTATTAGAGCCTCGCATTTGAGCCCTGTTTTGACCTCGATCGGTAAAGGTTGCAAACTGCGAGGGACGTCAAAGCCTATGCGGGCATTATTCCCTTAACGTTGTTTAACCTCATGACATAAAATGTAAGGGAGCATTTGTGTATATACGAGGTACATCGTTTATTGTAAGCTTACCCCCAGTCTGTGGAATTAGATGTACAATGTACATTCTATTATTACATTTAGGATTTAGAATACATGCGTGTATTTTTTTTTTAAGAATGATGCTCAAGTGATACACCTCTCCATGTCAGCTACAGTGCGTCCCACGCTTTGCGTTGCGATATCATATGACGCAATATCATACTGCGCTCATCATCATTAAATGTCAGTTCTTAAGTTTCAAAATATACTCGAAAGGAATGTACATTACTGTTTCACAGTCAAAGATTTAAATCGCTAGATGAGCAATAAGCCTAAATTGCGCACATCGAAAACGTCCAGAAACATGCTGACTGAGCGCTCTCAGAATGCAGTAGTAGTGTAATTGTGTGGCAGATATAACGCGAGTGCAAACTATCTATCCATGGTTTCCCTTACTAGAGATAGAAATTTGGCATAAGCTCCATACAAGTTAAGTCAAATTCCTATCTCTATATAGGACATTGAAAACCATCGTAAGAGTATATGAGACGGCACTGTATCACCATTTCTTATATCGCTGTGTGTGTAAGAAGACAATATGTCGCACGCAAGACAAAAACATGGGCGTTTTTGGAGGCTAAGGACTCATCTAGCGATTTAAATCTTTGATCACATTATAATAACTGACACTACGGTGATACTTACTACCTACCTACCTGCAAAATGAGTCCTCGCATACTTTCAAAACAATATCTTAATTGATGCTATAATCAATTCCTGAAGTTCTCTCGTGGATCGATACAACATCAAAGGAGGAACTTTACAAGTTACAATATCGAAGTAAATATAAGTTATTCTTATATAGTTAAAGGAAAGCGTTCCAGATGCATTGGACTGAACATGTGAATTCCTATTAGAAATGGTTTTCAGTGGAGTGCAGTGAATCGACTCAGACGTTGTCGAATTAAATGTTCAAACTTGGTTCAAACACATATTGCTATCTTCACATTGGCTTGACAAGAACTCCTTGTTTGTCCAAACCATAATAGTGATTGTAAAAATTGTAAAGCAGGATATAGTCTTTAAATAAAATCTGGATTTTATTAATTGAGGTATGTATACTAGGTACATCGTGCAATATCATTAAAAACGGTAGATGTGCTGCGAAGTAGGCAGGCAGGTGATATGTAGACCATAATGATAAGTTAACTGTAGGAAAGGTAAACACTAAACTATGTTCCCAACAGTCCATCTATAAAATAAAATAAAACTGCTCTAAGCTTTATAATTATGTGCTTTTCGATCAAGCGCGAGTCAGACTCGCACGCGAATGGTTCCGTAAAATTATCTATATCACGTAGTGTGATGTACAGAAGCCAGAAGGCCAATTTACCTACTACTACTAATAATTATACAAGTAGAGTAATAAAGGGTCTACTGGATCAACGACCAAAAACGAGCAAACATCACATTTGTTGTATGGGACTTCGAATTGGTGTACATTAAAAATTATTTCACTTTCTAGTTTCTGTAGTGGCATTTGAAGTCGGTTTTTTGAAAAGAATTTTTAATTTTATATCCTTTTTAAGTATTTGTTCTTATAGCGACAACGGAAATACATTAGTGAAAAATTCAAGTGTGTAACGTAACTATCACGGTTCTAGAAATACAGCCCGGTGACAGACCGACGGACGGACGGTGAAGTCTCAGTAATAGAGACCCGTTTGTAGGGTTCCATACCAATTTGGTAAAAATGGAATCCTTATGGTGAGACTTTCTCCGTCCGTCCGTCCGTCTGTCACACTCGATTATTTCAGGAACTATCAAAGCTATCGACTTGAAATTTGGAATAGTTTCAGTTAAAAGTGACCCGACGCCATCGCACTCATAAAATATAGAAAATTGTTTTTATTTATATTTAAAAAGGGGGGAAAACCGGGACTTCGAATTTTCAAAATGAGATAACAATATTGAATGGGGTATCATATGAAAGGGCGTTACTTCTATATTCTAAAACCGATTTTTATTAATTTTTATGCCTGATAGTTTTGGATTTATTGAGCAAACTGTCGAAAAAAATACCGTTCCCCCCCTCCCTTATCTCCGAAGTTTATCAATCGAAAAATCTGAAATAATTATGATAAATAGACATTAATGTATATTTTACAGGAAAAATAAAATCAACTCCCTAACTATTATACTTTTTTTGATAATAGCAATAAACCACCAAAAACAAAGTTACGTTTGCGGTTCGCCAACAAAAGTACCTAAATGTAAATTATACTCGTAAATTCATGAACAAAAGTGATTCTTTCAATGTTTTACTTCTTTTATGGTATGGAACCCTCGGTGCGCGAGTCGGACTCGCACTTGGCCGGTTTTTACCCTTTGGGTACGGAACCCTAAAAGTCACGAGGATATTTCAGCCACTTTAAACAAGGGTTCGATATTCTGCAATGAAGCAGAGATAACAAAGTACCTATTATCTGGTAAATATAAAAATCGATATGTATCTGGTAAACTTACTGGACATACTGAACTATTTTTACTATTCTTAACAACCGTACCTAATAGATAAAAGTTCCTTGAACCACTAAAGATTTGAAAGCGTGATGCAGTGCGTTTAATGAAATTGCAATTTAAAGAACTGGGACACTGTATCTTTTACCTTAATTTACTGCCAAGGTTACCCTTATTTTAGTAACGCATTATATCGAATCACAATAGAACCATATGTGCTACCGACAGCTTAAATAATATAATTAATGACCAAACTAATCTACCTAAGTGAACTTCCATCATAATTGTAACAAGTATCTTCTTTGTTAGAGAATTATAATAAACACAAATTAGAAGTTTTAATACTTACTCAAAATGTTGCATGAACATGTTGCACAAACAAAAACATCATAAAACACCGGGAAAGTGATGGAAATCATTGGAACACCAATAGCGTTTACTCACGTCGTATTTTATATTTAGGTATGGTAGCAGCAGTTGTCACTAGTACGGTAAAGTGCCTTCATTTACTATTCTACGGTGATTTCCCACTGGCCTCGCAAGGTACAAGAATAGCAGCCTATTGTACAGACCATTTGAAATCACAGCCAATACCAGATTTTTAGTAAGTAATGTGAATTTTGAGTCGTGTTTATTTATCTTATTTTAAATACCTACTGCTTTCCCGGATAATAATTTATTGAAGTTGTCCGACGAAATTATTTGTAGATACTTGTCAGTATAATTTACTAATTGGGAACTGTTCAAACATCGGCGCGTGTAGGAAACGTGAGCTCGTTAGATGGCCCCTCTTGTATTGTTCGAACTTACAAGCTTTGTCAAACTTAAAACATTGATCATACTATTCACCTGGAGGCCGGTTGATACATAGACATAACATTACAACATTATGAATAATAAGTTGTACTATAAGTAAAGCAAGCACGACCAAATAAACGTTCGATATAGTAAAAAACTGAACAGACCCATGTTTTCTCGTCATTGTTTACTATTCGAAAATTATTCCTTTCGAATTTATCATTACCTATTTGAGATTCGAAAGAATTAGGTTATTTAATAATAGCTTTATTAAAGTGAATAGAATTCCAGCTCTTTTCCGCAATAAGAAGACCGACCAATATCAGCAGCATTACCCCATAGTAAGATGCCACAGAAAATGACTCTGAAAATAATCGATCACAGGTGACTAATATTAGAACTTGTATTATTAGGCGACAAAGTTTTTTTGCAGATTGTTGCTGTACCCGCATGGTTACGTTAGATATTCTGCAATGAAGTAGAGATTACAAAGTACCTATTACTGTGTTTCGATTTAAGAGGATCCGGATAATAATATGTATCCGGAAAAATTACTGGACATACTGCACTTAACAACCGTACCAAATAGCTAAAAGTTCCTTGAACCAATGGATAATAAGATTTGAAAGCGAGATGCAGTGCGTTTTATGAAATTGCAATTCAAAGTACTGGGACGCGCTGCATCTGACAATGTCTGATATTAATTCCATACTACATATTATTATACATATGATGTAGTATGGAATTAATATCAGACACTGTAATACCATCTTTCACCTACAATTACCGATAAACTACATTTTTTTTTAGATTAGTGAGATTCGTACTAAAATTGTCTCAAAGTTAGTCTTTTGACTCAATAATTTTGTGTTTAAATCAATTAATTAAGTTAATTTATTAAACTAATTAGCTGGGTCTTCGGTCCCCAATCAACGATCCCAATTAGGAGTAAACGATAATTGGGAAGTCAACATTTAAGATAGCAGCTTCGTGCAGAAATAAACTAAATTTAATCAAGATTGTATCAGTTGTACGAAGTTTGGTTGAAATACAAGCGTTACCTTGGTCTGATAGCAAAGTTAGACCATGATCAACAGACTTGCGAATAATTTAAAATGGTGCGCTAATCTGCTTAGTAAAGCTGGACCTCTACCCATATGACATTGCAATCAGATAGATGCCCACTGAGCTAAGTGGTAAATAGCGATACCTTGTAAATAGCGATACGCGTTGTATAGAAATGGAAAAAAAATCAATCAATGTATGCGAATTGAACGCATTAGGTCACGTGATCAGTTAGCGTCGAAATAGTTTTGTTCCATTTCTATACCACCTTCATACGTGGTATCGCGATTAATCACTTGAATCCGGGGAATGTAAGGAAAAGGAAAAAATATTCGCAGAAGTCACGTAATCAATATAGCGATGGAATGGAACAAAATTAAAAAAGTATGAAATTGAACATTTTTTTTTTAATTTTGTTCCATTTCCAATTCGAAGTATCACATCGCAATGTCATATGGCTGGAGCTGCCAGTTTTTAATGATCAAGTTGTTAAAAATTGAAAATATCTGATAATAATTACTTACTGAATTCGCGTTGAAAGGCAAGCAAGTTTTTAATTTGATTTCCGAATAATTAGTTTTTGTTCGCACTTTCATAGCAATTTTATATTGAAATTTTCGCTGTTCATCATTTTGGTTTCCCACACCAATTTTCACAGGCACAAAGGATGAATAAAAAATGGGAAAATTTCCTTATTTACAATGATGTTTCCTTTGATACTCGAAAATGGCAACGCAACTTGTAAACAATGCGGAAGGAAGTTTCCCGACACTTTTATTCATACAAAAAAGAGTTGGTGATTAGATGATGCCTTATTTTTGCAAAATATTACGACACAAATATATATATATTTACAGTTTATTGCCTTTTTTAACCGACTTCAAAAAAAGGAGGAGGTTCTCAATTCGTCGGAATCTTTTTTTTTTTTCTATATATTATGTTCACCGATTACTCGAAGACGCGTGGACCGATTTGAAAATTTTTTTTTTGTTTAAAGGGGTTTTGTTTCCAGATGGTCCCATTTTAATCAGGTCTGGATCTGATGATGGGATCCTGGAGAAATCGAAGGAACTCTTCAAATTTTATATGGACACATGAAACAATTTGGGTATTAATTGAAAGAGTAATATTTTCCAAGTTGTCCTATGGTCATCAGGTCAGGATCTGACCATGGGATCTTAGTGAAATCGAGGGAACTCTTCAAATTTTGCTAGTACACTTGAAGTGATTTGGGTATTTTTTGTAGTTAATGGTGCATTTGCTAGCCGATAGTGATTTGATGACTATAGTCATCAGGTCAGGATCTGATGATGGGGTCTTGGTGAAATTGAGGGAACTTTTCAGATTTTATAACCTCAAGCGATTCGGGTATTTTTACAACGCCTTGTGCATTTTGTGTCCACTAAAAAGTAAAAAATAAAAATGGGAAATGCTTTCCAAAAAACCAACTTCAAATGCCACTACAAAGAGTGAAATAATTTTTAATGTACACCAATTCGAAGTCGGGCAATGTTTCGTACAATCACTAGTAGTCCTTCTTACTTACTAGAATGTGCGAAGAAACGACAAAGTTATAGACAATCGCCCGACTTCGAATTGGTGTACATTAAAATTTATTTCACTCTTTGTAGTGGCATTTGAAGTTGGTTTTTTGGAAAGCATTTCCCATATTTATTAATATTAGAATCATTTAATTATTGCATGTTTACTGCCCGATATAGCTACTATCAACACTCATATATTCTGTCATAATAACATTAATAAATTGACGACCGAATGGCGTAGCGAACCTGCCGTCTGCGTCGGAGGTCGTGGGTTCGATTCCCACTACTGGTAAATGAAAATAATTACAAACATTGAAAAAAAGTAAGTGTGACTAAAAAAACCCTTATTTCTGACAAGGCCATTACAACACCGATTACAGGCCATTAGGCCTTGTCAGAAATAAGGCTAATAAAAATATATAAAGAGGTAATTTCATGGCAAATAATATTATTCTCCTAAAAGTCGAGTGCCTATCTGTTTTGCGGTCTCAGAATGGCCAACAGCCAGACCAAATTCTCTGTGTAATAGAAAACGAGACGGAAATTAAAAAATGTGCCTGGGTGAATCCAATTTAAAGCCAGCGCTGAGATCAAATGAATGGCGCTTCTTAAAAGAGTTTTCCTTTAATGTTGCAAAAGTGTGGCTTTCGTACCTACCTATGTGATAGTAAGTAGGTACCTTAATTGATGTTGTTAATAAAAGCGTTTTGTTCTGAGTGATTATTTTACAGTTTAACTTCTTTTATAGTATGGAACCCTCGGTGTGCGAGTCCGACTCGCACTTGGCTGGATTTTTTTTCTTACTCCATTTCCTGCCTACTTTATCTCAGGGCATAAATAGTCGTGAATCAATATACAAACTGAACTAAACTACGCACAAAGATTACCTCACCGCAGAGGCATGTTTGCACGCTGTGTTCCTAAGCCGGAAGACAATAAGGGTTGTTTGTTGTTATTCTTACAAGCGTTTAACCCTCCCCTGCCGATACAATCACTGTAGAAACGTTTCTCATTACGCCAACGAGCGTTTGAAGGGAAATATCTTCCCCGTTTCCTCGCCTCGTACTCATTACTGTGGTGCTTTGTAGTCCAAATACAATGAATACGATGGCTTCACATATCAAGAATAAAATTATGGAAATTTCTAACAAAATATACATTTTATAGCAATAATGATATTGTATAGGCGTAGTTTGTTCACGCCGTAAGTGAAAAGATAAAGTACCATGGATGTATGTATGGACCGTACCACACTGGTATGGTAATATGGTAATAAAGACGTGACGTGAGCCGATATTGAAATATTTTAAAGAAATAATAAATAAAATTTCAAAATGGCCCGAGTTTCAAATCGAACCCGGGTCCTCCCACTCAATTTCGAGCGCGATGCCAACTGACGATCCTGGGAGATCGTAAAAAAATGGACTTGAGTGGCTCTATCACGAATCCCATGGGAACCATGGATAATTAAAAAAAACTGTTTAACAAAATCTCTATTTCCGTTCTCAGCTAAATCTTTTTTTTTTCTTTTTTTTTGCAATAGTTTCTTAATTACTATGAAACGTTAATAACTGTTTTAATTAGGAACTGTGTTACAGTTATTAACGCCCTCCTTTAGATTAATTTAATAACAAAATGATATAATAACTACAATAAAAATCAGTTATGTAGTTGCGGCCTGAAGAGAGCTGTTTTTATATAACATACATACATGCCATTATTATTATAATAAACTAAACGTTTTGAAAATGAACATAATTTTTTACTGCGCTTGACTATAAGTACCCAGACCGCTTGAAACATTTTCTGTACAATTATACGCATAACCCTTTAATAACTCGACCCTACTCGTAATTCGCAATACCGGTGTACTCATATATGAAACCAAATCCGAGCCCAAATCAACTCGAAATCACCGTCATATCGGTAATACGATTAAGCCTGATGAATTTACTCTAGAAATTCACGTCAAATCAATCCAGACTAGCGTGCCTACGTACCGAAATTAGTTAAGCACCACAATTCTTGATAAGTTGTCGATTAATAATATTATTACCATATAATATTCCTAGTAGATTTTGTTAAAATAAAATAAATAAAGGAAATTTGTAGAAATAACATCTTCAATTTTATTCATTTATTATTAAAATTTACGCTGTAAAATAGTCAAGTCATAGATTTTTTTCAGAAAACTAAATATACCTGCTTCAAAAAGCACTACTGTAGAAAAATCTTACTTTCCGCACATTAAACGCCATTCAAAGGACTACTTTTTGAGCAAATGTATTAATAAAATGGAAAATTCTTTTCAAAAAAACCGACTTCAAATGCCACTACAAAGAGTGAAATAATTTTTCAATGTAGGTACACCAATTCGAAGTCGGGCAATTAATACGAAGGACTATGATTGTAAGAATTGCCCGACTTCGAATTGGTGTACCTACATTGAAAAATTATTTCACTCTTTGTAGTGGCATTTGAAGTCGGTTTTTTGAAAAGAATTTTCCATTTTATTTTTTACTTTTTAGTGGTAAACAACAAATGCACAGGGTATTGAAAAAAATGCCCAAATCGCTTGAAGTGTGCTTATAAAATCTGAAGAGTTCCCTCAATTGTTCCGAGATCCTATCATCAGAACCTGACTTGATGACTATAGCCATTAAGTCTACATCTGCAAGCAAATGCACTAGTAACTATAAAAAAATACCCAAATCGCTTCAAGTATACTAGCAAAATTTGAAGAGTTCCCTCGATTTCACCAAGATCCCATGATCAGATCCTGACCTGATGACCATAGGAGAACCTGAAAAATATTACTCTTTCAAACAGTACCCAAATCGTTACAAGTATCCATATAAAATTTGAAGAGTTCCCTCGACTTCTCCAGAATCCCATCATCAGATCCTGACCAAAAAAAAATGGGACCATCTGGGAAGTATACCCTTTCAAACAAAAAAAGAATTTTTCAAATCGGTTTACGCGTCTTCGAGTAATCGGTGAACATACATTAAAAAAAAAAAAGATTCCGACGAATTGAGAACCTCCTCCTTTTTTTGAAGTCGGTTAAAAAATATTTTAATTCTTCATAACGGATAAAGCCATAACATACTAAGGCCACAGAAAATATCTTTAAACTGTGCTAAGGTCATGTATAATTTCATTATTAGGAACAAGAAGTACATTATAATTGTATATTATCAAAATTGTCGCTGCCAACGGGATTTGAACCCACATCCCCAGCTATCGCGGCTGGGTACTCTGCCATTGATCTATGGGAGAAACTACCGCTGACACGATAATTTCGATACACATTGTTTTCAGGTCATAGGCAGACTGCGGAGCTACGAAACTAGGGTTTTCTCTATCTAATTTTAAAGGCCCATATTTCGAAGGATGATGACCACCTTGCCCTTTTTTACAATTTACATTTTTGCTACTGATAGCTGGGGATGCGGGTTCAAGTTCCGTTGGCAGCGATATTTTTGATATACTGATAAAATTTATAATAAAACCTCGCGTGTCGAAACACTGTAACAAAAATGTAAATTACATTATAATTACCCTCAGTAGGTTGAAACTGAGCAGCTCGAACATTTCCCAATTTGCAGAATATTATAATATATTATGTAGGTAACTTTCGGAGTCTTAGACGGAAATCCCTATTCAGAATACTTATTTTTGATTTGTTACTTCAGCTCCAACTTTCAAGAGCGGTTTGCGAAGAAAATTAAAAGTTTTCCGAGAACGGTTTAAGTTACGGGTTCGAATAACCGGAAAAATTGGAAACGTCGGCGTTCTTTTCCACGACCGTTTTCCGCGTTTGGTCAGTGTGGTTAGTACAGGTTTTTATGAATTTCGAGTTGTCTCGCATCGCACAAACGAATCGAATTCCTCCATACATTTGCAGCCAGCGCCATCCATCGACAGCCGCATGATAGTGACTGTCCATAGATGGCGCTGGCTGCAAATGTATGGAGGAATTCGATTCGTTTAAGCGATGCGAGTCAACTCGAAATTCGTACAAAAACCAGTACTAGCCCCTCAGAACTGTGCTCTAGAACTTCTCGAACCTAAATCGTAAATATTTTGTTGTAAACTTTAGCACTTCTCTTCTAAACTTTCGAATGCACTGCTCCTACAACGTGTCAACACATCTGCAAAATGGCAAGGTTATTTTGTTGACACAAAACCTGAAAGTGTTTTGTTCAGAAGCAGACAATATTTTCCACAGAAATGTAAATCATGTAAAATTCGGACCAATTTAAAATCTTCGTGATTATACTGTATCATTTTATGATTCTCTATAACCTCACATTTGTTCGTGTGTACCATGAATTTTTTTAAATAAATTAATATATCAGGAGATTACACACATCGCAATCTAGCTCCAAAGTCCAAAGTAAGCGATAGCTTGTATTATGGGTACTAGATTATACATAATACTATAATATACTGGAAAAACACCCTATAAAACATTCAACAACAACAGTAATTGTGGGAATCGAACCCACTACCTCTCACGCATACAGCTGGATCGCTGCCGCTACGGCATTCGGTCGTCAAAATTGTCCAGGATTTGAAACTCAGACACATACCTATGCAAGATATGTTAGGTGGTGGAATTAGATTTTTTATCATCAGAATTTTATTTAACATTAACATTAAATTTAATTTAATTTTTTATTTATCTAGTAGTTAAAAAATGGTTTTCTAATCAAAAAGAGTTTCGTAAGCAGAAACTTAATAATGAGGCTCTCAAAGTAATGTTCAAAACAATGCAAATTTAATACAAATAGCAATTTTCAAACCGTTACTCAACCAAAATATGGTTAGGCTAAAGTTCTGAGACGTAATTTAATTAATTAATCAATTGCTTTAATGAAACTTTGATGGAAAATTGGGCGCAAATGTTTTAAGTTTTTCATCGATCTTGAAAGCTTAATAATTGTACTAACCTAATAAACTAAACCCAAATTAAATTAAATTCAAGATGGACGAATTTTTATTATCTCATTTTGAAAATTAGACGCTCCATTTTCTCCCCTGTTTAAATTGAAAATAAATACAATTTTCAATTTTATTATAATGACGTCGAGCCATTACCTTCAAGTATTTAAAGGTTCATGTAGTTACTGTAATAAAGGTCGTGACACACAGACAGACTTACAAGAAAGTGATCTTATAATTATCTTTTGAGGTACGGAACTCTAAAAATTATAAAAATGATCGCTTTACATATATTCTTATTTTTTTTAATTCATTTCCATTTTTGTATCGGATCGTAATATTTAATAATATTAAACACTGAATTTACATGCCGAAAAGTTAGAGATGATTTGTCTGAGAATCGATCCTCGGTCTCGCAAATTTTCAACGACTGGGCTATTGCCTATTACCGTTTGAGTCAGATTGGTAAGGTTTATAAAAAGTCACAATAAAACCAGCTTTTGTTTGACGAGCAATTCCAAGCTCGTTTCGTCAAAGCTCTGAATACAAAATGCAATACAACGGGTTGACTGGTACACTGAAAAAGCCTCTCTGTAGCTTAAAATAAAACTGTCCAAGTGCGACATAGAGTCGCACACGAAAAGTTCCGCATCTGTCAATTAAATTGTATTGCAAAAATGGAGACCGCATTTATTTTTCTTGTAATAAAACCGTCAAAGTTTCAAGTAGATATACTACTAACTATTAGATTCGATATTTAGGGCGCGTTTAGAACCCTCGTAAACTTAGTTTTAAGTCGACTTGTAGTTATCACCATTGTCATACCGACGTTCGCAAGAGCCTGTATGTTAGGCCTATGTGAAATAAAGATATTTTGATTTGATTTTGATATTTATCCATTGAAAAATTCTAACAAATAATTCTAATAATAAAATTTTTCGAGATTATTTATTTATCTAATTATTATTTGTTGTTTTAATGGCAACAGAAATACCCTCTGAGAAAAATTATCTTTACTATGGTATTATATGAGTAGGTATATAGCCCGCTGATAGACGACGGAGTCACGGTATTGGAATATTATTTGAATATGAATATTGGTATTTCTGTCCCGTTGGCACAGTTTTACGGGACCCTAAAAAAATGTTTGTCTAACCCTGATTTGTGAACGACATTACTTTGCTTTGAACGTTTTCAGGAGTTTACAGCACAGCGCCAGAGGCTTTTCACGACTGTATAAACGCTTTCTAAACGTTAAAATATATTCTCACGTATTTTAACGGTATTTAATTTAATGCTCGTTTTCACCAACACTTTAAGAAACGCCTAAGCCGATAGGTGACAGTTTTCACTTACAACAACTGTCACCTAAGGACTTACGTGTCCTGTGTCCCTTAAAACGTTGGTGAAAACGAGCATAAGAGGACTATATTTTGTTTTATGCATACATATTATGCAGTGTCTGTCTGTGATTGTGAAATTGAATTGAATGTTGCAGTTCATCTTGTCTTTTCTGATTTAGCTGTCTTTATGAAGCAAAAAGATTTAATATCGCTAGCTTTAATAGTTCTGAGTGAAAGACAGACAAATGAAGAATAATTCCATAATTCCTGTTTAGGGTTCCATAGTCAAATGGAAAATAAAGGAACTCTTATGGATACTTCATGTCTATCTGTCTGTTTGTCCGTATGTTTTTTTCTAAACTGAATACTTTACGCGAGAGACACTTCCAAAGTGGTACAATGTGTCCCTCCCCCCCTGTAACTTCTAAAATAAGATAATGATGAAACTAAAAAATATAATATATGGAACAATACAATTATATATATATATATATATATATATATATGGTAAGCCGCAGTTTACCTTTAAAACATCGATCAAAGTTACAAAGAAATACAAGAACTTTTATTATGTTACTTGCTGCTACGGAATGAAAGTCCGACTCGCACTTGGCCGCTTTTTTGTTATTTTATTTTAGTACAGCACCCGCAACCCATACACATTAAACATAAACGATAAATAATTGATCACGTAATTTCTCCGAAGACAACTGTCATCATCATAATTTTTTGAATTTCATTCCATTTGATAATTGACATCTAGTCTAGAAAAAATGTCGCCAGTTTATGGGTGTCATTAGTACCAACAGTATAAGGCCACGCGGTAGTTCGGTCAGCGGCGGCGGCGGGTATTCTGACAGATGACGTTACTTTTTGCTTGTATGAAGAAGGTGTATGCAAATCGTTCGGATGCCCATATCTTGAGGTCTAAGTCAGTGCATTTGAGTCAAATATTTCATTTTTCCATTTGAAATATTATTGAACCCTGAAAACAATTCTTTAGTAGGTCCAATTGAAGCAATAAGGAGCAGTCCTTAAAAATTCAGACAGTATATTCAGGCCAGGCCTAACCGACATTTGAAACCTTTCCAATATGTAAATGTAATTTGGTCTCCGTGCCAATTCCGCCGCACAGGCATACACAATTAAATTCGGACCTTTCATGTGCTCCGGGAATTTATCTGGAATCCATACGATGACTATGCAATGCACGACGTGTTGTGTTGCAGTTGGCACGTTTATATGTTTGTTCGCGTATACCTACGCTACGAGTAGTTCGGGCTTGAGATCTCGCTAGCACATTCCAATAGTATTCCCGCCCGTCCACACTGCTCGCGAAGTTCCTCGGCGAAGTACTCAGAAAAGTTTACCGAAGTCGAAGTAGGTCACCAAACTACTCGGTGAACTTCGCGAAAACGCGTTGTCGTCCTTTGACTCGGGCGCAAAAACCGACAACAAATGGAAGTTGCCCGAAGTGAGTCCGAAGTGGGTCGAAGTTAGACGAAGTGCCCCTCCACACTGCTCGCCCCGTGCAACTTCGGTCCCACTTCGGTCAACTTCTCGAGTAGTGTAGAGGCCGGGTAACATATTATGTTACCGGAAATGTGTGAACACCAGGAAATGTATACAATTCCTAGGAAATGGATATATTTCCTGGCTTGTTTAGAAAATGTGTGAAAGGAGAGTTTTAACATGAAGTAATAAACACATTTCCTAGGAAATCTATACAAAGCCTAAACGGCGTTAATGACGTAAAAATCCTAAACCTATCCTAAAAGGTGTTAAGGGGCATGTGAACTACAATGTCTCCATTCATTCAAAATACCAAATCATTAGTAATTCCTGAATATTTGGATCATTTTGTGGTTTTATTCGGATTCATATAGTAATAATCTATGCTCCTGGCCATATTTGGTTTGGAAATACTTCTTTAAAACGAAATAATAATCAATTTTGGTCGAGTTCCGTAATACCAAAAATTATGAATAAAAACTTGTAACTTTCTTTATTATCAGTTTTTCTTTATCTGGACAGTAAAAACTGTGCTCCTGAACTAATGCGACGTGAGATGTGTTGTTTTTATGAGACCTCTAGCATCAATATTGATGTTAGTTTCATACAAAACTCAAACAAACTTCAAACAAGTATATTGTTATATACGTATTTTTTTATATATTATGTATTTTATTTTTATCAATAGTAATATCAATTTTCAGTTCCTACTCAGCATTTCCAAACTTTATTTTTCCCACATTCAAGGGCTCCTGGAAGAAATCTCTCCAGTAGAGATAAGCTGTCCTTTGTGCACGTCTTTTCTTTGTATAATTTTAAGTTAAGTTTCTGGTACTTACATAAATAAATAAATAAATAAAACTCCAACCCCTATTATAAGGGGTTAAGGGGTTAACTTTTAGAATTGTTTTGTTGGTTGTGTTGTGATACTAGCTTACATACAAAATTTCAGCTTTCTAGGACTTCAGGAAGTACCTAGGAATTTTGATGATCATCAGTAAGTGAGTGAGTCAGTGAGTCAGCGACAAAATTGGGGGTTTTAGGTGCCAATAAGATCTAAAGTATAATGTTCCCAGATATTCTATACTCATTTAAAAGAGCTACTCTAATTGTGACTACTATGTAACGTAACATCGGCTAACTTACCAAATGCGGTGGCGCGAGAACGTCAGGCGCGAAACCGCTGCGATATTTTGGTTTACAGAAATAACATGATTCACAATTTTTATATAACCCTATTTTATTATAAGTGGGTAGGTACTAAATTGTCAAAAAAATCCAAATTTATATACCTAAAATTAAGTCGTAGTTTTGCAGCTATTAACGGCTTTTTAGATAAGATTGCTGCTGAAATTGGAGAAATAAAGACGACCACCCGTAACGATAAGCCATGGGATTTGGGATCGACGATGGCTTATTTCGGCGGATTTTAGCAACCATTTAACGTTATTTCGCGGCAATATTGCGATTTGAAGTAATCTCTAATAGGATAATGGAACCCTACCCCCTACTGGAACTTCATTTTCAAACCAACTTCCAAAACAGAAGGAGCAAATTATTTATCAGTAATGCCTTTATCCATGTGCTTAGTATTATCTACCGGTTGTTAATTTTCTGGTCCATTTCGTCCATTTTTGTCTGGTTGTTAGTTTCTTATTAGTGATTTCGATAAAATAAAAGGGGTATCTTGTAAATGATTGAAGTCATTGGTGTTATTCCAAACTGGTTTTAACAGATTTTAATGATTATTTTGGAGACCTCATCTTTCCTAATGATACAGAAACTTCAGTCGGTAGCTGATGTGAGCGTATACATTCATTCGGTTTTAAATAAATATTTTAAATTTACGCTTTTACAACAAAGTCACTAATGAAATATTCAACTTATTCCTCAATAAGTTCAAAGTAGCTGTTAAACCTAAGCTCATTACAAAGCTTACTATACAAAGTATTAATGATTATTTACATGAATCAAATCCGTGGGAGTGATAACGAACTGCTATAATCATACTACCTAATTAGTCTTTAAGAGCTATTGTGAAATGGTGATAACAAAAATCAATCAATCAAATAATCAATCAATGTCTTTATTATTATTTTTAAGTCATACCCCGGTTGAGTTTGTCGGGAACTTCTTCTCAGTGCAGGGCGCGTTTGAACCCTCGTAAACTTAGCCGACTTTAAGTCGACCTGTAATATCACGAATATCGTATTGACCTTTTTACAAGAGCCTATTACGTAACCAAAACCACTAAAGTTGCCTACTTATCTAAACGAATTTGGGTAGGTTTGACCCAAAATTACGAGCACCACTTACACATTAATTTATTCCTAACAGCTCGCAGTTCAGGCGAAATCTGTTCCTAACGACTAACGAGCCTCTAGGCTAACTAAAAGTTGAGCGTACCAAACTTCGCGGTTGTGTAGTAGAACAGTGGTAGATACTTAGGCGTACTACTAAGTACCTATTTGATTTTTTAAGTTAGTTTAAGTTAATCCTAAAATGGATATCTCCGTATAATTAAAATCTATTTTTAAACTTTTTAACTAAGTTAACAATACGTTTTTAGTCAAAAGTTTTATTATTGTTTTTTATTACCTGCTACAATGCTCCATTATCTTTTGATCTACTAACTTCTCTATGGGAAACTAAGTATAACATAATTTCAATAAATATTAATTATCAATTTAGCTTTGAATGACATTTGGTTACTCAAAACTCATGGAGTCCAAAGAATTTAAGACATTCAAATTGAACTAAAGACGTTATGATACCTACTTTTGATTTGTGACTGAACTTACGCCGTGAAAATTTCCAGAAGTTGCGAACTTGAGGTAGTTGGTCACAAAACCACGTTGACATACGAAATTTATCGCAAAGAAGTGTTTTACAGATGGAATTTCTTCACGTGTCACGGTGGAATAAATCATCATTTTAGAATGGAGTTAAAAAAGGGTATTCCTTGCAAGCAAATGTCTCTATTGAGATTTGAGATTATAGTAGCAGCAGTTGTCAAAAAGTTATGAAATGCGAATAAATAACACTACAAAAGTATAACAAAGGAAAATTAGTCAAAGCCTTCAGTGGTAGCCCAAAACATAAATAGTAAGTACATAACGGAAAATTAGAGACAAAGTTGAAGTTCCCTAACGAAGTGTCTGCTCTCGGAAAGTTTAATATTTTTTCATTTTTCTTCTCGCGACAAAATCCTTATTTATATTTTGGTCATACTTTTTTAAGGTTTAATAAAGCTGTACCAATTTCCTCAAATCCATTGAGTTACTCGTTAAGATGAGGACATTGCTGTAGTATTATACGAAAAGGAATCCGTTGAGAAAATGAAACTCTACCAACCAATAATTTTAAAAATAATGTTTACATGGAATAAAAAACTAAGTTTTGTACATGAGACAAACTCAAAAAGAAATAGGCATTTCTTATAGACTACGGACTTAATTACCCAATGCTATACTCCGACTTTTAAATCGATGCAGTAATATGACATTTTAACTGTTATTTGGTAAATTACAATAAACGAAATATACATATATTATCAATCTACAACCTACATTATATTAAATTACAACCTGGGTGCCTTCAAGAGAAGAGTGAATAGGCATTTTCTAGGCAAGCGCGCTCCATCCTAGACCTCATCATTTCTGTCCATCAGATATGATTGTAGTCAAGCGCAAGCCTATCTACAATAATAAAAAAAAACTATTTCACATAAATATCTTTTTACTTGTAAAGTCAATTCTCTTGTTTTATATTATTTTAAGTTATTTTGTTGAAATGTAGAAGGATCAATGGACATTAGTAAAATACGAAACGGCAATAATTTACTGTATTAAATTTAGAGTTGGAGTTATTCATTATTAGTATTTTAATGTTCAATTAAGTATTATCTACACGCTAGTGAAGTATGTCTATTAGCCACGAAAAGATTGCAATGTTGCTTTGAACACGTTTTTGTCTAACAGAATAGCTTGATTTATCAGATGATCGATATTGTTAGTGTTTTGGACACAAAATGTAGCAAAGCAACATAACACGTCTCTAGAGCACAGGTATCTTTAAACTATACTGGGTATATTCGCCAGTTAACCAGATCAACGGAGAACGGTGGCACAGTTTTACATTAGAGGTTTGCGTCCTCTTGGTCATTCTTTTTGCCGGGGCAAAGTAAAAGCATCTCCCCGCTATTAACAGGTACCTTCTGCGCGTTTCTCGTCACATCTAAGTTATGGCTTCTAATTCAGCATTTTCCCAAACCGACAATTTCCACCGCACATCAAGTTGAACGAATGTTACCTCGAACTGGGATCTATAACTTAAGGCGAACTCAACAGGTCTGCCCGCGAAATTCAAAATTTTCGTGGTTTTTTGCAATTTGTACGCTAATTACACATAATAGGCTTATGGCAGTCATTTTGCGAGAATGGCAGTTACTTCTTTACATGCTTATATCAAAACTTTTGCATAAAAATGTCTATCCTAGGAAATTAGTCCGAGTAAAGAGTTTTAAGTGAGCAACTCGCAAATCTCGGAGTAATTTCTTTAACTCGACACTTTCAAGCAGAGATTTTTATATAAATACGTGAAGATGATCTTGGGATTATCGCAATTTGACTGCCACTAGCTTATTACGTCTTATCAGCTTAAAAATCGCGAAAACCACAAAAAATATGAGTTTCGCGGGCACACCCGTGGTGTGGCCCCTTAAGTTATTTATAAGGATGAGTTTCTAGATAATAAGTAAAGAAAGTGTGAGATCAGAGATAATATTTTTTTCTATAAGCGAATCTGCAACAATCAATCTTAAAGGGTCTAAAAGAGCTAATTTGTCTTTAAATTTTCGTAATAATTAAATAACCTATCTATCTGAACTGAATGACTAAAAAGTTTTAGTCTAACCGACCTTCAGACTAGACTCCCCAAGTGAGGACGTTTATGCCCATTGCTTTTACCATCATAATAAAAGTCATTTTAAAGAAATAATGTTTTTTACTTTTTTGCTAAATCTCGGTGATGGAAAAGATTTGAACGGCAATAAGTTATCCCCTTAATTGCGTTTTTATAGCAGCTTTTACGGTGTTACATAATGCATTAACGCAATAAACTGTTTTATTTCACGTTAAAACCGCGAATAAAATAACAGTGTGTAATCAAATATAAGTACATAATAGGTACATATTATTCGTATACCGACATTATAAATATGGTCTATTAGGCATTAACCAAACAATTAATAATGGTTCTATTCATAAAATAATACTGTAAACATACTTAAGTGAATCCCATATTCCCGCCAGCAAGTCCGTCGTGGAAATACGCAGATTTTATGGAAAGTAAAGCAGAAATAACCCTTCCGTTTTCCCTGATAGAGGGTAAAAGTTAAGCATTTTCTGTCACAAAAGAAATCGTAGCAGGTTGGCGATTCACCTAAAGCGTCAACTATATTTTGTGAAGTGAAATATTTAAAAAGGTCATGACATGCAAGTAAAAAAACCGGCCAAGTGCGAGTCGGACTCGCGCACCGAGGGTTCCATACCATAAAAGAAGTTAGACATTAAAAGAATCACTTTGGTTCATGAAGTTACGAGTATAAGTTACATGTAGGTACTTTTATTGGCAAACCGCAAACGTAACTTTGTTTTTGCCGGTTTATTGTTATTATCAAAAAAAGTATAATAGTTAGAGAGTTGATTTTATTTTTCCTGTAAAATATACGTTTACTTCTATTGATCATAATTATTTCAGATTTTTCGATTTGTAAACTTCGGAGATAAGGGGGGGGGAACGGTATTTTTTCGACAGTTTGCCCAATAAATCGAAAACTATCAGGCATAAAAATAAACATAAATCGGTTTTAGAATACACAAGTGATGCCCTTTCATATGATACCCCACTCAATATTGTTATCTCATTTTGAAATTTTGACGACCCGGTTTTCCCCCCTTTTTAAATAAAAATAAAAAGATTTTCAATTTTTTTTAATGCCGGCGCGCCGCAATTACCTACAACTATTCTAAATTTCAGGTCGATAGCTTAAGTAGTTACTGAAATAATCGAGTGTGACAGACGGACGGACGGACGTACGGAGAAAGTCTCACTATAAGGGTTCCATTTTTACCATTTTGGTATGGAACCCTAAAAAGTTGACGGATGTTTATATCAAGACGTTTTTTTCAAACGTAAAATTAAATGTAGTTTGTTCAAAACGCATCATGGTCGACAGTCGTGAAACTAAATTTACTTTGCGCGATAAGGCCGTAAGATTGTATACATGCAATTTTACACTATAATATACTTGAAGTTAATTTTTCATTCAAGTGTTCATTTTCTTTTTCTTGAAAATGAAAATGAAAATTATTTTTCACGTAGATTCCTTAATAATAGGCTCTTATGAAAAATTAAAACTGAACCGCCAAGTTTAGAAAGCAGGCTTGCACCGAGAAGAACTGGCAAGAAACTCGGCACACTGAGTGACTCTTGATTCACAACACTCAGTGTGTGGAAACGTTGCGTGAATCGCCCCTTTAGTAGCTATAAAAACAATTGATTGCAAGTATCTCAGGTGTTATAGCTTGACCGCTATAAACTTGGCCCTCCCGTGGTCTGCGGGACGCGGGGCGGGTGTGCGATTGGCTATACACGATACGAAGTAATGACTCGCATCTTGAGAATTCGCCTATGGTATTTTCTTGAGTATGTATCATTATCCGCGTCGCAAGATTAATTAATATTATCGTGTGTAGCGTAATTCACATCACTGACAGCTGATTAGTTGAGTGCACTGATCCCTATTCTATGGATCCACAGTGAACCTAGCCTGAATTGTGTAGAATGTTTAATCCATAGAATAGAGATCAGTGGTTGAGTAGCTCCCGCCCCGCGTCCCGCAGACCATGGGAGGGCCAAGTTTATAGCGGGATAGCTATAGTAGCTATAAAAAAATTGATTGCAAGTATCAGGTGTTAGGATAAGCAACAATACCGCAAAATAAATTAAAGTAAGCCGACACACACCCGACACCCCAATCTATCCCAAATCGCTCTTCGGACGCACCGCACCAAACCACCTTCAATCAAATCTAATGAATTTGCTCGCCCGCACGCGGGGAATCAATCTTCATTATGATTGATTTAGATCCGATTGAACCTGAAGAAGATAAAAAAACCGGCCAAGTGCGAATCGGATTTGTGCACCGAGGGTTCGTATAGTAATACATAAGTAATATTATATATTCGTTGGTACTACTATAGAAAAAGTAATCCATAAGATTCTCTTTTCTTACCCAAAAAAAAACTACTTACTAGATCTTGTTCAAACCAATTTTCGGTGGAAGTTTGCATAGTAATGTAAATCATATATTATTTTTATCATTCTGTTATTTTAGAAGTTACAGGGGGGGGACATATTCTATTTATTGTTTTTTTTTCTATTTTTGTGTAAAAACCGGTAGGAGCGTAGATTATTACTATATTAATCCAAATAACACCACAACATGATCGAAATATTCACGAATTACAAATGATTTGGTATTTTGCATTAACGGAGACATCGTAGTTCACAGGCCTCTTAAGCTAGGTGCATTTCTAACCGATTATAGACTTGAGCGACCATACCCCTAGCGGTTTTAGAAGCTCTATATAGCCTACTAGCCTTGGTCAGTTATATTATGGGTAGACTATTACTTAGGAATATAAAGGTCAGCCTAAAAATACATGCGTGACGTCACTGATCATAAAAACTAAACGATTGTAATACACATTGACATTGACCTAATTATAAGCTTTAATATGACGTACTGTTTGTCAATGGCCATGAATATTTTTTTGAGGGCAGAATCCGGCCATGTCATTTAACATCTTTCCCGTCCTCTAAGCGTAGCGTATATTTTCGTCGTTGGGGTAGACCTACTCGAATTAGTACCTACTCGTATCATGATGTGTGTAACCATTCTCTAAGCAAGGATTTTTTTATATTCAACCCCTATAGGGGTATAAAATAAGAGATCAAATGAGCGAAGCTGCAGGTGTTCATTATTAAATTCGTTAAATGATCTATGCTATGTTCATTGTTCATGTTCTCATATTACAGCCATTTAGGAAACCCTTATTTCGTCTCCATTTTAACGTTAACAAGGAACATACTCATAAAGTTTATTAGGTAATATCTTTCTATCACTTTAGGCATCATATCAGCATTGTTATAATGTTCAGCTTAACATAAAATTGAGCGTCGTTTCAGTAGATAACGTAAAAAGAGAAGATACGTATAAATACTAATATACTCGTAAAAGCTATACGCTCCCTGCTAAGTCGACGTTTCAGAATGAGCATACAAATACCTATTTAGAGGAAAATATACTCTAGATTATCTACTAGGTTTTGCATTGGATTTGCACATACGAGAAAATGCAAGAAGACTATATTAAAAGTATATACTTAATATTTTGATAATCTTAATATATATAAATCTCGTGTCACAATGTTTGTCCTCAATGGACTCCTAAACCACTTAACCGATTATAATAAAATTCGCACACCATGTGCAGCTCGATCCAACTTGAGAGATAGGATAGTTTAAATCTCAATTCAACTATTTTTTTTATATCCTCAAGGGCAAAACAACGTTTGCCAGGTCAGCTAGTATAATATAGGTATCATTGTAATATTGACCATAAATATTGGGATATCTAAGTCCCCATACTAATACCCGTTATTGTTTTCAGACAACTTCAGGTACTTCAAACACTTACGTCCTAACAAATAAATGTATGTATGCATTGGAATGGTTATGGTTTAGGTATCTTCCTCTATCGCCAATAATAATTTTACATTCAAAGTAAAAATACAAACCAAAGTAATACTTTTGGTATTATAATCTATTTTAATTAATATTGACGACCTCCGTGGTTGAGTGGTTAGCGTGCCGGTTTTCAAGGTGCCGCCATCTCTGAGGTTCCGCGTTCGATCCCCGGTCGGGGCATTGTAGAAAAATAAGTTTTCTACATTGTCTCGGGTCTGGGTGTTGTGGTACCTTCGTTGTTTCTGATTTCCTTAACACAAGTGCTTTCTTTAAGCTACTTACTCGGAGCAATGTATGTGATGTTGTCCACTATTTATTTATTTATAATCTATATTCATTATATGTAGTGAATATCCTTATCTATGTTTAAAGTCAATAAATGAAAAACAACAAAGCACCAACCAAAAGTGATGTGCCTAAAATAACGTTCAGCAAAGGAAAAACTGCACGAAAATTTGAAAATTGATCAATAAAGAACTGAAACTCAAAGTCACATATAAATTCGGCTCTGAAACACATGGTCGGGAAACTGAATTGATTAAATATATTAAAAGACCAGCACTTACTAACGTCACGCATACAATCTTAGGATCTTAACCTTAATCACGCATACCCTGAAGCCGGATTTTTAATTTGTCAAAACTGTAAAATGGCACTAATGTATGCGACCGGCCGCGGTATGTGGTGTCAGCGGTACCGAAATGTATGAAGCGCGACGCCATATTTGAGAAATTTTTGACTTCAGCATACGTCGCATATCTCCCGTCCTCTTAGCGTAGCGTATTTCGTTATTGGTTGTCTCTCCATTTATTCTGCACTAAATAATAAGGAGTTTCGATACAAAATTAGTTGTACAAACTTGTCACAGTCGCTATTCATTGTAACCGCAGTTTGTGGCACCTTCGGAGTACGAGTTAAGACTCTGGAGTATTGCCAAGTTTCTATCAGGTAAGCAGGCCCCAGGGAAACAGGATTAAATTGGACAAGTTTCTGTATTCTCTATGTACCAAGAAATGAAAGGACCGCCGATTTTACGCTACGATTATTTTAACTGCAAAAATAAGTTCACAACGTTTCTTAAATTTTTTATTAAAATTTGCTTTACTGTGTATTTGAAACCGTTAGCTATATAGACGGACATATAGAAAGAATTTACCTTTATACCTAACTGTTTGTGTAACGCTGTTGAGTACAAATAAAAATTATTAAGATAAATCCAAAATCTAACCTCGCTTGTTTGTAATTGAACGAGCATGTCATGATGACATAACAGATAAAGGCGTAACGAAATCTTGTGTTATGATATGATTTTAGCGATACTGTTTGCGTTCCCAGTTTTATTGCAGAAACGGATGCTGCGATTGGTTTGCTTTTGTACTAAGAGACAAATATTATATTACTCGTATGTGAATACATTTACGCATGTTTTAATTTGTCTTTTCTAATACTTTAGTTTCATTAATATCATTAGCTAAATCAAGTTTTAGCACATTTGAAGCTACTACTCGTATATCAACCCGAATAACATCACAGCATGATCAAAATATGAACGAATTACAAATGATTTTGGTATTACGAATGTACGGAGAAAACGTAGGTTCAGGGCATTCTCAATAGTCATTTTTTGAGTCTGGTGCGGAATGAGATGCAAAGAGCCACGGATGCAGGTCGCTATAAGGATTTTAATCAGCATTTATGGCGCTCGCACGGAGTGAAAGACTCGGACTGTGTATTTAAACCCTAGTATTGCAGTGAATGGTGAAGGAAATCTAAAAATTTTTCACCGCTGAGATTTGCGCTCTACTTGTCGTATAACATAACGATCCAGGTTCGCTAAGGAGCTGTTACGGTAGAGGACCCTCGTGAGAGTCAAGCGCGGGTACTTGACAGCGTTCGTGTACAAGCGACACACTAACGGGTGAATGACTACACGTTTTAAAAACATATTATATTCACTAACACACTATAACATAAAGGTTCCTATACTTTCAGTAGGTGTACCGGTACAAAAATATAAGCATCAGGCGGCGCAAAATCGGCCAATAGTTTAGTCTACAAAGTGTCGTCCATAGCCAGCGCCTCAAGCGGAAAATAGCCGAAAGCTAGTTATAGTTCACAATGTTTCCGTTTGGGGTCACGCGGCACAATTATTTGAATTTGCCAGATTTCGGGTACCAGAATCTTTGCACAGGTTTAATTCACTGTCAAATAACACCTGATAAATCAAGGTTACTATACCATTGAAGAATATTTTGATGACACGGATTCTTGAAATGGTTGATAGGGATATTAAATATATGCTTCCATCTTCTCGGGAGATATCATAAAAATTATGTATTGATACTGTGTAAGATCAAAGATATTGGATATTACTTATGGCCTGTAAAACTAGGCTGAACTAAAATGTTTTTCATTTTCATTTTCGAGTTAAAGTACCAGAGCCAGCGTGACTGCTTCTGCAAATCCTCCCTCCTATGACAAAGAAGGTCACTATTTATCCCAATTTACATCCATGGTCTCGATGGACAAAAGGTTTGGTATAAAAAAACTTTTTAATCCGTTCGAGTTCTTGCCGAGTCAGTTTGTTACGACTAACTTTTAATTCCATCGGAATGCTCACAGAAATGTTTGGTTTTATTCGAACCAACCGTCCAGTTGGAACCAAACGGAAAATTCTGTTTAATTTAAAGCTACACCGTGAAATAGCAGCTGAGTTTGGGGATGTGTATTTTTAGGTAATGCAAACATTTGCGATGCAAACAAATTAGTTTTCAATGTACCTAGTTAATTTAATACAGAATGTTTCGAAGAATAACGTTGCTAATATTTCTGAAGTTTTTGTTAATATTTAGAGTAAGTACGAGTAATTTACTGATAAAGACTAACGGAAATAATTAATCGGCCAAGTGCGAGTCCGACTCGCGTATAAAGGTTACCGTACATATATCTATATGATGATGCAGAAGCCAGATTTCTTTAATTTTTACCCTATTACTACTACTGCACAAGTAATATTGGGAATTCTGGATAATCGACCAAAAACGAGCAAAAAAATCACGTCGGTGGTATGGAAGCTTGATCTTTATTTTATTTATATTTTAGTATTTGTTGTTATAGCGGCAACGGGAATACATCATCAAGTGTCACGGTTCAAGAAATACAGCTTGGTGACGGACGGACGGCGAAGTCTCAGTACCTAATAGAATATTAGATAGGTTCCCGGTTTTTACTCTTTGCGTGATGGTCTGTTTGTCTGTACGTCGCGTCGGTTATATTGTCTGTTAAAGTTAGTTTACAACAGAAATTATTATGACGTAGGTATAATACATTTAAAACTATCTAGGTACAAGAAATACTAACACAATAACAAAACAAAACACACATATTATACAATACAACAAACAAACAGGGAATACAGATAACTACGTTTTATTATTACGGTGTAACTAATATATAATTTTTCTAAATTCAACCTCTAAGCAAAGCTGCAGGCGTCTGCCAGTTCTAATACTCGCAATTTCTAATATCTCGCAGTCAATATTTCTGCTTCTTGTTCGAACCACGTTCAGGCATTCTCTCTGAGGGATCAATTTTCAGCTTCCGGGTGAATGGATGCTTTCAGAAACATCTGAAAATGGAAGTATTTCAATTTTAGATTTTGCTTTCATAGAAAAATCATGACTTCACTCTGCCTTTTTCTTTACATTTTCTCTACAATATACGAGTTATAAGCAAAAATACTTTATGAATCTTGCTGCTTGTAGAAAAACCTTCATGAATTACGTAGATAATAGTGTACTACACAGAATACAATATGTATTAAGTATACCTAGATGATAATGTATGAATCATCATCATCATCATCACATCCGCTTAATGTCGTTGGTCCAACGAGCTGAAGGGCGCCCCACGCTACGTTTACTTGTACGCGGTCTCCACTCTCGGACTTTTCGGCTCCACCGGCCATCGCCCCTACGACACGCGTGACCTGCCCACTGCCACTTAGCTTGCTTATGGTATGGGCTATGTCAGCAACCTTGGTTCTCCTGCGGATCTCCTCATTTCGGATTCTGTCTCTCAGGGAAACTCCTAACATAGCTCTCTCCATGGCCCGCTGCGTGACTTTAAATTTGTGGATCAGGCCGTGTGTGAGTGTCCACGTTTCAGCACCATAGGTGAGGACGGGAAAGACGCACTGGTTAAAAACTTTTGTTTTCAGGCATTGAGGAATTGACGAGGAGAAGACTTGACTCAAATTGCGCAATGCTGCCCAGCCCAGCAGTATTCTTCTGTTGGCTTCTTCATCGAAATTATTAATTAATGTATGAATAAGATCGTTAAATTGGTAAAGTAACTTCCGCTTATTAATTTTTTTTATAGGTATGTCGTTCTATTTCTATTAACATCCATCATATCGCAATGTGACTAGAGTTCATGATACTGTTACGCTAGGATAATATTCTGTTTAGTCTGTATCTGCCCTTATGAGTCAAGTAACACGCAGAGACTAAAAGTTAGTTGTTAAAAAAAACGTATTTTTTTACGTCTTATCGTTTTTAAAGTGTCAGTCTGCGCATTTTCGCCTTTCCTGTATTTGCATTTTTTCGTATAATGTTGTATAACTCTGAGGTACATTACACATTCACGCTTAAACTACTAAACGGATTTGGCTGAAATTTGGAATAAAAATGGGTTTAAGCACATGTTACTTTTTATCCACAAGCATTAAATTAAGGACAACACGGATAGCCACGGGCAACAACTAGGAATAGATAAAGTCGCTTCAAATTTCTTTGAAACTTACGCACCTTAAATCCGGGTAGCCTGATAATTTGATAACCTTTACACACAATTTATTCCCGAATTATTAATTCAAGCGCGGCCCTAAAGACTGAAGTTTCTATCAAGTGGGTTTAGTTTCAAACTTTGTTGTAGCAAAATTGTAGTCAATTTTAGGATGTGCTTTATTTATACCACCGCTTTTGCTCAGGTTGAGATTTCATATTACAATGATCTATTACACATAAAATACCTGTTATCTTATACCTTTAAACGAGCAATTCTTGTATATATATTTCTATATAATCTGGATCTCGGAAACGGCTCGAATGATTTTCATGAAATTTAGTATGCAGGGGGTTTTGGGGGCGATAAATCGATCTAGCTAGGATTCATTTTTAGAAAATGTAGAATTTACCAAAAAAATAAAAAGACTACTGCTGCCATCTATTGGCCACCGAGCGAAGCTCGGTCACCCAGATATTTAAATCTCGTGTCACAATGTTTGTCCTCAATGGACTCCTAAACTACTGAACCGATTTAGTTCAAACTTCGTGAATATCTGTCATTTGGTCCAACTTAAAAGATAGAATAGTTTTTATCCCACGTGGACGAAGTCGCGGGCATCAGCTAGTAGTTTATAGTTATGAAAGTTAAGGCCGTTGACGGTTTTAATTTCTATTCTCCTCGCATTTACAGATACGCTGGTGGGCAGCATTGCGGGAGAATATGACAAATAACAACGTCTTATCTAATTATTAGAAAGCTTGCAGCCATCCAAAAAATCTAAGCGTTTTTCAGCACTTATTATTAGTAATTTATTACTACGACACAAATTAAAAAAATATATATAGGTACTATCTGAATTCATTGTAGTTTCCGATAAGTTAAAAAAAAGGAGATTTTGGAGCAACTTTTGGAAAAACTTTTGATCGAGAAAATTCTTAAGCGAATTTACGTTTAAATTCCAAACTTCATAGTTTTTAACTCGCAGGTCACTAAAAATCGCTATAATTTAAGTTCAGTAGACATACTTACCTTCTTTTATTCAATGTTTATAATAAAGAATTTCTAGTAGCCAACGAACATTTTCACATTAGAAAGCCTGTAAAACATACTTCACATAATTTCAGGATTAGCTATGCATATCCGGCAGGCAGTAAGCTCTCTTCCCAAATTGGTACTTAATTAGAAATCATCCGCTCCATGTTTTAATGAGGAAGCACCCACAAACTCGGTTTAGAAGCTCGGCTGTTGGTTTTGCAATGATTGATGTATTTTGGATGTCAGTGGGCCCCGAGAGAAGAGCCGATTCGGTAATTAGGAATCGCAGTTCGCTAAGCTGATAGATGCCGTGTAAGTAAGCTTTATGGTAATTGCTTACGCAGCTTTGTATGTTACGCGCCTCTAGCCATACGGCATTTTGCGACACGCTAAAAAAAACCGGCCAAGTACGAGTCAGACTCGCGCACCGAGGGTTCCATACTATAAAAGAAAACATTTAAAGAATCACTTTTGTTCATGAATTTACGAGTATTATAATTTACATGTAGGTAATTTTGTTGGCGAACCGCAAACCTAACTTTGTTTTTGGTGGTTTATTAATATTATCAAAAAAAGTATAAAAGTTAGGGAGTTGATTTTATTTTTCCTGTAAAATATACATTAATGTCTATTGATCATAATTATTTCAGATTTTTCGATTGATAAACTTCGGAGATAAGGGGGGGAGGGGGGCACGGTATTTTTTTTCGACAGTTTGCTAAATAAATCAAAAACTATCAGGCATAAAAATAAATAAAAATCGGTTTTAGAATACAAAAATAACGCTCTTTCATGATACCCCAATCAATATTGACTGTAATCTCATTTTGAAAATTCGAAGCCCCGGTTTTCCCCCCTTTTTAAATAAAAATAACAACAATTTTCAATGTTTTATGATTGCAATGGCGTTGGGTCACTATTACCTAAAACTATTCCAAATTACAAGTCGATAGCTTTGGTAGTTACTGAAATAATCGAGTGTGACAGACGGACGGACGGACGGACGGACGGACGGAGATAATCTCACCATAAGGGTTCCATTTTTATCAAATTGGTATGGAACCCTAAAAAATAGAACGTAATTCAAAAATGTATGAAAATGACCGCTAAATTGGGCTTGTGTCTTCCGCACATTCTTATGATTTTTTCGAATTTCTCTCAATAGCGATGCAATAGCAATCTTAACAAACGCATACATATATATTGTCTAGAAGTGTCTGTCTAGGATGAAACATATTATGTCTACAGCTGCTGTACGCATGTATAGCGATTTCGTTCCATTAAGGAGCACACCACGGTTGTGCCCGCGAAATTCAAATTTTTCGTGGTTTTTCGCGACTTTTAAGCTAATAAGACATAATAGCTTATGGCCGTAAAATTGCGATAATCTCAATATCTTCTTCACGTGTTTATATAAAAATCTCTACTCAAAAGTGTCGAGTTAAAGAAATTAGTCCGAGATTTGCGAGTTACTCACATAAAACTCGATACTCGGGCTAATTTCCTAGGATACACATTTTTATGCAAAGATTTTGATATAATCATGTAAAGATGATACTGCCATTCTCGCAAATTGATTGCCATAAGCCTATCATGTCTAATTAGCGTACAAATTGCAAAAAACCACGAAAATTTTGAATTTCGCGGGCAGACCCGTTGATTTCACGTTAAAATGAGGCCAGTGGGGTTAGTACAGGTTTTTGTACGAATTTGGAGTCGACTCGCTGCTCGAATCGCACAAACGAATCGTATTTCTCCATATGAACGGTGAATGTCAACATGCGGCTGTCAATAAATGGCGCTGGCTGTAAATGTATAGCGGCATTCGATTCGTTTGTACGATTCGAGTCGACTCGAAATTCGTACAAAGATGTACTAACCACTCTGGGCTCTATCAAAAAAGCTCTTATAATAAGTTTGAATAACTATATTATAACAGTAACCAATTGGACTCGTGTCCGAAACATCCTACAGAGTTTTCCTAAGCCAACTAAAAAACATTAGTATTTTTGTGTTACATTTAAAATCAACTGATGCAATATTCATGTGTGGTCGACTCGCGACGAAGTTCGTGACCGCGCTGCATCCCACTTCAAATTGAATTTATAGAAGCAAACACAGAAATGACCAAATGAAATCATACTCTACCCTGTTCCTATTTACTGAGGGGTTATTTACTTTAGGTACTGTGTAAAAAATTGGCCAGTTGTCGTGGTTAAACAAAAGTAAACCCGTTTCAAATTATAAATTCGAATAAACAACGTAGTGGGGTAATGAAAATCGACCATAGTTTTTCAAAACTAGGTATAGGTAGTGTTATACTCGTACGTAACACCACAGCTGCTGCCTAAGCCAAATAACGTTACGTCGAGACGCGACGTATTGAAATGGAAATTTAAATACGTCGCAATTGAGTTGTTTGGGTTGAATTTTTACCGTTTTGGTATGGAACCCTGAAAATGTATGCGAACTATCGCTATTTTGACACTTGGTGATTTTTTTTACGCTATACAAGTTAGTACTTGACTGCGATCTCACCTGATGGTAATTGATGATGCAGTCTAAGATGTTAACGAAGTAACTTGGAAGGGGTAAGTAAAGTCACCCCAACGGTTTCTACACAGCATCGCAACGGAACGCTAAATCGCTTGGCGGCACGTCTTTGCTGGTAGGGTGGTAACTAGCCACGGTCGAAGCCTCCCACCAGACCAGACCTGAGCCAATTAAGAAATTATAAAACTCCAAAGTGGCCCGTGGCGGGAATCGAACCTGCGACCTCCCACTTGAATCCGAGCGCGCGTCCCCTGCGCCACGGAGGTCGTCAAAATGACGCTCAGCTGAGAGTCACAGATCATCAAATCGTATACCTACTTACATGTATTTTTTGAATTTTGTTCTATTTCTATACGTCGTGGGCTCGTGGCGTAACGCAATTTTCACCAGACACAGTAATAAATTTTAATACCGTTTTTTATACAAATAAGACAAGTTGAAGTTTTCTACATCTCCCGTTACCGCCAATGCAGCGATAGTGTCGCATGGATGGTTGTCGAGCGAACTGAAATTAATTGCAGAATACAATTTTGCATGCCATCTTCGGCTTGGCAGCTGTCTGGCATCTGTTTCAGAGATGGACATTTTGTACAATAGCACTCCAGAATACTACAATCTGTACCATCAAAACTAAGTAGGTACGTCACCATTCTTTATGATTCAAGATTGTTTTTGTATTAATTTTTACTGGGTTAATATGCTGCCGCAATTCATCTATGCTAGGATTCTCCAGAGTCGCTCTACTAGAAGGAATCATATTTTTTTTTAATTAAAAGTAAACTTAAGTAATAATATTCACAACACGCCAGCGTAAAGTTTGTTATCGCTCTACATTCCATATCCAAGTTTAGCCAAATTTAATTAACAAGAAACATATAGGTATAATCGGACATAAATTATACTGACACAAATTTTCTAGACTGAAAAATTGTCGGCGGAAAAAATGAAATTATCGTACTGCTAGTTATCCTTTAATTAACAATAACTTTAAAGCTATCCTTCTAACAAAACTAAACTGCATAATATAAGGGCTTAAAATTTACATTCTTAATAGCTGCACTAACAAAACTAGCGTGTAGGTACCATAGTCGAACAAAGTATGTTCGCGATGCAGTGAAAGTTTTAGTTTTTTTGTACGAATATTATTACCACTATGTACAAAATATAAAAGTTCAAAACTTTTGTAGTTTCTACGGGGCTCCCGTTTACTTCGAAGTTCGAACTTAACTTTTCTATGTTTATGAGAAGCGTGCAAAACTAAAACTCCGGGTCTCAAAGGCCAAAGCCGCCCTAACAAACCGTTTCTACGACCGGAGACGATATTTTCAGTGAAAGTGATGAACCGATTCCTGCAAGTCTTGTCTCCGTCTAAGGTAGAAAGTATCGTGAGGAAACTTTGAGATCTTTGAGTTAACCACAATGCCACCACGTGTGTATAAAGCCCGCCAACCCACATGGGAAGCATAGTAGTCTGTCTGACAAAGCCCACTTCTTCTTAGAGGAAACCTGTGCCCTATAAGACATAAATAATCGACCAAGTGCGAGTCAGACTCGCGCACTAAGGGTTCCGCGTACCATTATCTAAATAACGTAGCGAAATTATGATGCAGTAGCAAGAAGACCCAAATACCCACTACTACTACAAGTAAGTAGTAGGTTGGCTCTTCGACCAAGAACAATAAAAAAAATCACGTTTGATGTATAGGAGCCCTTATTTATTTTACACGGCAACAGAAATAGGTACATCATCAGTGAAAATTTCAACTGAGTAACTATTAGTATTACGGTTCAACAGATACAGCCTGGTGATAGACGGATGGCGAAGTCTCAGTAATAGGGTCCCGTTTTACCCTTTGAATACTGAACCCTAAAAAGGAGTTAAAACAGGTAGGTAGATCGTAAACTTAGCTATACGTTGACTTGTAGTTATCACCATACGCGACAAATATCATAATGACGTTTTACAAGAGCCTGTATGTTAGGCCTATGTGAAATAAAAAAAAAATGAATTTTTTGAATTTTGTACCTATTTAAATATGTTTATGAATACTGCGTTTAATACTTTATATCTATTTCTTTGTCTTTAATGTCTATCAGTTAATTAGTGTAAGTTTTCAGTGAAATAAAGGCTTTTTTATCTATTTATGTAAAAGAATCTGAAGATATCACCGCTAGCTGTAACTTACAATAAAGTAGTTAAGTTAATGTAAGGAAAGATCTGAGAGGCTGAAACGTAAATGCATAAATAAATGCAGTTTCCCGGTCCGGATGATTAAATAAAAGAGATATTTATCTTACAGAGCTAAGTTTAATCTCGTTAGAACTTAGAAGAAAATATTACATTCAGCATTACAAAGCTGAAGAATAGCTGTAGATTTACAAATCTACAGCTATTCTTCACACGGAAGAATAGCTGTAGATTTGTTGCTTTCAAGGAATGCTATGTTCGTTACCAACAACACATGGAGAATGGAGATAGAGTAGGTACCTAATGCAGTACAATATGAACATTCTTTTGCTAATTCCTAAATCCTAATATAATCTGAGGGGTTAGTACGGGTTTTTGTACGAATTTTGACTCTAATCGCAAAAACGAATCGAATTCCTCCATACATTTATAGCCAGCGCCATCTATTGACAGCCACATATCAGCGACTGTCCACAAATGGCGCTGGCTGTAAATGTATGTAGAAACCTTTGGTAGAAACTATGTAATAACCCCTTTGATGGTCTTTGATCAACGATGACAAATCCTAAGCCTTGACTGAATTATGATAACGTGCAAAGGTACTACGGATTTGCATTGCGAATGATAGCAACCCGTTTATCCAGGGTATAACGGGCTTAAACGGTTTAACCTCTATACGAAACGTTCACGCCCATCCAAAATGTTGTGAATAATGACCCGACCTCACCTTATCTGGCCTTGCAGTAATGTGATACTGAAAATTTATGCAGCCACACTTTGTTCAAATGATCTCAGATATTATATATTCTACAGTATAGTTTCAATTTTGTTCAGAATACAGGAAATCCAATTCAGAGAATGCTTTAAACATTACTGAAAATACTCAAGACACATACAAAAAATGATTTATTTAAAAGCAGAGAATAATGAACTCAACAAAACTATACTTTATTTCAAAAAATACTTATTACGAAACAGCTGTTACTTAATATACACACATATTCGAATAACATTTTTTGATATCTAGCCAATTATTATACATATTTTACTACTACACACTTTTCTAAATTTGCGATTAATTTTTATTTACAAAATTTTTACATTACGATTCAAATATTTTTAAGCTTTATACAAATAAAAATAAATGACTAACTTCACACTAACTCTATGTATTTACTACTTATGTCTATAAACCAACAGTAAATCTCTATTTATTATACCTAAGTACTTTTACAACTCCAGAATTACTAATATTCGATTAGAGATTGTTTGAATTTAAACAGAACTTTCAGTAACTTCGACATTAAGGAGTTCTGTGTTTTCCGGCTAAGTCAATTTAGGGGTAAATTTTCGTGGAGCCAGTTCCGCTTCCCCTCGTTGAACTCGGCGGCTGTGTGGTCGGTGCCCTCGAGGATCCATTTCGTGGTTAGAAGACCTTCAACGCCCACTGGACCTGAATTTGTAAACAACTTGGTATAAGTTTGGCGTAACGAGTGGTGAATTGAGTGACAAACATCAACACAAGCAATGAGGTAATCCCTATCCTTATCCCTGCTAATATTTAAATGCGAAAGTTACTTTGTCTGTCTGTCTATCTGTTACGCTTTCACGCCTAAACCTCTGAACCAATCTTGATGAAATTTAGAACAAAGATAGAATAAAGTTTGGTAAGGGCGATAGGTCATAGGTCTTTTTATCCCAAAAAATACCGCGGTTCCCATGGGATATCGAAAAATCCAAAATTTGCTATAGCAATATATAACTAGAGATTATTATAGCTTTCTTTGAAACCCCCGTTAGTTTCAAAGAAAGCTATAAAAACGGGACACTATTAATCCCGGGGAAATACACGATCCCAACGGGATTTGTAAAAACCAAAATTCACGCGGGCGGATCCGCGGGCAACAGCTAGTAATATAATATGCTCGGAGCATAGATATATCTCTACGTAACCAAATCAGAAATGAGGAGATCTTTGGACGAACCAGAGTCAACAACATAGCTCAAAGTATCGCGAAGCTGAAGCGCATAGACGTGACGGACGTGGGGGAGTGCTGGAGTGGCGACCCTACATAGGAAAGCGCAGTATTGGCAGACCTTAGACCAAGTGGACTGTCGAGTGACGACATAAAGAAAGTCGCAGAAAATACAAGGGGCGCAGGACCGTGCAGGTTAGAAATCATTGCAAGAGGCCTTTGCCCAGCCGTAGAAATCCGTCAGCTGAAACAAGCGAACCTACCTGCATTCGTCTTCCGATTAATTAATATTATAAAAGTGAAAGTTTGCATGTTCGTCATTCAATCGCATCACAACTAATGGTCTAGCTAAATTCTGGACTGGATAAAGATTATACAACGTATGAACACTTAGGCTACTTTTTATGTTTAGAAAAACCGAGGTGTACAAATTACACTTGATAAAACCGAACAAGTTTACTATAAGATACTTGAAGCAGGTTATAGAAAAACTTTAAAAATTCAATTGCCTCTATAGTGCGTAATACAGAAATTTCTTTGACGCACAAGAATCAAGAGATAACAGAATTAAAAACATGACGGAGTTCGCACCTCTAGCGTGAATTCTAGCAGTAGATATCCCTACTTCAGCACCAAGGCCGAAGCGGAAGCCGTCGGCAAAGCGAGATGAGACGTTGTGAAACACGCACGCGCTGTCCACGGCGTTCAAAAACTGCTTCGCTGCGAATTCTAGAACATAAGTGTACATTTAAATTTTTACAAAATTGAAATTTTCATTAAATAATACTAGTTTGGTTGTTCTACATAAGATAACTCATCTAAGAGTTGTCACATGCTATATAATAATCCCTTACCCTGTTGATCACCATGTTAACAAGCTAACTAGGTAAGGCACTTTCCAATCTTTGAAGGTTCAACTATAATATGAATACAGGAAAAATCAGAACAATGAGTTATCATAAAATTGTATGGCATGCGATAACAAATCCGTAAACAAATGTATTAAAGAAAGAATAACCGTACCATTCTCCGTGACGATGACATCTGTGTGTGAACTCCCGAACTTATGAATGTGTTCTATCGCTGCTTCTATATCACTAACGACTTCAATACAACATTCCAACGAGCCGTATTCGTGTTTCATACTCTTCGCAGGTGGTGGACCGAATGTCAGCTGAGTAGCAAGTTTTGGACCAGCATGTATCTTTACACCCTCATGCTTCAGCATATTACAGATCTCGGTAAACAGAGTTCCGCTTAAATGGTCCTCGTGAAGAAGTAATGTCTCCATAGCATTACAAGCAGCGGGATAATCACATTTACCATCTCTTACAATTTTCAACGCTTTCGCCGGATCTGCGTCTTTATCGAGATAAACATGACAAATGCCTTCAGCATGTCCCAAAACGGGAATATTCTGAGACTGCTTCTGAATACTTCTCACTAATTCTGCTGAACCTCGAGGGATTATCAAATCGATATGCTTTTCCATTGCAAGCAGATCGCTTATTTCTTCCCTTGTCGAAACTAAATCTATAGCATCCTGAGCGCCAACGGTATTTAGCGATTCTTTGACAAGTTCCATTAAAGCTTTGTTTGAGAAGGCTGCCTCCTTACCACCTTTTAAAAGAAGACCATTTGCTGAAGCCATAGCTAAAGCGGCCACTTGTGGTAACGAATCCGGTCTCGATTCAAATATTACCAGCAAGACTCCAATCGGAACTGTTACTTGCCTCAATACTAAATTTTCTGCAAGTTTTGTTTTTCTAAGTACCCTGCCTACGTTGTTATAACTTGAATCAGCTATTTGTTTTAGACCAATGGACAATGTTTGGAGTTTCCCTGCACTAAGGGATAGTCTATTTAGCAGTGGTTTTTCAACACCACTTTTCGTTGCTTCTTCTAAATCCTTTGCATTTGCCTCCAAGATTTGATCTTTCTTGTCCAGTAACAGTTCAGCCAACGTATGAATAGCTGATGCTCTTTCACCAGGGGTCAGCTTTTGTAATACTCTACTACCTGTACGTGCTGCAAGAATATAGTGGGCATAATGTTATGTAGGGAAAATAATATCATTAAAAATTCCAATAAAAGGCATTAAATAATATTGAGAATTTACGCGAATTTAGCTGAACTAAAAATATCATACCATTTTCAGCCATAACATCTACAGATTGGGTAATTTGAGTGGGGCAGTCAGTAAAGAATGTGCCAACTTTTCGTCCGCTTATAATCGTTTTGATGGCTTTCTCTTGCATGCCATTACATATCACAACGCTTACTCCTCGAGCCATGGCCCATGTTGCAGCATTGACTTTGGAGTCCATACCACCTGTACCAACCTAAAAAAATAACATTAATTTCCATGATAATATGGACTAGACTTAGGATTCTGCCGATAGCACTATTGCCAATGCTATTATTGTAATCATGATACTTGCATTGGGTCGTCATTAAAACGATACTTTGTGATCTTCATAAGATTAACCACCTTTTCAGTTGAATGAGCAATGAGCCTCCCGAGCCAAGTAAAAAATAAAATAACACAAATATAACGTGTGGTATAGAAATGGAACAAAATTAAAAAAATGTATGCGACTGACTGAATCATCTTGAATCACGTGACTGATGCCTCGTGCGTTCAAATAGCGATAGTTCGCATGACTTTTTTTGAATTTTTGTCGCATGTCTCGGGCAACCGTAGTTTAGTTAACTTTTTGATTCATTTAATAATTTATTGCAACCAATTTGACTTACTATAATTGATAGATTACAATAAAGAACTTGAATGTCATTTCCATTTTATAATTCTTGTTCATATGGAATATATGTAATTCCGAGTACCTTTGATTTCTGTCCAAACTGCACTTGATCCTTCTCCTTGGAGGTGTAAGTGTGCATCATACGAGCGCCGTCTTCCCAGGGCGGCTTGTTGTAAATGCCGTCCACGTCCGACATCATGATCAGCAGATCGGACTGGATCTCTGCTGCGAGCAGCGCTGACAGACTGTCGTTGTCCTTTATACCAATACCCTTGAAACAAATGAAAATCCACAATTAGTAGGACCGATACAGAGACTCAGAGACTACGATTTCGCATTGTAAAGTCAACATCTCCTGAGAATGTTCCGGTGTCGGGATCAAACGTGCGTCGAAGAAAGTGTTGGAAAATTGTGTGTGGTGTTTCATGTGGGCAATGTTTCTGCAAATTGTACCATACAGAACCTTTTCAGGTAGCGGATTATAGCAAAACAAATCAATCGGTCCTACTAATTATGGATTTACCTACGCAAAATAACGCCTGCTTCCATTCAATATTTAATATATGAAAACCCTTCATACCCCATCACTTTTATGAACTCATGATGTTATAAGATATTATCATTACCTAAAGTAAAAGAGTGTTACAACATCATTATCAGCACCGTCAAAGCTTCATAGATAGGTTTAATCTCTGGACTCATTGAAGTTTAACCACTCTTCTATGATTGCCTAGATCATATTTAAAAAAATTAGACCTTTGGCTGGTACTCGATTATGTAACTGTCTTGTGTAAATATTAAAAGAGAAAAATTGTGATAGGCTACCAGCGTTGCACCATTCCCATAACTGATGGATTTTAAACATTGCAGGTCGCATAGTACATAAATGTAAGTCCGATGTTCAGGCGATGTAAACCGTAAACGATTTGTAGATATTGTAAATTGCCCACCTAAATACACTCCGCGGTGTTCATTGGTTTTTACATGTATATAAATAGCTTGTATTACTGTGTAGAATACCTGTATTATACAGGAAGGACATTGTCATGAGTTTTATGATCCATAACATGGCCGGTGTTATGTTATGGTTATATTTTTTCGATAATTCATTCTCTTATTCTATATTTGAACTTGTACAGTGTAAAAAAGTTACCTTCTTGCCAGTTCCTGGTACAACGGTGTCATCGTGGATGTACATCGGCGGACTGACCGCGTCATTGGTGTTCACGATGGGCACGATGTTGAGGGATATCAGTTCTGACAGGGTGCAGAACAAATTCTTTCTCGTTTCCTCGTTGTAGAAGTCAGGCTTCGTTACTAACACCTTGGAGTTGTGAGACAAAATAGCCTGAATTGTTATTGGGCATACAACACATAAATTAGTAGGTACACCCCCCTGATCTCTACTCTATGGATCTTTCTATACATCCTTTTTTGTTACCATACCATACCATTACCAGAACGTGACTAAATTGAAATGGGACCACACGGGAAGCTTTGTAATAAAAAATAATCATTAAAATCGATTAACCTAGTCAAAAGCTATGAGGTAAGAAACAAACAGAAAAAACATACAGTCGAATTGAGAACCTCCTCCTTTTTTGAAGTAGGTTGGAAAGAAAGATCTCTACCATAGTAATCGGCCGAGAATGGTTGATGCTTCGAGTTTCTAGTAGATGAGTAATAATGTATAGCAGAAAGCTACTGTAAAATACTCGCGCTTAAAAGAAACCTTGCAAAAAATAAACTCAATCAACCTTACAAATATTTGTAGCACCAAGTACCAACATAACAATATTTCACAAAACAAACAGAAAGCGAAACTAAACAGACTTCATTGTGGAAAAGGAAAATTGTATAAATTATGTGTAGCTAAGCTAACTTGAGCGATTGCTTGAAACGAGCAAACAACAGCATGATAAAGAATTCCCCTTAACAAATCTGGGAAAAGAGGAAAAAGATACTAGTTATATTTCATTTTCGTAACGTATTCAGAGTACCAAATCCACATAAGGCACGAAACCACAAATAGAACGAGGAGAAAAGAATCCTTCATTGGAAGTTGGAACCTTTGTGGAGACTGGAGTTTGTCTCTCTGACTATTTTCAACCGACTTCAAAAAAAGGAGGGGGTTCTCATTTCGACTATTTATGTTTGTTTTTATGTTTTTTTATTAGAAAGCTGTAGCTTCCCGTGTGGTCTCATTATAGTTCTGATAGTGGTATACATAAGAAAACCATATGAGTCTCAATGTTTTATTGGAAAGGATATATTCTACAGTAGTTTGATGAGAGTTGGAGTTGGTTTTTTGTTAGTTAATTAACGTATATTAGGTATTAATAAATCACATCAACTTAAACTTTAAAGCATATTTTTGAAATATTACCAAATGTAAGTACCTAAATAAGCAAGAAAACGCGATTTCTCTATATTCTAAAACTAGTTTTTCCGTGTGATTTCGCCTGCATGAAATAGGCGGCTGCTGAGCGAACTACAGCGTTGTCTTACGGCTGGTTACAAAACAAGCATTTTTGACACCACTAAAATGGTGACATTATTTAGCGCCGTTTTTTTTTATGCTATACAAGTTAGTACTTGACTGCGATCTCACCTGATGGTAAGTGATGATGCAGTCGAAGATGTTAGCGTACTAACTTGGAAGGGGTAAGATAAGTCACCCCAACGGTTTCTACACAGCATCATACCGGAACGCTAAATCGCTTGGCGGTACGTCTTTGCTGGTAGGAGTTAACTAGCCACGGCCAAAGCCTCCCACCAGACCAGACCTGAGCTAATTTAGAAATTATAAAATTCCAAAGTGGCCCGTGGCGGGAATCGAACCCGCGACCTTCCCACTCGAATCCGAGCGTGCGTCTCCTGCGCCACGGAGGGCCGTCCGCCCTGTCCAGGGTATATGTCTATTATTAGTATGAATATGTAGATTACCTGAGCGATTTTGACGTTGTATTGTGAAAACATCGCGTCGTACATCGCCATGAGCTCGGACTGACCCACCGCGGCCGCCGCCCGCGGGTCCAGGATGCTGCCTGCGTCCTAAAACAATAACACGCTATTATTTAACAAAACACGGCCAGGCTTTAACAACGTCGGTCGAACGGCGAACACGTTGCCGAAATACTGTGTATTAGAGCTTACGGAATTCCGGCTTCGGTACCGATATACCGAAACTCTGTTGATTACACACCTCCGGTTTCATGTTTGGTTCCGATAAAACGACCTCCGTAACATCCCTAATTTCAAACGTCCAATTATGGAGGTGTTGTGTTCATTTAGTGTCAGAGTACAGACCATAACTGTCTGATAATATAATATTATCAGTATGGTCTGTACTTTGTGACTATGTTATTTTTCGAATTGATAAATAAAGAACAGTATAATGAAATCATTGCTTTATTCATTTACCTGACCCGGCCTTAACTTAGGTTCTCATTTGATCCCAACACTGCATAGTTCACCGCCCCTTCCGATTTCAGGTTCAATTCCGATTCCAGTTTTGGTTCCAATTTCGGTTCCATTAAAATAAATTTCAGATCTCCGGTTTCGTCATCGGTTCCGGTAAAACCACCTCCTTAACATCCCTATGTATATTTATCCGAGAATTTAACATCGTATCGACTACCGGCATCAATCCGGAAATTTGAAAATACGCAAGCCGATTTGATTTCATGAATAAATTGCGCGCACAATTTGGACTTACACGCTGTTGCAGATCGCACGGCCTATTCTCAGACCTACCGAATGTAAACAAAATAATTCAAAGAAATAGTTCAAGCCATTACAGAGGACTTTATTACATACATTACCGAGAATTGTATATAATATAATTCGATATTTCAAGTACTTGTTAGAAATAAGTTGTTTTTTTTTACACTATACAAGTTAGTACTTGACTGCGATCTCACCTGATGGTAAGTGATGATGCAGCCGAAGATGTTAATGCACTAACTTGGAAGGGGTAAGTAAAGTCACCCCCAACGGTTTCTACACAGCATCGCACCGGAACGCTAAATCGCTTAGCGGCACGTCTTCGCTGGTAGCCTCCCACCAGGCCAGACCTGAGCCAATTAAGAAATTATAAAATTCCAAAGTGGCCCGTGGCGGGGATCGAACCTGCGACCTTCAACTCTAATCCGAGTCGTCAATAAAACAGTTGTGAGCCGCTTGAGTTACCTCTCTGGTGTGGTCGCTGGGCGAGAGCGTCTCCCTCATGGACATGGACATGAGCAGCTCCTGCGTGAGCTTCTGTCGCCCGAACGCCACCGCGCCGCTCGTCACCATGATGCACTCGCGCCCCTCGTGGTGGCACTCCGCCACCTGAAACATTCTCCTTTACCAGCACCTCTACCCATATGTCCAGGGGTACAGAATGCACGGAATTTCATGTGACCATTATTTTGCGATCATTTTCATACATTCTTGAATCTCGTTCCATTAGAATATCTTTTTAGCATCTCAATTCGCGAAATGCCATAAGGCTAGAAGTGCTGATCATTTAATTCGAAGCAGAATACCTTAATTGTGTTTTTTTTGCATAAGACAGGTTAGCACTTGGACCAACGAGATTAAGCGAGTGGCGGGAAGCGGCTGGATGAGGAAGGCTGAGAATAGGGTGTGGTGGCGCTCGCTTGAGAAGGCCTATGTTCAACAGTGGACGTCCGCAGGCTGATGTGATGAAGTTAGCACTTCACTACATCATCATCATCAATCCTTTTTACGTCCCAAGGTGGGCACTGAGAGGTTTGGCCACGGCCCACCCTACACATTTCCGTTAGACTAGCAGAAACTCTATATCATCCATAGAAATTGTGTACATTACCTAGGTAAAGTATTCACTTAATGGTCAATAATATTCATAATATTTCAAACATTTCCTGCATGCGTCCGGTATTCTATACATTGCCTAGGTATTGTATTGAATAGCTGAATTATAATTTACACAAATCTTTATCTTTACCTGTTCAATAATAGACGCTAATCTCCCTAACGCCAGTCCGTTTCCATCCTCTCTAGTGATGACCGCACTACCGAGCTTCACCACCAGTCTCCTGGCGTATTTCAGCTGGGATCTGTCGGAGAAGGTCCTTTGCTTGCGGTCCCCACTGGCCAGCGTCCGCTTATCTACGTTTGTACCCTGAAAAAGGTTAAAACAATACATTCAAATTGCCCCATGTCGTTGGCTTTAAGAGGGTACACTGATTTTTTTTCGTCGCTCTCCCTCTTACGAATACGTATTTAGTTCAGTAAACATGTAATCCCACCAAAAACATTCTGTAAAAAACTAGCCAAAGTCAAAATGGAGCGGCTTGTTTATCTCTAAAAAGTACTGAAATCTAGACAAAGTCGTGCCAAGTCTAAGGTCCTTACTGCGATTTCTTTATTATTATAGTTAATGTTGCGTGACTTGGCCGTTGAAGGGTACACAAGGGTTCAAACCAGGTGCTCCATGACACCATTGTACCAATCTGTCGCCAGAATTCATCGTCAATGAGTAGCGGTTCTTGGTCTTCAACGGCCAAGTCACACAACATTAACTATAATAATAAAGAAATCGCAGTAAGGAACCTTAGACTTGGCACGACTTTGTCTAGATTTCAGTACTTTTTAGAGATAAACAAGCCGCTCCATTTTGACTTTGGCTAGTTTTTTACAGAATGTTTTTGGTGGGATTTCACTTCTTTTTTGTAGAAACTTCAAAATATTACAAAATATTTCTGTCCGTTTTTCTAGATACATTAACTGCATAAATAACTTTGTAATCTCATATAATTTATATGGAATTACAAAGTTATTAATGCAGTGATCACCAGGTACTCCAGATCTTCGATTATCCTAGTTTTTATAGTTTTCCCTTTATGTGGCCATTAAACCCTAACTCTGTACCAAATTTCAGCTCTCTGAGTTTATGGGAAGTACTAGTTCTATTTTGATGATCATGAGTCAGTCAGTCAGTCAGTGTCGAAAATGCGAAACTTTGCTTTCGCATAACTTCGGAACTATATGACCTACAGACTTGAAATTTTGGGTTTTAAGTATGTGATTATAGCTTACTGGATAGCGAAAATTTCAGCGTTCTGGTCTTATCCAGAGGTTCTCAAATAGGAGCCCGAAAATGCGGCGAAATGGTTCCTGTAAAGATGGTACGGCAGTTTTGCTTCGCGCTTTGACTTTGGCGGGGGCACTGCCGTGCCCCCTGATAAACATAGATTTATAATAGGTCGTCGCTCGCGCTCCGACTAGATAGAGCCCTTTCTTACAACGATAGCTCCGTGAGTGCGGCAACTTTTTTTTGTGAGTGTGTCAATTTGAAATTTGTATGGTGTGCGGATGCTAGTGTGCGTGAAAAATTGTGTAGCGAGGCTCGGATTTGTCAACTTAGGCAGAGTATTTTATGCCGCACTATAGAAGTCGACGGCAGCCTCTATGCATGTAAAGTTACTTTTTTTAAGATTAGCAAGAAACTTATTATGGCTTCAAAGTTTAAAATTATTTAAACTTTGAAGCCAAAGTTTTTTCAGTAGGTATATATTTGGTTTTATGGTCCTCTGCTTTTATGTCGATATCTTTTATACTTTGATTATTATAATCAAAGCTTTTATAGTTATTGAAATAAAGGGTCGTGACATACAGACAGACACATGGACAACAAAGTGATCTTATAATGGTTCCATTAATTTTATTTCTTTTAAGGTACGGAACACTAAAAACGAACTCCAACAAACGTAATTTTCAATTCCCTAGATTCAACTTTTCACAAAAAGGTTGAGAAATCCTGCTTTAACTTGTTAAGCTATAAAGAAAGTTTTTAAGAAGGTATAAATTTTGCTAAAAGTTTTCCTCGATTCGGTTTTAAGAGTTGTACCTACAGACTCAGAGATAAATCTTTTAAGTACGAAGTACCTTCTTCACAAAGTTTAACTTACTTTAATTTTTTTTTTTTTTAATAACTGGCTTTACGGCTCTGGGTTCTAGCCCTTCTGAGCCTACTTACTTTAAGTTAGGTATAAGTACGTGCTGTTTAACTACATACGTCTCTTATCTATTTAACACGCTTCCGCTAGCTTGGTCTGTAGGTTTAGTACAGGTTTTTGTACGAATTTCGAGTCGACTCGCATCGCACAAACGAATGGAATTCCTCCATAAATTTACAGCCAACGCCATCTATGGACAGTCACTGACATGCGGCTGTCAATAGATGACGCTGGCTGTAAAGGAGAATGGCGAAAATTGGCCCAGCTCTATGAAAGCCCCAGAGCCCGTACAGATTCTGGAATGTATTATTTTGGATTGCTTTTATTCATAGATTTTTTGAGTAAATACCATATTTTTAGAAGTAGGGAATCAAAAATAAAGTACCAACCCACTACTAGAAACGGGTCTTTCAGAATGAGAATGGATGTTTCTGGCTTTTTCAGATAATCTGCAATAAAATTATTCACTTGGAAACAATGAAATATATCTAAACCTTACCTCACTTTTAACAATAATGTGAATATCTTCTTTCTCCCTACTTTATTTGATTGAATTTGTACGTCAGTTTTGTAAGTCAGGTTGAGTATTACAAGTATCAGAAGTTTCATAACTGAACGTGGTTGGAGTTCGCCGGTCTCCTTTATGGAGGCATTCGATTCGTTTGCGCGATGCGAGTCGACTCGAAATTCGTTCAAAAACCTGTACTAACTTCTCTGTACCTATCTACAAGTATTACAAATCTACGTTTGTAACGGAATCTTTGTGATTCACGTGACTTTAATTTTCAGCTCACTTAAAAACGGCTTAATTAATATTGAAACTTCTTGGTTGGTAATTGGTATGATCTTTGGTTACATCCTAACTTACCATCAGGTAAGATCACAGTCAAGCATTTTAGTTTTCATTTAAGTTATAGTAGTCACGTTAGAGAATAGACATGTACCGTAGGCAGGGTGGACGGCGCAAACAAAATTTTGCCAGTTTATGGGTGCCAAAAATGGTTGTTTTGCCACCAGTAAGGCCACGCTATAGTTCGCTCAGCATCCACCTAGGCAAAAATTTCAAAAAAAAATGGCTCATGCTGCCATTAATCGGTGGAGTTTGATTTCAAACACTGTGACACGAAAATTTTATAGAAATAGAGACGATTATGCTTTTACTATCACGACAGCTATTACCCGTTATAGAACAAGATTCAAAATAAATAAATTTCAAAATATATACAGAAACAAATAGAATAAGTAGATAGTAACGTCTCCTCAGGGGCAGACTTTTTAAATAATCTTAATAATCTTTAGTGGGAATGAAAATTCTAATATTCCGAGATTATTCGAAATAAAACTGTGTAACAATGCTTTACTAAAATACTTTTGTAACAATAATTCCCGATAAGCTCAGGCTTATAGAACTCCGTTCTATTCCCCAGGCACAGTTTTGGCACCAAATCGGTATAGTATAGGTACTAACTAACTTTTACTTGTTTTGAGAGCAATTTTAGGGTACTGTAAAGTTTCAAATCACATTGCTTTACTGATATTATTTTTATATAATCTTACTGGTGCCAAAATTTTATGTAATGGATGTTATTTATTGTGCGTGATTAGGATGATCGTTTAGTATGATCTTAGATTTACATTTCAGTTTTTTGCAAATAGTGGACATCGTAAATAGTAGTTAAGTAGTCGGCCAAAGCAGCCCACGAAATTCAAATTTTATTTAGTCTTCCACAAATCGTAGGCTAACTTAAATCGTAATTCCTAAGCTTATGACAATGAGTTTTGCGAGCATAACGTTTATACCACCTACACGTTTTTCTTAAAAACTTTGGTCAAAAATACTCATTTACTTCATATTGGTTCCTTATAGTTCCAAATCTGGGAAACTTCGGGAACCCATAAGAGGTCAATGGGAATTTTTGACCAAAGTTTTTATTTAAAACATGTAGATGCATAAACTACATGTTTTTAATAAATATTGTGACTTATTCCTACGATTTAGAATTTGCCTGCAATTTGTGAAAAAACTAAACAAAATTTGGATTTCGTGAGCTATTTTGACCGAAACCCCAGTAGAAACACTTAAAGTATATTTTTATTATGTTTGATTTGCCTAATTCACCACTCAGAGAGGTTCTGTCTGTTGAAACACAATCTCAATAAAGGCCCTACTTAATTGTAATTTCAAAATGGAAGAGAGGAATCGTGAGATCCCTACCAGATGTGGAGGGATTGGGAGGGCGCATAATCTCATAAAACACTCGGTTCAACTCACCGTTACGTTTACATAGGTTTGAGATGAAAACGTCGCGTTTTTGCACCTTATGCTTACGTAGATACTTTACGTATAGATTTTTTAACCCTAACTTATTATTCCTGCATGCAACCTGAAATCAAGCAAAGTGGGAACTGTGAGCTGCTTATTGTTCATCGCCCAACGAATGTCATCAGTAACTTGGACAAGAGCTGTTAATGTGCTGTGCCTAGACTGAAATTCAGACTGTAGGGGACTGCTGAAGAGTAAATGTTTATCATGGAAAAGTTGTTCAAGATTTTCATGAACTTTGGAAAGGTAAGGTAAGATGGAGATTGGACGGAAGTCAGTAATAGAAGCAGGTTTGGCTTTTTTGGGAAGAGGAATAATTTGTACATTTTCCATGCTTCCGGAAATACGCTAGAGGAGATGGAATAGTTCAGGATGTGTGTCAGTACAAGAGAAATCACATCAAGAATAGAGACGAACATATTCCGGCTAATACAATGAGAGCCAAGTCAGACAAGAGAATTCGATGAGATGGACAATAATATAGTCTTCTTAACATCACATTCATTGAAAGAATCGAAAATAAAGCGGTCAAAATGAGGAGTATCACGAGTAGAGCAAGAAGAAAGAATACAGAGTACGCTCTTACCACCAGGTGGATTGCATACTAAAATACTGTCATCTTCTCTATGATTAATAGGTGGATATTATGATCTAGATCCTGGTCCAAAAAAAGAGGTGGTCATAAGTTAGAGAGGTAACATTATCGATATAGCATTAACGTCGTGTAACATCTCAATACTCTAGCTACAAGTAGGAATGGTTCCTTGCCAGTTCTTGGTGGAAACCTGCCTTTTGAACCTGGCGGTAGCTTCTTTACTTTTCATAAGAGCCTATGTGAAAATAAAGATTTTATTTTCAGTGCTAGGAAACTTGAAGAATTAACTAAAGAGTACAAACGTTTTGAAGGGTTTCCATTTATCTTTAGGTAATTACAGTTATTTGTTTAATGTAAAGTTGTTTCTTTAGTAGATATAAGTAAAATCAATATACCTACGCTAGATAGTAGAAACAAAGAACGCTACGGTCATGGTCAAAAAATAATATCGTATGTTTTAGTGTTTCGAATGGTATTATTAAATCTTTGCCCTTCGATCCCTAACGAAAATTTTCCTCTCACCTGGACGGAATAAAGCATTACGTTTTCCGTCCAATACGGCTTTTTGGCCAGTGGGATTTTGTTTATACAATTTTAAATTAAGTAAAAAAAGGATTTATATGGGTATGTATGGGTTTTGTTGTTTACAACAAAGATTAAGTCTAACTCTGTTACAGGTGAATAAGATGCTCAAGACCACTACTGAAAACTACTCAGCAATAACTAAAAAGAACAAGTAACCATTTAACAAATTAATAAAAAAAACTACTGACCATTGCAGCATTTCTGAAGATGTGACCACGACTTGTACCAATGTATCAAAATATCGACAGTTAAAATCGTCCTTTTGATCTACCTATCCGGAAACGTCGACAAACTTGATAACAATAATTCGTGTGTAATGTAAAAAAAACTTAAAATTAATATCATCAAAATTAATCTCTTCATGTCTTAATAGTGCCATCACACAGGCAACAGTAGATTACTTCATGACAATTGACTGACATACACATTTTGACTTTGAAGGCGTCTTCCAGGTTAACCATGCTGAATTTCGGAATAAAAAGGGATCCTATGTCCTACTTCGTAATATGAACTTAAATCATGCCAAGTTTCATTTAAATCCATCCAGTGGATTAGCCGTGATGCGCGGCCATAATACACACAAACAGACAGACAGACAGACGGATGGACGGACGGATGGACGGACGGACGGACGGACGGACGGACGGACGGACAGACAGAAAGACAGACAGACAGACAAAAATGAAACAAATTACAGTTTTGGCTTCAATATCGACTAAGGAGGGCACTCCAACAAAAATTTTCAAAATATCTCTAACGTAGGTACAGAATTCGACCCGTTACACTTTTATTATAAGTATAGATGTTGGGTTGGTAAATAGCTAGTTTGACATCATATACGCAGTTGGATCCAGGGTTGTACAGACTATCCCCTTTGGATAACGCATGTTATACCTAAAGTTAACGTAAGCTTCTTTCACACAGACCGACGCACTTCTATATTGAAATGAGGTAGCAATTACTAGCAACTAGAAACTACAAGGAATACGATATGGACGAGACAGATCCATTAGCAATATAATGGTGTATGTCTCTCAGACGGCATCTGTTTAATGCACGTGGATGCGTAATTAATACAATTGGACCTTGCCCGCGAGACGCGTTGCTGTGTCCCGTCATCCGTGCAATGGATAATTATTTTGTTTACTAGCAATTTCCCGCCACTTCGTCCATGTGCATTCAATAACCAGCCATAAGCATAAAATAAAATGGAGGGAAAGTTCTGCAAATTGTGGCAATCCAAAGCAATAGTCTTTCATTCGTAGTTTCATTTCTAGTCACGAAGTCTTTTCATTCGTAGTTCTCTACATGCGGTTTTGCATATCAGCTTTTTCATTGAATGGAGATGTTTAAGTGAATCAGCAATTTACTCTGTTTGTCAAAAATTTAAGCTTGCACAGTAGGTAGGTACTACATGGCACAAGCCCACCGAAGTAAACTCAGTCATGAGGAGAAGAAAACCAAACATTAAATTATGGTCACCTAGTACTTGGCTGTACTAGCTAATCAAGATATTTATAATTATTACATAGTGGAGTAGGTATAAGCAAGACTTTCAGTTATAAATTATTTAAACTATATTACATCTACGTGTTCAATTACGCTAAACGCTACTGCAATAGCCCTAAAATATGTCGAAAGAAATAAATTGTAAAATTCATTTTAGGCTTAGTGACCTAAGGTCAAAACCGTTACGGATCGATGAGGTTTTTTTTCAATTGTTTGGATTCTATTTTACGCTCTACATTATTATGGAAAACTGTTGTGTTCATCTGATGTTATTTATTGTTATTATTTTAATAGAATTACATCTTATCTAGCTTATAACATGACCTCGTGGAGATAAATAGTGTATTTCCGTGTCATAAAATTGTGTGACGTCAAACAAGGAACGTGCATGAAGTTTGTATTCTAGGGCTAAATACGAGTATTACAAGCTTTTTGTTTTTCTACGTTAATCGGGCGTATACAAAAAAAGTACTTACTTAGTACATAACACACATAGTACATGACATTAACTTAGGTAGAAGCAATTAAAGTCAACATCGAATCAAGACAATAAGTTTTAAGTAAGTAAGACGTCTAACGACAACCTACTAAGGTAAAGTAGGTACTGCGCACAACTTGAAAATAATCTGAAGAAAGATTGCAATAATTTGTTATACTGTACTTTTAATACTTACTAGTTTATAGTACCTATTGAAAGTACAGTATAACAAACCCTTATTTTATTTAGCACTGTAGGTATAGGTTTACTATACAGCTAAATAAAATAAGGGTACGCAGTGATGAGGACTGCTTCACTTAAAATCTGTGGTTTCACTACGCTACCTATCGCTTTATTAGAGCTATTTTGACTAGACCACACCTCCTATACTGTTAAGACCTCGTTAGCCTTTATCTGGCTTACTATCAAATATGACATTAACCCACGAAGAGGACGATGACTTTAGACAGTGATAAAAATTAATATTTACACACGCTCTAATACACGCTATTATTATTTATTCAGATTTAAATACAATTAACACCTATTTAGTTAATGATTTGTTTCAGAGACTATCAGACTGTACCACAGACCATGACAAGAGGCAATGAAATCAGGATTAGAACAAAGAGCTTTTAATTTAACGTAGAGCTTTTAGACAGAAGAATCATAAGAAGAAAACATTGAGTTTATAATGTAGGTACGAAGAAAAGACAATAAATTAATTACACTTGTCCAACGATATGTTTTACTGTCATAAAAAGAATTCAATACCAAGTTAAGGAAGATTTATGTTTAATGGACACTGGAGAATGGAGAGTTCGCATAGAATTTTTTTATACCAAGGAGACATCTGGTGACAACACTCCGAAATATGGTAAGAAACTGCTCGGGCGGCGAACCAGCGAGGGCATTGTTCAGCTTTTGTTTATGAAATACAAAAAACATTGTGTCATCAGTCGACCGCTAGACGAAAGTTGAATGTTGAATTTTAGGGGATCATTCACTTGCGGACTATGAATTCGAGCGTTATTAAGTGGACTACAGAAATAACTACATGGTATCCTAACTATAATATCTGTGTAAAGGTGGAGTCTGGGGATACAACATTGTAGAGTTCGCGCAGGGCCTTTGTGACACAAACACCAACGACTTCAAAACTTGGAAGACACTAGGGGAGACCTTTGCCCGAAAATCGGACAAGTTGCACTTAATTCTACACGTAGATTGTTATAATTAATGTTAGCAGAAAGTTATACACATATAAATTGGTTGTGCAGTAAATTATGTATGTTCTTCAATAGTAGATTGTCACACAAGGGACGTAAGTAAGCTATTACAGAACAAGATCCAATTTGGCGCCAGTGCGAGCGCAGCTCGCATAGGGCGCTAATGGATCGCGTGCACCCGAGATATTTAGTCACACGAGCGAGCGCAGCGAGCGAGGGTGAATATAGTTCGAGGGTGTAATAGCTACTTGCAACCGAGGTAAGCATTAGGTAGCATAGTGCGACGTAATGTTGCCCTTGAACTGTAATGTGAACATTACAATTCAAGCATGTTGCCTTGAATTGTAATGTGAACATTACAATTTAAGCATGTTACCTTAGAATTGCAAACACCAACTTACAAGGAGACTTTCCACCATAGTAATCCATAGTTACTGAGCAAGTATGATATAAACCTTATTTATTTTATACCCTAGGTACTTAATAACTATTTATACTGAAAATCATAGCATTATGAGGGCTTTCAGTTCAGTTTCGAATCATTGTGATAGCCATGAACATTGAACGGCTTCAAAAGTAATATAGGTAAAGATTTTGAAAAAAGCTAAGTACCTACCTAGTTATACAAAAATAAATTTATTATTACACTTATAAATAATTATTCCCGATACATAAGTGTTTTTCATTGAATATGCGAGTACTTACTTTCGCCTACGTCATAATTGACAAATACTAGATACACGACTGTAGCGACTATAGGTACCTATATTATCTAGACCACAGTTTAATTGTTGTTTACAATTCATAAAGTGCCATGATAATGGAATTGAACCTAAGTATTTCCTCGTTTGAGGGAGTGTGGGCCAGTTGCGACAGCACAATTTATTAGTTGTCTAGTAGATTGCGATAAGACTTTAATTCAGAAGTTCGGTGTTTGTAGCGCAGAAACGTATAATGTTTCTACAATGCAATTGCGTTTTTATTTATAGAGTGTAGACGAAGATAGATTAAAGGCCAAAATATTTAAAGGGAAGTCTTTATGGTTTTACACTTCGGTCACTAAAAGTTAGGCACGGTTTCGATCAAAGCGGAGCGGAGCGGAGCTGTTTGAGTAACCAATCAGATTTCGTCATTTCGACATCTCCTCTCCCCTTAGTCTTCAGGTGTAAAAATGACAAAATCTGATTGGTTACTCAAACACATCTCCGCTTTCTAACGAATTGATGAATTGATGAAACGATTCCTCTTTAGTCTCCTTACTGTAAGACTAACATAATTTATAACAATATGTAGATTTGATAATATTTTTGCGTAGATATCACATCCAATATCTTCCTAACAGGTAGGTATAGGTAAGCTCTGTCTTACTTCGCCGCAACCTGTTGAAAATTTGTGAGAATATATATTTAACGTCTACTCACCTCTTCACCAATAATAATTTTCGGAAGTCCCTCATGGCCGGACCCTACTACATTGTAAAATCTCCTCCCCAGAACACCTCTCGCGAAACCGTGCACTCTCAACATTTTGCACTTTCCAATACAACTTTACTCAAACCGTCCAACTCAGTTATTAAACTTTCGCGATGAGTTCTGCCAACTGATAACACTTTTATTTCTTTTATAAATTATTGTATACTGACATTTTATTTCCCGTCCGTCCGTTCGTCAAAGATAAACGTACCGAGCTAAATGAGAGCACTTATCAACAATGTATGATGCTGACTAAATATTGAACTTTGAAATGATTTTGACAAACAAAAGAGATTATAGCTACAAACTGGTGAACGCTGGTGCTTCCCTGCCTTCTCTGGGTTTCTCTATCTATCAGTAATATGCATTGTTTTATTGATTCTGTTATTTTAGTTTTAGGTTCAAAGACCGCCTGGCTAGTCAAAAATCTTATAGCCACGATATCCTTGAAGAGGATTCACTGAATTTATTTTTGTCCTTCTCACTCGTAAGAGAAGAATATAATTGAAAAACGATGTTATACCTAATTAATAAAGAACCAAGCCAAATCTTATCAAAAATCTGTTCTGAGCGTTTCGATATTATTATTACCAACACATTAAAACAAAAATTACAATTACACCCATTGTAATTTCCGATAAAAATGAGAAAAATTGTGATTGTGGAGCAACTTTCGGAAGAACTTTCTATTGAGAAAATTTTATCCAATCCTGTTTCTGCTTCACAGCGATTCTAGATTAAACAATAAAAATAATAATAATTCTTTATTCGCATAGTAAAATAAAGACCCAAGAGACATGACGTTTAGAAAGTACCTATAATTGTCCGTAGGTCACTAAAATCGCCGTCTACGTCGCGGTCATATGACATTGATTCCATTCAAATTCGATTCAATCCAATCAATGTATGAAAACGATATACATATACATACATATACGACTACCTACAGCTGCTAAATTATTGAGCGCACGACTTCCCCGAAGACAATTGTCATTCTCTCACATTTTTTTAATTTCGTTCGTAAGCGTCGTGAAAGCAATCTTAGAAATCGAATAGAGATGGCTAGCTGGAGGTCTCTAGTTGGTCTCTAGTTTGGATTTAGTTATACTTAGTCTGTTCCATTAGCCAACGATAGCAAAACTTGATCTTCAGCGCATGATACATACACGCGCAATAATAAATGAAGTGGTAGGTACATCAGCTCGCAGAAGGAGAGGCCGGGTAGGCTACCACCGCCGCCCTCAGTCACCCAAAGATAGATACATAGTCCCGACCAAAGATTTAAATCTCTAGATGAGTTCCAATTTTTGTCTTGTGTGCGGCACGTTTTCACTTTGTCACAAGTAAAACTACAGCATGATGAGAGCACTCACTCAGCATGTTTGTGGACGTTTTAGATGTGCGCAATATTGGCTTAGGGCCCATCTTGCGATTCAAATCTTTGGTCCCGACGAAGGGAGTCGAGACGAGCTCCGATGTGTTCGTCAGATATCCCGGTTCCTGTTAAAATGCGCAGAGGTAGGCCATCGAGGGGTAAAATCCCATATAACTCGTGCCTTCCACAGGCCCGAGTATCTCATGAGGAGATTCCTCCCCCGTAACAATTAAAAGGTATATGTATAGTTATTGTTAAATATGTATAGATGTTAGATATTACATCATTTACCTGACTAAGTATTACCTAGTGTTTGACTTAGATGTTAGATACCTATAAGCCCTTGAAGACAGTTTATGTAAATCGTCAATAAACCAGTCGCTAAAGTAAATCTAGCTGCACGTAGGTACCGCAAATATTAATGCAGCATTGCAATTCTAGTCGACGATCGCATTGCAAAGATCGACTTCGCATAGAGATGAAGATTTTAACATAAAAAAAAATAGAAACATAATTATTTATTTATAGGTAGAAACGTTTTTCTCAGGTAGGTTATAGGTAGATATACTCTATCAGGAAGGACTCCGACTTCCTTATGGATAGACTCTGATGAGTTCGAAAATACAAAAAAAACACGTCGTTGTTGTCGTTCAAACCTAACAAACATAATATAAGTATTAACGAAAGAAGACATAAAAAAATAAATGGGAATAAATTCATAAATAAATACAGGATTGGCAGGCTAAAATTCTTCTAAAGACGGAGTTTTCCTTACTTTACTTTACTTTACTTTACTTTACTTTACTTACTTTACTTTTACTTTCCTTATTCCCATCGCCGCTAAATTATGATAACATTCAATTATAGAGGAACTAGCAAACCCGGCGAACTCCGTTTCGCCACCAGATGGCTTCGTTTTATGTAACACTTTTTAATTTTTAATTTTTTTTTTTAATTTTTCCTGAATTTTCTATGCTATAAACCTCACGGAGCCCGAGACCTTTCCAACGAATGCAGAACCGTGGAAATCGGTTCTTGCGTTCTGGAGTTATAGCGTCAGGAAGGAAAACCCGACTTATTTTTATATAGTAGATTATAATTTATATTTACATGGTGTGAATTGTTATACGATAATATTATTGTTTGAAAAGCGACTATTTTGATAAGGTTATCCTAGCTTAACTACTCTACGCTGATGAGCACGCGGATATCAGCTGATGGAAATGCAACCGCTTACTTGGATGACATTTACCATAATATGACATCGTATTATTGAAACAATCTTTTCGCAGGGTCTCCAAGTGCCGTAGGTGTAGGTACTCGTACATTGTAGAATTAGAGTAACCTACCTACGGCACTTAGAGCATGGCATATAAATCTATGGACCCCGGGTGTAATAGTTAAATGGTGATAACATAAAAAAAAAATACCCGGCTGAGTTTGTTGTGGGCTTCTTCGCAGCGGCAGGGCGCGTTTGGAACCCTCGTAAACTAAGTTTTAGGTCGACTTGTAAGTAGAATTTATCACCATTCTTATGCAACCAATATCATACCGACAATTTGCAAGCGCCTGTATGTTAGACATGTGAAATAAAGATATTTTGAGTTTTGAGTTTGAAAATACAAAATTCACGAAAAAAAGTGTCCCGAGAAAACTTATACATATAAACGAGGGAACATGTGTATTTTTATAAACAAACTAAAACATTGTAATTTATGTCCAAAATATTTATAAACATTTTTCATACAACCAAACAGTAGCGCCATCTGTCAAGGTGGCAGCTGAGCGAACTACAGCTTGGCCTTATTGTTGGTGGTAAAATAAGTATTTTTGGCACCGAGGTACTGACGTAATAATAATTTATTAAGATATAATAATATTATCTAGAAATTAGTTGCATTGACTATTTTAGAAGTAGGGTTCAGGGTATTAGTTTTATAAATTCTCTACTACAGACTAAAATCAAGATAAGAGTAGATAGCTACAGCTAGTAAGTATATAAAATTCTCTCGCCATTCTTTGTAACCAAACTCCTCCGAAACGGCTCGACCGATTGTTGTGAAACTTTTTGTGTATGTTCGGTAGGTCTGCGACAAGGTCGTAAGCAATTTTTATATCTCTAATGGCAAAGGTTCCAAACACAAGCACAAGCTTTTTATATTTTTAACGGAATTCTTTATTCTATTTCCTAAGGAGTGCCTTAAAAGTTTCTAAACATTCATTAAGTCCTCAAACTTATCGTATACATAATACGATATTATAAACTAAACATAGGAAAAACACTCACATAATGCAGACACTTCACGCTGAAATTCCGCGTAAACAATAGAACTGGAGAGTGTCGGGAAAATCCATTTTTCAGAAAACCCACTTTTCCACTTAAATTAAATAGATTACACATTGCGAAAAACTAATAACAACTTATTAAGAAAACAAGAACGATTAGTTAACAAAAAACATTAAATTAAACAATTATGTCGGAACGCGGCAAAAATTCGTCAGTAAAAAAATATCTGATGGGTGAGTTTAGTAATAAAATAAAATTATCTATCAAGTAATATTAGCGTCTCCCATCGATACTGGGCAGTTATTGCGCTCAGTTTCATACATAAATGACGCGTGTTGATAATAAACGAGTGTGTATCGTACCCACTTACTTTATCAACGTATATATCATTTGTATGCACCTCATTAATGCAAATGTCTATATCTCTGTATGTTAAGTTGTTTGTTTGTTGTCTAATTATTGCCTACTAGTTGTTACCCACGGCTCCGCCCGCGTGAATTTCGGTTTATCGTTAATTGTCTATGTGTTAACCCTGGTTAAAAGCTATCTATGTTCCAAATTTCAGACAAATCGGTTCAGTAGTTGCGGCGTGAAAGAGAAACAAAAATCCATCCATCGATACTGACAAACTTCCGCGTTCATAATTATGGGGATTTATTGAATTTATTTTTGTCTTTGTCACTCTCACGGATACGTAGATGGGTGCGACATGCAGCGTCGCGGAAGAATATAACAGAAAAACGACTTTTTGCCTAATTACCCAAAAACCCTTGGATAGTTTGGAACCCTCGTAAACTTAGTTTTAAGTCGTGAATGGTTATCACCATTAAAGTGACCATGTAAACAAAACGACGTGTCACAGGAGCCTTTGTATGATAGGCCTATGTGAAATAAAGAATTTTTCTATTCTATATTCTATTCTAAACTGAGCCAGTTATCAAAAATATGTTTCTCAACGTTTTTAGATATTATTATTACCGATACATTAAAACTAAAATTACAATTACATACATCCATTGTAGTTTCCGATAAAACTGAGAAAAACTGAGATTTTGGAGCAACTTTTGGGAGAATTTTCTATCGAGAAAATTTTATCCAATCGTGTTTCTGCTTCTCAACGATTTTAGATTAAAGACCCACAATACATGACGTTTAAATTTAAAACTAATTGTCTTTATAGTTTTTAAACAAAACTCCACTAAAGGTAGCTGAAATACGGCTTCTAGGTACGCCGTTAATTAGTAGGACAGGATAGGAAGGATAGGATAGGATAAAGGACTGAGAACGCCTCTTGCTTACTTCCTAATTCTACCTACGAGTACAAATAGATATTTCGATACACGTTGCAAGAGAGCTAGACCAGCATTTTCCAATATTTGGTTTGGTAGGTAAAAGATAGCTTCACTAGTCACTACCGATAGTTGACCGAAAGGGGCTAAAAATAGGAAACAAATTTCCTAATCCTTCTCATTAAACAGTAAATCTCGGAGCTATAAACAAAATAATAGCGCTTTATTCATATTTCTAGTTTAACCACTTTTTATCACTATTACCTACCAAAAGCTTATTCAGAAGCATAGGACGACGTTTATAAATCTATGTCCGAAAGTTCTGTTAGGTGATGCGCGGTCCAACCAACTTTGGGAAACAAGCTGGAACTCTCGAAGCTTACCTAATCAGTGTGGATTTTTGAGACTGAGCTTATTTTTTGATGAGCACTAAAAATGTTTGTGCTTTTTAATAGTATCGACCGCAAAAGAACTCGTATCAACGGCGAGTTTGGGCATTCGTGGGCTCTTCGTAGTTCTGCCAGGTTGTGATGGATGATAAGATGAAATTAGATTGTAGAACTTCAGATGAGCGGTGGACCCATGGATGTAACACAAAGGATGAACCCTTAGTGACGTCACGCATATATTTTTAAGCTCCGCCCTGAAGCCGGATTTTTAAGTTGTCAAATCTGTAAAATGGCGCTAATGTATGCGACCAACAGCGCTATGTGCTGTCAGCTGTCAGCGGTACCGAAATGTATGACGCGCGACGCCATATTTGAGAATTTTTTGGTTTCAACGTACGTTACATAGTTCCCGTCCTCTTAGCGTAGCGTATTTCGTCATTGGGTGGACCCGTCTGTTACTAGAATGGAGATCTGGCACGGGTAGCAGAAACGTCGGGACGACAGTTTACACGTTTGTCTGACGACGTTGCCCATAGAGTAGCCTCTGTCTAGCCTAACAACGAAGTGTCGAATTTATGGAGAGGCAATCCATAAAAGAAGGCTCCTGAAGAAGAAGAAAATGGCACCACTAAGAGTATATGGTTAGACTTGGCTAGACTGTTACCTACTTGAAATCGATGAGTTGGAGGATTGTCCTTAGTGAACGTAGAACATGGGTGCAATCCTTGCCCCTATACTGAATATAATGTTAATGTATTATTCTAGTTGTAAAGCCAGACCAGACGTTTGCGTAACATGTTTGTCTATTAAGTATCTGAACTTAGCAAATAGTTTATATTATGTTCTATAAGTATGGTTCTATAGATTAAGATAACACGACAATATAATATTTAATGTGGTTTCCTCATTGTTTCCTCCATTCATGCCACAGAACATTATTACTCCTAGATTCATGCTGTTAAATTATTGTAAGTATTGTCGACAACTTAAAAATCCGGCTTTATGGCGGAGCCTAAAAATATACCTACCTATGCGTGATGTCACTAAGGGCTTATCCTTTAGGTATGTTACATCCATGGTGAAAACGAGCATTAGACTTATACAGTACAGTTTGACGGAAGTTCGACAAAATTGTCATATTTTTAATCCTTTATGTTTATTTACTTATCGGATCCATTTACACATTTCGTTCATACCATGAAAGCAACAATAGAGACGATTAGATAAAATGTGGAGCAGATGATCGGCGACATCCTAAAACCCAACAGCAGAAAGAAAAGCCCAGGTCAAACATGCAGGAAAAGCACATGCCGCAGGTCTTTCCCTACTAATCCCACCTTTCTTTCTCCATAATATATTTTTCAACCGAATAAGAAATAGATTTCTTCTTCTAGACTCTTAAATACTTAGTTCCATAATGAGAGTGACAGGAGCGTTGCCTCGACGGCGCATAGCGTTCCTTATAAAGGTCTAGGGTAGGTAACTAGGTACATTAGATTTTTCAAAACTCTCCATAAAGAGGTGAAAGGAGGCCGAAAGTTAGTATGGGGCGGCCTTCACGCCGCAACTACTAAACCGATTTGGCTGAAATTTGGAATGGAAATAGATTAAGTAGGTATATCCTGGATTAACAATTAGGCTAGTTTTTATCCCGCAAAAATCTATAGTTCCTGTGGGATTTGAGATAAACCAAAATTGGAGATTGGCGGAACTGCGGACGTCCGCTAGTTATAATATTCTGAAAGTTTTTTTTTACTTTTGATAGTCTTTGATAGGCTTTAGGTCTAGGATGGAGCGCGCTTGCCTAGAAAATGGGCCTATTCACTCTCTCTTGAAGGCATATAGTGCCTTGTACTTGGCTGAGAACACAGAAGCTGGAAGGGCGTTCCACACCTTATAGCGGTATCTACTACGTTATACGTACGGCGTACCTATACTCAGAAACATGGAAGAAAAACGTTTCGTTCGAGTTCGCTGGACATTAACCGCAACCACAGTTCTCAATTTCATGCATTTAAGTAATTTTTTTAAGATATTATTCTCAGCAGTTATAGTTAGGTACGTTTAGATTAACATCCATAGACAAATAAAGGTACTTACCTAATAATAACTTATTTATGTGCCTACTTCGTTTACAGACCGCAAATTCTAGTGGATAAATCAAAACGATTACCGGTCCCCATTACCGTAACATATACAGAACCAAAGGAAAACTCCCGCAAGAGTATTCCAACTACAGTACATTTTATCGAAACTTCTGGCCGATGGGGAACCCGCAAACGACTTTCATTTAACGAACAACAGAAAAAAGAAAAAAATTGCATATTATTTCGGTGGTACAAACGTCGAAAAGCTTTAAAAGAACGCAATAGAGAAATCCAGTGTCAGAAGAAATATGAGAATTGTTTGAAGGAACTCCTCGAATTGAAGGAATCTAGGCAGAGAGCTCAGTCTTTGCCGCCTCCTGAAGAAAAGAAGTGGGTTTTATTACAGCAGAGACACAGATCATTGCCGCCTACAAGAAAGAACAAAGCTGTTCGCATTAGAGAAAAATCAGCTTATGCAAAACCAACGGCGCATTCTAAATATGTGCCTGCTAAAAAACTGTAAGCTCATATTTTTTCTTTATCAGCAATTTATTAGGCAACATCTAGGGACTGAGCCTTATATATTGATAAAAGTATGCAGGAATACTAACATTTAATTTTTTTCTTCAGCAAACGAAGGAAGTCTACATCGAAAATGTGCGCCAACTGCTTCTACCGCGCCTGCTGCAAATTCTACTGTTATCTCAACTGCATAATACTGTTCATTATCATTGTTGTGCTTGTTTTATAGCAATTCTATTTTAGTAATTATGATACAATCCTGTTACACTTTATGACATCTCTTCAATTAAGTATGATTTTTTTTATAGCGGAAAGTTAATAAAATAAGCAATATCACTCGTAGCACGATCTAATACTCGTAGGTACGATCGCTGTGCGGTCACATTTTACAATAAACAAAATTCATAGTTAATAGTTTTATTTGTAGGATATTAAAATATTATTATGATACAAGCGTTCACTTTGTTATAAGGCTAGGTTCACATTCTATAAATTATTCTTTAAGAAAATAAAGAGTATTTACTGCGCGGTAAATAAACTTGCTATCTATAGAATAGATTGAGGCCCGGTTTCCACCAAAGTGGAGGTGTGTTTTAGTAACCAATCAGATTTCGTCATTTTGACATCTCCGAAACTGAGGGGAGAGCTGCAGATGTCGAAATGACAAAATCTGATTGGTTACTCAAACACAGCTCCGCTTTGGTAGAAATCGGGCCTTAGCCATGATGGAACCCCTAAACGTGGAATGGCGTAGCAGTAGTTGTCATCAATAATTTTGACATTTTAAGGGGGAAAAACAAAGTTTAATTACTATTGTCATTACTATTCCACCTCTATTCCACGTTTATTTGTAAGGGTGATAAAACAAAAAAATATCATACATTCGTAGCGAATGAAACATTAATTTTAAACTTTCAAGAAAAAATTCTTAAAATTTTTCATGATAAAAAACAACAATACACTAACGGTAAATACTTACGCCATTACAAATAAACGTGGAATAGAGGTGGAATAGTTATACTCTGTTTTGTCATTTTCTTTCAAATATCAAATGGTTTATGACAGAGACGGATAAAGCAGTGTATACCTAACTATTCCAACGATATTCCAGTTTATTTGTTAGGCGGTTAGAGATCAGTTTCGCGCACCTCAAAAATACTAACATTCTCCTTTTCAACAATAACTTTCTTGCTATCCGTTCCACTTACGGACATGGCACACCTCTTTCTATTGGGGCTTAGTTCTACATTTACACTATTTATATTCTTTAAAGGCGACCTCACACCATCCGACACGGATTCGACTGCCAAACTGCTGATCGACGACGCTAAATCGGACGGCACGTTTCCATCCAAACAGTACATTAGAGAATCCGATATTTTATCGTCAGCGTCCGATTTATTTAAGATCGACAAATCTACAGGAGTAGCCGTTAGTACGGATCGACTTAGAAGGTACTCTTTGAAAGGTTCGGACAAAGATTTTGTTATATCAGCAGAGTTTGTGATTTCGTGTGTTTGCATTGTCTTTGGTTGTAAAATATCGCCGCTGGCACAAAGTGTGGTGTTCAGATCGTCGGCGCAATACTTCTTGTCGTGGCTCACGACAAATCGGGTGAGTTCGGATCGGAGCGGACTTATGTCGGAGTGCGATCGGACGTTTAAACGGTCCTTTACTTGGAGAGATGCGCTGGCTGAATGAGTTGATCTGAAAGAGGGAGATTATAAGGGTTATTAAAACTCATTGCCAGTCTACTACCGATTCTAGTATACGAGATTATAAGGGTTATTAAAACTCATTGCCAGTCTACTACCGATTCTAGTATACGAGATTATAAGGGTTATTAAAACTCATTGCCAGTCTACTACCGATTCTAGTATACGAATATTATAAAGCTAAAGAGTCTGTTTAATCAGGAACTACTTGATCCAAAGTAAAAAATCTCTAAGTGTTGAATAGTTCATTTTTCGAGGAAGAATATAGGCTATATTATATATCATCACACTACGACCAATAGGAGTGGGACATCAATGAGAAATATTTAACAACGGGAAAAAATATATCTTTTAGAGAACTTCCGTTGCGTGCACTGCGTAAACGGTAAACACAAAAATCATTTAATACCATAGGCTTATAAATCTATGGATACGGGTGTAATACAAAATTCACGAAAAAGTGTCCCGAGAAAACCTATATAAACGAGGGTACATGAGTATTTTTATAAACAAACTAAAACATTGTAATTTATGTCTTAAACCATTACTATACAGCCTAATTTTCAAACACGAGACTGAAGTGCGATTGTATATCTTTTCGCGTTTTGTATGTCATTCGGTTCGGACACTTTTTAACGCTGACCCCAAATCCTTAGTTTTTAAATTAATGAACTATAATACGACGGATTTGTTCTTCTTTCAAAATTCTAAAAAAAGTTTTCAACACCTTTTAAGATTGACTCATTAAATAGGATATGCAGAAACAAAAAGTATTTCGTCTGATATGGTTGTGAAATTAGCGATCGACAGGTTTCTACGACGATTGTAGATAACTCGTACGGCTAATTGCTGGTTCCCATCAATATTCTATCTATCTTCCATTTGCCCTATTAGAGATACCAATGTGACATAAGCTCCATACAAGTTATGTCAAATTTCTATCTCTAGTAAGGCAAACCATGGATAGATTAAATATTGGGAACCGCCATAAGGCTACAAGTCTTTGAGGCACGTAACAAATGAATACCTTTCACAAGAAAACGACGATCTCGTCATCATGTCGTCGTCGGAGGACACAAAGTCGCTGTCGTTTTTAGGCGATATCGAGCCGTAAATGTCGGATTCGGCGGACTTGGCCGACTCGTCCTTAGTTTCGGCGCTCTCGGGCATGCTGTCCCGCTGCTCCGACGTTATTATCAACGGCTTGCGGGACCTCGGGGTCATTATCGATTCCTACAAACATTAAACTTCTATAAATCTTGAATTCGGACACTGTTGGGCCTAAAATATACAGTATCGTAAATTCCAAACACAAAAAATATATATATACTGTATAACTGTATACTTTTATGTAGCAAAATATGCCAAAACGAGTTTATTCAAAAATCGTGTATGATTTAGTCGAGCTTATATTGACCTCATATTGAGATACATATAATAATTTTATCGCACAAAATTTGGTTTGGAGTAATCACTGGTAAATTCTCCGCCTAGATGTCTCCCAAAATCAAGTTTAGGCCGGGACAAGAGACTGGTACAAGAAAGCCTATCCAAGTTACATATTTATTCCATTTTAGGAATTACTAATAGTTCAAAAAACTAAGAACCGTATATGGCAATAACGTACGCCCTGAAATGCGCTCCGACGTACATATAACCTTTATTACGTAACTTATTGCTAACAAGTGCCAAAGATAAGTCATCCCGATATATTATGTAGTTTTCATAAGTGATTGCTAAAATAAAATAGACTTTAACTTGGCAAGACCATTGTACTACGAATTACAATATCGTGATATTATTCGATTCAGAATTCCGATTACTATGATGTTAGCACACACAGACAGAATGATGGAAAGTATGATAAAAAAAAGGAAAAGAATAGGCAATAAACACATGAATGCAAAAAGACAAAAACCATGCACACTGCTTTTGAGTATTTCAGTTTATACAACTACAAACCTGCATCGCTTTGGACAACTTCTGTGTGGACTTAGTGATAGGCGACATCGACGCTCTCCGGAAATTGATTGTATACGGGGTACTACAACCTTCGTCAAATACCTCCTCGGAGTATCCTGGGGTACTTGTTAAATAATGCATCTTGAACTCTATTTCCTCAGCGTTAGGGTTTTCTTTCGTTGGAGTGCGATCCAGGCTCTTTCTAAACGATTCGTCCTCCGAATCTTGATCGTCGACGCAAGAAACGCAAGACGTAGGCGTTCCGCGTATAACAGTAGATCTTTTTTGATACTTTTTGTTAATATTCTGAGTAGTTATTTTCGAGCGGAATAGTCTCGAGCGTTTCCTTGCATTTTTGGGGGTCTCCTCGTTAGTGTCTAGCGCACTCAAATTCGGTTCGGAAACGAATTTCGGGCTTAGTTTCCTGGATTTGTTAAGAGCGCCCTCGGAAAGCGTGCTTTCTTGGCTACAGTCGGAATCGTAATCGTCGTCCAACGATTCGGAACTGGCGATTTTGTTCGCTAGATTCTTCAACACTATACTCTTATGCGTCACATCGACTTTGTTGTCGTCTGTGTACCTTTTCCCTTTGGATTTCTGCAAAAAGGCATGCGTTAGCGACGCGATGTGAGAGAAAAGTTAGACGGAAGACACGAACAAAGACACATAGTTGTTAGTTGAACATGCGTGGGTTGCTGTTGAGAGAAATGTTACCATATAATGACATTCATGATCACAGTATTGTCAGGCAGTCAGTAAGGCTGAAAGAAAATTATGAGAGCTAAAAATTCGAGGAATGTGATAGTTTTAATAGTCTCGGCTGTGACAGACAGCCGATAATTTTAAATCCTTAATACATGGCACTGGCTTAGTAGTAATAAATAAGAAAAACTGAATATAAAAATGTGTAATAAAGAATATATACCTCCTCCACAGTATTGATTGATGACCCTGAACCCTTTTTAGGAGTTTTGTTTAGCAGTCCCTTGTTGAAGATGTGCCTCTTGATAGAGTCTCCGAAACTCCGTGAGCCGGCCACTTTGCCTGTTCGCTGGATTTGTATTGGAGTTCCTAAACACATTGATTGTATTGATAAATATATGTAGAGAACATCCTATAAATAGTTTGTTGTGAGTTGTGACTAACAGTAACTATGACTAACTGAGATTATGAGCAACTGTGATTATGCATAACTAACTTATGAGTTATGACTATCTATGGCTATTTGCGACGATAATGTGACTGTGGGTAGTACAGCTATTTGTAAATATAACTAACTATGAATGTGGCAGACTAGTTGCTGTTACTGAAACTAGCTGTGAATTTGGCAGCCTATGACTAACTATGACTATAACAATAGGTACAGGGTAAAGTAACGTATCTGTTCTGTAGGTTGACGAGGTGTCACTTGTAAAAATTTTTAATTTTTGACTGTGACTAAGTTTGACTATGACTATGCCCATACTCGCAACTATCATAACTTTGACTATGATTATACTCGCAACAATGATAACTCTGACTATGACTATACTCGCAATTATGATAACTTTGACTTAGACTACACTCGCAACTATGATAACTTTGACTATGACTATACTCGAAACTATGGGTGAGTTACCGTATCCGTTCTGTCGGTTGAAGTGCTTGACGAGGCGTCGCTTGTGCGCGGAGTCGGGCAGCGCCTGTATGTGCGCGTACAGCTGCGCGAGCGCCGTGTCCGTGGGGTTGCGCGCGTTCTCCGCGCACGTGCGGCGCCGGTCCACGAACGTGTACACCGTGTTCGCTGCCGTCCTGCAAACATACGTGTCTTAGTAGTTGATAGTTCAAACATGACGCTTTATGACGGGGAAGTAGGCGGCCGCGTCGGTGGCCAGCCGCTGCGACGCAGCGAAGCGAACACCCCCGAGCAGTGCCGGATCATGAAGAGAGCCACAACTCGCCTGTGACTCTCAGGCACGGTCGACAGTTACCTGTCAGTGATGCTCTCGTCCAGGTTGACGTCGGGCGACATGGCGCGCTTCCTCTCGCGCACGGTGAAGTAGGCGGCCGCGTCGGTGGCCAGCCGCTGCGGCGCGGCGAACACCACCGAGCAGTGCCGGATCATGAAGAGAGCCACAACTCGCCTGCGACTCACAGGCACGGTCGACAGTTACCTGTCAGTGATGCTCTCGTCCAGGTTGACGTCGGGCGACATGGCACGCTTCCTCTCGCGCACGGTGAAGTAGGCGGCCGCGTCGGTGGCCAGCCGCTGCGGCGCGGCGAACACCACCGAGCAGTGCCGGATCATGAAGAGAGCCACAACTCGCCTGCGACTCACAGGCACGGTCGACAGTTACCTGTCAGTGATGCTCTCGTCCAGGTTGACGTCGGGCGACATGGCGCGCTTCCTCTCTCGCACGGTGAAGTAGGCGGCCGCGTCGGTGGCCAGCCGCTGCGGCGCGGCGAACACCACCGAGCAGTGCCGGATCATGAAGAGAGCCACAACTCGCCTGCGACTCACAGGCACGGTCGACAGTTACCTGTCAGTGATGCTCTCGTCCAGGTTGACGTCGGGCGACATGGCGCGCTTCCTCTCGCGCACGGTGAAGTAGGCGGCCGCGTCGGTGGCCAGCCGCTGCGGCGCGGCGAACACCACCGAGCAGTGCCGGATCATGAAGAGAGCCACAACTCGCCTGCGACTCACAGGCACGGTCGACAGTTACCTGTCAGTGATGCTCTCGTCCAGGTTGACGTCGGGCGACATGGCGCGCTTCCTCTCTCGCACGGTGAAGTAGGCGGCCGCGTCGGTGGCCAGCCGCTGCGGCGCGGCGAACACCACCGAGCAGTGCCGGATCATGAAGAGAGCCACAACTCGCCTGCGACTCACAGGCACGGTCGACAGTTACCTGTCAGTGATGCTCTCGTCCAGGTTGACGTCGGGCGACATGGCGCGCTTCCTCTCGCGCACGGTGAAGTAGGCGGCCGCGTCGGTGGCCAGCCGCTGCGGCGCGGCGAACACCACCGAGCAGTGCCGGATCATGAAGAGAGCCACAACTCGCCTGTGACTCACAGGCACGGTCGACAGTTACCTGTCAGTGATGCTCTCGTCCAGGTTGACGTCGGGCGACATGGCGCGCTTCCTCTCGCGCACGGTGAAGTAGGCGGCCGCGTCGGTGGCCAGCCGCTGCGACGCGGCGAAGCGAACACCACCGAGCAGTGCCGGATCATGAAGAGAGCCACAACTCGCCTGTGACTCACAGGCACGGTCGACAGTTACCTGTCAGTGATGCTCTCGTCCAGGTTGACGTCGGGCGACATGGCGCGCTTCCTCTCGCGCACGGTGAAGTAGGCGGCCGCGTCGGTGGCCAGCCGCTGCGGCGCGGCGAACACCACCGAGCAGTGCCGGATCATGAAGAGAGCCACAACTCGCCTGTGACTCACAGGCACGGTCGACAGTTACCTGTCAGTGATGCTCTCGTCCAGGTTGACGTCGGGCGACATGGCGCGCTTCCTCTCGCGCACGGTGAAGTAGGCGGCCGCGTCGGTGGCCAGCCGCTGCGGCGCGGCGAACACCACCGAGCAGTGCCGGATCATGAAGAGAGCCACAACTCGCCTGCGACTCACAGGCACGGTCGACAGTTACCTGTCAGTGATGCTCTCGTCCAGGTTGACGTCGGGCGACATGGCGCGCTTCCTCTCGCGCACGGTGAAGTAGGCGGCCGCGTCGGTGGCCAGCCGCTGCGGCGCGGCGAACACCACCGAGCAGTGCCGGATCATGAAGAGAGCCACAACTCGCCTGCGACTCACAGGCACGGTCGACAGTTACCTGTCAGTGATGCTCTCGTCCAGCAGGGCGATCGGCTAAAAATGTATCAATCATTAAATAACTGTATCAATGTCAAAACACAGGTATTGACCAATCACAACGCTTGCATATCACGTTTTGACATTGATACTGTTCTTTAATGATTGATACATTTTTAGCCGATCGCCCTGCAGGTTGACGTCGGGCGACATGGCGCGCTCCCTCTCGCGCACGGTGAAGTAGGCGGCCGCGTCGGTGGCCAGCCGCTGCGGCGCGGCGAACACCACCGAGCAGTGCCGGATCATGAAGAGAGCCACAACTCGCCTGTGACTCACAGGCACGGTCGACAGTTACCTGTCAGTGATGCTCTTGTCCAGGTTGACGTCGGGCGACATGGCGCGCTTCCTCTCGCGCACGGTGAAGTAGGCGGCCGCGTCGGTGGCCAGCCGCTGCGGCGCGGCGAACACCACCGAGCAGTGCCGGATCATGAAGAGAGCCACAACTCGCCTGCGACTCACAGGCACGGTCGACAGTTACCTGTCAGTGATGCTCTCGTCCAGGTTGACGTCGGGCGACATGGCGCGCTTCCTCTCGCGCACGGTGAAGTAGGCGGCCGCGTCGGTGGCCAGCCGCTGCGGCGCGGCGAACACCACCGAGCAGTGCCGGATCATGAAGAGAGCCACAACTCGCCTGTGACTCACAGGCACGGTCGACAGTTACCTGTCAGTGATGCTCTCGTCCAGGTTGACGTCGGGCGACATGGCGCGCTTCCTCTCGCGCACGGTGAAGTAGGCGGCCGCGTCGGTGGCCAGCCGCTGCGGCGCGGCGAACACCACCGAGCAGTGCCGGATCATGAAGAGAGCCACAACTCGCCTGTGACTCACAGGCACGGTCGACAGTTACCTGTCAGTGATGCTCTCGTCCAGGTTGACGTCGGGCGACATGGCGCGCTTCCTCTCGCGCACGGTGAAGTAGGCGGCCGCGTCGGTGGCCAGCCGCTGCGACGCGGCGAAGCGAACACCACCGAGCAGTGCTGGATCATGAAGAAAGCCACAACTCGCCTGTGACTCACAGGCACGGTCGACAGTTACCTGTCAGTGATGCTCTCGTCCAGGTTGACGTCGGGCGACATGGCGCGCTTCCTCTCGCGCACGGTGAAGTAGGCGGCCGCGTCGGTGGCCAGCCGCTGCGGCGCGGCGAACACCACCGAGCAGTGCCGGATCATGAAGAGAGCCACAACTCGCCTGTGACTCACAGGCACGGTCGACAGTTACCTGTCAGTGATGCTCTCGTCCAGGTTGACGTCGGGCGACATGGCGCGCTTCCTCTCGCGCACGGTGAAGTAGGCGGCCGCGTCGGTGGCCAGCCGCTGCGGCGCGGCGAACACCACCGAGCAGTGCCGGATCATGAAGAGAGCCACAACTCGCCTGCGACTCACAGGCACGGTCGACAGTTACCTGTCAGTGATGCTCTCGTCCAGGTTGACGTCGGGCGACATGGCGCGCTTCCTCTCGCGCACGGTGAAGTAGGCGGCCGCGTCGGTGGCCAGCCGCTGCGGCGCGGCGAAGACCACCGAGCAGTGCCGGATCATGAAGAGAGCCACAACTCGCCTGCGACTCACAGGCACGGTCGACAGTTACCTGTCAGTGATGCTCTCGTCCAGGTTGACGTCGGGCGACATGGCGCGCTTCCTCTCTCGCACGGTGAAGTAGGCGGCCGCGTCGGTGGCCAGCCGCTGCGGCGCGGCGAACACCACCGAGCAGTGCCGGATCATGAAGAGAGCCACAACTCGCCTGCGACTCACAGGCACGGTCGACAGTTACCTGTCAGTGATGCTCTCGTCCAGGTTGACGTCGGGCGACATGGCGCGCTTCCTCTCGCGCACGGTGAAGTAGGCGGCCGCGTCGGTGGCTAGCCGCTGCGGCGCGGCGAACACCACCGAGCAGTGCCGGATCATGAAGAGAGCCACAACTCGCCTGCGACTCACAGGCACGGTCGACAGTTACCTGTCAGTGATGCTCTCGTCCAGGTTGACGTCGGGCGACATGGCGCGCTTCCTCTCGCGCACGGTGAAGTAGGCGGCCGCGTCGGTGGCCAGCCGCTGCGGCGCGGCGAACACCACCGAGCAGTGCCGGATCATGAAGCTGATCACTGGCGCGAGGGCTATGGAGTCTGCGTGAAACGTTTCCGGTGATAGCTGTAATAGCAATGAAGTTATAATGATAGTTTTAACACATTCTCCTATTTGTTTAGAAACTTATGTATTTGAAAGAAAAAACTGAATTTGAATCTTTTGTTTTTTATATATACTTCTATTTATTTCTATTTCTAAGTAGTACTTAAGCCTATATAGTCAGCACAATACTGCTAGTAAAGTAAAATACGTTCTGTAATGTTTGCTATAGTTAGACAATTGTACGATAATAGTACTCAACTGTAGTAGCAAATGCTGAGTCCCAGCTCAGCTTTTTCTTTCTATTTGCTGTGAGCTTGTAAGAAAAACACTTACCTTTCTTGGGCAAAGCAAGTGTGGAGTGAACATAGTGGCCAAAGTATCTGGCGACATGCGATTGCTGGCTTCATTATCGGCCACCAGTCTCAACAGGCCAAGCAACCGCTGCAGAAAGTTGCGATGGGAGGGAGCGAGGAGCAACAAGAGCAGCTGTAGAGCAGTCAGCAGCTTGGACTCCGATGACTCTGCATGTGGGGGATATTGGGCTGGAAATCAAATAATAGAATTCAAATTGAAAGACAAAGAATTTGGAACAGCTGGAACAATTTTGGGAAGACTTTCACAGGCAGATAGAGAAATTCGCATGGATTCTTCTAGGTGTAGGTAGGTAAGAGTAATATCCAAGAAAATTGCCATGGAAATCTTCGTTAGCTGCCTTGAAATTGGAATTAAAACATCAAAGAAACCATCTTTGACAAATGTATGTTATTGTAATAAACTATTCTCAAACTATCAGACCTTTATTTTATTACTCCCCCCCTCCCCCTATCCTCCTATCCCCATCATCCGTCTGTCCTACATGCTATGTGCCCCGCACATTGCCACTTCGGCTTCGCAATATGTTGCACTATATCAACAAGTAGTACAATGTAATTTAAAACTAACCAGCCAAAGTGCAATAGGTTTGATAATACTGATCCATCAGCAGAGGCTGGGGCAGCTCTGCCAGGAATCCCTTCAGCACGGAAGCACAGTCATGCACCGAGAACCTTCCCTCAGAGAGTCCTAGGTTGGAGCCGGTGAGCAGCAGCTGCCGCAACTCTTGCTGGCGACTCAAGGAGCCCGTGCGTCGGAATATTCCTTCTTGGGTCACATCTGAAATTTAATTGGTGAAATATTATACTTTGGCATGATGACGCCTTTAGATAACCAGCAAGTATAGACACATGATGTTGTAGTGAGTTTTGACTCTCTGTAGTCGCCAGAAATCATCAGCAATTGTGAACGATTATAGACTTCACGGTTTTTGGAGCACGCACCAAAGGAAATGCGCGTAAGTGCACCGATTTTTGGCCCATAATTTATTCACCAGCAGACAACCAATGGCCAGCAACAACAGCAGCATTATGCAGGTGAAGATCATCGCCTCTAGTTATAAGATGCAATTAGGACCATACACCTCTTTGCAGATGCAATTTATAGATAGTTCTTTGGTTAAACTGAATCTAGCTCAATTTAATTTTTATCCCATTAGTTTTAGCCTTGGGCTCTGCTGTGTGAAATTTGATTTTTCACCAATCAATTCCCAGAATAAAAAGTAGCCTATGTTTTAATAGTTTGTCTGTACCCAGGCCAATAGTGCAATGTAAACAATACACCGTTTCATCAATTAATTGTATAAATGACAAGACAAGATTTAAAAAAAATTGGAAAGAGATTAGAAAAATAAACAGTTACTCACTGTCAGGTTGAGATAGGAACTCTATCAGCTCATGGAGCCTCAACACTCCATCGTCAGTGATGGAGTTTGCTTCTTCAGCTTTCTTTGGATAGCTAGCATTTTGACAAATGGGAGTTTTGGCTTTCTTGTGGAAATTCCACCGGAATTGCTTTGGTTTGTCCGTTGAACAGTCAACACTGGAATTAAAATATTTATGTAGTCTATTTTATTATACTTTGAAATGTATTGCATTTTTTGTATAACCATATCCAGTAATAAAGTGGCAGTTTTTTTTTTGTTTATATGATAGACTAGGCTAATAGAACTATTGAATACCAAAAATAAAAAATAATTTTGTTAAGGCCTAAGCTGTTATAATCAAAACCAAGTACTTTTATTCTAAGTAGGTATTTTTAATATTTGGATATTCTGTACATACCTATACGAATAAAATCAAAGTGATATAGAATTTTCAAAAGTTGTTAAAATAAAGTTGTAAGTCCACTAGACAGAGCCGAAACACAAAAAATTGTCTGCCCAGTTATCTCTTTTTCTATCCTACTTTAAAGTAAAGGATGATAATACTACTCAGGGCAGGGTTCGTCAGTCTATCGACATTTTTTCTGGATGGATGATGGATATTGATCCATCATCCATCCAGAAAAAATGTCGAATGTCGGTTGATTGAATAGAATAGGCAGCTACTAAAAAAGAATAGAGAAACTTACTCGTCTGTGTTTATATCTACAACGAATGATAAATGCATTCGCACTAATATGAAGAATTGTTCCAAATTCTCATTCCTAAGCCTCTCTATCAGTTTTAAGTCCGAAGAAGTCATATCGGTGGATGGTAGAGAAAATATCACAATGCGCCCCGAAATCCGTTCATATTTCAGCCATAATAAAGATAAGTTTATTCTTTGGATATTCCGTGATTAGTATTGATTAATAAATTAACGTAATATATTAAGGTAAAAAAACATTTTGTTCATAAACTTTTGTACGTATTTTGTACTTGTGCCTTCTTTTTGTTTTCAAAATTAAATCAAACTGTCGGTTGTCAAAACAATAACGGTTCGTAATCAAAGAGTAGGTACCCACTACGTTTTTCGTAACGTTCAGAATTAACGAACGATTCGTAACGATCAATTTATGCTTATCTTTCTAGGCTGTGTACGCAATGACGAAATACGCTACGCTAAGAGGACGGGAAAGATGTACTCCTGTATTCAATATTATTCTATGTACCCCTGTATTCAATGTATGTGACGGATAATATATTGAAGCTAAAAATTTCTCAAATATGGCATCGCGCTTCTTCACACAGTACCGCTGTTGTTCGCAAACATTAGCGCCATTTTACAGTTTTAAAATCCGGCTTCAGACAGAGCCTAAGTGCCAGATCCTTTAATATGTGGAATCAATGCGTGGACGTAATATCTCAAGTTGTGTAGTGGTTTGTGGTAAGTTCTAAGCCCGCCAAATTCAAACGATTCAAGTTTTATTTTTCATGTGAAGATAATATTTAATTTTAGGCAAAATATGCCTATAACGTGTTAGAGATACTTATAAAATAAGTGAACTAGCTTTTGCTAGAGTGAATTCGGTTTTTCACAAATCTCGTAGTTTATCTCGTAGTATGTAGGATAGAAAAAGTCGTACTTATGTTTGATCCATTGTGGCATAACTGATGAACAGTCACATATTATGTGAATGTTTCTTGGCTAACCAGAAAACTTAAATTCACATGATATTATCATATTATTATATGTAGATAAATAAATGATATGATTACATAATATTTTATTCTTAGATCACAATCATGAAATTTAGACCCTACTTTATACAAATTTTAGAAGTTTTCTTTTCATACAATTTTCATATAGTTTTCTTATATGGGTATCAATAGGATCAGGAGGAAAATGAAAAAAGCTAATTGAAGATACTATGAAGAATATCAGCTTAAATTTTAGATTTTATTTAAGAATTTTATTGATAAAAATCAACATTGTTCAGAAATTAGATTTCTTAGCCAGACAGACTTCATCATAAATGGATTTATTCATAATAAATTTTTTATAGATTTTTTGTGTCAGAACTTGTCCAATAGCTCCAAAATAGATTAAGATTTTGTTATCTTAGCTGAGTAGAAAATAATAAGAATATTATTATTTTTGTAAGGCAGCAGACAAAAACTTGCTTGCTGATATTGCCTCTATAAAATTACATAAGTTTAAGCAATTAAAACATGTCATCATGTCCTAAGTCTGCTAGTAAGTTTAGACCTCTATCTTTGAGAGCTTTTGAAAGCAATTTCTGTTGTTCAATTTTGGCATCTTGTTCTCTTCTTTGGGCATCTAAAATGTCATCCACTGATACTTCCGTCAACGGCAGATTGTCTTCTTTATCTTTATCCTGAAAAGTGTTTTTGGGTCGATCAACTTTTATTGGTCCGACGGTACACGCATCATGTCCCTGAATAATAATTAATAAATATTAAATTATAAAGAGTTAAATTGGTTTTAATTATATTCCTTTTAATATTTACTAGCATTATTGTGAACAATATTTTACTTGTTTTATTAATTTGTGCGTAGTTTCATGGTTGTCCAAGAAACTAAATGCAATTTTCCAGTACTATCACATTTGTCCCGAAATCACAATGCATTAACAAACTTTGCATCACGAAAAACATACTATATCGACCATAAATACCTAAAACACTTCTTGTGTATTGTCAATATTTATGAAACAAGAAGTGTATTAGGTATTTATGGTCGTGATAGTATGTTTTTTGTGATGCGAAGTTTGTTAATGCATTGTGGGACATGATGCGTGTACCGTCGGACCAATAAAAGTTGATCGACCCTTTTAACACATAAATATTTTATTAGTGATGAAAATTTCTACTTTCTCAGGATGGGGTAGAGCTATGAAGTTAAGAATGATACCAAATAATGAGGTTTCTGGTTATTAAAGGTATAAAACTTCAAGCTTAGTCAATTCACCCACCTCTTCCGGCAAAAAAAAGTCCATTAGTCACAAACAAAAGGACAACAAAGGGCAGCTATATGGGTTTGTCTTAAAGGTAGAGAATGGTTGGTTGAAATATTCCTAAAAGATATATCAATTCAACAACTGTCTCTCTTACTCAATCTGTACACCTGTGGACTATAGTCCATAAGATAGCATCTGATGACTTAATGAAACTTGCAGTCTTTATGGTATACCAGTCCTACAGATGCCCAGAGCCTCAAATAATATCGACGACCATAGATACTCACGATTTCCCCCAAAAGCACGACGTTTTCTCCTCGAACTATGAATATTCCTCGAGGGATATCACCATACTCCTTTCCAACATGTATCCTTTCAATAGTCCTGTGCAGGACCAAGTTAGCGAACTGGTCGACGGAGCGCAAGTAACCAATCAACGTCCTTCCATCTCGTAGCAACACCATCAGTTTCTCTTTATGGAACAAGCGGTATATAAAATTTTGTAAAATAAAATTACATAAATTTTATAGAAATTAGTATGAAACGTACTGTCTAACTCGTCAAGTAAATGAGCAGTCCCTGCTAGCGGGTTCACGCTATTAGACATCTTTGTGGGTTATTTTCAAGTTTCAATGCTTTCTAAACACAGCGTTTTAATTTCTCTAGATTAATTAATTGCTCAAGACATAATATCTCACACCTCATATGTTCCTGGTCTGTGCCACATATTATGGTGTTTTTTTATGTCTATGTCACACCACACATAGAACTTCAGAAGCACTTCAGAAGTACTGAACCAGTGTTGCCAGAGTATACTTAGCCCAGGTTGCGATTTGTAGGTTCAAATGTTGCCATTTGAAACCAAATGTTGCCATTAGAAAAAACAAAAAACCGGCCAAGTGCGAGTCGGACTCGCGCACCGAGGGTTCCATACTATAAAAGAAGTAAAACATTAAAAGAATCACTTTTGTTCATGATTTTACGAGTATAATTTACATATAGGTACTTTTGTTGGCAAACCGCAAACCTAACTTTGTTTTCGGCGGATTATTGTTATTATCAAAAAAAGTATAATAGTTAGAGAGTTGATTTTATTTTTCCCGTAAAATATACGATTGATCATAATTATTTCAGATTTTTCGATTGGTAAACTTCGGAGATAAGGGGGGGGGCAACGATATTTTTTTCGACAGTTTGCCCAATAAATCAAAAACTATCAGGCATAAAAATAAATTAAAATCAGTTTTAAAATACACAAGTAACGCCCTTTCATATGATACCCCACTATTGTTACCTCATTTTGAAATTTTGACCACCTGGTTTTCCCCCCTTTTTAAATAAAAATAAAAAAGATTTTCAATTTTTTATGATTGCAATGGCGGCGCGCCGCAATTACCTACAACTATTCCAAATTTCAGGTCGATAGCTTTAATATTTACTGAAATAATTGAGTGTGACAGACGGACGGACGGACGGACGGAGAAAGTCTCACCATAAGGGTTCCATTTTTACCAAATTGGTATGGAACCCTAAAAACCTGTAAAAAACGTTCTGTGCCTTTTAGTAATATAAAAATATTTATACCTACCTATTGAGTACTGTTTTATTGCTCTGCATTTTGGTTGATAAAAATTTAAATCGAAAAAAAAATCATGTACATCCATTTAAAAATAATAAGATGGCAACACTTTATTTCTTTCATTTGTTTGAAAATTGTATCCGACTAGAGGACTTTGTAAAATTAAAAAAAAAAATCATTTGTTTGACATTGACATTGGTTTTTCAAATAGGTCTATAGGTAGCTTCTTCGATTTAAACAATTAGGAGGACGTACCAATAGATTTAAAAACAAAATTATTAGAAAACCACGAAAAAATTTCCTTTGCATCGCACTACACAGTGCACACAGTCACGCACAAAGAATTTATTTAAAACACTGCGTATTAATTATCTGCTCTGTGGTCACTAAGTTTCTTCCATTTTTGTTTACATAAAATTACTTTTATCTCTAGCTTCACCAAAATAGACCTCTTGCTGATAGAAATATGGGTACAATTTGTTTGTCTATTATATAAGTATTTTCATTTGGGAATAAAAATGCGTTCAAGATTTTGATTTTCTTCAATTCGATGAGTTCAGTTCATCTGCGAAATAAATTCGATATATTTTTTTTTACCGATGATCGCGCGACAAGTCGAAAAGTTGCCAAAAAGTTGCCATTTGAGCTCGGTTGCCATTTGGTTGCCACGAAGGGTCAAATGTTGCCAAAATGGCAACCACATGGCAACCAAAGTTGCCAAATGGCAACGCAGTACTGAACACAAGTTTAGTGCTGTGGTTTTGTGTTTGTGGTCCACAGATCACTTTTTTTTTTTTTTTTCTTTCTCTTTGGCTTTACACAGATAAGCCAATGTCAGGTTAAAAACCACAGATCACTATATTTGTGGTCTGTCTCTGTGTCCTGTGACAACCACAGAACACTATTAGTGACAACTGACCACACACACATAAAATATACCTGGCACCACTGGAACAAATCTTGCCGCTCATAATGGCGTCGCACATGTCACGCAAGTCTAGGCTACAATGAATAAATGCCATGGGGCGTCTCCATAATTTTGTTATCTCTATTGTTATTTGTTAAAGGTATCTGTGGCAAGTGTCAAATAAAATTTTTGATTTGAATTTGCTTTTGCTCTTGGAACTTTTTCTAAATTCTAAAAATGCAAGTGAAGTGTGAACAGTGAAACACAACAAGCAAGTGAAATGAGAATTGACTCATAATAATAAATTCCATTTTTTAACATTCCACAATCCACGCCAAACAAGTGCAAAAGTATTAATGGTTACTAGGGAGTCTGTGAAAAGGTGAATACAGTGTCTATGTTGTAAAAGTAAAACCCCACGATGGATCAAGACGACGAAATAAAATCGGGATGTTTATTGTTTCCGCCAGCCGGAGGGAATGTTTTTAGTAAATTTCCTAAAAAGGTATGTTTATTTTTTAAATAAATCATAATATACCTTTTCAATTCATATTTTATTTGAGATAAAGTTATTCCACATCCAGAGTTCTTTGAAAGCTTTCATTATAGTTTCAAGGAATGTTATATCAACAGTACTACTTAGCATAAATGAATATATTTTACAATAATTTTCATGTTGCGTGCTGTTTTTATAACTAACGGAAATATCTATTCCTTACATACTGGTTTTAATTGGGTTTGTGAATAGCTTCCACAAGGTCTGAACATAGATACATATTGTAGGAATATACAACTAAATACATATTATGTGTTCACACTATCTTGAAATTGGCCTTTTCCAAACCTTTTCTCTCCTCGATTACACATGACACCAAAATGCTTTTGTACAGCCCATCATTAGCTTTAAAATGTGAACCTTACAAATTCAGCCTATTTAGGGTGCCTTTGGTAATTATAACAACATCATTAGGTTAGTTTGACTATTGTTGAGCCTAATTACTAAAAATATTCCTTATTGATTTACAGAAAAATTGGCAGCAGAAATACTGTATACTCTTCAATGCTAGCATACAAGGTATAGAAAGACTCGAGATATACGACAACAAAGAAGATGTTGCTTCTGGGGCCATACCAAAAGTTATAACACTTGAGAATTGTATAAAAATTACACATACTAGTCCAAACATGATAACTATACTGGCTAAGTCGCATACCCAACAGATCAGTGCTCAGTCAGAGGCGGAAACTCTGGAATGGGTGACAGCATTGCAGTCTGTAGCATTTCGAGGGAGGGATGCTAGCCCCATAAGTTGTGATGAAGACAACGATCTGTACTGTTCATCTGGAGAGGGAGTCTTCTCTGTTAAAATGTGCTCCTCCGAAGCTTCAACGAGGTGTGGATTTGAACCCATCAGATACTTACTGCTATTGACAGCCACAGCCATTGAACTCCGAGATGTCAATGACAACAAATTATACGCCACTTGGCCATACAGATACATACGACGGTACGGTTACAGACAGGGTAAATTCACTTTTGAAGCTGGCAGGAAGTGTGACACGGGTGAAGGAATTTTCCATCTCGAGCATCCGAATCAATCAGAAATATTCAAATGTTTGTCTCTAAAAATGAAGACAATGAAACAAATGATTGGCAACGACAACCTTAACAGTCCAGAGCATGCAGAGTTTAACATTCAGCCCAATGGTTATCTGATTCCTGGATCTAGAAGCCCATTGGTGGCAACCAAGCCCGACGATCTGAATTTGAGCTCCCTTTCCTTTAAAACAGCCTCTGTTTCCAGCCATCAGACTATAACTACAGAAAGAGACAGTATTCCCCTCCTGATGCCTAAACCAGCATTGAAGCCTAAACCACAGAAACCACCTCGTAAGATCATTAACCTCCATAAGCCTATAGTCAAAGATCTTCCTAGTTCAACAGATGAGAGTATCGACTTTGGTCGATACAAAAAACTTGACAACTATGAACCTATTGAGCAAATCAAACGAGACCAGAGTCCTCCTTCAGTGCCGTATGATAAAGTTGAAGTAAGGAGTGAAGCTTGGAAGACGTTGGGCATTGATAATCCAGACCACACCGAGTTCACACCTAACTTGGGTGACAATCCCAATGTTATGAAACTTATATCAAGATCACAGGACAATTTAAACACAACCGGGCCAGAAGCTTCAAGAATTATTCTCCTACCCAGCCCTGTAGTTGACCCTGAGGATGAGAACTATGACAGATTACAATATTTTGGCTCCACAAGTAAATTAAACAAGTCCTCAAAGTACAAGAAGATTGAAGCTCGACCTAACACATTAGCTCTGGGTGATCCCAAGAGTAAAGACACTTGGAATGATTACGATGAGGTGGAGAATGTTATGCAACCAGCAAGATTGGCTGATGACTCTCACTTAGGTTACGGAATGATACGGAAACCCAACACCCCTGGTCCTCAAGTTCCCACTGCAGCCCAGGCACAGGCCTTGCAGAACCAAGTGGGCCTAGAGGATGTTTCACACAATATTTGCAATGGTACAGATTATGCGATTGTTAGCCGTCCAAAAAGGGTTTAATAAAATAATCAGTTAAGTTTCTATACATGAGATTAGATTTTTAAGACTGAATGAGACTATGAAAAAAATTACATTTCAGTGTTATTTTGCCATTTTTATGTTGCCTATTTTTGTGTCTTACCTATAATTGATTTAATTCAAAAAGTGTTTCAGAATGATATTCCATATTTAATCTTTAAGGTAGGAATTACTAATTATGATATAAACATAAAAAAATATAAACACTCCATGGGTATAGATTTAAAAGTATTATATTATAAAACATTTCCAGAAAAAGATCTTTAATAAATCTGAAACCATTAAGTGAAATCATGAGTGCTCTCAGTTCAGCTTAGTGCTTGAGTTAATTCTACTTAATTTTATTTTGAATAAACTAGATAATTTCAGAGAGAATATTTAAAATATCAGTATAAAGAATCAAGAGAGGAAATAGTAATGTTTTTTCACATCAACATAAGGTAATCTCGAATAACTCTCAGTATTGCATCTAATTCTCAATTTAGATTAATGTGTAAAATAAATATTATTATGACACTTTATAATTATGGTTAAAAAATTTAAAGTATTATATAAAATTTGAGACTGTCTTAGCATTCCCATTTTAATGTTAACTTTGTATATTATGTTGTAAGCAATTTATAGTATGGAAAAAAAAAGAAACTTGAATACATTTTATAGAGATTATTCCATACTTATATCGAATTTACATGTGATTGTTACTGTGCCTTATATTTCTAGTATGTCACGAGTTTTTACAAAGGGTTACCATGTTAAATTTAAAATTCATTGAATTTCTACAATACACACTTGACTCTAGATTTAATTATATTATAGTTAAGTATCTTATGAATGTAACCATATGGTGCCAATATAAGTACAATGAATAAGTTGAAAATATCAGCACAGAAATGTGGTGTTAATAAAATGGATGTAACTTTTTATTTTAATACATATATTTTGTTTATGAGATCGCTATGTTACTTACATATTTTGTTACTATAGATATTGAAATATTAGAGGAGCCATAAAATAAATAAGCCATGTAATCTTCTTTAAAACATGTTTTATTTTGAAACCTACAATAAAGCGATTCAGTTTTTGAGTCTATCATCTTTCTATTGTCTAACATTGTTATCCAGAATTAATGATATTATTACTTTCCTCCTGAGAGTAATAATGCGTTTTATATTGCAGTAGGCATTGGCAAAAATTATTTATGAGTGAACCATGCAATTTAACAGTAAATGGAACATATTGTGTGATGGAATTATTTGCCAAAAATAATGTTGCAGTCTACCTAACCTTGTATGTGAAAGTGGCAAATGATTGTCTGCAATTTTTATTTTTAATTGAATGTATGCAACAATTTTTTAAACATATAATTGATGATTGGCATCACAGCAGAATATGGTTGGTAGCCCTTCCTTTTTCTTTCATATTGTAAGTAAATTTTCTACTATCATAATTAATACTGCAAAGTAGCAGAGTTAAAAGTACAGTGGAAATAAAATATACTGTATGCTGCTGTTAAAATCTATTTAATATAACTAAATATAACAACTCAGAATTATAATAAGGATCTAGCTGGTTGTACATTATAGCTAAGCTGCATGCAAATAATTTGTTTTAGTCTTAAACACAGCCTGCAGAGACAAAAATTATTTATTGTTTAGCAAGAGCCTTCTTCAATCCCTGTTTTTTTTTCAACCAGCCTCTTCCCACAGTTCACTTTATCATTAGTCCATTATAATTACTGGTCTCTTTATTAAGTCTCTGTCAGTGAATTTCTGTCTCCTTTAATTATCACCTGTACTTCAATCTTGCCTATTTTCTATGCTATTTTCTATAGCATTTACTTCTCAATACTCATAATGACAGTATATTTAGCTACATAAAGCTGCTAAGTTACAATGTACAAACAGTGAATAGTGAACAAACTAGCCATCTAAAACTTTAGTTTCAACATTACAAACAATTTCTTGTGCAATAAACTCTAAATCATCTGACATAATCTTCTGCACTGTCTCCCCCTTCTCTGTCATTATATCTTCAATATTCTTCTTGCCATTCATATCTGAGAACCAGTTTAGGTTGTCTGCAATCAAATGTTTGTTCTCACAACCATCGCATATAACTATTACAACACCTTTGTAATAAGCCAACTTCGTGATGAACTTCGAATTGCGTGTGTCACATTTCTTGCACGTAAACATGAGTTGAAACTTTCCTTCTGTTTTTTTTGGCTCACTCGTGAGTTGTGTTGCATCGAACTTTGATAACGTCGTGCTGAAATGTCTTTTAGACTGGATCTTGGGAATGGAGCACGAAACTGGATTCGTAGGGATTAGAAATCGCCTGCCGAAGAACGAATTCCCATTACTCGGAAAATACACAACATTGTTCAACAGTCTCGGTTTGTGGTATTTAACCACGAAATCTATTAGTGTTTTACAGGACATTTTGGTCAAAATATTATAGAATTGTTATTTGTACTTAGTTGATATGATTTCAACAATACACCACTTGGTTCTTTTGCTGTTAAGCACAAATCTAAAAGTTGCATCAGCTTTATACGTATTGTTTTATTTTGTTTTGGGTTTTAGGTCAAAGAGTATATAATCACTACCGGTTCCTGGTCTGTGATCACTACGTGTTTTAGGTTAGCCGTCACCTGTCAACACCATAATATTCAATGTAGGTACTCTGTGAACCATAGACTACTAACACTATAGGGCACTGATCTCCATAGAGCACCAAGATCCCGGCTCAGGGGGGGTCAACTTACTTAAGGAACAATGGGTCCGTTTGTGGGGGTTACAAAGTGCGAGCGAGAAAGAAAATTGTGTTGCTATTTAATAAGATAATAATATTTTTAATTATTAGACTAGCAACCCAGTCATCAAATTTTACTTATAATTCATTTTTTAAGATTTTTTACATTATATGTATTACTTAGAAATAAAATACAATCTAAGTATACAACGAAAATAAATAAAAAAGGGCTGTGAAAAAAATTGAACTTATCAATTATCTGTGGATTTCAGAAAATTTCAAACAAGTTTTAGTCTATGTTTTACTCTACTTGTACTTGTCTATGATTTCAATATGGCCGATTTCTATTTTTTGTTGCTTGATTGTGTCGTATATTTTCTTTTTTTTACGGTTTTTTTTTTGTTATAATCCACACTTATTTTAAACAGACTCTTTACTAAATTCCGCTGAGTCGAGCATTTTGTATTTGTAATAGTGTTCACGTTCAGAAGTTATGTAATATTCAGTAAGAGAAGAACTCAAGTTTTACCTTTTACCAATAAAAAAATGAGAGACAATTTCAAGTGTGGAAGTGCCCGTTATGATAAATATTGTACTCTGTGTGTGGACGGTTCTCCTGCTAATGATCCAAACATTGCATCGTTTTCCCATACCTGGGAGAATTCGTTTCCTGAGTCCTGACAATAGTTTGTTCTTCAAGACATACCATTAGGTAAATCTTAATTTTAATTTTGTTTGTATCATAATCATGTACTACTATGTAATAATAATCATTGTAATAATATTGTGGTTCAAATAAATTATTTAACACACAGTTAATTATCTTTTTTTTCAGTCCCAATCGATTCCTGTTAAAAGGCGTAATTGCAAAAGTAGTTAATGAATGAAAAATGCAATATAATTTTATGTTGTATTTTCTTCATTCACGAACTACTTTTGAAATTGCGCTTTACTATTTTTTCAAAAATAAAATATATAAAACAGGTGATTTAAAATTCCCGCTCAAAGAAGTTTCTGGGGGGGTAAAGATAGATGGCGTTCATATTACGTGGCCCCATTGTCTGTGTATGAAGTTGGTATTCTTCCCGGCTAGAGTAATAATGTTCTGTGACCAAGATTTACTGTCAAAATCACAGACCGAACCGAAAGAGTCAAAACTCAAAATGTTCGTGTAGGTACTTAAGTTAGGTACTATTATAGGTACTATCATCATAAGTAACGCCATCTTATGCGCCACTTTACAGATTAAAAATAGTCACGCTAATTTGTAGATGGGGCTTATCCATATTATTTCCTAAGTCTGTGACATGATTAGTTTAATGTTCTGTGGTTAGTGGTCTATGAAAGTGATCACAGCTGCAGTTTTCGGTCTGTGGCTGAAATCTATATTACTCTTTGATGTAACCTCAAAAAATTAAATTAAAAAAAGTAATTTTACAAATACATGTAGATAAATTTTAAGTTTTTGTACAGTAGTAACTATGTTATAATTTTCTAGTTATCTTATTCATAAGTATATTACCTATATACTCTTTGTAAGTATTTACAGAAAATATTATGCTTGTGATGTGGAAATAAATTAGGAAAGGAACAATTTGCTGCTAAAGTTAACAAAAAGTGGCAAAAATGGAACCAGTATGGCTTAAACCTGATTTAGCTGATGAAATTATAAAGAACGATGATATCTTTGAGCAAACACAAAGTATCATTACGGGTAAGTCTGGATAAAAATTTATTTTTTAGTATATCATGGTACCTACTCGAAAATTTAATGGAACTGGAAAAGTAAACTGACTGTTTACTTGCTTCAGATTTATTTATTATAAACTGAGAACGTAGCGGTGGACTTATTTGATGGACAGTAAAAATAATAATAAATTTTTATCGTAGGTACCTATACTGAAAATAACATATTGTGTAATATGAATTTTGCAGATGTGGTTTCCGGACGCCTCGACATACAAAATTTGGCTGAAAACATGGCCGGCGTATTAACAAATAAGAATGCTGAAAGCAGAGAACGAGGAATGAAATTCTTCACAAAAATCCTTAAAGAAATCCCCAAAGATTATTTAACAGAGATGCAAATAAAGTTCATTTCAAAATTTTATGTGGATAGACTAAAGGATAATCATAGAGTAATACCACCAGTACTTGAGGGGTATTTAGCTATAATTGATATGAGGAACTATAATGTACAGTACAGCGGGGAATACTTCACTGTGTTATTCAGAGAAGTGGCTTGTCAGTCGCAAGTGAGACAGGATAGACATAATATTTATTTGACAGTAGAAAAAATTTTGGATAAGGATGTTCAATGTAAGTAGTATCTCTACTGTTAGTTTAAATATTCTTAATCATGATTGAGATGATGGGCATAAATCTGACAGATTGGCGGATTGGCAGTAGCTATTTTATCTCACAAACCTTTCAAAGTATATATAGTATTTGATTGTATCATTACATAATCCTAGATATTTTCTTTAATATCTTCAGAGCTCCATAAGTTGTTTAACCAACTTCTCATTTTTTGTCCAAAAGTCCAAAAAGTTCTGAAAGTTGTTGAACCAACTTCTCAGGTTTTAGCCAATGGTCCAAAAAGTTCCCATAGTTGTTTAACTAAATTCTCAGATTTCATGAATCTCAGTTAGATGCACAATGTTAATAAATGTTGCACTAAGATTTGGATTATATTTTACAGATGTAAAAACTCTCGGTCCAGATTTTGTGTATGGATTAATATCATCAATGGATGGTGAGAGAGACCCACGGAATTTGCTGTACCTCTTTACGTTCCTGCCAAAGTTCCTAACACAAGTGCCTTTGGGGCATTTAGTAGAGGAGATGTTCGAAGTGATTTCATGTTACTATCCGATCGACTTCCATCCTTCTCCCAATGACCCCGCAGCAGTTTCCCGAAATGACCTGGCAGCTGCTCTGTGCCCTTGTTTGTGTGCTGTACCAGAGTTTGGGGAGCACTGCCTGGTTTTGTTGATAGAGAAGTTGGATTCCAGTCTCCGAGTTGCTAAAATAGATTCCTTGATGTTATTGGTATGATAATTTATTACACACATTTCTGTTAAGGAGCACACCACGGCTGTGCCCGCGAAATTCAAATTTTTCGTGGTTTTTCGCGATTTTTAAGCTAATAAGATATAATAGGCTTATGGCCGTCAAATTGCGATAATCCCAATATCTTCTTCACGTGTTTATATAAAAATCTCTGCTCGAAAGTGTCGAGTTAAAGAAATTAGTCCAAGATTTGCGAGTTACTTACATAAAACTCGATACTCGGATTAATTTCCTAGGATACACATTTTTATGCAAAGATTTTGATATAATCATGTAAAGATGATACTGCCATTCTCGCAAATTGATTGTCATAAGCCTATCATGTCTAATTAGCGTACTAATTGCAAAAAACCACGAAAATTTTGAATTTCGCGGGCAGACCCGTTGAGTTCACGTTAATCTTAAGATATCTCAAACAGGTTTTAAAAATCAGACAGTTTGAAAAAATATTTTTAACAACTAGAAATTAGTTATGATGGTACACTCTAATTTTAAAAATTCGTTTAAGCAATTATGGCCTAAGCTTGTAATAGTTTTAAATATGGCAAATTATTTCAGGCTAAAAGTTGCAAAACTTTCAAAACCGAGAGCTATGGTCCATTTTTAAAGACATTATGGTCATCTTTACAAAGGGAGATGTCTCACAAGACCGACGAAGAGTTGAAACTGGCAGCCCATGAGGCTCTTTCAGGTCTAGTTGCCAAGCTAGCTACTGAAGCAGGCACAGACCAAGCATTTGAGAATTTTATCAAGGGAATCCTGATTTCTATGCAGACAGCAGTAGCCGAAGCGACCACAGTCCACCAGTTTGTCCAGGCAGCAAAAATCTTGTTAACAACAGCCAACGCCTCTAAACAGTCGTGCGAAATGATAACAAAGTCGATGATTCCTGCTGTCTTAGCATACTATGAGTTCAAAACTAGCCCCAAGCTGCAAATAGCCAGTTTAGATTTCTTAGGTGATCTTTACGACATGGCCAAACATTGGTCTGTTACGGACCAGATACAAGCACAGGTCGATGAAATCCCTCAACTGTGCCTCAACGCTGTTAGCATACCGTCCAAGGAATACCAAATCGCTGGCTTCAAGACCCTGATAAGAGTGAAGAGTGCGTTGAAAATTGATTTAGTACTTCCGTACGTCGAAATCTTAATTTACAACATCCAACATTCCCAAGATGATGATCTTTTAAGCATCTATGTAGAAACTGTCCACGTTATAGCTAGGAAATTCCCAGAGCTGATAATGAGTTTGGTTGTTAAAGGAAAATGTGATTTAGATAACTTGACAAGTGACAAAATAGCTCTACAGAAACGGTTAAATTTACTGTCGAATCTCGCTAGTATAGATGATTTTACTAAAATAATTATTGAAGAGATGCTTAAAGCTATAACAACTAAAGACATAGAGGCGCCCAAAGTTCTAAAAGCCTTGAATGATTCAATATCTAATACAAGTTTGTATTCTGATGACAAAGTAGCTCAAATTGAAAGCGATCACGGCTTAATAAATTCAGTACTAACTTGGCTTTTAGATGAAATCAAAACTGGTACTCAAGAATCTATTGATCATGCTTGTACTTTAGTTTCAAACACTATATGCAGCTTGTCTTCGGACAAGCAAATGGAAATTTTATCAAAGCACACGAAGTATCTTTTAGAAAAATGCAAGACTGATGAGGCATACTTTCAAGTGCTAGAAAGTCTTTACAGATCTATAAACCGGAGTGTGTATAACTCGCATTTTGAAGAAATAATGACGTCAGCACTGAGCCTTGCATTGAACAGTAATTCAGATGTAGTGAGGTTGAAAGCGTGTTATTTGATAGCGCATTTCCTGAACAAAGCAGAAAGCGGTCAGAAATTTGAGTTAATGTATGAGAGTTTGAAGAACTACTTGAGCGGGTGCAGCAAAGACGATGTGGACTTGTGTCCGAGGCTGATATGTTTGTATGGTTGGATTACCAAAGCACTAATTTTGCGAGGAAGCGAACTATTTCAGTTTTGGCTTAAAAAGGTAAAGGTTTTATTCATTTATACAGGGTTAATTTTAAAATGCGCACAATCTATATGATACTCACCGTCGGTCGCACAGTTTTGACAAATTATAAATCCGGCTTCAGGGCAGAGCCTAAAAATACATGCGTGACATCACTTAGTGCTGATTTCCTGTATATATTTAATCAATGAGTCTGACTAATTTCGGATATAGAATGGTCTTATTTAGCGAGGATTTTTATAATATTAACATATAAATAATACCATTCCTAAGAATTTTTTTTGATCAAATAAAAATAGATCATGTTATTTCTATAACTATCAGTTGGGTGTCAGAATTAACGTGAACTCAACGGGTCTGCCCGCGAAATTCAAAATTTTCGTGGTTTTTTGCAATTTGTACGCTAATTAGACATGATAGGCTTATGGCAATCAATTTGCGAGAATGGCAGTATCATCTTTACATGATTATATCAAAATCTTTGCATAAAAATGTGTATCCTAGGAAATTAGTCCGAGTATCGAGTTTTATGTGAGTAGCTCGCAAATCTCGGACTAATTTCTTTAACTCGACACTTTCGAGCAGAGATTTTTATATAAACGCGTGAAGAAGATATTGAGATTATCGCAATTTGACGGCCATAAGCCTATTATGTCTTATTAGCTTAAAAATCGCGAAAAACCATGAAAAATTTGAATTTCGCGGGCACACCCGTGTTGTGCTCCTTAACCTTATATTATTTTCTTTTTTTTTAGATTGTAATGTCCATATCAAACTCCGATTGTAGCCACGCAGGGTCGGAGGCCATCCGCACTATAGTAACTGACCTGCCCCACTGCCTGACAGCGAGGCTCCACTGCCGGACCAGCCTCCTCTACAAGCAGAGACTATTCCACACATTTACTAGCATGGCCGAAAACATCGGTCCCCCGAATCAGGATAAGGAACCCTATTTTCTCAGTTGGGCATATGTGTTGGAGAAAACGCCCAGAAGTGTGCTGAATAATGAAATCAGTAAGGTGAGTTTACGTTACTCTACCATAATTTATGTATTTGTAATGCAAAAAAATGCTTGGACAATGTAAGCGCCTATGTCTGAGGATGCTGCAGAGTTGGAACGAAATGTGCCTAATCGTTTTGAAAGATAAGTTGTACACAATCCTTTTAGTTCTTTGAGTACTTATCATAACTATATAGATTTTTACAAAAGCTTCGCAATGTGTAAGGTTTTTATTCAAATTTTATTTTTGAATACAAACCTTACACAACACGAGAAACTTAAAAAAGTTTGAACTCTTTGGAGTTTGTATTTGTGTTTGTATTTTGTAGTTTCTGGAGTACAGTAAAGTAAATATAGACGTTGAGTGATAGTAAACTGCTGTAATAATATTCTAGAATCAATTAGTTTTAAGAGCCATTGCAAAATAATGATAATGGAATAGGAAACCCGTCTGAGTTGTTGTGCAGGGCGCGTCACAACCATCTTAAACTTGAAATAAAATTATCACCATATACATATCCTGTTAACCAGAACCCGTAAGTTATACCTATGTGAAATAGAGATATTTTTAATTTGGTTTCCTGCCAGAGGGAAATTTCGATATTGTATCTTCACTAACACTTTACTTCCTTGGTGCTGTTCTATTTTTATTTTTTACTAGCAAACCCAGCGAACTCCGTTTCGCTACCAGATGGCTTTCCCGCTAAAAAGATTTTCCCGCTTTTCTGTTGAAATTTTTCCTGAATTTTCTTTGCTATAAACCTCACGGTGCCCGAGACCTTTCCAACGAATGCAAAACCGTGGAAACCGGTTCGTGCGTTCTGGAGTTATAGCGTCAGGAAGGAAAACCCGACTTATTTTTATATAGTAGATTCCCATAGATAATGCGTTTTTTTCAGTTGGTGCCTTTAGCGATAGATGCCTTAGAATACGACAACAAAGACCTGCTCGTAGTGATGGTCGACTTGCTCACTCAGTTCGTGCGAGTGAGCGGCGCGGCGGTGGGGCACAGCCTGCAGACCATACTGCCGAGGATACTCCATTTGACCACCTACGCCAAGTCTATGGTGAGTATTATTTGAAGTGAAAACTTCTTTATGCTCTATGGCCATTTTTGAGATGGTTAAAAAATGGAAATCGTGACCATCAGGTATATTTAATTACTCTATGCCGTAACATAAGTATAGGTTACTTCCGTTATCATAACCGAAACTCCTGAAACAAAAAAGAGTTGAAAATAAATAAAAGTCACAGTAAAGTACACTTTTTAGTGGATAGTCAAATAATTAAAAATTATGCATAATTCATTTGAATATTCTGTATTTACATACTTTTTACGGTCATAGGAGGCAGAGAAAAATTATTGTTTTTCGTGAAATCATTTCATGATTTTTTTCACGGACTAGAGATATAAGAAATAGCTTACGACCTACTCTTAGACCTACCGAACATACACAGAAAATTTTATAACAATCGGTCGAGCTGTTTCGAAGGAGTTTGGTTACAAAAATTGGCACGAGAGTTTTATATATCAAAAAAATGGGAAATGCTTTCCAAAAAACCAACTTCAAATGCCACTACAAAGAGTGAAATAATTTTTAATGTAGGTACCTACACCAATTCGAAGTCGGGCAATGTTTCATGCAATCCCTAATAGTCCTTCTTACTTACTTGATGTGCGAAGAAATGACGAAGTCATAGACAATCGCCCAACTTCGAATTGGTGTAGGTACCTACATTAAAAATTATTTCACTCTTTGTAGTGGCATTTGAAGTTGGTTTTTTGGAAAGCATTTCCCATTTTTATTTTTTACTTTGTCCCGTTTAAAATAAATGAGATGATGAGTAAGCGGGAGAGTGTGTGGTGGTGAAATGTGGTGGTAGAATAAAACGGCTGAAATAAAATATAAAATATTTATTCGCCGTACGTGCCTAACTCACACAGTCTCCGCACTAGCTCACGGGAGCACACAATTTGTAGGGCGTGGGAAGCCTTTATGTCTTTCGCTTAGGTCGCAGTCGATTAGCACTTCCCTGGTTATTTAGCGGGAGTGAAGCAGACGCTCGGCGACGGAGGTGTGATGGCGGGCGCGGCAACAGGAACCCGCACACGAGCCGGGAATCTGGAGCTCGGGTATGAAGCTCGGCGGTGAAATTAAATCCTGGAAATTGATATAACCAGGCCTAAGTATGTGGTATATCAAATTTCCGTTCTGTCTTCCACTCCGGCGTATAAACGCAGAGAAACTACCAAAACGCAGTATAGTTTGCCGGTGTGGTGGAAAATCAGAACGGAGTTACAATAATGTTGAGAATAGGCTGAAGGCCGGGAAATATAGAAACAGTAATGATTTTGACAAAAATTATATGATGTGAAAATGAACCGTTAAATGACGTTTGAAAAAAAAGATGATGCAATATGCATATGTTGGTTGGCAATTTACATTACAAATAACAAGAGAACATGAAAACTACAATTAAAGAAGCGGAAATTAACGTTAAATGATTGTAATAAAGCTGAAATAAATACACGGTAAAACAAAATACGAATATGAGCAAAAGTGAGGTTATGGTGTGTTTTAAAGTGCCAAGACAAAACTTACCCTAATACGGGATTTAAATATTCTCGCCGATAAATGGCGGTAATAAGACGGCCGCAAACAGAAATAATTTCGGGCCAGCCTGAATACAGCTGGCACGAAAAATTGCGCGTGTATTCGCTAACGCACGAATTTCACGCTCCTCCAATGGCCGCAGCTCGAAGTGGCTCGAAGTGTCATCCCGGTCCACAGAGTCGCCCGCGTACGTCGCTCATTTTTTCGGCAAAGCTAACGGCTACGGGCTCGGGTCTTTTTGGACTACTAGGATGTTCGCTCAATATCAAAATGGTTGCACAGTAATTAAAATAATAATATATTTATAATAATTACTATACATAGATATAAAAGTATATACCAATTAAAAATTAATAAGATTATATTATTATATGTTTTGTAACATTTCGTTACAGTACCCCCTTTCCCACCTAGGATTTTATTTAAGATAAAATCCGCTAAGAAAATATTAGAATCAATAACTTACATTCAATTTCATACATTCTTTCACTCGACCTTTCATTCATCTCCTATCAAACTGACGTCTCATAACTAAGACGTTATGAGACGCGTCCTTCCATAAAGAAAATCCTATGTCTATTAGCGACATAGGACTTTTGCAAGAAATGTTAAAACGATGTAAACGGGAGGGTAATGCGACGAAACAATTACAAAACCATAAATAAATAAAAAGAAGGATATAATGTAATATAATAGACATAATTGTTAGTATTTTAGGTAAGTATTATGTATTTTAAGGTCTTTAATATGCCAAGTTCCCAAATTATGGCCTGACATGTCCTCTAGGACGTAAACAAGTGGCGAGCGTTTTTCAAGTACTCGGCACTTGATATATTTAGGGGCTAACTTTTTGCTGAAGAACTTGTCCTTGTCTGACAGGACGTAAGCCCGTTTATAGACTATATCTCCTACTTTAAACTCATGAGGCTTACGTCGCAGATTGTAGTTTGCAGAATTTTTGACGTGGGCGTGGTAAAGCGACTTCTGCACCTCGTCAAAAATTTTGCTTAGGCATCCAAGATTTTCCGCATAGATATCTCTTGGCAAAAATACAATCTCATCCCCTAAATCGTTGTCAAGGTAATGAGAGCCACAAGGTACGAGTTCGCGACCAAACACTAAAAAGGATGGTGTGAAACCAGTGGCCTCGTTGACTGAACTGTTAATGGCGAATTGTACCGCTGGAATAAACGTATCCCAGGATCTGTGGTCTTGGTCTACAAATGTTGAGATACAAGTTATTATAGTCTTATTATATCGCTCCACAGTGTTCACCTGAGGCGTATATTTTGGCGTAAAGAAAACGTTAGGGATGCTGTACTTTTTAAACAATGCTTCCGCAGTTTTGGCGTGGAAAATGGTCGCGTTATCTAGAAATATGGTCTGTGGGACACCGTGGTAAAGAAACAGATTCTCCTCCAAGATCTTACATACAACATCGGATGTGGCCTTTTTTATTGGGAATATTGAGCAAAATTTAGAGAAACAGCATGTTATTACTAGTATATAGTTATTACGCCATCTAGTCGTCGGAAGCGGGCCCATGAGGTCTATTGAAAGCATCTGAAACGGACGCGAACAATGTTTTGGCCGACCCATTTCTCCTAGTGTCTGATGATTTTGAGATTTGTATTGCAGGCAAGTTAAACAAGAACCTACATAACTAGATACATCTCGGAACATACCAGGCCAAAAGTATTTAAGGGCAATACGACGGTAAGTTTTAAAACTTCCTAAATGACCGGCTGTTGGCTCATTATGATTTTCACGCATGACCTGTTCACGGAGCTCAGAGGGGACAACCTCTTTCCATGAAAATTCATCAGTAAGTTGACATTTATTTTTACTTAATCTAAAGAGACAATTATTTTTAATTTGATAATTTGGAAAATTTTCTGGTTTTGTGAGGCAATTGTTATAAATGTTTTTGTACCAATCGTCACTAGTAGTCGCGACAGAATTGGTAGTGACAATAGCGGACACAGGTACGGCTCTAGATAACGCATCTTTAATGACGTTGTTAACACCACGACGGTGTTTAATTTCAAAGTTAAATGCTGACAAACGTACACCCCAACGCGCAAGTCTACCTGTAGGATTGTTTAGTGACAAAAACCATTTTAGCGCGCTATGGTCCGTGTATACGGTAAAAGTTTTCCCGTTTTCAATATAACAACGCCAATGCTCTAATGCTGTAAGGACGGCTAGACACTCGCGTTCTGTGACGGAAAAGTTCTTTTCTTGAGGCGTTAGGGATCTGCTCATAAATGCAATGGGGTGCTCAGCGCCATCTATCGTTTGCGTGAGTAAAGCGCCCACGGCATAATTTGAAGCGTCACAATGGATTTCGAAAGGATGGTCATATCTTGGGCAAGAGAGAACTGGAGCAGAGACCAAACATTCCTTTAGTTGTTTGAAGGCAGTGTCAGCTTCAGCAGTCCATAGAAAAGGTGGCGCGTTCTTTTTATTTGAAGTTAATTTATTGAGCGGCCCTGCAATCGTACTAAAATTGGGGACGAAACGACGGTACCATGTAGCAGTGCCTAAAAACCGTTTCAGTTCCTTGCGGTTAGTAGGAACTGGGAAATTTAAAATAGCCTGTACTTTATCAGGATCGGTCCTCAATCCGTTAGCGTCAACCACATAGCCTAAATATTTGAGCTGACTGCGGAAGAACTCGCACTTTTCTAAATTAATAGTTAAATTGGCTTTACGCAGTTTATCTAGAACCTTAAGTAGAAGAGAGACATGTTCTTCGAAAGTTGCGCTGATGATGATGATGTCGTCTAAATATGCAAAAATGCGGTGATCGACATCACCTAATAAAGCATCAACTAACCGTTGTTGAGTGGCGGGAGCGTTCGTCAATCCAAACGGAGTAGTCTTAAAGCGTAGAGTACCCCTACCCGGAACGTAAAATGCAGTTTTGTCTCTGTCTTCCTCAGCTATAGGTATCTGCCAAAAAGCTTTCGATAAATCTAGACTGGTTAGAAATCGAGCATCACGTAAGTTGTCCAGTATTTCCGAGATGTATGGTAAGTTGTAGGCGTCTCGTTTGGTAACGGAGTTAAGTTTCCTACTGTCGAGGCAGAAACGAGGCTGTCCATTTTTCTTGGTAACAAGGAGAACTGGTGACTGCCAAGCGCTTTCACAGGGCTCAACCACATCTAATGCTAACATTTCATCTACCTGTTCGACAAGGATTTTCTGTTTCTCGGGGGAAAGTCTGTAGTACCTCTGTCTTATAGGTGGAGAATCACCGGTGTTTATGTGGTGAGTAATTAATTGGGTTCGCCCTAAGCCACGACGTTCGAAAGAAACATCTCGAAACTGTTCAATGACATTGTCAACAATAGCCTTCTGAGTGGTTTCCAAATTATCATAAGATTGAATTAAGTTTCCCGATGTAGTAGTGGCGGCTAAGTCCTTAAACGGTGCTACTGATATATTCAGAGAACCTAAATACTTCGGACATAAATTAAAAGCTCGCCAGAAATCTATGCCTAATATTAACGATAATTTAATTTCGGGAACAACAAGTGCTTTAATTATATGAAACTGTCCCTCAAAATGAATAGGTAAATTTATATAACCTAGACTGGTGAAAGAATTTCCACCCGCAGCGACTATCGAAATTTCGTCGTTTTTAATTAAGTGAAGGCCACGACTGAGTAAAACGTCATGTGCACCATTGCCAAGGATCGATACTGAGGCACCAGAATCCAGGAGTCCAGAAGCTTCTACGTCATTGATTTTAACATTAAGGTAAGGTCTTGTATCATCTAATGGTTTAGTTTGCAGAATTGTAGCAATTTTATAGCAAGCAAAATAATTCCGAATAGTGTCAAGCCATTTTTTCCACTCTTCTTTATCCAGATGGCCTTTAATTGGTGGGAGACTGCTACAATTCTGCCGTCTTAGTTTTTTGAATTGCTGTTACAATTTGGACACTCTGGTTTCTTCACATTTTTAAGACCACAGCGGAAACATACAACTTCAGTACTTTGGCAATTTCTAAAATTATGTGTAGTATTTCGACACCTGGGGCAGTAAACTTTCTTAGTATCCTTAGTAGGATTAGTAGAATTAATTGAATGTAAATATTTTTTATTTATGTCGTTAGTATTACTAGTGTTAGGTTTAGAATTATTATAATATTTATTAGAGTTATTAAAATTTGAATTAGAATTGTAATTAATTTTATTATTAGAAGAGGTATCAGATTTGTACGCAAATTCGGGAGCTAGTGTATCAGATGTCGCAGCAGATGGTTCGTGAAACTGTGATAAACGCGACTGAACATTTTCGTAATTCCGACATAATGTTCGCAACTGTTCTATGGAATCAATCTGAGTACAAGAAGCTAGCGTACTTGCGTAACATGGCCGAATATTGTGCAACACGATTTCGAGTTTGTCTTCTTCAGGCAAGGGTTTCGACAGGCGTGCAAACATACCAGATAAAATTGAGAGGTAGATGGTGATGTTCTCGGTTTTACCCTGTGTTCTCGCGCGAATCTCTGATAAGAGGCGGTAATCGTAATCGGACCTGTCAAAATCCTGCCTTAAGAGAACAGCAAGCTCGTCCCAAGTAGTAACTTGATCTTTTACGCTGCGGTACCAGTGAAGGGCATCATCTACAAAAATCTCTGTAGCGTAAGTGAGAAGTTTTGTACTAGATATATTCCGAGCCAAACTAAATTCATTTGCTCGCTGAATAAAAGAGCGTACGCAGGACTTGCCATTAAATTTTAATTTGCTTATCTCCGAAGAGATTCTACTGCTACCTTCGCATGTGACTGTTACGTTAATAGGAGTAGCAGATGTTGCAGGAGGCTCACTACTAGGACCAGCTGTAATCAAAGGATCGACACTCTTCTTTTTTAAATTTATAAGTTTGTCATACAATTCTTTAAACAGCATGCTACATTGCACATGACTGTCCATACAATGTTTAGTATGTCCAGGCTCAATCCTATTGATCCGATGATAAAGATGATGCAGCAAATTTTCATGCCGGGACAAAGTATTTTTATCGGTTACATCCGAATCAAATGCAACATTAATCCTACTAAGTAAATCAATGCAGCTGGATAAGTCTGCGTCAGGGTCCAGATGGGAACATAAAATGTCCTCTGCGGGGTACAACTGACTCAGTTTGTTAATTTGTTTTCTGAGGTCAGCGACCGTAGCAGAAGGTGTTTCTCCCCTGACCGCAACTTCATATTCCAACTCGGACTTTTGTAAGGAAAAATACCTAATCGGAAACGACATGTTGTATAGTTAAAAATAATTGGGGAAAAAAAATTGAATCAACAAAAAAAATTATGTGACAACCCTAAACCGTAACAATAATGTAACACTAAACCGAAACAAAAAAAACGCAAAAGGGTATGTTGTGTATTGGCAAAATAAAATAAAATGAAAAGAAAAATCTCCGTTCTGTTACAAAATCAATTAATTAACAGAACGCTTTGGTTTGACTATGATGAGAATGAAATATGAATGAAAGAAAATGATGAAAGAAAAAAATATGCAGCTAATGTGAACGCGGCTTTATAAAAACTAAGTACGTGCTAAGGCACACAAACTATGCAAAACAAAGTTAATTAATTTCAAAAAATAATATAATATTTTAATTTAACATAAATGATTTCTGTACCTGATTGTACCCAGCGCAATACAAAACAAGTTTCTTAAATTCAATTAACGAGAACAGAAACGTTTGTAACAGAAACTTTATATTAAACTACCTGCGTTCACCTTAGCTACGGCAAACCAAAAAAATTTAGCGTTTAACAAAAATAACCCGTCACCGTACAAAACTAACTACTATGCGACAAAAGCGAAAAAAGCAGAAATAAACCACGTGAAAGGGCGCCAGTGTCCCGTTTAAAATAAATGAGATGATGAGTAAGCGGGAGAGTGTGTGGTGGTGAAATGTGGTGGTAGAATAAAACGGCTGAAATAAAATATAAAATATTTATTCGCCGTACGTGCCTAACTCACACAGTCTCCGCACTAGCTCACGGGAGCACACAATTTGTAGGGCGTGGGAAGCCTTTCTGTCTTTCGCTTAGGTCGCAGTCGATTAGCACTTCCCTGGTTATTTAGCGGGAGTGAAGCAGACGCTCGGCGACGGAGGTGTGATGGCGGGCGCGGCAACAGGAACCCGCACACGAGCCGGGAATCTGGAGCTCGGGTATGAAGCTCGGCGGTGAAATTAAATCCTGGAAATTGATATAACCAGGCCTAAGTATGTGGTATATCAAATTTCCGTTCTGTCCTCCACTCCGGCGTATAAACGCAGAGAACTACCAAAACGCAGTATAGTTTGCCGGTGTGGTGGAAAATCAGAACGGAGTTACAATAATGTTGAGAATAGGCTGAAGGCCGGGAAATATAGAAACAGTAATGATTTTGACAAAAATTATATGATGTGAAAATGAACCGTTAAATGACGTTTGAAAAAAAAGATGATGCAATATGCATATGTTGGTTGGCAATTTACATTACAAATAACAAGAGAACATGAAAACTACAATTAAAGAAGCGGAAATTAACGTTAAATGATTGTAATAAAGCTGAAATAAATACACGGTAAAACAAAATACGAATATGAGCAAAAGTGAGGTTATGGTGTGTTTTAAAGTGCCAAGACAAAACTTACCCTAATACGGGATTTAAATATTCTCGCCGATAAATGGCGGTAATAAGACGGCCGCAAACAGAAATAATTTCGGGCCAGCCTAAATACAGCCGGCACGAAAAATTGCGCGTGTATTCGCTAACGCACGAATTTCACGCTCCTCCAATGGCCGCAGCTCGAAGTGGCTCGAAGTGTCATCCCGGTAGAGTCGCCCGCGTACGTCGCTCATTTTTTCGGCAAAGCTAACGGCTACGGGCTCGGGTCTTTTTGGACTACTAGGATGTTCGCTCAATATCAAAATGGTTGCACAGTAATTAAAATAATAATATATTTATAATAATTACTATACATAGATATAAAAGTATATATCAATTAAAAATTAATAAGATTATATTATATGTTTTGTAATATTTCGTTACAACTTTTTAGTGGAAAACAATAAAATGCACAAGGCGTTGTAAAAATACCCAAATCGCTTGAGGTGTGTTCATAAAATCTGAAGAGATCCCTCAATTTCACCAAGATCCCATCATCAGACCCTGACTTTAGTCATCAAATCAGTGTCTGCTAGCAAATGCACCAGTAACTATAAAAAATTCCCAACTCGCTTCAAGTATGTAATGAAATGAGTGACATTTCATTCATTTGAATTTGCCGCGCTTCGCGTATCAGCTGTCTGTCGCGTACATTATGATATTGATCTGTGTCTATGATTTAAAATGGCGTGTGACGCTCAGAATGTTTTGTGCATTTTATCGTTATAAAAACTTATAGAAAGAATGTGATTGAGGACTCGATAAATAGTGAACTTTAAATGTCGTTTCTTTGTTATTTCAGGTGAGATAGAAGTGTAATTGTCGTAACTTGATAATAACTTGATAATTGTAAATATTTGTTAAATAAAACAAATCTTTGTTATTTCAGAGAAACAATTTGTTGTTTGTTTTTGGAGATCCTCAATGTCTTATAAAACGACATTTTTGTGAACTAAGAGAATATGGACTTCAGTTTGAGTTTACGATGATAGCCTCAAATGATGGCAAATCAAATGTATTAGCTATAACCTCAATATCTACTGAAGAAGGAAAATGTTATGTTTTACCCGAGGAACTGAAGCCGGTGAGTCATCATACATATATTGTTAAAACGAACACTTTCACAAAAGTAAAAAATAGCATTAAAAAAAGACACCAGAGTAGAAAAGTATGGATAAAGTTGGATGAAAATCTAAAGAAGACATATGTAGATGAGGAAGGTAATATGCAATTTTTAGATCAATATTTAGATGAAGTGAGCACAACACAAGCAAAGGACAAAAATGACACTTTGCAACAAATCTTGGAACAATTAATAGAAACTACAACTAAGAAAGAAAGTCAACATAACTTATACCATATCTCAGAAAAATTTATTATTGAAAAATTCACAAGCAAAAATCCTAATGCGATGCAATGGATAGAAATTTTTGAAAAAGAGTGTGCGCGCTTTAATATAACAAAAGACGAGACAAAAATAGATATTTTGAGGTTATTTTTAGATAAACCTTGTTTGGATTGGTATAGCTCGATGATCATAAAACTAACAATAAATTCTGAATGGAGTGAATGGAAAGACAAGTTTTTAGAAACTTTTAAAAACCAAGGATGGGACATAGTCACATATGCTCTCGCATTTAGGTATAAAGAAGGACAGTTAATTGATTATGCCATAAAAAAAGAACGGCTTTTATTAGATATAAACAAATCTATAGATTCCAAAACAATGATAGATCTTATTGCAACTGGTTTACCTGGATTTATCTTAAATAAGTTAAACAGGGATGAACTCAACAACACTACTGACTTGTTCAACGAGATAAGAAAATATGAAGGCACGATGTATAAGAAAAACTCAACTAACATAAAGAGCAGTACATTTTATAATAAAAATAAAACTTATGAGAAGAAGTCATGTAAGACTTGTGAGTCTTTGGACAAAGGAATTAGATATCATCCGGAGGAGTCATGTTGGTTCAAGAAAAATAAAAATGAACCTGAAAAAGTTCTTAAAACTAAAAATGTAAACAATAACTCCATAATTGAAGTAGACATAAATACTGAGAAAAAAAACTAGTAAGCACACCATTAATCAAAATCAAGCTTTTATTAGAAAATAAACTAGAAGTGAGTGGTATTTATGATTCAGGCTCACAGATTTCTATAATAAATTCAAGATTAATAAAAGTAAAAGAAAAAAAAGATGATGTGAACATAGCATACATGAAAACGGTTAATGGTGTGAAGAAGATGGATGGCTTGATAACAATAAAAATTAAAATATTTGATTTAGAAGAAGAGGTGGATGTATACATAGTAGAAAATGAAGATTTTGATGATTTCATAATCGGATTAGATATGGTAAAGAAATTCAGATTAACCCAAAATGAGAACTTGCAGATAGAACAAAAGAAAATAACAAATAAAATAGACAGGATGTCTAAAGATAACAGAAATGAAGATAATAATATAAAAAAATATACAGTAAATTTCAATGAACACATAGAAACAGAGGAATTTATAAGTATGACAGACCATTTAGATAATCAAAAGAAAATTGAGATAGAGAAAATTATAAAGGAATATAAAACAATATTTGCTAAGGACAAGTATGATATAGGTTCAGTTAAAGATTATGAAGCTCGCATAGATTTACAAGTAAATAAATATTGTAGTAAAAGACCATACAGATGTACAATACAAGATAGATTAGAAATTGAAGAGCAAATATCGATGTTACTAAAGAACAATTTAATAGAAGAATCATACAGTCCTTTCGCTGCTCCAGTGACATTGGCGTTTAAAAAAGGTGAAAATAGAAAATCCCGTTTATGTGTAGATTTCAGAGAGTTAAACAAAATAGTTATACCACAAGCTCAACCATTTCCTTTGATAGATGATCTAATTATTAAAACTAGAAATTGCAAGTATTTTACTACACTAGATATAAACTCAGCATTTTGGGCAATACCATTACGGGTGGAAGACAGAAGTAAAACAGGATTTGTCACACAAGATGGCCACTTCCAGTGGACCTGCCTCCCTTTTGGCTTGAAAACATCACCAGCAATTTTCCAGAGAATCTTAAGCAATATTCTAAGAAAACACAATCTCACAGGATACTCGGTTAACTATATTGATGATATTTTGATATATTCGTCTACCTTTGAAGAACATATAAGGCACATTAGAAATGTATTAGAGGCAATAATTAAAGAAGGCTTTAGACTGAAGTTTAAGAAATGTACCTTTGCTTCAGACTCGGTAAAATACCTCGGCCATATAATTCAGAACAATTCAGTAAGACCACTAAAAGACAATTTGATTTCAATAAGGAACTTTCCAACTCCTAAGACGCAAAAGAACATCAGACAATTTTTGGGAAAAATAAACTTCTACCATGACTATATACCAAGAAGTGCAATTATTTTAGATCCATTACACAATTTATTACGAAAAAACGAGAAATTTGTATGGTCAGAGAAATGTGAAGAAGCATTCAATCTGATAAAAAGATATTTATGTTCGCAACCGGTCTTGGAAATATTCGACAAAGACTTACCAATCAAAATCTTTACCGATGCATCTTTGGAGGGCATTGGAGCAATATTAAAACAGACACAACTAGATGGTAAAGACAAACCGGTGGCATATTTCTCAAAAAAATTGAATGAACATCAAAAACGGAAAAAGGCTATATATTTAGAATGTCTTGCTATGAAAGAAGCTGTTAAATATTGGCAGCACTGGCTCATCGGAAAACAATTCACCATTTACTCAGATCACAAACCTCTAGAGAACATGAACATTAAATGCAGGACAGATGAAGAATTGGGTGATCTCACATACTACCTATCTCAGTATGACTTTACCGTAAAATATATACCTGGTAAAGAAAATGTAGAAGCAGACTGTTTGAGCCGAAACCCTGTATTAGAACCAGAAGATAACAGAGAGGAAACATTGAGAATAGTTAATTTAATACAAATAAAAGATATAGTTGAAGACCAAGAGAAAAATGAAACAATACGAGAAAAGAAACAAAATTTAATACTAAAAAATAATATCTATTATAAAAAAATAAAGAAACAGGAAAAGATTATCCTCTCAGAAGAATTTAGTAAAAAACTTATAAAAAAGGTGCATGAAGATTTATGCCATATTGGGATCAGACAACTGCAGAAAAAAATAAGTTCAATATATACGGCTATAAACCTAACAAAAAATATCATAAATATTTGTAAAACATGTGAAATATGCATAAAAAATAAATCAAGATGTCAAAAAAAAATTGGATTAATGTCACAACTGGGACCAGCTATCAAACCATTTGAAATAATGTCAATGGATACTATTGGTGGATTTGGAGGATCTAGGTCTACAAAGAAATATCTACACCTTTTAGTAGATCACTACACAAGATATGCATTTATTGCGACTTCGAAAACCCAGAATGCATGTGACTTTATAAATTTAACAAAGAAAGTACTAGAGACAGATGAGATTGGAATTATCCTGACAGATCAATATCCGGGCATAAATTCAAGAGAATTTAAACAATTTTTGCAGGAAAATAATATTAAACTAATTTTTACAGCCGTGAATACACCATTCTCGAACGGCTTGAATGAAAGATTAAACCAAACAATAGTAAACAAAATAAGGTGTAAAATGAATGAGAAAAATAATAAGAGAACATGGACAACACTGGCAAGAGAATGTATACAAAAATATAATGAAACAGAACACTCCGTTACAGGTTTTGCACCAAAATATTTACTGGATGGTACAAATGTCAGTATTCTACCAAATGAATTCAAAACGATGAAAAAGGAAGACAAGTGGATTGCTGATAGAAGATTGGCATTAGAGAATACAATAAAATCATGAGTATAACAAGAAAATATTTGATAGAAATAGAAAAATGCAAGAATTTAATGTAGGAGACAGTGTATATGTAGAAAATGGAAATAGACTGAATAGAAAGAAATTAGACGAATTAAAAATAGGCCCTTTCAAAATAATAGAGAAAATATCGAATTCCATTTATAGGATTGATACAGGCAACAGAAAAACAGAATCAACATTATTTCATATAACAAAATTGCAACCTGTCATAACAGAGGCTGAAGAAGATGAAGGAGATGATAATGAATATGAAGATGACTTATAAGTACATTTTACAGATATATTGCTTAGAATTTTCGCTCTTAGGGGGGGAGATGTAATGAAATGAGTGACATTTCATTCATTTGAATTTGCCGCGCTTCGCGTATCAGCTGTCTGTCGCGTACATTATGATATTGATCTGTGTCTATGATTTAAAATGGCGTGTGACGCTCAGAATGTTTTGTGCATTTTATCGTTATTAAAACTTATAGAAAGAATGTGATTGAGGACTCGATAAATTGTGAACTTTAAATGTCGTTTCTTTGTTATTTCAGGTGAGATAGAAGTGTAATTGTCGTAACTTGATAATAACTTGATAATTGTAAATATTTGTTAAATAAAACAAATCTTTGTTATTTCAGAGAAACAATTTGTTGTTTGTTTTTGGAGATCCTCAATGTCTTATAAGTATACTAGTAAAATTTGAAGAGTTCCCTCGATTTCCTAAGATCTCATGGTCAGATCCTGACCTGATGACCATAGAACAACTTGGAAAATATTACTCTTTCAATTAATATACAAATTGTTTCATGTGTCCATATAAAATTTGAAGAGTTCCCTCGATTTCTCCAGGATCCCATCATCAGATCCTGACCTGATTAAAATGGGACCATCTGGAAACAAAACCCCTTTAAACAAAAAAATAATTTTTAAAATCGGTCCACGCGTATTCGAGTAATCGGTGAACATACATTGAAAAAAAAAGATTCAGACGAATTGAGAACCTCCTCCTTTTTTTGAAGTCGGTTAAAAAGATTAGATAGAGCTTACCTGTGTTATTCTCCAGGACGTCAGAATAAAGAGTCTGCAGTTCCTGCACGAGGTGGGCAACTCGTGTGAGACCCGCGCGCTGCTGCCGCACAAACAGGCTGTGCTGTTGGCGCTGGCGCCGGCGCTGGACGACCGCAAGCGCCTCGTGCGGCGCGCTGCCGTCGACGCGCGCACGCGCTGGTTCCTCGTCGGCGCGCCCGGCGAGCACGCGACCAACTGAACAGTGTGCTGCCAGCGCTGGACCAGGCGCCGGCGCTGGACGACCGCAAGCGCCTCGTGCGGCGCGCTGCCGTCGACGCGCGCACGCGCTGGTTCCTCGTCGGCGCGCCCGGCGAGCACGCGACCAACTGAACAGTGTGCTGCCAGCGCTGGACCAGGCGCCGGCGCTGGACGACCGCAAGCGCCTCGTGCGGCGCGCTGCCGTCGACGCGCGCACGCGCTGGTTCCTCGTCGGCGCGCCCGGCGAGCACGCGACCAACTGAACAGTGTGCTGCCAGCGCTGGACCAGGCGCCGGCGCTGGACGACCGCAAGCGCCTCGTGCGGCGCGCTGCCGTCGACGCGCGCACGCGCTGGTTCCTCGTCGGCGCGCCCGGCGAGCACGCGACCAACTGAACAGTGTGCTGCCAGCGCTGGACCAGGCGCCGGCGCTGGACGACCGCAAGCGCCTCGTGCGGCGCGCTGCCGTCGACGCGCGCACGCGCTGGTTCCTCGTCGGCGCGCCCGGCGAGCACGCGACCAACTGAACAGTGTGCTGCCAGCGCTGGACCAGGCGCCGGCGCTGGACGACCGCAAGCGCCTCGTGCGGCGCGCTGCCGTCGACGCGCGCACGCGCTGGTTCCTCGTCGGCGCGCCCGGCGAGCACGCGACCAACTGAACAGTGTGCTGCCAGCGCTGGACCAGGCGCCGGCGCTGGACGACCGCAAGCGCCTCGTGCGGCGCGCTGCCGTCGACGCGCGCACGCGCTGGTTCCTCGTCGGCGCGCCCGGCGAGCACGCGACCAACTGAACAGTGTGCTGCCAGCGCTGGACCAGGCGCCGGCGCTGGACGACCGCAAGCGCCTCGTGCGGCGCGCTGCCGTCGACGCGCGCACGCGCTGGTTCCTCGTCGGCGCGCCCGGCGAGCACGCGACCAACTGAACAGTGTGCTGCCAGCGCTGGACCAGGCGCCGGCGCTGGACGACCGCAAGCGCCTCGTGCGGCGCGATGCCGTCGACGCGCGCACGCGCTGGTTCCTCGTCGGCGCGCCCGGCGAGCACGCGACCAACTGAACAGTGTGCTGCCAGCGCTGGACCAGGCGCCGGCGCTGGACGACCGCAAGCGCCTCGTGCGGCGCGCTGCCGTCGACGCGCGCACGCGCTGGTTCCTCGTCGGCGCGCCCGGCGAGCACGCGACCAACTGAACAGTGTGCTGCCAGCGCTGGACCAGGCGCCGGCGCTGGACGACCGCAAGCGCCTCGTGCGGCGCGCTGCCGTCGACGCGCGCACGCGCTGGTTCCTCGTCGGCGCGCCCGGCGAGCACGCGACCAACTGAACAGTGTGCTGCCAGCGCTGGACCAGGCGCCGGCGCTGGACGACCGCAAGCGCCTCGTGCGGCGCGCTGCCGTCGACGCGCGCACGCGCTGGTTCCTCGTCGGCGCGCCCGGCGAGCACGCGACCAACTGAACAGTGTGCTGCCAGCGCTGGACCAGGCGCCGGCGCTGGACGACCGCAAGCGCCTCGTGCGGCGCGCTGCCGTCGACGCGCGCACGCGCTGGTTCCTCGTCGGCGCGCCCGGCGAGTACGCGACCAACTGAACAGTGTGCTGCCAGCGCTGGACCAGGCGCCGGCGCTGGACGACCGCAAGCGCCTCGTGCGGCGCGCTGCCGTCGACGCGCGCACGCGCTGGTTCCTCGTCGGCGCGCCCGGCGAGCACGCGACCAACTGAACAGTGTGCTGCCAGCGCTGGACCAGGCGCCGGCGCTGGACGACCGCAAGCGCCTCGTGCGGCGCGCTGCCGTCGACGCGCGCACGCGCTGGTTCCTCGTCGGCGCGCCCGGCGAGCACGCGACCAACTGAACAGTGTGCTGCCAGCGCTGGACCAGGCGCCGGCGCTGGACGACCGCAAGCGCCTCGTGCGGCGCGCTGCCGTCGACGCGCGCACGCGCTGGTTCCTCGTCGGCGCGCCCGGCGAGCACGCGACCAACTGAACAGTGTGCTGCCAGCGCTGGACCAGGCGCCGGCGCTGGACGACCGCAAGCGCCTCGTGCGGCGCGCTGCCGTCGACGCGCGCACGCGCTGGTTCCTCGTCGGCGCGCCCGGCGAGCACGCGACCAACTGAACAGTGTGCTGCCAGCGCTGGACCAGGCGCCGGCGCTGGACGACCGCAAGCGCCTCGTGCGGCGCGCTGCCGTCGACGCGCGCACGCGCTGGTTCCTCGTCGGCGCGCCCGGCGAGCACGCGACCAACTGAACAGTGTGCTGCCAGCGCTGGACCAGGCGCCGGCGCTGGACGACCGCAAGCGCCTCGTGCGGCGCGCTGCCGTCGACGCGCGCACGCGCTGGTTCCTCGTCGGCGCGCCCGGCGAGCACGCGACCAACTGAACAGTGTGCTGCCAGCGCTGGACCAGGCGCCGGCGCTGGACGACCGCAAGCGCCTCGTGCGGCGCGCTGCCGTCGACGCGCGCACGCGCTGGTTCCTCGTCGGCGCGCCCGGCGAGCACGCGACCAACTGAACAGTGTGCTGCCAGCGCTGGACCAGGCGCCGGCGCTGGACGACCGCAAGCGCCTCGTGCGGCGCGCTGCCGTCGACGCGCGCACGCGCTGGTTCCTCGTCGGCGCGCCCGGCGAGCACGCGACCAACTGAACAGTGTGCTGCCAGCGCTGGACCAGGCGCCGGCGCTGGACGACCGCAAGCGCCTCGTGCGGCGCGCTGCCGTCGACGCGCGCACGCGCTGGTTCCTCTTCGGCGCGCCCGGCGAGCACGCGACCAACTGAACAGTGTGCTGCCAGCGCTGGACCAGGCGCCGGCGCTGGACGACCGCAAGCGCCTCGTGCGGCGCGCTGCCGTCGACGCGCGCACGCGCTGGTTCCTCGTCGGCGCGCCCGGCGAGCACGCGACCAACTGAACAGTGTGCTGCCAGCGCTGGACCAGGCGCCGGCGCTGGACGACCGCAAGCGCCTCGTGCGGCGCGCTGCCGTCGACGCGCGCACGCGCTGGTTCCTCGTCGGCGCGCCCGGCGAGCACGCGACCAACTGAACAGTGTGCTGCCAGCGCTGGACCAGGCGCCGGCGCTGGACGACCGCAAGCGCCTCGTGCGGCGCGCTGCCGTCGACGCGCGCACGCGCTGGTTCCTCGTCGGCGCGCCCGGCGAGCACGCGACCAACTGAACAGTGTGCTGCCAGCGCTGGACCAGGCGCCGGCGCTGGACGACCGCAAGCGCCTCGTGCGGCGCGCTGCCGTCGACGCGCGCACGCGCTGGTTCCTCGTCGGCGCGCCCGGCGAGCACGCGACCAACTGAACAGTGTGCTGCCAGCGCTGGACCAGGCGCCGGCGCTGGACGACCGCAAGCGCCTCGTGCGGCGCGCTGCCGTCGACGCGCGCACGCGCTGGTTCCTCGTCGGCGCGCCCGGCGAGCACGCGACCAACTGAACAGTGTGCTGCCAGCGCTGGACCAGGCGCCGGCGCTGGACGACCGCAAGCGCCTCGTGCGGCGCGCTGCCGTCGACGCGCGCACGCGCTGGTTCCTCGTCGGCGCGCCCGGCGAGCACGCGACCAACTGAACAGTGTGCTGCCAGCGCTGGACCAGGCGCCGGCGCTGGACGACCGCAAGCGCCTCGTGCGGCGCGCTGCCGTCGACGCGCGCACGCGCTGGTTCCTCGTCGGCGCGCCCGGCGAGCACGCGACCAACTGAACAGTGTGCTGCCAGCGCTGGACCAGGCGCCGGCGCTGGACGACCGCAAGCGCCTCGTGCGGCGCGCTGCCGTCGACGCGCGCACGCGCTGGTTCCTCGTCGGCGCGCCCGGCGAGCACGCGACCAACTGAACAGTGTGCTGCCAGCGCTGGACCAGGCGCCGGCGCTGGACGACCGCAAGCGCCTCGTGCGGCGCGCTGCCGTCGACGCGCGCACGCGCTGGTTCCTCGTCGGCGCGCCCGGCGAGCACGCGACCAACTGAACAGTGTGCTGCCAGCGCTGGACCAGGCGCCGGCGCTGGACGACCGCAAGCGCCTCGTGCGGCGCGCTGCCGTCGAGGCGCGCACGCGCTGGTTCCTCGTCGGCGCGCCCGGCGAGCACGCGACCAACTGAACAGTGTGCTGCCAGCGCTGGACCAGGCGCCGGCGCTGGACGACCGCAAGCGCCTCGTGCGGCGCGCTGCCGTCGACGCGCGCACGCGCTGGTTCCTCGTCGGCGCGCCCGGCGAGCACGCGACCAACTGAACAGTGTGCTGCCAGCGCTGGACCAGGCGCCGGCGCTGGACGACCGCAAGCGCCTCGTGCGGCGCGCTGCCGTCGACGCGCGCACGCGCTGGTTCCTCGTCGGCGCGCCCGGCGAGCACGCGACCAACTGAACAGTGTGCTGCCAGCGCTGGACCAGGCGCCGGCGCTGGACGACCGCAAGCGCCTCGTGCGGCGCGCTGCCGTCGACGCGCGCACGCGCTGGTTCCTCGTCGGCGCGCCCGGCGAGCACGCGACCAACTGAACAGTGTGCTGCCAGCGCTGGACCAGGCGCCGGCGCTGGACCATGGCATGGACAACTGATCTCCATTCTATGGATTAATCATTCTATACATCTGACAGTTTCTTTTTTATGCCGATTTGAAGCGCCACTCTGGAACGTCCACGGTACTAAATTGACATTTGTTGCAAGTGACCGTCGTTTTGAATGTAATTTTATATTTAGTTCCATGAACGCTCACGCCAGGTTACGCAACAATCAGTGCCAAAATCGCGAAAATCAAGTGTCTTCATTTTTACGTTGACAGTCAGCGTTCCATAGAATAGAGGATCAGTGGTGGTATCGATCCCGTTTTACTCCCTACATCGTCTAAAAATCTACTGTATATCTTACACTACGGTATGGTTGTGTAGCGGTCTTCGATAGATGGCGTTATCAGTCCATACGCACACATTTGCGAAATTTTCATAATTGGGTAGTTGACTGCAACTAAAATATTGACCTTTTTCAATTATTTTTGAAACTAGAATTATAAAAGAATAAAATGGTAATAAACTGAATTAGTCGATCAAATAACAAAAAGATACAAGCATTTAAATATTTCTGATTATACAGAGACAACTGTATTCAATTATGACGTCAAAGTGTAGTCATGCCATACCTATCTATACAAAGTTTCGTCTGGCGAGATAGGGACAGAAGAGCCATAGGTACTCCAAAGGTAAAAAACGTATTAATTCTTTGTTTGATTTCAATATAATTTTTTGTGGATGTCATTATTTTAATCCTATTTTATAAAAAAGTCAAAAAATTAGGATCACAAGCAGTTCCCAGACAACATTGCCTGGAGAGTAATAATATCCATATAGCCTGGGGGCTATATGGATATTATTACACCGGCAAAGTTGGAAAGGGGAACTAGACTTACCAATCGTATCGTAGTGAAAGGTACAGTAAACCTTTAGACGTGCTAAATTATTTAGATACTCTAAAACTGTATCAGCACCGTTGACTAGATTTTGTTATTTTATCATAAAAATTAATATTATGAGATATATAATATCAGAATAAAAGATTACAAATAATATCTAAAGCTTTTATTTACCGACTTTGAAAAACCAAAGAAAGAGATTCTGAATTCTGTTGGCAGAATGGTGTTCTAACAAGATTGTATTTTTTAAGCTGGCCTAGGAAACAAAGAAGTTGAATTTACAGAGGCGATTAACTCCCAAACTACCTACTTCACCGATTTTAATCAAATTTACACAGTGTGCAGTTTGATCTAACTTAAAAGAGCGGATCGTATATATTATACACTAATGATTTCTTAGCTCCTTGTACCGCGAACATAACAAGTGGTAGCAGAGCATTGTGGTTTAAATTTTGTATTGTCGGTTTTCACTTTTTCCGTGTTTATTAAGCACAAATTTTTGGTTAGGAATATTATTCTTCCGTGTCACCCTCACGTCCTTTATCGGTTTACATTGGTCACAGATGGTCTAGGATCCCGCTATACAACGACCTTCACCGAGCTGCTTATTGGATGAAAACTATTTTATATCCAATTAAATATGTCAATAAATATATCGCAAGTGGGTTGCCTAAAAAATTTGAGTCAAGGATATGATTAATTAAGAATTAAAAAAAAATCCATTGTAACATGAACTTCTATTTGTTAGAGTTCCGTTGACATCTTAGTTCAAATTAGATTGGATGAGCGATTCAGGTCGCAAATTGCAATTGTGCATAATTGTGCATAAAACCTACGATTTTATTATCCGTTAACTTTCTTTTGCCAAAAAATATAGAACAGAAATACTTTCCTCAGCCAGGAAAGTATTTCTGGCAAAAAGCACTATTTATAACATCCAATCTAATTTGAACTACGATGTCAACTAAACTGTAACAAATAGGAGTCCATGTTACAATGGTTTTTTTTTTAAATTCTTAATTAATCATATCCTGGACAGAAATTTTTTAGGCAACCCACTTGCGATATATTTATTGACATATTTAATTGGATATTAAATAGTTTTCATCCAATAAGCAGCTCGGTGAAGGTCGTTGTATAGCGGGATCCTAGGCTAAGATTATTATTGTGAACATTGTCATAGACACTGTTAAGCTGCGTACACACATCCCAACTTTGTACCTACACACATCCCAACAAAGTTCAAGGATCCAAATCCAACTTTGATTGGACACCGGAAAACACCGGATTGTGTGTTGATACACGTAATAGTTAAATCATAGCGAGTGTTTATACACTTGTTGATCTTTGGCTTTGGATTCGGTAATTTTGAACCCAGTCACCCAGATATTATTATTATAATACAGTATACTCTGTCATATTTCGGTATTATTTTCGGATATTCGCTTAATTAATTACCTAATATTTTAATTAATTGTGTTTTATTTCTCAATTACGATGTCGATTAAAATATTATATTGGTCCCAATTTAGAGTAAAGCTGCAACGGTTGTTAGATAGTGCCGACCCAGTGTATATTGTGTGATACAGCGATACTAACCTAGTTCTACCTGTGCGAAACCGGGCCGAGTCGCTAGTTATAAAGTAGGTATAATTTATTTTCAAGTCCTCTGTCGACCTTTCGCCCTTAGTTTCGTGCAATCGTAAAAGTCAAAGTAGGTCACTTAGGACATTGGGTTTGTTAACAAAAGGCGCGTTTACGAGAAGCAAAGTGGAAAGCCGTGTTCGGTGGAGGGATGTAGGATTTCGGGTTCATCCACACATATCAGGCACTCACTTCACTGTGTCGCATTATTTACTAATTAGGAATTGCTAGGGAATTATGAGATAGCACATACTGCTACAGAGACAGTAGTATCTATAAATTGTTGCAAGGGAATTATAAGATAGTACATACCTACTGCTACAGAGACAGTAGTATCTATAAATTTAAATACGAATCAAAATTTCGCTCGTGGCGGGATTTGTATTTGTATTGCAACAGTATTATCTAACTGCTTCGGAATATTCTTTGAATTAGGTAATAACAGTACCATACCATACTTAATTATGTTTGTAGGTACCCAGAGTAAGTTTGAGACTTCAGTAAAATGCTAATTATACAGATCAAGATATTGTAATAGTAGGTACCTACCTATTTAGTTAAGACAATGACGTTTAGAATTTTAGGTGCACAATTATCGCACGCTATAAGTATATGTATGTTTTAGGTAGTCGAGTCAGCCTATAGGTTCGAAAACAGTGAAATCAAAAATAATATTCAGTTCAGTTTATATAAGTATGAGAGAGAGGACTGCGATGCGGGGAGAAAGATAACGTTATATGTAGAACACAAAATATTATAATATAGTGGCTTGGTAATTGGCTAGAGTTGGCTTCAGTTTTTTTGCCATCATTACAATTTTAAGGTGACTGAATGCAACCTGATTGTCCTGTCTGAATGAACCTCTAAGTACCTTAGCGATCGTAAATTTGGCAAACGCTCACCGCGAAAATGTCACTGTGGTCTGTGCACACCTCTAGTGTCGTTGGTTCCGTACTTGCTCAGGCTGGATTCTGCTACGGAACCTTAATGTGAAAGGACCGAAAAATAATGGTGTAGCATTGTTGCAACAGCTAGGCGGTCGGGACTCTTCCCTTGAACATGCTACGTGCATTATTTATATGGATTTTTAATGGAAGGGGAGAGCGTTTATGTCTTCCCTACGGGATGAAAACTTACAGGGTCCTGACATTAAAGAGAAATTATGTTTTTATGATATCCTATAACGTGTATTATAATTATTTTATTAAAAGAAGTCTTTAAACATAGAGGCCGTCAGTCTTAACGGGCAAATCAAAGTTAGGTACTCAAAGAATGATAGCTTATATGTTATTCATCATTTGCATTCATTCAAAAGTCAATCATTGTTCATGAGTGGGTACGTGATAACTGATAAATCATCCGAATGGATATTTCAATTCCTCACTTTTCTGTGTTAGCGATTGTATAGAATCCACAACTAACATGGCTGACTAGGGCTTTAAAAGTAAAACATAGGTAGTAATTATACAGGTTGGTGCATAATTGGGCGTGTAAGCGATTATAGAACAGGCAGAGCGTTCTAAACCTTAGTAGGTAGGTAGGTATACGAGTATCTACCTACAGCTTTTACCTTCAGAAATTTAACTTACCGTGGTTTGCAAAATGTTCACGTCCATATACCTAATTGGTAGGTAAGTACCTACGCGTTATTACCTACGACATTTTTACAATTAGGTCAAATGATGTCTAAACTAGCCCAGTTTCTCGAATAGAAATAGATAGACAGTGTTGTCCCGTTTAAAATAAATGAGATGATGAGTAAGCGGGAGAGTGTGTGGTGGTGAGATGAGGTGGTAGAATAAAACGGCTGAAATAAAATATAAAATATTTATTCGCCGTACGTGCCTAACTCACACAGTCTCCGCACTAGCTCACGGGAGCACACAATTTGTAGGGCGTGGGGAAGCCTTTCTGTCTTTCGCTTAGGTCGCAGTCGATTAGCACTTCCCTGGTTATTTAGCGGGAGTGTAGCTCGGCGACGGAGGTGTGATGGCGGGCGCGAACAGGAACCCGCACACGAGCCGGGAATCTGGAGCTCCAGTGAGTTGGGTATGAAGCTCGTAGCTCGGGTATGAAGCTCGGCGGTGAAATTAAATCCCTAATACGGGATTTAAATATTCTCGCCGATAAATGGCGGTAATAAGACGGCCGCAAACAGAAATAATTTCGGGCCAGCCTAAATACAGCCGGCACGAAAAATTGCGCGTGTATTCGCTAACGCACGAATTTCACGCTCCTCCAATGGCCGCAGCTCGAAGTGGCTCGAAGTGTCATCCCGGTCCACAGAGTCGCCCGCGTACGTCGCTCATTTTTTCGGCATAGCTAACGGCTACGGGCTCGGGTCTTTTTGGACTACTAGGATGTTCGCTCAATATCAAAATGGTTGCACAGTAATTAAAATAATAATATATTTATAATAATTACTATACATAGATATAAAAGTATATATCAATTAAAAATTAATAAGATTATATTATATGTTTTGTAACATTTCGTTACAGTACCCCCTTTCCCACCTAGGATTTTATTTAAGATAAAATCCGCTAAGAAAATATTAGAATCAATAACTTACATTCAATTTCATACATTCTTTCACTCGACCTTTCATTCATCTCCTATCAAACTGACGTCTCATAACTAAGACGTTATGAGACGCGTCCTTCCATAAAGAAAATCCTATGTCTATTAGCGACATAGGACTTTTGCAAGAAATGTTAAAACGATGTAAACGGGAGGGTAATGCGACGAAACAATTACAAAACCATAAATAAATAAAAAGAAGGATATAATGTAATATAATAGACATAATTGTTAGTATTTTAGGTAAGTATTATGTATTTTAAGGTCTTTAATATGCCAAGTTCCCAAATTATGGCCTGACATGTCCTCTAGGACGTAAACAAGTGGCGAGCGTTTTTCAAGTACTCGGCACTTGATATATTTAGGGGCTAACTTTTTGCTGAAGAACTTGTCCTTGTCTGACAGGACGTAAGCCCGTTTATAGACTATATCTCCTACTTTAAACTCATGAGGCTTACGTCGCAGATTGTAGTTTGCAGAATTTTTGACGTGGGCGTGGTAAAGCGACTTCTGCACCTCGTCAAAAATTTTGCTTAGGCATCCAAGATTTTCCGCATAGATATCTCTTGGCAAAAATACAATCTCATCCCCTAAATCGTTGTCAAGGTAATGAGAGCCACAAGGTACGAGTTCGCGACCAAACACTAAAAAGGATGGTGTGAAACCAGTGGCCTCGTTGACTGAACTGTTAATGGCGAATTGTACCGCTGGAATAAACGTATCCCAGGATCTGTGGTCTTGGTCTACAAATGTTGAGATACAAGTTATTATAGTCTTATTATATCGCTCCACAGTGTTCACCTGAGGCGTATATTTTGGCGTAAAGAAAACGTTAGGGATGCTGTACTTTTTAAACAATGCTTCCGCAGTTTTGGCGTGGAAAATGGTCGCGTTATCTAGAAATATGGTCTGTGGGACACCGTGGTAAAGAAACAGATTCTCCTCCAAGATCTTACATACAACATCGGATGTGGCCTTTTTTATTGGGAATATTGAGCAAAATTTAGAGAAACAGCATGTTATTACTAGTATATAGTTATTACGCCATCTAGTCGTCGGAAGCGGGCCCATGAGGTCTATTGAAAGCATCTGAAACGGACGCGAACACTGTTTTGGCCGACCCATTTCTCCTAGTGTCTGATGATTTTGAGATTTGTATTGCAGGCAAGTTAAACAAGAACCTACATAACTAGATACATCTCGGAACATACCAGGCCAAAAGTATTTAAGGGCAATACGACGGTAAGTTTTAAAACTTCCTAAATGACCGGCTGTTGGCTCATTATGATTTTCACGCATGACCTGTTCACGGAGCTCAGAGGGGACAACCTCTTTCCATGAAAATTCATCAGTAAGTTGACATTTATTTTTACTTAATCTAAAGAGACAATTATTTTTAATTTGATAATTTGGAAAATTTTCTGGTTTTGTGAGGCAATTGTTATAAATGTTTTTGTACCAATCGTCACTAGTAGTCGCGACAGAATTGGTAGTGACAATAGCGGACACAGGTACGGCTCTAGATAACGCATCTGGAATGACGTTGTTAACACCACGACGGTGTTTAATTTCAAAGTTAAATGCTGACAAACGTACACCCCAACGCGCAAGTCTACCTGTAGGATTGTTTAGTGACAAAAACCATTTTAGCGCGCTATGGTCCGTGTATACGGTAAAAGTTTTCCCGTTTTCAATATAACAACGCCAATGCTCTAATGCTGTAAGGACGGCTAGACACTCGCGTTCTGTGACGGAAAAGTTCTTTTCTTGAGGCGTTAGGGATCTGCTCATAAATGCAATGGGGTGCTCAGCGCCATCTATCGTTTGCGTGAGTAAAGCGCCCACGGCATAATTTGAAGCGTCACAATGGATTTCGAAAGGATGGTCATATCTTGGGCAAGAGAGAACTGGAGCAGAGACCAAACATTCCTTTAGTTGTTTGAAGGCAGTGTCAGCTTCAGCAGTCCATAGAAAAGGTGGCGCGTTCTTTTTATTTGAAGTTAATTTATTGAGCGGCCCTGCAATCGTACTAAAATTGGGGACGAAACGACGGTACCATGTAGCAGTGCCTAAAAACCGTTTCAGTTCCTTGCGGTTAGTAGGAACTGGGAAATTTAAAATAGCCTGTACTTTATCAGGATCGGTCCTCAATCCGTTAGCGTCAACCACATAGCCTAAATATTTGAGCTGACTGCGGAAGAACTCGCACTTTTCTAAATTAATAGTTAAATTGGCTTTACGCAGTTTATCTAGAACCTTAAGTAGAAGAGAGACATGTTCTTCGAAAGTTGCGCTGATGATGATGATGTCGTCTAAATATGCAAAAATGCGGTGATCGACATCACCTAATAAAGCATCAACTAACCGTTGTTGAGTGGCGGGAGCGTTCGTCAATCCAAACGGAGTAGTCTTAAAGCGTAGAGTACCCCTACCCGGAACGTAAAATGCAGTTTTGTCTCTGTCTTCCTCAGCTATAGGTATCTGCCAAAAAGCTTTCGATAAATCTAGACTGGTTAGAAATCGAGCATCACGTAAGTTGTCCAGTATTTCCGAGATGTATGGTAAGTTGTAGGCGTCTCGTTTGGTAACGGAGTTAAGTTTCCTACTGTCGAGGCAGAAACGAGGCTGTCCATTTTTCTTGGTAACAAGGAGAACTGGTGACTGCCAAGCGCTTTCACAGGGCTCAACCACATCTAATGCTAACATTTCATCTACCTGTTCGACAAGGATTTTCTGTTTCTCGGGGGAAAGTCTGTAGTACCTCTGTCTTATAGGTGGAGAATCACCGGTGTTTATGTGGTGAGTAATTAATTGGGTTCGCCCTAAGCCACGACGTTCGAAAGAAACATCTCGAAACTGTTCAATGACATTGTCAACAATAGCCTTCTGAGTGGTTTCCAAATTATCATAAGATTGAATTAAGTTTCCCGATGTAGTAGTGGCGGCTAAGTCCTTAAACGGTGCTACTGATATATTCAGAGAACCTAAATACTTCGGACATAAATTAAAAGCTCGCCAGAAATCTATGCCTAATATTAACGATAATTTAATTTCGGGAACAACAAGTGCTTTAATTATATGAAACTGTCCCTCAAAATGAATAGGTAAATTTATATAACCTAGACTGGTGAAAGAATTTCCACCCGCAGCGACTATCGAAATTTCGTCGTTTTTAATTAAGTGAAGGCCACGACTGAGTAAAACGTCATGTGCACCATTGCCAAGGATCGATACTGAGGCACCAGAATCCAGGAGTCCAGAAGCTTCTACGTCATTGATTTTAACATTAAGGTAAGGTCTTGTATCATCTAATGGTTTAGTTTGCAGAATTGTAGCAATTTTATAGCAAGCAAAATAATTCCGAATAGTGTCAAGCCATTTTTTCCACTCTTCTTTATCCAGATGGCCTTTAATTGGTGGGAGACTGCTACAATTCTGCCGTCTTAGTTTTTTGAATTGCTGTTACAATTTGGACACTCTGGTTTCTTCACATTTTTAAGACCACAGCGGAAACATACAACTTCAGTACTTTGGCAATTTCTAAAATTATGTGTAGTATTTCGACACCTGGGGCAGTAAACTTTCTTAGTATCCTTAGTAGGATTAGTAGAATTAATTGAATGTAAATATTTTTTATTTATGTCGTTAGTATTACTAGTGTTAGGTTTAGAATTATTATAATATTTATTAGAGTTATTAAAATTTGAATTAGAATTGTAATTAGTTTTATTATTAGAAGAGGTATCAGATTTGTACGCAAATTCGGGAGCTAGTGTATCAGATGTCGCAGCAGATGGTTCGTGAAACTGTGATAAACGCGACTGAACATTTTCGTAATTCCGACATAATGTTCGCAACTGTTCTATGGAATCAATCTGAGTACAAGAAGCTAGCGTACTTGCGTAACATGGCCGAATATTGTGCAACACGATTTCGAGTTTGTCTTCTTCAGGCAAGGGTTTCGACAGGCGTGCAAACATACCAGATAAAATTGAGAGGTAGATGGTGATGTTCTCGGTTTTACCCTGTGTTCTCGCGCGAATCTCTGATAAGAGGCGGTAATCGTAATCGGACCTGTCAAAATCCTGCCTTAAGAGAACAGCAAGCTCGTCCCAAGTAGTAACTTGATCTTTTACGCTGCGGTACCAGTGAAGGGCATCATCTACAAAAATCTCTGTAGCGTAAGTGAGAAGTTTTGTACTAGATATATTCCGAGTCAAACTAAATTCATTTGCTCGCTGAATAAAAGAGCGTACGCAGGACTTGCCATTAAATTTTAATTTGCTTATCTCCGAAGAGATTCTACTGCTACCTTCGCATGTGACTGTTACGTCAATAGGAGTAGCAGATGTTGCAGGAGGCTCACTACTAGGACCAGCTGTAATCAAAGGATCGACACTCTTCTTTTTTAAATTTATAAGTTTGTCATACAATTCTTTAAACAGCATGCTACATTGCACATGACTGTCCATACAATGTTTAGTATGTCCAGGCTCAATCCTATTGATCCGATGATAAAGATGATGCAGCAAATTTTCATGCCGGGACAAAGTATTTTTATCGGTTACATCCGAATCAAATGCAACATTAATCCTACTAAGTAAATCAATGCAGCTGGATAAGTCTGCGTCAGGGTCCAGATGGGAACATAAAATGTCCTCTGCGGGGTACAACTGACTCAGTTTGTTAATTTGTTTTCTGAGGTCAGCGACCGTAGCAGAAGGTGTTTCTCCCCTGACCGCAACTTCATATTCCAACTCGGACTTTTGTAAGGAAAAATACCTAATCGGAAACGACATGTTGTATAGTTAAAAATAATTGGGGAAAAAAAATTGAATCAACAAAAAAAATTATGTGACAACCCTAAACCGTAACAATAATGTAACACTAAACCGAAACAAAAAAAACGCAAAAGGGTATGTTGTGTATTGGCACAATAAAATAAAATGAAAAGAAAAAATCTCCGTTCTGTTACAAAATCAATTAATTAACAGAACGCTTTGGTTTGACTATGATGAGAATGAAATATGAATGAAAGAAAATGATGAAAGAAAAAAATATGCAGCTAATGTGAACGCGGCTTTATAAAAACTAAGTACGTGCTAAGGCACACAAACTATGCAAAACAAAGTTAATTAATTTCAAAAAATAAATATAATATTTTAATTTAACATTAATGATTTCTGTACCTGATTGTACCCAGCGAAATACAAAACAAGTTTCTTAAATTCAATTAACGAGAACAGAAACGTTTGTAACAGAAACTTTATATTAAACTACCTGCGTTCACCTTAGCTACGGCAAACCAAAAAAATTTAGCGTTTAACAAAAATAACCCGTCACCGTACAAAACTAACTACTATGCGACAAAAGCGAAAAAAGCAGAAATAAACCACGTGAAAGGGCGCCAGTGTCCCGTTTAAAATAAATGAGATGATGAGTAAGCGGGAGAGTGTGTGGTGGTGAGATGAGGTGGTAGAATAAAACGGCTGAAATAAAATATAAAATATTTATTCGCCGTACGTGCCTAACTCACACAGTCTCCGCACTAGCTCACGGGAGCACACAATTTGTAGGGCGTGGGGAAGCCTTTCTGTCTTTCGCTTAGGTCGCAGTCGATTAGCACTTCCCTGGTTATTTAGCGGGAGTGTAGCTCGGCGACGGAGGTGTGATGGCGGGCGCGAACAGGAACCCGCACACGAGCCGGGAATCTGGAGCTCCAGTGAGTTGGGTATGAAGCTCAATCAATCAATCAATCAATCAATCAATCAATGTCTTTATTTGCGAATTTGGGTTAGTTACAAAAGGTCTTATTGAATAGTGTTAGTATTTCCAAATTCAGCCTAATGGCATGCAAAATATTCTAGAGTCACATTTACAAAAATTAATTAATTAGGTTCAATCAATCTGTTACAATTTTTCCATTTTTACTATTTGAGTAATATTACATTATCTTAAATATTCCTCTATACTGTAGAAGGTATTTTGAAGAAGATATTCGTACAGTTTCTTTTTTAAGTATTTTATTTTATACATCAGGTCTCTTATTTCAGGTGGAAGTTTGTTAAAAAGTTTTATGGCCATAATATAAAAACTCTTGTTAAAAAGCGAAGATTTATGCGCGGGGAATCTAAATTTATTTTTTTGTCTTTTGTTTTGAAGTTCAGTAAACAGATCTTTGTTATTAGCTACAAATAAAATGGTCTCATAAATATAAAGACAAGGTACTGGTAATATGTGTAATTTTTGGAAGTATGGTTTGCAACTATCTCTCTGTGTCAATCTACAAATTACTCTCACACATCTTTTTTGTGCCAAGAACACACTTTTTACATTTGAACCGTTGCCCCAAAATATTATGCCGTATCTTAATGTAGAAGCTACATAACCATGATAAGCAGTCATAAGTACATCTTGGTTTACCTTTTTTGCTCGTAGCTCGGGTATGAAGCTCGGCGGTGAAATTAAATCCCTAATACGGGATTTAAATATTCTCGCCGATAAATGGCGGTAATAAGACGGCCGCAAACAGAAATAATTTCGGGCCAGCCTAAATACAGCCGGCACGAAAAATTGCGCGTGTATTCGCTAACGCACGAATTTCACGCTCCTCCAATGGCCGCAGCTCGAAGTGGCTCGAAGTGTCATCCCGGTCCACAGAGTCGCCCGCGTACGTCGCTCATTTTTTCGGCAAAGCTAACGGCTACGGGCTCGGGTCTTTTTGGACTACTAGGATGTTCGCTCAATATCAAAATGGTTGCACAGTAATTAAAATAATAATATATTTATAATAATTACTATACATAGATATAAAAGTATATATCAATTAAAAATTAATAAGATTATATTATATGTTTTGTAACATTTCGTTACAGTGTATAGTAAGTAGGTAGCTACCTACATAGTAAAATAAACCTAATTAAAACCTTGAACCTTGCTTAGTATTGCTAAAGGTTTTCTTCCTATTAGAATGTCGTTAATTTTGTTTAGTAGACATAATTTGTTTAAGGATTCAAGCCAGAACCCCCTGGCAACCTCCGTGGCGCAGGGGACGCGCGCTCGGATTCGAGTGGGAGGTTGCGGGTTCGATTCCCGAGTGGAATTTTATAATTTCAAAATTGGCTCAGTTGTGGTCTGGTGGGAGGCTTCGGTCGTGGCTAGTTACCACCCTACCATCAGCAATGACGTGCCGCCAAGCGATTTAGTGTTCCGGTGCGATGCTGTGTAGAAACCGTTGGGGTGACTATACTTACCCTTTCCACGTTAGTACGTTAACATCTTCGGCTGCATCATCACTTACCATTAGGTGAGATCGCAGTCAAGTACTAACATAGTGTAAAAAACAAAATAACCCTTGGCTTGCCATATTACCTACATAATTGTCAACATCAAAAGTCCATAATTATAGATTTTACAAACCTTTGCATCATGCATGTTCTCAGTCAGTAAGTAGGTATACCCAACAGTATTACATTCCTAGGCATGTTTTTGGATTGATATTGTTGACAGTTTATCTGACTTTTCAAGTTTTCAGGCTTTAGGCTATGTACCTATGGATTTTTGATGTTGACCAATAGATAAAAATAGTCAAGATAGGGCCGCCCATCCGAACATTTTACGTAAACGTTCTTCATACAAGAAAATGTAGCGCCATCTGTCGAAACTCCTGCGAAATACATGTTTATTTTTTATATTTTATTTTATCTATGTGTCTGTGGTCACCTTGCCTGCAAAATTATATAAAATTTACCTATCTACCTATACTGACGGGGGAGGGTGCAAAATAGTCATTCTTGCTCCCTTAAACTGGCGACATTTTTTCGCGCTGTTCGCCCTGTCTTTAGTATACAAGTCTGTGTGTTGACCTTACATTCCTATTTTGGTGATTTAACCCACGAGTAAGTGCCTAATATTCTTTCTTTAGGACAGAACCCTGGATGGGTCATCTTTTAAGCCTAATATTTAGGTCAGATTATCGAGGGTCGTCCGCAGTCGTGAAATTAATTAAGTATGAGAAATACATTAGCCGGATTATGTGGGACTTAATGATAATTTAAATGGGTTGGTTTGAGTGAAATGTTGTTTTAGGGTACCTACTGGGTCCTATAATTTAGATAGAGGGTATTTAAGTGGCAAATGACGCGTGGACGAAAAGGTTTTTATGAGGGTTTTAAGTTTTAACCCTAAACACAGATAATGGTTTGTTGTTTGAAAAAAAATCCTGCGATACGGTATTTCACAGGTCGTCTTGTTTTGTTATCTCATCAATTGTAAAAGTGAGGGAATAGAGTTTTCCAGCTCGTTGTACGGATGATATGATTAAATAAACATCAGGTAGATAAGCCTTCTGGGGGATGACATTTCTGGATCGCTAAATTAAATTGTAATATTTATAATTAAATAAAAATATTGGCCGAGTTTCTTGCCAGTTCTTCTCCGTGCTGCTTTCCGAACTTGGTGGTAGTCAGATATTTCGTATTGTACTCGTAAATTATGCCATATAGTAGACAGAGAATTGATATGAATAACATGCTTATTACTAGGGATACCTATACAATATACATCCTCGTTTACAATGCGCAAGGATACTACCAGCAATCAGCATACAGAATTCTCCGTCTGGCACGCCGCGTGATAGAAAATACTTGAGAGAAAACATTGAAAAATCGTCCAATTCCAGACCAAATTGCCTCAATCTCGGTCGTAAATCCGTCCAAATAGATTTCTTTAATTAGGATCGCGGGGAAAATAATCGGCTTCTATCGGCGCCGGGTATCGGGCGATATATCACGTATTCTTAATCGATACCGTCTGTGGAGCATTTTCCTTTAATTCCACTTGTACGAGATACTCGTATAGAATTGCCTTGAAGAGAAGAATCTTGAAGCAGCAGGGCGATCGGCTAGAAAAATATCAATCCTTTTGGAACTGCATCAATGTAAAAACGTGATATTCAAGCGGTGTGATTGGTCAAAACAAATGTTTTGGCATTGATACAGTTCTTAAAAGATTGATACATTTTCAGCCGATCGCCCTGCAGGTGAAAAGAGAACCAGGTGTTACTTTCTTACCTTACCAAAGTTCAACAAACATTGATATGTCCCACTGGGCACGGGTCACATCTCAATCTACTATGTTTGAATGACATGATTCGAACCACAGATTCGAACCCTCACTTTGCTGACAAAAGATATAGAAATTTTAATTCACTCAAACTCCATACGAATCGAATGAAACATGAGCTATTTAGACAGAGTGGAAGCGGGTCTTCGTGGATGGAAATAAGTATCTATAGAGGTTCAAGCCAATCTCCACGTTAAGACTGTCGTCAGTGGCCTGTGCCATTTTAATCAGTCCAAACATTTTCCACATAATATTTCATCTAAGCAACGACGATTCACCGGTCGTTACTTGGATTCTCCTGTAGTCTTACGTATATGGTATACCAAGATAAGATGACATGTGATCGTGCGCAGCGTGCGACGTAATTGAACACCGCCCTTATTAATTCATTTCGCACGGCAGAGTTTACGAGGGCATAAAGACACTTTATAAAATTAATTTGAAGCGAGGTGAGTTAAAATAAATCTAAAATTTTGCGCTCAGATTAAAATCGTAAAAGCGTCCGTTGTTAAGGTTTATGCCCTGTCTTGTCGGATGTTTAGTTAAGATCGGAACATTTACAAATTATGTTTTTAAGTTACTTTAATAAAACTGTTTACTGCGATCTTATCTGTGGACTGTTGTCCTATGTTAGCAATTCGGTCTTGAAAAAAAGTCTTAAATAAAAATCCTAGTCCTAATTTTGTTCTTTGCTCTGTTGCTTCGTAGGTATACATGCTCTAAGGGTAAGGACAGACTTGTTTTACTGTTCTAAGAGGGCAAGCAGCTAAGAACACAAAATGCATGCCTTACAGATGCTATTACTTACATATTCTGTGTTCTTAACTTCTAAGGAGAAATCGATATAAACGAAAATAAGGAAATGTTAATTCCTAAGGAGGTTTTTCACCCAGATTTTGGATTTTTTTTAGATAATGATTTATTAGTCTGAAGTCGCTGAAGGGCCAAGTTTATCAAATTCACCATCCATCAAAGCGAGTCAAGTTATTATGTAAATTTGCCATTTACATTTAGTCGTTTTTGTAATAAAATAACCATCCAAGTGTGAAGTGTACTCGCGCTTCGGCGGTTCCGTATTAATTTATAGTACTTAGGTAGGTACTAGGTACACTCAAGAATCACTTTATTCAATTGCAATTTCGTCATTGTATTTTTTAATTGATGTTTTAAATTATAATGCATTTTACCATTATAACTTTTAATGATAGAGTAACACCAAAATAAAATGTATGTTCCGGTCACGTTAGTAACTTTATTTTTTCAGCAAAAACCTATTTATATAAAATTTTGCAGGATACTACCTTTTGATATTCATAGAATAAGTAGGGGTACACAGGTAAATTAAGAATATTAAGTACAGTACATTCATGATATATACAGAATATGAAATTATTGGTTTTTGAGTTAGAGATATTAAAAATTAAACAAAATTAATTGTTCAACGTTAGTGGCAACTCCACACGAGATACGTTTTGAGAGAATTCCAATCGGATAGAATGGGAGCCGGATTACTTGCTTAACAGAAGATATGTCAAATTTCTATGTCTGTTACAGCTGAATATTTGGAAAGATTTATTAATTTCGGCCAATGGACAGCAACAGGAGAGCAATAAAGCTCCGTTACCCGTTAAAGGCGTACCCTTGCAGGGAACCCTAAAAGGGAAAGTGAATGCAAACAATACGATTTGAATGTCTGAGTGGAGTCTGTCGTAGCAATTATTTTTACTAACTGTCTCGTCCCTCTTTCGTGCGAATGGCCTAAGTTATTAATGGTGCTACTTAGTTATGAGTTTATTGTGGCTCTTCTCTGGCCAAGTAACCGCGCAAAATTCAGCTTTTAATCGACAGCGACAAGTATTTATGTACTTGTAATTACCTGAGATTCGTCGTTTCAGCCGATGGGCGTTACTGCTAGACATAGGCCTCCTGAAATGACCGCCAAACACCACGATTTTGCGCCGCCTGGAGCCAGTGACTCCCTTCGACTCTCTTTATGTCGTCTGTCCACCTGGGGTCTGCCGACACTGCGCTTCCCGCTGCGTGGTGCCATTCCAGCACCTTGGGTCCCCAACGTCCATCGCTCTTGTGAGCTATGTGGCCCTCCCAACGCCACTTCAGTTTTGTGACACGTTGAACTTTGGTTCTTTTGCGGATTTCCTCATTTTTGATTTGATCGCGCAAAGATACTCTGAGCATCTCTCTCTCTCTCTCTCTCTCTCCATCGCTCGCTGAGTGACCCTCAGCTTTCTTAATGAGGCCCAAATCAGCGACCATGTCTCGAATCCGTTGGTCATCATGCAACACGCATTTTTTGAAGACAAGATTAACTTGGTTTTGTAATGAAAACTCTCCATGAAAAAAATGCCTACAAAAGTATTAGGAATCTTTTTTAAACATCCTCATAGGTACGGACCCCGTCGGGCGCGCCTCTGTAGTATCTCGTAGTTAAATGAAGCGTGATTAAAATTTCACGCTTGGTCGGCCTTCAGCTGATAAAGTTACCAGACTGTAATAAAAATCAAGTAGGTTAGAGTTAAAAAAACCTTGAATCTACTGATGCTCGCGTTCCAACGTGCCTCATAGGTACTATACTCAGTATAGCTAGTTTTCCATAATAATATTGAAGTCTGCTTCAACTACGTTTACTGTCCCACGGTTGGGCACAAGTCTGCTCTTTGATTGTGAGGGATTTGACCAAAAACGATGGAGAAGTGAGGGTTGGCGGGCTTAACACACTTTTCAGAACATAATAGTGAACTCAGGTTTTGCCTGTGATTCCACAATAATACTGAAATCTTTGAAAAGTCTATGGTGTGTGTTCAGGATTTGAACCCTCGACTCCTTGATGAGAAACGATCTGGGGCTTTCCACCATTTCTTTCGCATTTTTAAGACAAAAATGTTTGTCAAGCATGCTCTTATACCTATTGATAGAATACAAAAGGTATTGTATATCTACGAGTACATACTTATTTGCAGAAATGTGTAACATGGGCTCTACCACCATCTCTTATAGCAGTAATGCTGCAGTATTTTTTAATTTTTTACATTTTTATACTATGTTTGTATGGAAATGTCAAAATAATACTGCAGCATTAATGCTATAAGAGATGGTGGTAGAACCCCAGGTCATACTTTAGTACTTCTCATTCCCTTACACACCAGCTTCACACTTGGGCCTACAAATCGAATCGACCAAGCCTCTATCATGTAATGTCTAATAGCTTCAAAATCTATCACAGAGTACCGCGATACAGAGCTTACCTTTCCCATTGATTTTGCAGTTTTATTCCTACCGTTCCCTTTCATTTTTTATTTTTATTTCCTATGCAATTATTTCACCTGTAGGTGGAAAGTTTTTGTGCGGCAGCAGAAATAAACATTGTTGCTTCTGCTTGGGTCAATATTTGTACCTTTTGGCTTTGCGATCCCTTACAAACAAAAAAAAACGAACCTGTGGAATTGATCCATAACCATTTTAACCATCAACACTCCGCACTTATTACAAGTTTTAAAATTTAGTTGGCAATACAACTTTCGACATACTTAGACGATACAATAAAAGTTTCACCTTAAAATTATTTATCCGTGCTACGACACCCACAAACCTGTATCTGAATCAATGCTTCCATTTTTGAAATTATAGTAGGAACATTGTGTATACAAACAAACAAACGGTCTCTCACCCTAAACGCATATACCGCCCTCCATTCCGCCGTGGTTAAAGGTCTCTGTGCAATCTTCTGCTCTACGCATGTCTACCTGCAGGTCCGATGTAAGTCAATTTGTCCAGAGGCGGCGGCCATTGCGGCAATCCAGCTCAAACCGGATCGATCAACTTAACTGCTACCTTGTTTACTGGATTACTTGCGGCTCTCGGGATCAGCAACACGTTCCAGCGTTATAAATACATTGCCACTTTACAAAGCTGTGAGAAATACAAGGGATATTTAAATATTAAAAAATAGGTGCATTATGTACTCCATTTTATGGTTAAATTGATACACTGCTTTTATTTTTGTCTTTCTCTACGAAAACGTTGGTGGTGTTGTTTGGGCATTACTAAAAAACTAAGTTAATTAACAAAAAAACGTTTTGAGCGTTTTTGGAGCAATTATTGGGAGAACTTTTTATCGAGAAAATTTTATCTAATCGTGTTCCTGTTTCTGAGCGAATTTACATTATAGACCCAAAGTACATGACGTTTAAATTTGAAAGTAATTGTGTTTATAGTGTCTAGTGTTTACACTACAGGTAACAAAATATTGCCAATAACCCTTCCTTGGTAAAAGAAATAGCAATTCATACTGAAAAATTGGCTAGTACCTAATGGAAGTTGAGTTGAGTTAAGGACTCACTACTGTCTGGCTGTAAGGATGGACGGGCTGAAAAAATGTTTTGTTGAACATCTGACTTTTGCGAAAGTTGCCGTAAATTACTTGTAAGCACTACTGAAAATAGTTATTATACACAGACAAAATAGTCATTATACACAGATAATACCTAGTCAATATAAATATGTATATATTTAAGTATGTAACCCCACTTAAGTGAAACGAATACCCAATTGTATGGTTATTCCTCGTGATATACTCAAAAAGTGTGCGAGAAATGGCCTATTATCACTTCTTATCCTTTTTTCAACCGGGTTAGTTGCGTACGGTTGTATTATTCCTTGATTCTTAAACAAGCAAGAGATAATCTCTCTTAACCACACACACTTTAGGACTATTATGGCTTGTGTGAGTTTGCTAGTTAAACGTGCGTGGAAGAGGAGAGTACCTGAGTCCTGACCATTACTTTTAATAACTGCCCTTGCACGGAGGACAATCGTATGAATGCTCCCGCTGGTCTAGGCGCCATAAAGTCTAATATCGCTTGGCGAGAGACCGACATTACTAACGTGTGTGTAATAACGAAAATCCACTTTCGGTTATGCTTTATTCGAGTCCGAAGCGCCCTTTGCAGGTCTACATCTAGTAGACTGAGAGCTAGTTTACATGATATTTCGAAAATTCTACACAGAACCTTGTATAACCTAGACACACCTGGAGATCTTAAGCTAGGGTGGCAAGGTAATTCTGTGTTTTTTAAAGACCTACTATGCTTTTATAATCACATATAATACTCGTATGCACTCGTATAATGTAATAGTGATGCGCATGCAGAGGAAATTAGTTTTGTAAAACATATCGTTATTGAATTGTTTATTGTTTTTTGATGAATTTCTTTACATTTATTTATTTATTTTATTTTAGGTACTCTAAGTTTTGCTAATCTATACGGTAACAATATTTTTTACTAATTAGCATAGCTAGGCGATTCGAGTATTGTTTTGATACACTGAGTGTGATAATTCACTCCAATTAACGAATAGGGCGAGACGGGTGAATTAACGTGTAATATGCGTGAAGACGTGAATGCTGCGACGTTTTTTAAACATTTCACTTCACGAAAACAGCCGACGTGTTACGTGAATCACTAGTTATCGTTAGTTAATCGTTTTACTCCGGAAAAATTTCATGATCGTAAAATTATATCAATCCAAAAAGTTTGCATCCGCTCTTAGACTAGAACTCGTGTCCGAAGCACCCTCTGCAAGTCAACCATACACATACGCACTCTAACATCGGAAATGGCTTTCGTCCAGGTTATTGCATTTGAAACTTTAAGACGTTCGATGTAAGGATTAAAACGCTTTGTTGTGTATATACAGAGGTGTTGTTTGATCAAATTTTTCCCGTGTTTGTTTGTATTGTTAGTTGTTACTCGAGCGGCGCGAGCGTGGGGGGTGAGGGGGGAATTAATAAAGTGTCGGTGTATATTTCATTTTCCTGTATGGACGTATATATCGCGAAAACAAGAATGTTCTATAAATAAATCTATAATATCTATAGCTAGACCGCTATAAACTTGGCCCTCCCATGGTCTGCGGGGCGCGGGGCGGGAGCTACTCAACCACTGCTCTCTATTCTATGGATTAAACATTCCATACGATTCAGGCTAGGTTCATTGTGGATCCATAGAATAGGGATCAGTGTACTCTACTAATCAGCTGTCAGAGACTGACGTGAATTACGCTACACACGATGATATTAATCTTGCGACGTGGATAATGATACATACTTAAGATAATACCATAGGCGAATTCTCAAGATGCGAGTCATTACATCGTATCGTGTATAGCCGATCGGCTATACACGATACATCCGCCCCGCACATCCGCCCCGCCTCCCGCAGACCATGGGAGGGCCAAGTTTATAGCGGTCAAGCTATAATTATCTATATATACCATAAATGTGAAATTTTGTGATGTGTGTATGTTTGTTACTCCATCAAGACATATTAAAGGGATTTCGAATAAATGGCAGTACTGGAACTATTTATGAATTCCAGAATATCCTAAAAGGTGTCCATGATCTTTAAAGGGTTAAAATGGGAGGCGACGGGAGTGAAGCCCTTGTGTGACTTATTATTATATATAAAAATATAAATGAACTGGCTGACCCAGCAAACGTTGTTTTGCCATATACTTAAATTTAGATAAAGATCTACCGAATGTACACGAAATTTTCATTAAAACGGTCAAGGGGTTGCGTTTATAATACTAGTGGCACGAGAATATTATATACTTATTAGAAATATAATTTCGATAGATAATGTTAACAGCAAGAGGCGCCATTTTCTTTCGTAATTACCGGTGGAGCATAATTTGAGCATAAATCTTGATACCGTGTCTTATCATCAGGACGAAGTCGCCGAGAGATATTGGATCAGGGGAATTAAGTTTACGAGGCGACGAGGATTTTATAAGTCGACTTATCTGTTCAACATGGAAATAATCTGCTTGAGAAGTAGGTACTACTCACAAAACATGAAGTAAAAATTAGAATTCTGTTGAAAAGTAATATTTTTTTCTAATTTTTCACTAGAAATAAGAAAACTTATGACTTTGATGCTAAACTTTTTGTCACGCGCATTGCTTTGAAGTGCCGAGTGTTTGTGTGCCGATTCTTGGTGGTTCTTCTCGGTTCAATATTGCTTTCCGATCGTGGCGGTAGAGTATGGCATTCCATAAGTACCTGTAATTTAGGCCTCCAAAAGTACCTTCTTCTTAGAGTGCTGTCTCCTAACGAAGGTTGGCAACCGTCATAGCGATTTGAATATAGGATACCGCTGCTCTGAATATACTACGGGTGCTTTTTACAAACCATTGGCGTAAGTTTCGAAGCCAAGATATTCTTCTGCGGCCAGGCCTCCTCCTGCCTGCCACCTTCCCTTGCATTATTAATTGAAGGAGCTCATATTCTTGGTGTTACGCATCACATGTCCGAAATATTCTAATTTTCTCTTCTTTATAGTCTGTGTTTATAGTATTAAGCACTTCTAGACCTTTTCCCATTCTCTGGAGCACGGTGCTGTTTCGAACGCGGTCTGTCCAAGAAACTTTGAGCATACGGTGGTATACCCACATCTCAAAAGCTTCTAACTTTTTGGACATGGATGCTGTCAGCGTCCATGCTCCCACACCGTAGTAGAGCACTGAAACATAGCACCGTGCTAAGCGAGTTCGAAGGGGTATACTCAGCTTTCTGTCACAAAGTACTTTGTTTCATTTTAGAAAAGGTACCAGTGAAAGAATAATAATTTTTTGCTTTACAATTTTTCTTTACAGAAGTGACAGAGCCAATTTCCTGTTACGGAAAAACTTGACTTGGTAATATGAATTACAAAATAATTATAACTTTTATTGGCTATCACACCTGTAGCAATGAGACGCTGCCTTTGGTGCCATAAAACGGAAAAACAGGACGGCGCTATATGCCTGGCAGGGTGGCCGTAAAGTACGTAAGTGCGATAGAGAGGCAGTTTATTTCCCTATTTTATTTCCCCACGGGCAGCGACCGTTTGCTACAGTTATGTTTACATACCGTGATGATTTAATAAGTCCTCAAGTGTCACTTGGATGAAAAATTACGGGAAATCAAATTTGTATATCGGAAATCCGCTTTCGATGTCAAGGGATTACTTGTAAAGATATATCCCACCAAAAACATTCTGTAAAAAACTAGCCAAAGTCAAAATGGAGCTGCTTGTTTATCTCTAAAAAGTACTGAAATCTAGACAAAGTCGTGCCAAGTCTAAGGTTCCTTACTGCGATTTCTTTATTATTATAGTTAATGTTGCGTGACTTGGCCGTTGAAGGGTACACAAGGGTTCAAACCAGGTGCTCCATGACACCATTGCACCAATCTGTCGCCAGAATTCATCGTCAATGAGTAGCGGTTCTTGGTCTTCAACGGCCAAGTCACACAACATTAACTATAATAATAAAGAAATCGCAGTAAGGAACCTTAGACTTGGCACGACTTTGTCTAGATTTCAGTACTTTTTAGAGATAAACAAGCAGCTCCATTTTGACTTTGGCTAGTTTTTTACAGAATGTTTTTGGTGGGATTTCACTTCTTTTTGTAGAAACTTCAAAATTTTTGTTTTAAAGTCGAGGATAAAGAAAATAACGGGCACGGCCGTACCATCTTTTTCTGTAATGGTAATAATAATCATAAAATTCCTAACCTATTCAAATCTTCGAATTGTTATAATAAGTAAGCTAATTAACCTTAGCAAACCTCAGTCCTCACGAAATAATAATAAGCGAAAAATTAACTAACGAAATGCAAAGTAAAATAATATAATCCCTCCTAATCCCTAGCAAAAATTTTCAAGTGCAGCAGAAGAATGTCGTAAACGACTGTATCGAGGCCGGTTGCCACTTCGCCATATACGGTTATCGGAAAAACAAACTTATGCGCGTTTTAAAATACAGTCAGCGCCATCTAGCGACGTGTCCGGGATCACTGCCACACTTAGTCCAACGCTATTTTGACCAAATTTTAAGCGAAATTAATATTTTAGTGTAATTTGTTTATTACTGTATAATTTAATAATTTGTGTATAGGTACTGTTCGAGTAGAATAAAGTTAATCGTTCGACTATTTCTTCTTGTAAACTTGTAAGTAATAAGTATAAAAGCCAGTCTAGTCTTATCCAGAGTTTTCCATTAATTTTATTTATATGCGTATTAAAAGCAGAAGGGGAGGCATTTGCCCAGCCGTGGGAAGCTATAGGCTAAATTAAATTACATTAGATGTGTCCCACTACGCTGGATTTTTGCAATGATAGTCGATTTTTCGATATTTTTATGTACCAATAGAAGAACCATATCTCCAATACAGCTGAGACCAGCTGAGGGTTCTTCATCAGATACTTCAGACCTGTCCGTTTTTCTAGATACATTAACTGCATAAATAACTTTGTAATCTCATATAATTTATATGGAATTACAAAGTTATTAATGCAGTGATCACCAGGTACTCCAGATCTTCGATTATCCTAGTTTTTATAGTTTTCCCTTTATGTGGCCATTAAACCCTAACTCTATACCAAATTTCAGCTCTCTGAGTTTATGGGAAGTACTAGTTCTATTTTGATGATCATGAGTGAGTCAGTCAGTCAGTCAGTGTCGAAAATGCGAAACTTTGCTTTCGCATAACTTCGGAACTATATGACCTACAGACTTGAAATTTTGGGTTTTAAGTATGTGATTATAGCTTACTGGATAGCGAAAATTTCAGCGTTCTGGTCTTATCCGGAGGTTCTCAAATAGTAGCCCGAAAATGCGGCGAAATGGTTCCTGTAAAGATGGTACGGCAGTTTTGCTTCGCGCTTTGACTTTGGCGGGGGCACTGCCGTGCCCCCTGATTATTTTAGAGCCGCTACTACGGTTTCAGCATTAGGTATAAACACATCGATTTTCCTAAAGGGTATATAGTCGCAAAACTAGAATCGCGCTTTATTACGAAAAATTTCATAGGTAAAAAAAATTCAGTCAATAAAATTTGTTATAAAAATGATAGCAAATAGACATTTTGACAAAGGCTAAGCAGGATTTTTTACTAATTGGTGATCATCAAACTTCTTCGCTCATTTGGTATTATTTCATTATACACGTTCATTGCTGATTATATTATTATCAGTTTGAATTAAAAAAAATATTTTTATAACAAACCATCTGTGAACAGAATATTAGTAAATGTGAATCAAGCTTTCGCCCCAATATAACCTATTATGATAATATAATCCCAGGAAATTTTATCTCAAAAGGTTTTGAAGTAAGATTCAAAAGCTGGATGTCTCCTTTCAAAAGAGGTATTTTTACTATCATTTGTTCATGAGGTGAACTTATTTTACTACCACTGGATTTTAATCGAGAACAAATGGTATAGGAGCAAATGTTGTAAGAGACGTAGGCTGGAGGCTAGGTAAGCAATGGAGTGTAAATATTTGCGAAGAGGTCGGCCATACTTTACTTGGTAAGCAAATCGATTGAAAGGATTATTATATTGATCTATATTATTATAAAAAAATTGAATGTCAAGCGCATAAATACTACGAAGTTCTAAATAAAATTATTTTTAGTATTATTTAATTCACAAGTGTGTTGAAAAACGTGGTATGATACACGTGAATATAGATGATTACCGTCCTCGGCTATCTTAAGACCCTCACCTAACAGCTCGGGTCGGTATTTAGTAGACAAAAGTAAAAAAAACTGTCTACCTCACTAGTGAAAAATAGTAATGACTGTGACTTTTTCATTGCGATGAGCAACTAACAAGTGTGTTGAAAAAACTGTCTAACTCACTAGTGAATAATAGTAATGATAATGTCACAGTTTGCAATTATAGGTGTCATTATGTGCCTAATTGCGGTGAAATTAGAGCCATTTTATGAGCAAGTGTGTTGAAAACTACTATTATACTGGTATTAAGAGATCACTGTTGAGGGTGGACTATGTTTATACAGTCTCAAATTTACGCGTCTAAATTTTTTACTCGGAGCGTGGATTAGCTAACTCTTATATTTTTACTAAAGAAACGACAATCTTTACGATTAGGAATGTGATTTTATTTACCTGAATCAAGTATAAAGCTGTACGCCCGACATCGTTAATTATTCCGTCGAAACCTTTCACATATTTTTATTGGCATCAAAAACCACGCCGCAAGTATCGATAACAACCACGCAAGTATTCTTAATTAATTGAAACCATCTCTACGTCTATCGAATCAGCGTTTTTACAGCTGCATGCTTGCGCTATTTAAATCTGAACCTTAACATGTGGGCGGTTGAAATCACTTCACGTTGGAACACTTGGGGTTTAATTTGCAATTTTCCGGCTTACTATTACAGAGGGATTAAGTTCTTCGACGGATAGAATCTTTAATTTCCTCAGGGCTTAGGGTTGTCACATTTTTTGTTGCTAGTGTAATTGCCTGTGTTGTAGGGATGCTTTAGGGTCCGTTCAGACAAATCCGGGTTTTCCGGACGCCTATAAAAGCGCGCTCCGAAACACACGAGATCTATGGACGGGACACGGGTTAATGTGAGCGACTTCGTAGAAATTGTTAGCTTTTGTTTTGATGAAAAAAATATGTAATATTATTTTTTAGAATTATATGTACAAGTAATGTTAAGATTAAGAGTACCTGCCTATATGTATAAATAACTTAGTAGAGATGAGAACTCAAAAAAATTCAACAAAACTGGCTCCTCATTTACCACCAAAGGAAATTGGCAAAAATTGTGTTTGAAACACATTTTATTTTCTTAAAATTCTGTAAGTTAAAGTTTCTACTGAAGGAAAATCGATATATTTTTAGGTGTGGATATGTAGTAAGGATTAAGTAGAACGTTCAACGGTAATTTTTATCTTTGGCATAATAATTCAATGTTTACTTACTACGAGTAATGAGTATATATTATGCAAATAAAACGAGAAACCAGTACACAGTTTGTGAACAGATATAGATGTCATATTAAAATTGTGTCCTAGTCTCACTTATCCTTTAAGCATAAATAACTATTATTAATTAATATGGGATTAAAAGATCTATCGACATCGCTTCACATTTCGTCAAATAAAAAACAAAAAAAGTAATACCTCAGATTTACCCGAATATCTGATAAATATACAAGTAGGATTATCTGGAGGAGACCTAAGGATAAAGTGTTGGATCCAATCAGCACTAAAATAGATGGTACACTGAATAGAACCTATTTCATTTTGTCGCCGCTTTTTACGACCACTGTTTCGTATTATTTACTTTTTTCGGATACATTTGGTATAAAAGAAAGAAGCGATAAAAATATTGTAAAATGAAAATGGATTGTACTATTTACCTTCATTGATAATTCGGTAGCACATTTAAAATAAAATTTTCAAAGGTTTCGCCAGCTCAAGGAAGTACTACAAAATAGCTAATTTTGAAAACTCGAGGAGAACACTATGCTGTCCAGCCGAACTGTACTATAAAGAGGGATACCAAAGACTTCAGGATACATAGAAGTCATTATGAGGGATACAGATTAATTATATTTGCTTTGACTGTAGTATAGGCAAACTATATGAGGCAAATATTTCATGTAGGTTATATAAATGGCGTAGAACCGAGCGGTTCGCAACAAAGGGATCATAAAATCTGCAAGTGTTTAACAATGTTATCAACCTAAAGTATCATGTAGCCAGCCGCCCTAAATTTTCAAGTGACTTAGGTTGCTGATGCACTAAGGCCTAAGCTTTGGAATATACTTATTATTTATTACTTAGTTTACTGTTACATGAATCAAAGTAAGTTACCATCCAAGCTAGATTTAAAGTATTTTCCGGGGGCGTCGTGTAGGAATTTCAATACATCACACACAATATTTGAGAAAAGAAAGTAACGCTGTTTGTTCTTTTTGAAGTAAGCGACTAATTTGGCAATCACAATGGCAATCAACAGTCCATAAAATTTGTAAAACACAATGATATATAATATACAGTGTGTAACAAAAACCCTGTGGTTCCTGTGAGCTACGTAAGTAGAATCGATATTCAAACATAAAAAATCAACTCATTTGGAAAAACTAATGAATTAAAATATTCAAATTAAATATTAAATCATTTTAATTTGTAAAATATAAATGATTTCTGACCCCTGCAAACTCTAGAGCGACAGGAAATAGAGCGACCGTTAGAAAGTAAAATGCGCGAGCTACTGGTCACTCGGCAGGCGGCATTTTGTAAATACAAAGGATAGTAGACGGCGCGGCGGCACGCTTTGACTGTCTCAAAGGACGCCGCGCCGCGTCGCCCCTTTGAATTTGGAGGTACTATCAGATGTATGAAACATTTTTTTTATGTGTCTATTTTATTAGCTATTTTGACTATGAGCCATAACATGAACTAGTACATGATTTATTAAATAAGATGTTCATTAATGGTATACCTACATCATTATGTATATGTACCCAAAAGGGCCAACAGGGATTTTGTTACACACTGTATAAAAAGGAGCAGATATGTGACAAGCGCGCGCGTTGTGAAGACTCAAAAATCCTATAATTGTAAGTTTCGTAGTTAGTCTGCGTCGAGCGCAAGCATTATTGTTGTCTCTTTCGTTTGCGTGCTGTTTCGTATCTTTTGTTCTATTTATCAGTGATTTTCAGTCCGGCACAGATTTAAAACGCAATTTACTATGATTGTAACGTATCTTGGTGATCTATGGTGAAACATATAAGTTTATTTTATTAATTCCTTACCAAATAAAATTTTGTATTTCTTTTAAGAATAAATGTCTTTAAACCTAATGAGACCGCCCGTAACGCTTTAAGGCAGGCCTGCCGGTCACCAGACGCCTTTGTTTCTCCATTTTATTGCATCGAGGACAGCGAGCTATATAGCGTTACTGCAGTTGCTCCTAAAAGTCAGAGAAAACTAATTTGAACTTGGAACCTATGACTTCCGATTAGGATGTAAACGACAGAATCACTCCGTTACTTAAAATTGGTACTCCTAATGTTTTTCTGTGTAACTGTTTTAATTGCGATGTCTGATCCCAGTGTGCAACAACCCTAACCCCTCGCAAAATACCAACTTTAGAAGCGGTTAACGTTACACTTAATTGTGGTAAAACCGAAGTTTTCCGCGCGATAACGTTAGGGGGCGGAAAGCTGTATGTAGATAATTATAAGTACCTAAATAATAATGCTGCAAGCCCGCGGCTCCACCCGTGCAAAATTCGGGTTTTCACTAATCGCGCAGGTGTTATTACATTTCAATATTTGACCCGGCAAACGTTGTTCTGCCATATAAATTACCTTCACATAAAAGTTACTATTTGTACATTGAAAAGAAAGTAACTATTTGTACCTATGTAAAATTAAATTCCAGAAATATTTCTAGCGCTCGATGGTTTTCAAAAAGACACATTTTTTTTCTAGAATATTTTGGTTTTGACTTGTGAGAAAATTGGCAATTCTACTTTGATTTGTAAAAAGTATACGCATTTGGAGATGTGTCCCTGCTATTTGCCCTCTGTAATTTGGCTGGTCTGTGAACTGTATAATACCCTACAGTAAAGAAATGATGGTTTCACGTACGACTCAACAAAGTTGCAGTTTATTCCCGGCAATAATACAAGCAACAACGGAGCTAAGTGCGCGCAGTTTACGACGTTATGCACTGCAGTGGCGAGTGTTCTGTTGCATTGAACTTGCACTGTAAGTCAGGAGAGCAAGCGATTTTAGACTCCCGCCTCAAAAATAAAAGTGTTATATCAGTTTGACGTCGATGTCTGTCTAGTGTATGTGTGTGTCTGTCTGTGGCATTGTAGCTCTCAAACGGATGGACCGAATTCGTTGAAGTTTTTTCATTTAAAACCCGTGGTTTTTAACTATGTTTGGTTAATATAGGTTCAGCAATTTAAGAGTATTAGCTCTTTTCCAAATTTCCATTTTTTTCACAACTCCCTTATAATGAAAGAGCTTGGTTAGTAGAATACTATATTATAACAAATTTCAAATCCAAGCTGGCCTTCACCACAAAATGGCGAAGGTTTTTAAATTTTTAATTTACATTGGGCTACAAAGACTTCGCCAGGACCTGCAGTGATCACCATAAACAGGGTCCTAATTCTAAAAGACATTCAAGTATGAACAAATTTGATAGTAGGTACCTACCTACAGCTGCGTGCCTAGCTTACTAAGTTTAAGTTAATACTAAGTGGAATCAAATCAGTATTAACGACTAATTGGTGTTCTATATGCAACGCGAGTTTATAATATAATGTTTTTTTTAACAAATATTCAATACCTACTCTTATATTGAAAATCTCTATGCCATATTTTCCGTCACTACGATACTGCCCCTTCCCTAATAAAATATCCTGTCAACTTGACTTCCGCCGAACAATTTTTAATTGCTGCACGACTAGGAATAATGTTGAAAAAATCGTGTCCTCTCGTAACTAAAAGTAGTAAAAACGTGAGCAACAATTTACAACATTATACCCACTGCAGCGTAACATGATTTTTCATTACCTTGAGACATAATTTCATTAATGAACACACCACCGGCTAATTAACGCGAAATATTATACGTCCAAGATAATATTGCAGTGGATACGCGGGAGGACTATAATATATTTTTTCCTTTTTTTTAACGACGCCTTTGCATTGCAATTTTTGAAGATGCACTGCGCTGCGCTCATCACCCTCTGACATCCCAATACCTGACGTCTAAATTCGAAAGTAAAAGTCGGGGATGTTATAATCCCCTACTTTTACTTTCGGACAAAGGACATGGCCGAAACTTGTATGGAGCTGTGCCCTGGAAAAAAATATTCATGGCCATCGACAAACAGTACGTCATATTAAAGCTTATAATTATGTCTTTACAATCGTTTATGTTTTATGATCAAAAAACAGGAGAGACACAATATCAGCTTAACAACTTTCAACAAAATGCGCCTAAATATTTCTAATAGCAATGTTTCGGTCATGTCATTTATATCGGACCTCCTACCGGACCGGACACATAAAAAACATATAAAACCTACGTATCGACTTGAGAATCTCCTGCGTTTTTTGACGTCAGTTAAAAATCTGACGCCCTCTAGAAAAAAATTCTAGGCCACAATTTTTTTTCTTCCCCCTCCACTGTCATCAAAATGTAATTTCATTTTTTTAGCACTTAATATATTTACGATTCAATCTGTTCCCACTATGCTCGAGTACTTAACTGCCAAAATCCTTCTCTTGGGCTCCCCTAGGTAGGTACTAAAGTTATCTATGTTTATAATTTTTAACCTGCAGGTTTACCTAACATAAAAATCGTTTAAATAACCGTTTAAGCCGGTTAATATAGCAAAGAATACGACTAGGCGACCTGGTAAGCAATTCGCCAGGCTACATGTCAGATTCAGTGCGGCCCGGGGCGCTTTCATTTTAAGTTAGCTCTGTAATCTGTTTGCTTTGTACCTATGTATCAACTAATTACTTCATGAGAATGACGATTTACTAACAAAACATAGTGTCTTTTAGTGTCATTAAATTATCAAAATAACTAATATATTAATTCCTTTTTAAAATAAAATCAGAAAATTAAATACAGAAACTGAATACTTATGGAATTATTTCTCTTTCTGCTTTGAAATCAGTTAAAAGTCGACATAAATCAAATAAGTTGTGGCGAGATTGAAGGACAAACTAACAAACTCACATACAAAACTTATTAGAATAGAAGACTAGATAAGTATAGTAGGTATGATTTAATATACAGGGCTATATAAAAATACCAAATAGCTCTCGGCTTGTACATGCTTACATTAAAACTAACAACTTTTGTTCTACCACGTTTTTTTTACTCTATATTTTAAGAAATATCAAATATTTAATTTTTTACAGAGATACTCTACTTGTTTCTACTACCTACTTTATGAAACCGCAACAGTGTAATTTCACTTTACCGAAAAAACATTTTTTGTATGAAATAAATTAATACTGAATTTTGAAAAGTCGTAGAACAAAAGTTGTTAGTCTTAATGTAAACAAGTACAGGGCGAAAGCGATTCGGTATTTTTTATATAACCCTGTTTATGTATGTATTATATAAATATAAAAAATAATAAGTATTCACCTGTATCTCCCACCGCACTTGCAACCTTTTGTCCAATATCTCTTTACAATTGTTAGCAGCGCTGAAAGGTGTCTGCGAGGTCGTTGAACTCGTCTGAAATCAGCTGTTACTATTAGCGCCATTCACATAAAGTACTTATAAAAGTGTAAATCCCAACAATAAATATTCGAACAAGCTTGTACCTATTAATAACATTGATTTTCCACAAATTGAAAGTTAAAGCGCCATTGAATCGTGTTGAGAATTGAAACTTCACTTCACAGAAATTCGCTATCAAATAGCTCAGAGAATACAGAAGCTTATAATGTTAGTGATTCACATGTTTCCTACATATTTTGGTGAGATGGAAAATTCCACTGGACACGAGTAGGTATCTAGTGGAATTAAAATGAAAAGTAATGACTACCTATAGTATTTTTTTTGTTATTTTTATATGAGAAAACATTAGTAAGGAAAAATATTAGTTACGCATAAAAAGATGATCAATAATTTAGTCTGATTTACCAACACTCATTTAAACCTTTGAATGTCTTTGGTGAATTAAATTTCCTAAAAAATAATAAAGCAAAATTGCCACTTACCGGGTTATACCACCAAGCGGGCTGTAATGAAAAGCATTTTCCAGGGGAGGCATAGAAAGAATCGCACACATGATGGTTAGTAATTATTATGTTTTAATGAAAAATAAATTAAAATAATCAGAAATACAAAGTAAAAAAATCTAGACATATTCGTAAGAAATAACAATTATATTTATTTAAACGTTAAAAGCATGTTAAATGTATGAACAGAAAAATATTGAAATTTATGTTTATTATTATTTTATTCGATTAAACTGCCGTTTGAACAAAAGTGATAGTTTTATCATTGTTTCCATCACGGTCAAGTGACAAATAAGATCTAGCATTAATCTCTAGATCTAGTTCTTTTTTATCAAGCATTACTTGATAAAAAAATGATTTCTTGCAAGAATTTTTTTATACTTTCATATAAAATAAGAAAATGTAGGAGTCTATGAAAATGGTTTATTTTTCTGTCCACATTTTAAAAACTAAAAACGAAACCAATCAAAAAACGAAGGGCTGATTGGTTTAGGTTTTCGAGTAAGTTTTTGCGATTGGTTAGTTACAGGCGGTCGTCTCTGTGGTTTCTTTTTCACCTGAAAGTGAATATTATTATAAAAAAATATAATTATTAAGTTAGTTATGAGATGAGGGTAGTAATGAAAAATAAAATATCCCAGGCAGGCTGTTAATGTAGCATAGAAAGAGTGGAAAGGTTATTGTAAGTTATAACACTTAACGTGAAATCAACGGGTCTGCCCGCGAAATTCAAAATTTTCGTGGTTTTTTGCAATTTGTACGCTAATTAGACATGATAGGCTTATGGCAATCAATTTAGGTACCTACCTACAGCTGCGTGCCTAGCTTACTAAGTTTAAGTTAATACTAAGTGGAATCAAATCAGTATTAACGACTAATTGGTGTTCTAAATACAACGCGAGTTTATAATATAATGTTTTTTTTAACAAATATTCAATACCTACTCTTATATTGTAAATCTCTATGCCATATTTTCCGTCACTACGATACTGCCCCTTCCCTAATAAAATATCCTGTCAACTTGACTTCCGCCGAACAATTTTTAATTGCTGCACGACTAGGAATAATGTTGAAAAAATCGTGTCCTCTCGTAACTAAAAGTAGTAAAAACGTGAGCAACAATTTACAACATTATACCCACTGCAGCGTAACATGATTTTTCATTACCTTGAGACATAATTTCATTAATGAACACACCACCGGCTAATTAACGCGAAATATTATACGTCCAAGATAATATTGCAGTGGATACGCGGGAGGACTATAATATATTTTTTCCTTTTTTTTAACGACGCCTTTGCATTGCAATTTTTGAAGATGCACTGCGCTGCGCTCATCACCCTCTGACATCCCTCAATACCTGACGTCTAAATTCGAAAGTAAAAGTTGGGGATGTTATAATCCCCTACTTTTACTTTCGGACAAAGGACATGGCCGAAACTTGTATGGAGCTGTGCCCTGGAAAAAAATATTCATGGCCATCGACAAACAGTACGTCAAATTAAAGCTTATAATAATGTATTTACAATGGTTTATATTTTATGATCAAAAAACAGGCGAGAGACATAATATCAGCTTAACAACTTTCAACAAAATGCGCCTAAATATTTCTAATAGCAATGATTCGGCCATGTCATTTATATCGGACCTCCTACCGGACCGGACACATAAAAAACATATAAAACCTACGTATCGACTTGAGAATCTCCTGCGTTTTTTGACGTCAGTTAAAAATCTGACGCCCTCTAGAAAAAAATTCTAGGTCACAATTTTTTTCTTCCCCCTCCACTGTCATCAAAATGTAATTTCATTTTTTTAGCACTTAATATTTACGCTTCAATCTGTTCCCACTATGCTCGAGTACTTAACTGCCAAAATCCTTCTCTTGGGCTCCCCTAGGTAGGTACTAAAGTTATCTATGTTTATAATTTTTAACCTGCAGGTTTACCTAACATAAAAATCGTTTAAATAACCGTTTAAGCCGGTTAATATAGCAAAGAATACGACTAGGCGACCTGGTAAGCAATTCGCCAGGCTACATGTCAGATTCAGTGCGGCCCGGGGCGCTTTCATTTTAAGTTAGCTCTGTAATCTGTTTGCTTTGTACCTATGTATCGTTAGGTACTCTTCCTGTAAAGACTGGCTGTTTACCGTTACCTAGATGTTAGGTACTACCTGCCCGTGATTTGATTGCATAGATTTAATTAAATGAATTTCTATTAGGTTTGACAGGGAATTCCCTGACGTAATGGCACGCACTTAATTTCCAGTGGGAGTCTCGGGTTACGCTACGGGCCTCTTTAAATTTTTTTATTTTATAAATTGAATAAGTCTAGTCTGGTGGGAGACTTAGACCGTGGTTAGTTACCATCCTACCAGCAAAGACCCGCACCGCCAAGCGATTCGCGTTTGTTTCGGCGCCATGATGTGTAGAAATCCTGAATCTTAATCCGGATGACCCCTTCCAAGTTCCTACGATAACATCTTCGGCTGCATCATCACTTACCATCAGTTATAATACCTAATAGAGTAAATTGTAGTCACTGATAAGAAAACTCAAGAAAGGGCATCCGAACGATTTACCGTAACCTTTTTCGTACAAGCAAACAGTAGCGCTGTCTGTCTCGTAATTCTATAGGTGGTTGCCGAGCGAACTACAGCGTGGTATTACTGTTGGTGACAAAACTAGCATTTTTGGCACCGATAAACTGCCGACATTTTTTAGTGGTGTTCGCCAGGGTATTTTATTTTTCTATTTTATTGTAATGGATAGGTTTTATTATTTGAATTGGCATAAAAAATTAGAACTTAAAAATGATTTATTTATTGGTTGTTTCGAGATCGGTTAAAAATTACCAAAAAAAACATTTACAGCCAAAGTTTGACCCGCACTAAAAACAATTTCTGGCGCAACATGAAATATATGAAATAAATTGAAGTTAATGCAACACACGAATGCGGTTTTAATATTAAAATTTCAGCTAGTGGGCGGTCGACGAGGTGCCCAGCAACTCAAATTGGGGTGGAAATGCGCGAGTTTTCACATAATTTCACTAAAAGTTTCACCCGGTGCCGGAAAGCTAAATGTTGGTTCACGAATGAGATACGAAAAAGTAGTGAAAATTTTAGTTTAACTGAAATCTGTTATTTTTGTGTTTTCGACTTAAAACTAGGTCATGAAAGTTCAAGATCTATTTTATCTCTCAGTGCTCGTGGGGTTAAAGTACTTAGTACAAGTTGTTGGAAAAATGATTCGAATTTCGATTTAGTTTAGATATAAGTATGCGTGGAGAAACCGAAAATGAATAACGATATCGAATTCTTAGCATTACAAATATCTTTTACAAGCCCGATAAAGATTTCGAACATTGTGTGTTGCTATTGATTACCTAACGTTTAGGATTTCAAATAATATAGTCGTTGGCGGGTAAATAGAGAGAGAGCTGTGGTTGTCTGTCTATGCTCGGAGAATCTATATGTCATATCCTTTGATTAGGCTAGTATACCTATACCCAATCAAAGTTCATATCAAATAATTTGGAGTATAGCTTAACGTGTCACGAATTTATAGTGGCAACGTACGGGGCTAGAACACTTGCAAATATGTAGTTGATCTGACGACATTTAGAGTCGCTAGATCTAAGCAGCGCAAAACATGGGGAGACATAAAAAATACAATTAAATAGTAATTCGAATTTACTCGATAAACGTACCTGCCAAATCTTAACGTTATTATGAGGCAGATGATGGATAATGAGGAAATCTGAACGTAAATAATATTTGCAATACCTTTATGATAATGATCGTCGTTCGTAAAACGAAACGTACAATTAGATTCACGTCCCATCCGTCTCGAATAGAAGGTTTCTGCGAAGGCCACGGCATCAATGACATCAGAGCGGGAGAGTGATTTTTTAAATAAAGAAAAAGGAAGATAAAAATAAGCTTTGCTGACTGATTTGGTGAAAAATTCAGTTGAAGGAAAGTTGAAACTACAAGCAATTCGACATCATAATTTTATGAGATCTTATCTTCTTCTAATAAATACAATTGTCGTCTCCTGCAGTGTCAGTGTTTGTAACCAAACACTATGAAACGGCTTGGCTGATTTGTATGATTTTTTGTCTATATTCGCTAATTCTGAGAACAGGTTGTAAGCTATTTTTCATATTCCTGTCTGGCAATACAAAGTTTTCTGCTTCAGCTAGTGACCATACAAAATTGCTTGTTTAAATATGTTTAACGTTAAAAGGCCTCGAAGGCTCTATCGCCTTGATGACTTACCTACTTTAAAAAAAGCATTTATCTAGAAAACATCACCAATGACGTGGCTTTAATTTATGGAAATTATTGCAAGTAGGTACTAAAGCAGCCATCCGCTTTTGTCGCGGTCGTGGCCCGACAGTCACTCAGTCGATTTATAAAATCCCCATCTCCCGTCTAAACTTAATTTGCTTCTGATCCAATCCTATTCGACGACGGTACCTCTGATTATACCGGAGATAAAAGTGTATCCAAAATTTCAATAAGCTCTAGTTATATTAAAATAAGATTTTTCAAACGACACTAGCAATTTATATTAAAAGAAAAGGCCACGTGTGTTGTGGCCCGCGGAAAGTCTTCCCGGATATAAAAGTATCGCCGCCACTTTTACCCTCCAAGATAAACACCAACAAAATATGTATCGCGGCCATCTTGAATACGCCATTCTGGATTTGTTTCCGCTCACTATCAATTGTATAAAGTGTTGAGTGACATTTAAAACAGACCCCCATCTATATTCAATAGGTGTTTTATTTATAACATAGAAAGATTAGACGAGCTGTTACTCTCGCGTAGCTATTCATCGACTGTAAAAGAAAATTACGTAGTATAAAAAAAAAAGTAGAGGAAAAAGTGCTTTCCAGACACCGTAGAATACGCACGCTTTCCCATATAGATACTATAAAAGTTAACCCCCATCCCATATCTATTGTACAAAGTAATTAAAAAGTACGAACGATAAAATAACGACTACCTTCAAAATTCATGTTCAATTAACCCGAACAGCCTCCGGTGCGCGTCTATTGTGCTGCGAATATAAACGGAAATTGACATCACGTGAAATGACCAGGAGCTAGTGGTGGGCGGATTGAGTCTGAAAGTACAGGCGTTGGACTTACCTTTGACAAAGCAACGAGCAATTCTTGAATATATTATATGATAATCTGAGTCTAAGAAACGGCTCCACCGTTTTTAATGAAATTTAGTATACAGGGGGTTTCGGGGGCGATAAATCGATCTAGCTAGGATTCATTTTTAGAAAATGTCGTATTTACCAAAACAAAATACCGAGCAAAACTCGGTCACCCAGGTATTAACTATTAAAAAACATTGTAAGTCAGGGTAACTATACGAGTACCATTGGCTTCTTGGAATTATAAGGATCTTCCGTCTAGTCGTGAGATATCATAAAAATCATGTAGTATAGTTTCATACTATGTAAGAAAAAATATGTATGCTTAGTAATATATATATATACAGAAAAATTATACCTAATAGCGTATACAGAGGAGAGAGATAAGAAGGAGAACCAGTCACTGGCTCCTGAACTAAAACGACCAAGTGGCATTAAAAATTCTATCAGAGCAATGCTCGCGGCACAGCACCGCTTCAATACATATATAAGGTCATTCAAAGGAGGCTTTCAGCCACATTCAAAAGAAAGCGAACGAGCGTATGAAATCAAAAAAGTTTAGACCCTAATATGCCTGCTATATGAAATAAGACCTTATTTCAATGAGTGTCAGGTTTAAATTGATTGGGAAATTAATTGCTGTCAAATACATGGTAGCATTTGGGTAGCATTAACAGTGACGTCGTTTGAATATCGTAGTCCGTAGTACATACGAGTTACTTACTAGGACAGTTATTAGTTGTAAACTAACTATCATTATAAGTTAATAAACCATAATGTGAAAGGATGAACAGTACAAACTCTAAGCGCACTTATTTTAATAAAAATAACTTTAAACCGAACTGAAAATATAAACGAAAAAAAAACAGTTGCTGAAAATAATATTCAGTTTTTCGTATAGGTTGTTGTAAATTATATTTTAACAGTCTCAATAACATGGAAGCCAAGCAATCCTGTTATATTTACAAGTAACAACTTATATTTCCTGAAATACAATCTACGATGTATCATGTAACATGACTCTTTGTAGGGGGTGTCTCAACTACATAAATCTTATGAGGTGTTTCACTTTCAATGTATTTTCTTAGAAGGTAAATTAGATACGGTGTTATATTTTATTGAGTAAATAATGAGGGACAATGTATTATTATATCTGGAACAGCAGTGCTATTCTACAAAATGTCCATCTCTGAAACAGCTGCCAGACAGCTGCCAAGCCGAATATGGCAAACAAAATTGTACTCTATTACAACTGACAAATTCATAGATGCAGAGATGCACGCTCGTCGCTGTTTTGCAGAATAGCACGGCAGTAAGTATGGAAATCTCTAAACAAACCTTCAGCCTTAGCCATATGATTTATTTACGACGGTCATTGAAACCTGTCCATAACTATCTTAATCTAAACTCCATAACTATATGGAACGAAATTCAACAATTGTATGAGAATGACAGTTGTCTTCGATAAGTCACGTGATCAATTTGTAAATCGGATTATTGTAATCGGTATTTATTTGGGTTTATTACTAGCGGATTTACATTGATTCTTAAAATAAAATGTACATACCTACCTATATAACTAATATACAAAATTATTGTCAATACATTCTCAGGGTATGAAGACCCATTTAAAGATAACCACTACAACATTTTTCATTGATATGTCATATGTTCCACTTCTATTAGTAATGTTCCACTTATAATTATTAGCCTTTCCCGATAAATTATGGACTATCCCGACACAAAAATATTTTTTCTATTCGAACCAGTGGTTCCTGAGATTATCGCCTTCAAACACCAACAAACAAACTCTTCAGCTCTATAATGTTAGTATAAAGATAAACGTGTTGTATTTATTCCGCGTTCTAATTCAGTTTATTGCGACATATACTCGTACTTAGACAAGTTTCGTCAATTAAGCCTCTTGGCGCTTGGAGAAAAGCTTTTCATAAACAACCTATGTTTTCCACTGAAATAAAAAACGTCTTAACTAACAAACATTGCTTCATGACTTTGAATCCTATTTTGCTATACTTATGGAACATTTTTGGTTGTATTTGTCCAGAGATAAGTTGTTATAACTCGTGGTTCTCGAACTCGTAAAGACAAATAGAAGAGTGAGCAAGGCAAAGTCGTCACCTCCGCCAAGTTTTTTCGTAAACTTGACTTATTTACCCGGGACTCGGGTCGTTTCTGTTCGCAAAGTCAAATATACCGTGTCCCGGCTGCTCTTTACGATTTTCTTAACTTACTTAAGTATATAATATTTGTACATTTCAGGCGCTCGGTAAATTGTGTACTTACATTACCCTCAAGGTTCTAAGAAGACCCATTGAGGCCATTTTCATGTCATGATTTGATAATGAAAATCTTTGAGAATATCAAATTTTAATAATATCTTAAAAATTTTTAACAAAGTTCATGTGTAAAACTAATGTGCTTGTGTGATGAAATTCATGATTTAGAGGCCGTTCGATAACGGTAAATAAAAAGTCAAGTCCCAACACAGTTAAATCGTCTTAAATAACGAAGTTTGTTGTACATTTTTTGTACTACTACAGTAATACTATGAAGCTGAAGACGGTGTTTGTTTGTCAATTTAAACGCGCTAATCTCAGGATTCAGGAATTACTGTTCAAATAGAAAAATTATTTATGAGTTGAAAAGTCCATTTTTTATCGAGGAAGGCTATAACGGCTTATACTATAACCAGCTATGTTGTAAGAACGAAAAAAAATTTCTTCTGGAGGACGTCCGTTGCGTGCGCTGCGCAAACGGGTAAAACTACACAAAAGTTCTATAAAAAAGTTCAAAAGGGTTGACGCATTATAACGGACATGTAGTAACTGAAATTCATGCGGGCAAAGCCGCACGCAACAACTAGTTTTTCCGGTATTCCCTTTTTTACTTATGTACATGATAAATCACGGTCTTTTGTCTGCCATATTAAACTAAACTCCTTTACGCACGTCTAGCCCGAGCGTTTGTTTACCACATCCAAACAATGCGATTAAAGTCAAATATATCAGGCTAAGTGCAATCGCGCTGGCGGCGAGGCTTAACTAAATTCACAAATCACGCGCTCCCCACGTGACACCCGCCTTGGATTCACGTGAATAATTGCATTTCCGTCTCTAGTACAGTTATAGGGCGTTTGTACACGAAGGACAGCGTCGTTTTGATGTAGGGAAAGGTCGTAGACATACACGTTTCACAGTAGCACTTTCTACGCCTGAGGATCTCCCGATATCTTTTTTTCTACTATTACAAGTTAGTACTTGACTGCGATGCAGCCAAAGATGGAACATACACTACGCAACATCGCACCGGTACGCTAAATCGCTTGGCGGTGTGTCAAAGCTTTGCTGGTAGGGTAGTACTAGCCACGGCCGGAGTCTCCCACCAGACCAGACCTGAGCAAAATCAGAAATTATAAAATTCGAAAATGGCTCGTGGCTCAAATCGAATGAAATTCAAAAACTGTGAGAATGGCAGACAGAGAAGTCACGTGATCTGTTTTACGGTTGGACTAGACATACTCATATATTTTTTAATTTCGTTCATTTGAGCGATCTATAGTTTCTGCAACGATTGCAGTTTATATTATGTCATATTATGGCTACGGCTGTTGTAACTGTTTAAGTACTGATGTAAAACTCTTTTTGCGGGGTTTTGAGAAAAAGAAAAACTTTCTTTACGGAGTTGCCAACCGCATAATCGATGATTTGAAAAAATGTATTTTTTTTATCAGATTCGGTTTGATGGGAGGCTTTGTATTACTAATACTACCCTCCCGGTAGCGCCAAAGGATTTTTCCATAGATTAATAAACGTCGTCGCTGGCGCTGCTAGGATTTTTTGTTCCGATGCCATTAGACGTTTCGGTCGTTGCAGTGTGCGCGTCCTTACAACGCTTAGAGGCTGATAAGGTTGCGAGTTTATTTTAGGGGTGGTACGCGATACGATGTGATTGTTGTTCGCGGCTCCGTAGGTGTTGCGGGGTATATTAGAAACACTACAACCCTGAGTAATGTGCTGAGTTTGTGTGTTGTATACCTGAACCTTTCTGTCCACTCAACAACAAGTCTCCACCGTAAGAAAACGGGCAAGATTGGTAGATACAATCAATGTCATTTTCTTACATTACGTACATCGTAATCTATAGATAGCTTGCGTTGTGTGTGCTAGAGAACTTACAATAATATGTAAAAGGATAATGCCGATTCTTGTATGAAAATTGGGCTATACCTTGCGTTTTAACCAAATCATCGGTAAAACATTAGAAATATTCTCAAAATTATGTATAAATAGATTAGTAAGATATTAACAGGGAATTTCTTATAATCAGATTTTCTAAGTGGTTAATTTTCTAAGTTTTATAAGTGGCTTGGCGGTTCCACAAGTTTCGAAACGTTTAATTACTTTTTTTATAATACTTTTAAACCCTTGTTCACATTTCACTAAAATAAATATATGCGATATTAAAATTTGAAAGACGATTCTTAATGCATACGTGTTTCAGTCGCAGAGTGACGCAAATATAGCCCATTTTCTGGCATTCTCCTTTTTAATACGAGCAAATGCAATAATAATAATATTATAAACATCCACGCTCATTACAGTTTACACACATAATATTTTCTAGTCGCGAAAAACGAACAAACGACCCCGACGCAGAAGGCAGGGTCGCTACCGACTACGCGAATCGGTCAACAGTTTTGTAAAACCTTATCATTTATCACAAAGGACAGTTAGGTACAAAATGATTTCGATAAAAACGAGGAGTAGATAGCTTTAACTACTATTTTTAAGCTGTTTACCAAACACAAGTAATACAATAAATTTATGTTACTTAGGGCAACATAACTTTATTACATGCTATCCCTCTTATTCATAAACTTGATTTGGTGCAATTTAGCGGGTAAATCTACAATATGCATAATAATTATGATTGTTTGACATCCTAATTTCTTAAAAATCATAAAAATAAAAATAAAATAAAAATCATAAAAATAATAAAAATCATAAATTATAAAATATAAGTAGTTCTTAAAAATCAATTAATTCCTTACACCTTCATTTCTACTCAGTTTATATTTCCACTATCCGGTTTTTCTTTCTATAAAACACTATTTTATACAGAGTGCCAAAATTGTTCACATTTAAAGATATTGGAGCCCTAATCTATAATATTCAAAGATTCTTTTTCTCGCTTTTCGTCCTCATACTTTGCACTGTTTACTTTTCTATTTCGTTGCCTATCCATTTCATTTATTTGAGTACAAAAGATTTAGAGGGGACGTAGCGTATCTTTATATTATGCAGGCCGCTATCCTTGCAGATAGATAGATAGGTGGATCCATCCACTTGAAAGTATATAAATCTTTGAGCCAAGAATTTGTGGTTGTCCCATAAAGTAACATTATGGTTGTGGCGTGGATACTATCGCCCGTGTCTAGGGGGTCAAAAGGGGTTTAGGGGGTCTAGGGGGTTTAGGGGGTTTAGTGAGTCTAAGGGGCGGCTACCAATATAAATTCCGATCGCTATTGAGTGTCTGAAAAATACGGGTCATATTACACACGATTTATAGGTTTACTTAAGAATGTACGGAAGGGAAATTTCGTTATATCGAGGTGCCTTTAAAATTGAGTTATTTTGAAAGTTTGCTCAAATTAAATTTTCAGTGAGTTATTATTGGTCGCAATATCTCGCTGCACGCGACGCTGTTACATATGGAAAGTGGCCATCTGTTGCGCTCTCTGTCCTAATTTTATTTCAGCACGGGCAGAGAGATTTTGCGACTACTTAGTAGGTTTTTGTTATCCTTAGCAAGCTTATATCACAAATAGGTGTTTTAATTCGTTATCAATTCTGTAATCAATGCGAGAAATGTTGTTCACTACTCGTATGTTACTTAACTATTTCGTAGTTGGTTGATAGATCTGGTTGTAATTTGATACTGAAATTTGACAGGTTTTGTCAGCAAAAAAGTTGTAAAAAATATAATTATTTACATCAACCATGGTTCTATAGAACCCAGCGATTTCAGTCATTGGTGACACTTAGTGTCGTCCGTCCACTTATTAGTCGATAAGTCCGACCACGAGCTTCAAAGTGCGGGGTCGCCATTGTAGTTAATCACGGTTCCAAATGTCGATCGGTTCCCTTATGTTTGCATAGACTGCTTCAGCTTCATGACGCGTTGTAATCTTTTAAATATATATCTGAGACATCATCGGTATAAGTCGAGCGTCGTGGTGCGTAAACTCGTGATATTTCGCGTCATTACCTCCAAGACGAGCATCTTCTCATTGCCCTAAACGCGTCTAAACGCTCAGGTAAATATATTGCATTTTGCTCTCGTCATTTGCTTTTAAACCTATTTAGCAGTTCATGGTGTGAAAACTAAATAATGGATAAGTATTCTTTAATAAAGTTCGTAAGAGCACGCGCGCGAGCATTGGGTTAAAACAATTGAACTCATTATCAAGTATTTATTTTGAAATTTTGTGTTTTTTTTTTTAAGTTGTACGTTGTTGTACGCTCTTGAATTGACTTAAATAATAATGACTACGAGGCGCATATATAATCATTATTGACATTCTGATCTAATAATTTAATTATTAATGTATTTGTTCTCATTAGACAACTTATTATTACATTATTGACATATTTAATTCCACTGCTTTTATAAAATAAATTAAAAATTGTTGATTCGTTACTTTAATAAATAATGATTAGATTATGTACATTGTTAGCAACGCCCTGACAGGGCCACATGTTAATACAATTACTGCAACATTGTAAACATGTAAGCTATTAACAATAAATAAAAAAGTTTTCCCTTCTGTCGGCACTCCTTTCCTTTAATATACCATGAATATACTACGCGTCCTTAGAAGTGGGGTTCTCCGACAGACTTGTTTACTAAAGACAGGGCGAACAGCGCGAATCAATGTCGCCAGTTTATGGGTGTCATTTGTACCAACAGTATAAGGCCACGCGGTAGTTCGGGCAGCGGCGGCGGCGGCGGTTATTTTGACAGATGACGCTACTGCTTGCTTGTATGAAGAAGGTTTACGTAAAATGTTCGGATCGGCCTATCTTTACTATATTTATGAATTCGTTCACCACACATACATTTCCCAACTGCAAAATATTCCGTTCGGCAACTTGCTATGGACATATTCCGTCAATACGTAATACCTAGTGCCTAGTCATCTTTTTTTACGCCACAATCTGAATAGTTAGGACAGGAGACCTTTTCTGAAATAAATCTGTAAATCATAGATGTTTTTTCTTCGCCCATCACATTTTTCTTTCAAACAAGTCCTTACTGAACGAAAAGGTTCATTAATACCATAACGTGCCTGTGAAATAGAAACACGTTGCACCAGAAGTATGAATTTAATAACTTGTTTCGTATAACTTTCGCATATGTGAAATAAGATGCGAACGTGTTTAATATAAGAGGGGAACCGACTCGGTACATACAATATAATGTTCATACGAATATAAATAGGTACATACGATCTCACGGTGCGAAATAATATTACAGCTTGTCTATGATTCTATCATTTGCCTTAGGGACGGTAGGTGTCACTTTGATCCCTGCTATTAATATAGGTTCTTTATAACTCTCCTTTGACATCGTTTAAAAAAATCTATTGCGTTGTGTGAAGACCCTGTCTCTCTTGTCATATTGTCCTGTTGATGTGAATGGCTGCCAACAATCTGTTAGTTTCTAAAAGCATCCAACTACACGACGATGATAAAGTGAAATCAATGAGTGTGATCGCGAAATTCAAAATTTTCGTGGTTTTTTGCAATTTGTTCGCTAATTACACATCATACATAGGCTTATACCAGTCAATTTGCGGGAATGGCAGTATCATCTTCACATGTTTATGGGTCGATCAACTTTTATTGGTCCGACGGTACACGCATCATGTCCCTGAACGATAATTAATAAATATTAAATCATAAAGAGGTAAATTGGTTTCAATTATATTCCTTTTAATATTTACTAGCATTATTGTGAACAATATTTTACTTGTTTTATTAATTTGTGCGTAGTTTCATGGTTGTCCAAGAGACTAAATGCAATTTTCCAGTACTATCACATTTGTCCCCAAGCCACAATGCATTAACAAACTTCGCATCACGAAAAACATACTATCACGACCGTAAATACCAAATACACTTCTTGTTTCAGTTCATAATTATTGATATCAAAACATACAAACAAATTTTTTTATTGGATATAATACGATTTTCAGGCATTTTACTTTTGTCCCCATAAATCACCTACATGGCACAGGTCTCACGGACAACCGTAATTTAGTTATGGAACCAAAACACAGGTGGCGCGGTAGACTCCTAAACAACAAGCCAAACACAATAGTTAACTGTCGGGCTCAAACGCCATTTTGATTTGTATAAAATTACGGCGACAGTCGTCCGAGCGACGTTGGTGAGTGTGGGTGGCTTTTTTGTCAGTCCGTCGGACAACTGTGATTAAAACTTAAGTACTTGATGCATGTTATCAATTATACTACACGAGATGCGCTTTCGCCTATATTTTAGTGTAAGCTGAGATTAATATATAAAATAACAATAGTATCTGCTTGGCGACCCAAAATTTAAAAATGTCCCGCGGACAACCTGTCACTTGGACAACCAAAAAGTGGTTGTAGTTAGTGAAGTCCACAAACTTATTTAATCAACATCACTGCTGCTTATATAATCTTAATCTACGAAAAATCCTCTTCTAAATGAAATAGTAAAATGCTGAAAATGAAGCAAAAAAAATAGGAGAAAATTATGCTCGGGACCTTTAAACATTGATTGACCCTTATATCAAAATCCTTGCATAAAAACGTCTTTCCTAAGAAATTTGTCCGAGTATCGAGTTTGAAGTGAGTACTGAGTAACTGGCAAATCTCGGACTAGTTTCTTTAACTCGACACTTTTAAACAGAGATTTTTATATAAACACGTGAAGACGATATTGGAATTCCCGCAATTTGACCACCATAAGTCTATTATGTGTTATGAGCTTAAAAATTGCGAAAAACGACAAAAAGTTTGAATTTCGCGGGCACACACGTGGCATTCCTCTTAAGATATTTTATCAAGTACATATTTGCAGGATTTTTTACTGAACAAATCAAAGTTTGTTTGTTACTGGATTAATATCTGCGACGACAGGAAAACTAGATTAGCCGATGTTCCGAAGGGAAATCATCCTTTGAATATTACCTTTTTGTGATAACTAACTTCGATCTTATAAAACTTATACAAATATCCTTCTACGTCCCTGAGGAAAAGTCACTATGATATTTTTTGTTCAAACAAATAATCCGGGAACACAACTTTTTGATATGATTTTCTTTTAAAAGAAAGCTTTGGATTATTGATTGAAAGTTATATAAGTTTTCATTTTCATTAAATAAAAATGTGTTCTTGCGTGGCTAATTAATATTACTTTTTTAAATATGAAATTGTATGGTTATGTAATTGGGTAAAATAAAAGGATTATTTATCTTAATATATATAAATCTCGTGTCACAATGTTTGTCCTCAATGGACTCCTAAACCACTTAACCGATTTTAATAAAATTCGCACACAGGGTGCAGTTTGCTCTAACTTAAAAGATAGGATAGCTTAAATCTCAATTTATCTATTTTTTTATATCCTTAAGGGCAAAACAACGTTTGCCAGGTCAGCTAGTTTTATTATAAGTTTTAATTTAGTCTGCAGGTGCCATGCCGTTTTTTCGCTGCCATGATATGATTCGGTGTATTATGACGAATCGTTCTATATGTAGGAGTACTTTTAGTAGTACAGGGGCGTTAATTTTTAGGGTTCCGTACGGCAGCCGGTACACAGTCAATCTAGATCACGATCCGCGATCAAAATCAATGATCGCGATCCAGATTGATAATGTACGGAGGCCGGTACACAGTCAATCTAGATCACGATCAAGTAGCTCTGATCGCGATCACAGATTGATGGATCGCGCTACAACATTACACGTTCAATCTTGATTTCGTCAGTCCGTGTTATCCTGTCGCCGTGTGAACACGTGATAGCATGGATTTACATAAGGTTAACGCTGTAATATCTCTTGTCTTAGCCCTAACTTTGAAGAAGAGGATTCGTACAAGGCGCTGGTTAATCCAATCCTAAATATTTCAAAAATTTAAAATAAAATATTTCATACAACTAACTGCTGAAGATGATGATTACAAGAGCTACTTTAGAATGGATGAAAAATCTTTTAACGAGTTACTACACATGATAACTCCATAACTCCATATACAGTAAAACAGGATACATGTATGTATATTAGACTGACGAGTGACGCGATCCTGCGTTACACATTCAATCTTGATCACGATCAGTGGATCGCGATCTTGATTTCAAAATATCTAGATATTTTGTGATCAGATGCATCAATCCGTCAATCTACTTCGTACATTATCAATCTGGACCGCGATCATTGATTTTGATCGCGGATCGTGATCTAAATTGACTGTGTAAGGCTGCCTTTAGATTGACGGATTGATGGATCTGATCACAAAATATCTAGATATTTTGAAATCAAGATCGCGATCCACTGATCGTGATCAAGATTGAATGTGTAACGCAGGATCGCGTCACACGTCAGTCTAAAATACATACATGTTTCCTGTTTTACTGTATATTGAGTTATGGAGTTATCATGTGTAGTAACTCGTTAAAAGATTTTTCATCCATTCTAAAGTAGCTTTTGTAATCATCATCTTCAGCAGTTAGTTGTATGAAATATTTTATTTTAAATTTTTGAAATATTTAGGATTGGATTAACCAGCGCCTTGTACGAATCCTCTTCTTCAAAGTTAGGGCTAAGACAAGAGATATTACAGCGTTAACCTTATGTAAATCCATGCTATCACGTGTTCACACGGCGACAGGATAACACGGACTGACGAAATCAAGATTGAACGTGTAATGTTGTAGCGCGATCCATCAATCTGTGATCGCGATCTGAGCTACTTGATCGTGATCTAGATTGACTGTGTACCGGCTGCCTACCTCAAAGAAAAATAAAGGAACCCCTATAAGATCACTTTGTTAAATTAGAAGATTTATACTTATTGTTCGGTTTTCGCCAAACATGGCATTGACCTCAGCGCAGACAAGGCCATCACGCACCACAGGCGTAGTAAAGTTAAGGGGTTGCGGCCCAATTAGCCCGCGAAATTCAATTTTATTTAGTTTTTCGTGCCTTCTAGGCAATTTATTATATATTGTAAGCTTATGGCAAAGAGTTTTGCGGGCATAATATACCTATTTATGAATCTTAACACTTTTTAATAGAAACTTTGCTTGAAAATTTCCAGTGGTTGCCGAAAGATAATTTTTTGCTGTTTCCCAGATATCGAGCTATCGGTGATCAATATGGTGTAAATGAGCATTATAGAGCAAAGTTTTTATGAAAAAACTGTAGATACATAAACTTTATGCTCGCAAAACTCATTGCGTACAATGTATGCCTACGATGTATCCACTATTCGCCAATAACTAAATACAATTTGTATTTTCGCGGCCGGATGATACCCCTTAAGGCGCACGCTCACTGCTGCTCACAGGGAATGCACGACGCGGCCTTCCATTGATGCGTTCTTTGATGAAAGCAAGTATTGCCGACGAATGCGTCATTATAGCGCTCCCTTGGGTTGTTATTCTCAATGCATTCGATACCAAGTCTTCTTCGACTTGTTCTATTATTCCATAAGGTGGTGACTCAGTTCCTAAATATTCCAGCCCTGTTCAGGCGCGCCAATCTATCAAATTTTTAAAGGGAATACTTATTCACTCTTTCAAGTTAAAGTTTTCACTTTTGCTGGCACTTCCGGAATGCCACTGTTTATTATTTGAGACCATTAGTTTTTATAATTTCTCTTATTAAAAGTTACTCGTATCCTCTTGAGGTAAAAAATAAAACAGTTTTTATGCTCGAAAATGCCATGCCAATAGTCATGATAATTCACATTTTTTCATTACTCATGTAATGTAATACTCATGAAAAACAATTACTCATAGAGATCAAGGAGGCCACCCACGACTTCTAAAGGGCGGCAATAAAAACTCCGCTAATTTGGCAATACCTGAGCCGTTGCTACTAGCTTAGCGTATTTCGTCATTGGTTGCCACACTCACGGAGCATCTATCGTTGTTAGAAAGGGCTTTATCTGGTCGGATCGCGAGCGACGACCTATTATGAATCTAAGAATTATTTAGTCTAGTCAACCCTGTTAAAACGTATCAATTTCCTAATCGCTGGATAAATTTTTATAAGGGTACAAAACGTAACTTTACTTTTGTGCCTGGCATCAAAAAATATAATCCATAAAAATACTCCAAAATATCAAACGATCACAGAATACGTCCATTCGGATATTAAGAAAGAATGTTACAAATTTCTCTCGTGTGAGATAAAATTACGGGAACCGACCACTTAAGTGTCCATTGCGGCGATTAGGCGAAAAATTCGCGGAATTAGTCGCGGGTTTTTCATTAACAAGCAATTTACGACGAGTTTTTTGCTATCCGACATCACCGGGTTACTATTGCTTAATTGGGTTCACGAGCCGCCATGATTGTTTAGATTTGCTTTACGACGGGATAAATTTCTTGGTATGCTTTGAAGAATATTCATTTTTACATGACTAGGTACGAAGCAATTTCTAGGTGTATCAAATGTTATATGTCTGAGTTTATGCTTGTGAGTTTTTCTGAAAAAATAAATTATCTGAAATATTATGTATTGTAAGAGTCTTTGGGCTCAAATCTCAGGCACGCATATCTATCTTTTCTGTATTATCGGGATAACTTCGGGATATACCTACCGCGAAGTTCTCCCATTGCAAAGTGGTAACCAACCCGACGTGATATCATAAATATCGGCAATCCTATCGTGGTAACTAGCAAAGGGATAGCCCTATTTAGATGTAGACTTTCATAGTCTTTGTTTGACGTAATTATTTAACTGCTCTCACCTGATAGTAACAACGCCGGATCGAGACGCGCTCCGTGCGTCGTGCGATTCAAAGCGATCATCTTATCTATGGACCGTTGGATACTAACGCAGGATACTATAGTTGTTAATTTTCTACACAGTGTCGCTTTAAACACGCTAGGGTTTAGCCTGAACCCAGCCTCGTCAGTTAACCAACCGCAGTGAAAGCGTCTCATCAAAGAACAAATAGAATTTCATTCATTTTTTGAATAGGTGCGGTAAAAAAGATTTTTTCTCACGAATAATGGAAAGAAATATTTAACATTGGTTCAAACCTATCAAATATCTGTGAATCCTTTCAGATAGCAACCAGGGCCGTCCCAGTAGTGAAGGCACTTCATTTTACGACCCGTCCGCCATTAAAAACGGGGCTCGCAATAAAATCGGACCCTTTCGCTAAACGCTGATTATGCGTTACACTTTACAGGAACGCGAACGGTTGCGCTGAATTTTTTAAAAGCAGGATTTATATATTGGTCTATTTCCTGCATTAATAAGATTTATAAGTTCTAATAGTTCGCGTTGAAACTTAATTCATTAGTTTTGGTTTTTACCACTTCTCACTTCTTTATTTACTTAAACGTCTACAGTCTACCTGTCAAGTATATGCATAGGTACTCAAAAAGTAAAGTTTATCTAACGCTTGAGGTGTTAGGTATTCGGTAAAACGATAAATAACATTCGAATTTCATTTAATAGACGCGACCACTAAAATATACCTAGTTTCAGTAACAAAGTCAGATAACGCAACATATCATTTTCATTTATTTGTATTGCATTTTGTTTAATAAAATCATGATAATAAATAATAATCATGGAATATCGAGAAATAGTTTCTGCCTAAATAAATACTTTCAAAAAAGTGTTAGACTATACTAGGTATCCACCTAAAATAAGATTAAGATTGTAAAGAAAACGTGGCTGTAAACTTAAGAATAAAAAATATGTAAACTATAGGTAAGTATTAACGGAAAAGACTGATCTAATTGTAAACCCCAGTCCGCGTATGGCTGCCTTTAATGGCAGACTTGGCCAATTTCCGTGGATCGTCGTTTTAGTTCCGTCTTTCTGTCTGGCCCAAGTTCTCAGGTATATTTTCCAAGTAATAAAAAAAGGTCGCGATTTTGTTTTAGAATTACTAAATTACTCTACGCCAAGAAACCTCAGCAATTCCTTTACAACTGTGTGGTTGGAAAGGGGCAGCACTATTTCTAAAGAATCCTTAAGACTAAAATAGAATCGTTACCAAGGTCTACTATCTTTTTATTTTTAAAATAAATAATAATAATAATAATCGGAAGTGTTTAAATACAAATTAACAATTTCGATTATCGGTTCTACAATTTCGACGGGATTTTCGACAAATCGTCAACAGATCAAGCATAATGAAAGGTAAATTAAAAACTCAGTAGCAAGATTCGATCTAAAAATAGACGCTACCCACGTGCTAACTTGAACAGGGATTGCTCCTTAACGGTTGCTACACAGCATCGCACCGGAACACTAAATCGATTGACGGTGCATCTTTGCCAGTAGGTTGGTAACCAGCCGCAGCCGAAGCCTTCCACAAGACCAGACCTTAGCCAGTGACGCTGTCAACAAGAATATTCAAAAATCAGAAGAAATCTATGAGAATAGACACCTTCCTGGCGCAGGGGTGCGCTCTCGACTTTCGAGTGGGAGGTCGCGAGTTTGATTCCTGCCACGGGCCACTTTGGAATGTCATAATTCCTAAATTGGCTCAGATCTGGGAGGCTTCGGCCGTGGCTAGTTACCGCTCTACCAGCAAAGACGCAACCGCAAAGCGATTTAGCGTGCCGGTGCGATGCTGTGTAGAAACCGTTGGGGTGAGTTTACTTACTCCTTCCAAGTTAGTTAAATAACATCTTCGGCTGCATCATCACTTACCATCAGATGAGATCGCAGTCAAGTACTAACTTGTATAGCGTAAAAAAATAAAATTATAATTTCTAAATTGGCTCAGGTCTGGCAGGCTTCGGCCGTGGCTAGTTACCACTCTACCAGCAAAGACGCATCGCCAAGCGATTTAGCGTTCCGGTGCGATGCTGTGTAGAAACGGTTGGGGTGAATTTGCTTACTCCTTCCAAGTTAGTTCGATAACATCTTTGGCTGCAACATCGCCTATTATTTACAGCTTACCGCAAGAAAAAACTCAAAGTAGTAAATCGCTAAATTGTGTGCTTTGCGCCACATCAAAGTGTTCTCCGCAAGAAATTGAAGCGCGCGTCCCGCTGAGCAAACTTCTCCAGGTTTCTTCCAGACGTCAACAGCATGCAATTTGGTTGCCGCAAAATTGGACCGGAGTGTAAAAATTACTTTAGCTTTTGCATTCAGTTATATTAAAGAGAGCTATTTTGTCATCCTGAATTCGCTTACTTTAACACCTTTTTCCATTAGGTGAGTACTAGATTACAAGATTAAAATTGAATTATATAAAAAATTAATTAATGTTGCTCAGTTAGCAATTTTTCTTCGAAATTACTATTTCTTGAAAAATGATAAATAATGTACTTATTTATTTGCAAATTGAATGTGTTTACACAGAAAATGCATATATCGTTAAATATAATAAATTTTTCTTTCACCTAGCTCCCTCCACAGTACCGTCCGAAAAGGAACTTCGTTCCAAAAAGGATGTCATTTTGCACCTTACTTATTTAATCTGTGATTTGCACTTATAAAATAATCATCTACCAAACTGCCAAATGACTCCGGTCATTCCTCATGCATTCAATCCTAACGCTCTGTGCTGTAGTACAAACAAGTAGATAATATCCAATTATTTGATCTAAATAAGTCTCCTGCATCCTCTAAGTAAAAAAGTCCTCTCACGTTCAGGATAGGTAAGCAGATACCTGTAGTAAGTAGTAACGATACTCTTGCCTTTGAAATATGTAGAATGTTATATATTCCGATGCACAGTTCTTAAAGTTCCACAAAGGCTTTGTCCTCCAGTTGCCAATTGTTCAATCCGGACGTACTCTGACGAACTACGAGGATTTCATTCTTGTATGGATGAAAATGGAAATAACGCACTGCCCAATTTAATATGTTAGGTACATATTATTAAATACGGCAGTGTGTGTTGTAAGATATCGTACCTACCTATAGTATCGCTAGGTTTCTAAACAGTTTTAGATAGTCATCGCTCATACTATTTCTAATTTAAACAAAATTCAAACAATGTATGGCAATGACATATTAAATCGATGAAATCATCACGTGACTAATGGAAGATTACTGTCATTCCCAAATTATTTTCTTGAATTTCATTCCTTTAAACAAATGGAATTAGCGATCGACACATTTCTATGATGATCCCAGTTGTTATAAGTCCTACATATAGTGGAAACCCAGTGTTTCATTATTTTTATCGTAGATACATTGCAGGCATACTTATGTATGGATTTTGGAACCCTCAATCGCAGTTCGGGAGTAGGTGATATTCGCACTTAGCCCGTTTTATGGACGTAAGTGCTCGTAAAGGTAAATTAATAAGATGGCTTTACGTTCGAGAGCGTACTCTCAAATTAATATTGAACACGACCCGACGGGTGTCAGTCGATTTGATAACGAATAATTAATGTAAAGGGGCGCTGCTCCCGTGAACTTAAGTGGAATGCGCGGAACAAAGGAATTCATTAATCGTTTCCATTTTAATTTGCCTACGGAGTCGGGTAATTTTCGGCGTAGGAGCCAGGGTTACGACTTTAGTATATACAGAGTAAAACGTAGAATATTGTTGGCCGATCAAAGCTACGTTTGCTGGGTGGTGGGAAACCTGACTGCAATCTAAGCTTACGATGCAGTCGAATGTCAACGTTATAGATTTATAAAGGTAGTCGCTTGCGCTACTACCTACTAGATAGAGCCCTATCGAACATCAACAGCTCCGTAAGTGCGGCAACTTTTTCTAGTACTTAGTGTGAGTGTTCCAATTAAAGGTGATGCTCGTGTGCGTGAAAAACTGCATAGCGACGGCTCGGGTTTGCCAACTTAGACAAAGTGTTTATTTCCGCACTTTCGAAGTCACTGGTGGTCTCTTGTACCTCTGTGGTCATCATGTTAATTTAAAAGAGATTAGAATTGGAGAGTAAGCTCAGGAACTCCACAACCTTGTACCTCCTTCACCTTTCTACCACAGAACCGCAACAAGTCGAGAGAAGTGGCATCCTTATGTGGTTGATGTCCAGCGTACTCGAACGAAACGCTTTTCTTCCACGTTTCTTATACGAACCGCTAAGGTGTGGGATACCCTTCCAGCTTCCGTATTCCCAGCCAATTACAATCTGGGTGCCTTCAAGAGAAGAATGAATAGGCATTTTCTAGACAAGCGCGCTCCTTCTTAGACCTCATCATTTCTGCCCATCGGACATGATTGTGGTCAAGCGTAAACGTAATCAATCGTTAAAAAAAAGGGGTATTGCTACACATCATGAAGCATCGCACCGAAATGTGAAATCGTTTAGCGATCCGTCTTTGCCGGTAGGGTGATAACCAGTCGAGGCCGAGTGGGGGGCGTCATCGTGGATTGAAATATGCGCGGTTGTAGCCTGTAGGTAATGTGTGGCTTAGTAAGAAATAAAAATATAAGTATCTTTCTTTCTTTTCTTTCTACTCCGTATATCACCTCCATCACTACTGTCAATAAAGTACAGTAACTAATTAGGTATTTCTTCAAATATAGCTCCAGTCAACAATACTTTTGATCGAAGACACATAGTTTTTGCAAAAACTTGGTCACTATAGATAGCTAGGAATAAGTACATCAAAGAGCGCGCAATTAAAACCTATAACCGTAACCCTATTTAGGAGGCGGCTTGAGGGAATCTAATTACGGCGGCCCTCCGGAAGCCTTCCACTCCGGGCTTGACCCGGTGCGGTGGCGCTGAGGGCCCTTCAGCTCACTCCGTATGCCCACAATTTTCACGTACCGCACTTCACAGCCTTTTCACTTCACTTATGAGTTGAGAGTTGTGCAGCAATAACACTGATTGATTTTTTTTATTTTACTGAGACTTTTTTTTTGTGTTAATAATCACGTTGATCCGCTGTGGCGTGATTGAAGAACAAAAAAAAAAACAACAAATTACCATTTAAAATGGATTGCCCATGGTATGAAACGTCTTCTCATGAGTGCTGGTAAGTTAGGTCTAATTTATGAAATAAAGTAAAATATAATAGTAAATATTTGACCGTGCAAACATCAACCATCCGAAGATGCAATAATCCTTTTGAACTGAAGTTCGTTATCTATTGATCATAATATAGGTATTGTCATAATGTCATAAATCATAATAGCTAAAGCAGCTGACTGCTGAACCAAACTGAACTGAAATCGTATTTTCTCAATCCGTATGATGTCGGGTTAGTGGGTACCAGAAGTATTCGTACTGTGAGCGCTTCGTGTTTTGTTGATATATATGGCGATTTATTACTTGTTAGTTGTTTATTCCTACCTGACAGCTTTATGGGATTACTTACTCGCAGCTCCTGGAAACTACCTACCGCGTAATATCACAGATGAAAATAAACGCTATTTAGTCATAAATCTTGTCAGCCAATCTAAACAGAGACCAGCCATTTACGCATATTATAAGTTCAAACAATGTCGCGATTTTCAATTCATTTCCGGAACAGAACTTTTCTCTTTTTATGACATTGTACATTTGTACACCTATCCTAACATTGAAAAAGTCAGCTTCTAAAAGACCGCACATGAAAGAAACTGGCGCGTATTACGGTGCACATTTATGATGCAACACGTAAAGGGTCTATCTAGACATATCGTGAACAGGGCCTGTCTGAATATTTTGTCAGGTACCAATGTGAATAAAAAGAACCAGGGTTAGTGACGATTGGCGATGCAGCCGATATTATAAGTATTTTGATGTCGCTGGCGCTCTGACACTTATTATTTTTATAATTAGAATTTAAAACACGGCAATTATTTACCTACATATTTACTATTTTTTTTTAAACACTAAAATCATTTTGTGTAATTAAGGTAAAACCACCAGTAATTGACACTGTACTAATAGTTGACACTTTGACGAAGAAAATAAAATATTAAGAAAACCACAGGTTGCCGAAGATCGAGATTGTGTCTGAGATATAGTATAGACATCTAGCGGCACCAAAACAAACTAACGTGGCGTCTTTAAACAACATCGCTAGCTACCCGTTCGACTGATGACAACCGCACGCTTCGCGCCATATTTATTGTTATTTTCTTGTGAAGTTTGTTTAGAGCAAGCCGAAAGATTCCTAATGTTGGAAAGGTAAATATTATTTTACGATTTGAAATAAATATTAATTTCATTCATTATATTAGAGTTTGAAGCGTGAATACATATTATTTTAAATCACACAATAAAAAATTATATACATGGCGTCATGTCATTTACTGAAACTTGAAATTACGTAAATTTGAGTAGTTGACATGTGGGTGTCAACTTATGGATTTACTGTGTGTAATATATGGATTTAAATATATTATTTATTATATATTAATATATTATTTATTATATATTAATATATGGATTTAAACATATTATGGATTTAAAGTAAATGTGTATTTACTTTCATTACATTTCTTTTTGTGTACATCTTTTTCGTATACCTATGTCAACTACTAAATATTTTTGTTTTCACTGGGTGTCAACTACTAGCATAGTACCTTTACTTTATTAAAAATAACTTAAAAAATGCACATTAGTTTTATTGCTACAACTCTTGTCACATTCTGAAAGGGGAATAATTTGCGCAACTATAAACAATTAGGAGTTCTCTCTAAGATGATTTCATACCAAACTATGTCAATAAACATACTAATAAATCATTAGGGTGTCATCTACTGGGTATTTTACCTTAATAATAATATTTGTTTCAGTTTGGTCACACAATACCATGGTATAACGTCATACGGTTTTGTTCCAAATTACATTCTAGGGTGTTCCTCAAAATTTGTCAAAATGGACCTTTTATTTTTTGACAACTTGAACATCAGATGAAATTGCAGACAATTACGTATTAACTTGTAGAATTGAATGATCATTGGAATATGGAAGAAGCATTACTCGTATTGGTTGCGATTACTAGAATAAGGTGAATAAAAAGAATCCAGTGGTACAGCGTATTCCTGACTTTCACAGCTACGACTGGATCCTGATCCAACTCGATCTCGCAGCACACCACCCCTGGCCATGATATATCTGAAAACACCATTAGAGAACTCTACACGTTAAGTTAGACACGACGTGCTTCAAAACCAGACTCGTTTACGCGTATTGTCTGAAAATCACGCATTCAAACCGACTGTGAAACATTTCGTGATCCTTAGGCTTTACGTTCATAAACATAAGGTTTATATTCCAACATATTCTGCACCAGTAGTTATAGGTGGAAATCGTAAAGCGAGCATTCAACACAAAATGAATCGTGAAGGAAGATCACTTGAATTTCAGGGTTGGTTCTACGGGAATCTGGAAATTCATTTAAAAATTTAGTAGGTATGTCATATTATAGAGTTTTTGATTGTTTTTTTTTTCCGTAGTACCTAGTGGATAACACAGTTGGCGAGATCCCTGGTTCGATGTCCGGCCGTGTTATTTTATTCTGCAATTTCTTTTGGCCAGTGAGCTGATTCTATGTCGTTCAGTGCGTTAATCCTACTGATCTCTATTCTATGGATGAATCATTCTTTACATCTGACAGTTCCTTTTTTGTGCCGAGTTGAAGCGCCGACGGTACTAAATTGATATTTGTTACTGGTTACCGTCGTTTTGAATGTCATTTTAGTTTAGTTTCATAGACGCTCACGCCAGGTTACGCAATAATCAGCGCCAAAATGGCGAAAGTTAAGTGTCTTCATTTTTACGTTGACAGTATGCTATCCATAGAATAGAGATCAGTGGTTAATTCGCATTCTGATGTGACTGACTAAATACTGTAGTGCGTCAAGCATGTTCACCCACGTCAGAGTCCCGTACTACTTCGCGATCACTAGATCTCGAGCGGCGGCTTTCTGGTTACGTATTCGCAACTCTAACAACGGGAACCTCAGGATGTGCTCTGAGTATCCTGACAACCCTTACCTGAAGTACTGGCTTGCCGTACATCGATACAGCAAACGAAAATAGAGTGAACCCGGGGCAATTCATTTTCTATGTAATAATTACTTTAGTGTAATTTACTTTATTATTATTTTATTACTTTTTAATTAATTTATTTTAATTTAATTTTAATTTTGTTTTGAATTATTTATTTTGATGGGTTTTGTCATCCGAAATAAATAAATATTGATATTATTATTATTTAATACTAGATAGATCTCACAAAAAACATCAAAAGAAAAACACCAGTATCGGTCTGTATACGCATAACCTGTATAGCTTAACCGCTAAAGTGGAGAGACTTCTGTAGGATTACACCCTCTCTGCAGCCCATCGTGATGAGAGTAATTATTAAGACTTTTTGCGTAAAAACGCTTGAGCCCTCAAAAGAGCCCTTATTTAGAGAGCTATTCGAAGCCTGGAAAGGGTTGAGCTAAGCGCAAAGGCTTTAGGAGACAGACTCTTTGTGGCAGTACTTATAAAATACTAATTCCTTTCTTTTTAGAAAGGTATTCCTTTTTGTTTCCATAATATTAGGTACAACGTTTTTGTATGTTTGAAGCACAAATAAAAAAGCGTTAGGTAAATCGTGAACAAATATTTTGCTAACAAATCGTAGTTTAAAATATCATCTCTTGCAATCTCTAATCGACGTATTTTACACACCTGGCTGTTTTAGAGTATACTTGTGGCCAATTCGCTGTCTAAAAGCGTGTCTAGAAATCTAAAGTAGACCAACTACGCTAGGCGAATCGAGCACGAATTCACTACGGTATGGTTGTTTAGGCTTAAGGATGAACCTATTTTAAAGAATGTTCCAATCGTATCTATATACCCTAGTGAAAGGGGAAAAATATAAGACGCACTAAATTTAGAAACTTTAAAACAAAATTGCTACCATTCACCCCTTTTCCGCTCCAATATTAGCAGCCGTAGTTATGTTAGGTATACTTACATATTATACGGATGAAAATAAAAAAATGCATGCGAATGAAACTTGAAAGTTGACTTCGCACACCTATTTCAATTTCGTTCCTAAAGCAATCATAGAAATATTATAGATCAGGTAACATGGCTATACACAGATCTTGTATATTTGACTCCACTAGGTATTATTTAGTAAATTGGAATCGCTTGCGAACCGAAAATTTGATACCGCGTCCATTTAGCTATTCGAATAAACATAGGCTGTATTCATCTGAGCTTAGGCTTCGACATACTAACAACAGGACAATCGCTTTGTTAAATTTTTGGGCTGCTTTTAGTTGATTTTCACAGTATTTTATTTCCAATGATTTAGGATTGGTGTTTCCTCCAACTTTGTCCCGTTATCTGCCAAATTACCAGTCTTCCATTCATTTGAACGAGGTAAATGCTTTACTTTTTATTGTTTAGTATTATTGCTAGTTTCTATAGTTATTATTAATTTCATAAATCGATGATTAACAGAAATTCACTGAAGTTTTTTCCTTCTCACAAATTCTGTCTACGCCATTAATATACACTGCAGATTGATACCCGCAAAGCTGCTGCCAAAATGTTAATCACTCTAATTATTTTCAGTCGTTTGTTCTAAAATAAATTTAAAAACATGATAATTAAATCTAAAAAGTACAACTAAACTAAAAAAATAGTAAAGTCAAAAATATTTACAAAAAGTATACACCGTCCAAATGCTCGCTTAATGGCATGGTGCCCAAAACACTGGCGCTATTGCCTCGCTGTATAGCTAGACTTTAGCCGTTGGGCGAAGTAAGCGCCAGCTCTTTGGTCACCTGACGCGTGAAAACATGATATTCTATGGAAGAAAATGTTCACACTTTTAGTGAGCGCTATCTTCCAAAATAAAAATTCCAACGAACAGAAGGAAAAACTCTGCCGCCCGTTTGGCCGAGGCCTAATATATCTTATGGAGTGCGGATTTCCAAAACCCGTTCGTTTCGCTTAAATGTGGCGTTTATTCGCAGCCACCAGACCATGTATGATTAGAAACGGTTAGTACATCCGTAACAACCCTCAGGAACATTTCTGCCACGGCAGCCAAATAACCAGACTCAGAGTTAGCTATCGCGTTCGATTCCCGCCGAGGGCTTCTTAAGAATGTTATAATATCTTCTATAATTTCAGGTCTGGTTTGGTGGGAGGTTTCTAGTTACTACCAGTAAAGATGCACCGCCAAGCGATTTATTGGAACAATAAATCGCTTGGCGGTGGCGTGATGCTCTGTAGAAAATTTTAACTTGTGATCTCTGCATAGGAACGCACCGGAGGCTTCCTTGCGCAACGCCCTTTGGGCTCAGCTCTGGCTGACCTTTAACATTAGCCACTTTCAAGGAAGGTCAGGGTCAGCTTCAAGGTCCCAGGCTATTATGGGGGTCTGGGATTGCTATCTACGGCGTCTTCGAGAGAGATCAGATCTCTCGATCACTCTCCGAAGAAGGAGGTTCTTCGTGATAGCAATCTCGCAAAAAGGTAGAAGTTTCTCTCCATGCCTCTTCCTCGTTTAGCATAGCCGATACTAAAGCTGGCTAGCTTAAAACAGTATCAATAACTACTGTCAGTCAACGAGCCGTTCCAAGTTAGTCCCTGCGATAACTTCTTCATCTCTTTCGGCACTTACCATCAGACGAGATCTCAGTCAAGTACCTAGATACTTACTTGTAAAATGTGTAAAACAAAAATATTTTTCTGTGCGGGGATTCACGTAAAGTTTTCACACACTGAGTGAAGTGAATCGAGAAATAAAATAAAATATTACCACTGAAAAATTTACTTTACATCTATTGGTTTTGAGTGTGAAATTGAATGTACTTCAACATAGGAAATACAGTGCCTCAACCTTATCGTGCAACGTAAATTTAATTTCACGATTCTCGGCCATGTTGCGTCTTGAACTACATTGAATCTTACGCTCTATGTATCAATCAATCAATCAATGTCTTTATTGCGAATTTTAGTTGTAAAAATATTTTTTCAGTGTTCACAATTTTTTTTGTTTCAATATCGTCTGTTTATGGCCTTTATCTAAAGCACGGAATACATAATAGTACAAGGCCATGACCTTTTCTAACATTTCACTTCACGAAATGTACTCGATGCGTTAAGCGAATCATTCTCACTCTCAACCATTTTTCTCATCCGATAAGACTGATAGATAGATTATGGCACTATTATAATATGCTATTTCCAAATACCTTCTTAATTAGTTTTCTGAATTTCAGAAGCGTTCACATTAAGAGAAATTGAAAAATTTATTAAAATTAAAAACCCTGTTTTCAAAGTTCCAAAGTATGCAGAAAGTTTTTCATAAATACCCGAGTTGCTTTTCTCTCGACAAGAATGCATTTTGCGAATTGTCTTCATTTTAAACGTTTACTTTGATAAAGAGATTGAAACTTTGTTGTGCTGCTCAGTAACTTTGTTAACTGCAGCTCTTGACGTATTTTAACATTTTGCTTGTTGAAAATAACATTATTTAACGTTTGTTAGAGGAGGATTAAAATATAAAAATACAGAAATTTACTAATACAATCTGGAAAGATGTTTTAGATACTAAAATTCTGGCTGTTGGTTAGCCAAAAATTATTTGGCTAAGGCTGTTGATATATAAACAGGCCAAAATGTGTCAAGTTAAAAAAACATTCAGGTACCTAAAAATACGAATTACTACGAATAAAAATTTTTGGAAAATAAAATTAAGAAGTAGGAACTTATTCTTTTCGATTGTATCGTAGTCCTTTACACATAGGAAGTTGACAATTGAATGCGTATAAAAATCGTCTTACTCAGCGGGTCTTGAACCCGCGTCTCCCATTCAATTTCACCCCATTTCGAATGATGGTCCGTTGGAAAGTAGATTGAAACTAAAATCTTTTCTATAAGATGGCATCACAGTTCTGCCTAAAGAGTGAAGGTCATACGAATCAAAATTATCGTTTCTGCGGATTTATATTGTTTTCGTGGCCAAATGGAAGAGCATGTAGCTGTGATAGCTGGGAGACGCGGGTTCAAGTCCCGCCAATAACGACGAGTTTTAAGGGTTCCATACGCAAAGGATACGGAACCCTTAATACAGTAACGGGACGAATTGAATATTTTTGTTACCGCTATACCAAAAAATGCTAATATTTGTTTTATTATTTAAGGGGGCACCCATACGACAAACGTAAATTTTTTGCTTGTTTTTCTAAAGTAAAAAAATAAAACAGTAAAAAAGTAAAACATTTTTAACTTGAGAGCTTAGTTGTATATTTTAGTTGTTTAGTTATATATTCTATTTTAAAATAAATATTATAAAGCATCAGTAAAGAAGTAAATTAATATAAAAGTAGAATACTACTTTTCATTTGATAAAAAGATAGGAAGCCGCGAAATCTGCAAACTCCTGGGAAGTATGGTAGTAAAAACAAAAAAAAAACGGGAGCAGTAAACAGACTTCAAAAAAGACAATCCAAGTTGGGAGTTGGAGGGAAAAGTTTTTTAATATCCCCGCGCCCTGCAGCGCGCCTTCCCGAAATTCAGTCCGCAAGAATGGGACCATTACATGATGAAATCAGTTTTTATGAATTTGACTTTTCCAACTTAATATTCAGGTCTGCAACTCATTCCACTTAATTGCTAGAATCCTACGTCTACTTGGATGGACTAACGGACACGAGTGCATAGGATTCTGTTATGCCCATAACATTAAAGATCTTCTTTATTTTTATACAAATAGGCTTGACATTTTTTTTACAGCGGGAATCATCCGTGTCAAAGTCTAAAGTGATAATCTGAATACCACCGACGTAAATGTACTGAATACGCTGTAACTCGCGTTTAATAATTTTCCGCCTTTAAAAGCAAAAAAATACAGACAACTTAAAAGGATAAAATGGAAAGATCATAATATTTTTGTTAGTTCATTGGAAAAAGGCCATTATTTGGAAACTAGTAAGCAAGGAATTAGTATCAAATAAAATAAAACCTGGGAGGAATAAAAGAAAAATTCGTTCTCTGCCAGTATGTGTGATCCAACACCTTCCTTGTCAAACAAGAAAGCCAAAAAACCCAAACAGGTGTAATATTACTACTACCAACACGCAATACTTCAACAACATACTTAAGGCACGTTTCGCGCTGACATCTGAGCATCCTCAGGGGACGTTTGACGCAGGACGACTTTACAATGAAAAATTGCATATCAAATTATATCTAAGATGGTTTATAATTCTATCGTTTTGACTGTTTTTTCCATGGGGATATATTATAGTATGCGCCCTTTGTAACAAAAACGTAATAAAGCCCTTAACACAATGTAAAGCTTTAGGGGAAGGGCCTAATTATGTTGAACGTGATTAGGTGTTATGCGGGGTATAACAGGAAATGTAACGATTATGATTACAATCATTGTAGGTATTGTGAAACCCATTTGGACTTGATTAGGGGCAGTTAGTGGTTCTATCTGAATATTTAACTGACCAATATTCCAATGTTTAAGACAAAGTTTTGCCCTCGACTTCAGCTTCAAAAAGGAGATTTTTGACACACCAACTTGAAATATGTGTGTGTGTATTTGTTTGTGTAAGTGTTTAGCTTTCAGCCTCAACTGCGGAATTGATATAGCAGAATTTTAGAATGGGGATGCTCGTAGGTACATTATGTCCTAAAAAGCTACTTTTTATCCCGTATAAATTCATGGTTCCTGCGGGAACGGTAAAAAATAGAATTTCAGGCATGCAAAGTCGCAAGCAAATGCTACTTGATTAACGTTAATAGGATCAGTTACAAAATGTCTATCACAAAACATGTCATCATGTTTGGCAAAAATAAGCCAAATTACCGAATAAACATCAAAAGATGTGTTTGCTAAAAGCTTTTTAGGTAGGTACCTATTATAAATTTCCCCCATACAGTGTGCTGCCCCTACAGCCGCTATGGATGTGTAGTTAAATATAATACATTTTAAAAATGTAGACGTTCATACAACGTCTCTGTCAGGCCCATACGCCGCGCGAGCTTAATGCTTTTGATGTTGTTATTTACGAACCGTTAGAACGCACCCTAAGTCAAAAGAGGGGAGGATTATCCGTGCGCAATTTTGCATTAAAGAACTTTGACCTACTATTGTAGGACTAGACTCGCAGTCGTTAGCAAAAGTTTCCTTACTGGAAAATATAAAATGCTTTTATGTCACTTTTGTATTTTGACATGGAATTTTGTAAGGTGTCTAGGGATAAATACAAACGATTCTGATGTTGTTATTTACGTAGAGTTAAAACGCTGCACCCTAAGTCAAAAGAGGGGAGGATTATCCGTACGCAATTTTGCATTATAGAACTTTGACCTACTATTGTAGGACTAGACTCGCAGTCGTTAGGAAAAGTTCCTTACTGGAAAATATAAAATGCTTTTATGTCACTTTTGTATTTTGACATGGAATTTTGTAAGGTGTCTAGGGATAAATACAAACTATTCTGATGTTGTTATTTACGTAGAGTTAAAACGCTGCACCCTAAGTCAAAAGAGGGGAGGATTATCCGTACGCAATTTTGCATTATAGAACTTTGACCTACTATTGCAGGACTAGACTCGCAGTCGTTAGGAAAAGTTCCTTACTGGAAAATATAAAATGCTTTTATGTCACTTTTGTATTTTGACATGGAATTTTGTAAGGTGTCTAGGGATAAATACAAACTATTCTGATGTTGTTATTTACGTAGAGTTAAAACGCTGCACCCTAAGTCAAAAGAGGGGAGGATTATCCGTACGCAATTTTGCATTATAGAACTTTGACCTACTATTGTAGGACTAGACTCGCAGTCGTTAGGAAAAGTTTCCTTACTGGAAAATATAAAAATGCTTTTATGTCACTTTTGTACTTTTGACATGGAATTTTATAAGGTGTCTAAGGATCAATACATACTATTCGGATGTTGTTATTTATGTACCGTTAGAACGCACCCCAAGTCAAAAGAGGGGAGGATTTTGTGAGCGTATAATTTTGCATTAAAGAACTTTGACCTACTATTGTAGGACTAGGACTCGCAGTCATTAGGAAAAGTGCTCCTACTGGAAAATGTAAAAATGATATTGATGTCAGTTTCGAAATGGAATTTTGTAAGGTATCTATATGTTTGTGTGACTGAGGTGTGCTTTTTCATTGTGATGTAAAACTTGCTTGACGGAAAATCAATAATAAAATTATTGTCCAATATTTTAATGTCGTGTAAAATCATCTATTGTCCCTCAGCAGGGAGTCTCAAAAGAATTATGGACTTAGAAGCTCCAATGTAGGTTATTATTAAGCTGAAATAAGACATTTTCTAGAAAATTAAGTTAAAGTTTTGTCTCAATAATTAATTGCTTATTTTGCAAGAGTATTAAATTCTAAAGTCTATTACCTTGCCGGAGGTCTATGCGAGGGATTGACAAAGTTTTTGTGCAAGTTGGCGTGGAGCTAAGATTAGACGGGATGCGTTTTAATGAGGTGTGAAATGTTTGGCGGGATTTAGATGGGATGCAAATGAGCCGAAAATTTTCAAGTCATTCTTGTGCCACGCGATAATAAATGGAGTTTAAGACTATCTTCGATAAGGGCGTAGGTATTTTTTTTATGTACTTACTATAGTGCCGACTTGTTATTAGATAAAAATACTACAGGAAAATCAAGTTACAGCATCTTTATTATCATCATATTATCCAATAGACGACCACTGTTGGACAAAGGCTTCCCAAACGAGCGTTACTAGGCCCAGTCCTTAGCCTTCTTCATCCAGTCGCTTCTTGCTGCTTTGTCTTTGGCCCAACGAAGAGGAGGGTCGCCCCTTCCGTATACGCGGTCTCCACAACAGGACTTTTCGGCTTCTGCATAGATGCAAAGCATTGATTAATATTTTCATTTTCCATGTTTACCGTTCATCTGAGTTCTCGCGTTTAGCATTGCCCAGTAATCGCGTCAGCGTACAGTGCATTCAAACCGAAACAGTATTACCTATATCAATGCTTCATGGTAGAGTCTATGGTCGTACCTTCCTCTACGAACTCCGAAAGAAGAGTATTTTCACCGGTTTATGTGTTTTTGTACATATTTGTTACTTTGATAATTGAGATAATTAACTCTTCATTGTGACTGTGATGAAACTTACAACAGTGAGGAATGAATTGTCTCTCAAACATCTATGTATAAGTTAGTATTATCAGGTATTAGTGTCAAAGGTCAGGGCCAGGTATTAGGTCTAATCTTTAAGTGTTTCATTATGAACATAATACCCTTGCTTTGACGGGAATTGATTTACAACAACGACGTCAGTGCATCTACATACTCGTAATTGCTAATTAATTATTATTGATGCACAAATCACTCACTTGTTGATTAAATGATTTATTGGTTTAACATCGTTGGTGAGGTTTGTTAGATGTCATTATAATCACCATTATACCATCATCAGTTATTTTATCTTTAAGTGCATAAATGCTGAGTATGAAAGTAATTCAGTCTGTAATTAAATACATCAAAGGTCAACATTCTTGCACATCAAGGGCTTTTGTCTCATTTTGCGGCCACCTTTAGAAATTACTTGTGTTTAAATATCTCTTTGAAGTCAAAGCGACGTGAAATTGCTTGTAGTTGCAAACACGATTCTTACTGTGAAATGTTTTAGGTGTTTGTACTACACTGCTAATATTTAGCAGTTGTTTGATGATTTGTATTAAAATACTTTGACCCAGTAGGTGCTTAGACAGAAAAGTACATGAATATTTGAAGAAAATAGACGCTGAGACAAACTTCTGAGCGTCGTTTTGCTGTCAGTCTAATAGGATAATTTTTTTATAAGTAATTAGGTATACTAAGTGCGATGGCCCCCCCTCGTTGCCTTAATAAGTACCATTGAAATGTGACTTCTATTGCTTATGTTATAAGACTCACACCCGCTTTATTGTTTCACATAATCCGTTACAGGATTTCAGTCGTTGAAATTTGGACTCTGAACTTCTAAAAATAGGAGCGATAATGCTTTTCCACGTTGTTGGTTATGTGATATGAATTTCAGACAATGCCCGTAAACGAGGTATGTTGTGGAGCATGTAGCCTCATTTGTAACCGTTGTATTGTTTGAATGTATGCAACATGTTTGTTTTGCGAGCGTCGCCGACTGGACCCTTGAAATGTGAATTTTTAGTGGTCTGATGAAAGTTGCGACGAATGGGGGTGCTTCCGTTACTTTGTTCTGTGTTTAGAATTCACTATGTGATTTGGGGGTTGCGTTACGTAAAATTAACATCATTTTTGACGACCTTGGCGCAGGGGACGCGCGTTCGGATTCGAGTGGGAGGTCGCGGGTTCGATTCTCACCACGGGCCACTTTGGAATTTTATAATTTCTAAATTGGCTCAGGTCTGTTCTGGTGGGAAGCTTCGGCCATGGCTAGTCACCGGCAAAGATGTACCGCCAAGCGATTTAGCGTTCCGGTTTGATGTTGTGTAGAAACCGTTGGGGTGAGTTTGCTTACCCCTTCCAAGTTAGTACGTTATCATCTTCGGCTGCATCATCATTTACCATTAGGTGAGATCGCAGTCAAGTACTAACTTAGCCATATGTCATACCTATTTTGATTCCACGGCTGGGTAGCCAACTGAGCTATGGGAAATTATCATGAGCAGCATTATCGGTAGCAGAGCACCCAGCTGCGATAGGTGCGGGACACGGGTTCAAGTCCCGTTGGCAGCGATAATTTTGATAATAATTACAATTCCCATACATTATAATTTGAGAATAATTATAATGCATGGAAATGACAAAATGTCATAGTCACAATATAGATCACGTGACTTCCACGCAGGCGACCGTCAATCTTATGCATTTTTGAAATTCGTTCCATAAGCGTAGCAACAAAGATTGATATCGCGTAGCAATAACAATGTAATTAATGGAATAGATAAGTCATTTGGCTACAGCTGAAGTTATAACGTGAACTTCTACCAAACATACATTCAAATATTCACATTTTATACTTATGGGCTTTTCTTTGTCTTTTTATTAACGTTATTATTTTTCCCTTATTCTCCTAATCGCCTTCTAAAGGACGTTACATCAAAGTTATCACGCTGGTACTTGATACAAATGACTTCTAAATAACATTACCATCTCGAGTGCTACATAAATGAGCGTTATGCTAATTTGATAATATTACCATGAGTGTTATCAAGACATTTCTATTCATCGCACCGTGCTTCAGTATAGAATGAGAGTCCACATTCTTATTTATGAAATCATTATAACTCGACAACATGAGTGCTGCCCCCTGATTCAAGTGATATCCAAATAGCGATTGTCTATAATATCGTCGTTTTTTCGCACATTCGAGTAAATATTATTACGAAGAACCATGATTGTACGAAACATCGTCCGACTTCGAATTGGTGTACATTAGAAATTATTTCACTTATAGTAGTGGCATTTGAAGTCGGTTTGAAGATTTTATTTAGTTATTTGATAAAACTTCTTTTTCCTGTGATATTCTTCCGTGACACAGCATGTCGCACCATGTCACGTATGCATACAACGGGCAGGATGGGAACTTTTTGTGCCATCCTGCCCGGTACAGGGCAGACGCACCGGGCAAAATGGGATCAACCCCGATAAAGTCAATGCATCACCTTAATTAAAGAGGTGTTTACATGAGAATCGGCAGGTTAGCTCTTGGCCTACAACGTCTCCCCTGGTGCAGCGTAACAATTTGCATACGACGTGTTTGCTGCGCCGGGTAATGGGATAGGTACGTGTATTACGATCAAATGTTAATTGTACATTACCTAGATTTGTCCTATGGTGGGTATTATCCATAGAGGTACATGCCTGCATAAATCTCTTTAGATATCCGTCCGCAAAAGTATACCACGTGACTACTAACCCCTTACACTAAGTTTATTCCATCTATCCCGGTGTCCTATCCTGTTACAGGGGTAGATGGGAATAACCCATCTATCCCGGCAGCCTCGGCCTATCGAGGTGGCTTTCATCAACGCGCGTCACAACGCGGTCGTTAGACTTGTATATCAGCCGTGCTATTCTGCAAAACAGCGACGAGCGTACATCTCTGCATCTATGAATTTGTCAGTTGTAATAGAGTACAATTTTGCATGCCATATTCGGGTTGGCAGCTGTCTGGCAGCTATTTCATTTTGTAGAATAGCACAGCTGGCCACCGTTATCGTCTTTCGCTTACGCTTGAAGAACCGTTTATTATTCGACGCGATTTCATCCCGTATCTTTGTTGCCAACTCTTCGAAGGCCGAGGCGGATGTTTCTTCTACGTCTGATCTTTGGTACAGCAGCATAATGATGGTGCTGGTTTTACTAAGCCTGTTGAGGTGGTTTTTTCACGACGTTTTCGTTGTAAATTAAAATATAGGTAGGTATAGGTACATGAGAACAACTTAATTTTTTTTGGTGTACCAATTACTACGTAAACATTAGACGTGTATTCAGACTCACTATTGGCTAGTTTTGACTGTTTTGTATCCTATAGTTGTTCACGGTGTTTCTGGGCTTATTTTGCCTTCAGCACGGACTTTTGGATTCAGACGGTAAAATATCAAAGTACAACTACTGCAAATCGAACCGTGGATCGCTCCCTCAAAACTGTTTACGCCGTTTATCCTTAAAGACGCTTTATGTTGTCGTCCATAGATATTGTTATTCCTTTAAATTCGATTGTGCGGAAAAACTTTGCAGATCAAAGAAAACTCGCTGCAAAAAAAGTCGTGTGCAAAGAAACGATGTAATACAGAGAGACGATAGAAAAGTTCACCCTTCTTGCGAAAGAATAAAGTTTGCAACCGAATTGTAAACAGGGGAAGAATCCGCGAAATGCTTTAGGGGCTGCGGTCACAAACATCAATAAACCTTTCAGCTAACTGGTTACGCGCGGCCGCTCGCCCCCTCGCAGTAAAAACCTCCTAAGGGAATGGTACTGCAGCGTTTAAAAACAAAGTGAATACTGCGGAAGTTCTTGAATACTTCTTATAGCATCCAATGCGGCGACAATTTTTAATCTAAATTGTGTAATACGTTAATATATCGATACAGGTAAATTACACAAAGTTTTTTACCTGTATCGATAGAAGGATAGCTTGATGATTTTTCACGCAAGAACTAATTGTAATTAAACTACTACCTACCGTATATTATTATCTACATCAGAAAAGCATAGAATCAACTAAGAGTCAATTTTTCAATCGCCCGATAAACGTTAACGTTATAAATATGACGTTTTGACAGATTTTGTATATGTTTCCTTCTGTAGATCCAAGATTTAACTCGGATAGTTTATCTGACGATTGAAAAATCGGCCCTTTGTCTACAGTCTATTTTATTAATCAGGTCACACAAAACCTTTTATTAATAGTTTTAATGAGTTTATCTATTTGAATAAAATAAATCTTTAAGTTTGAATTTGGTACTAAAATGTTGGTTTTTGGTAGTACGCTAGCAATATTACTTATTCGGTGCTTATATCTAGAAAATTGCTAAATATTATAAATTTTTAAAAAATATCACCCATGTCTTTTCCGAGTGAAAGACCACAAAGCGAAGAGTCTGTAAACGAAAGTCAAACTTCGTCAAGTCACAATAAAAGTGTCCCTCGGGCGATGCGGATTTTTACGATGAAAAATGACCCGGGCCCGTCTTCCGAAACATTGATTGTTGAGCAAAACATTTGTTCATTAGCCGGTTCGGTGAACTTGAACGTCCTTTGCCTGTCTCGGTGAAATGAAATGAGTAGTGGAAAGGGGAGGCCTGCCAGAAACGACGCTGGAGACCTCTGTGATTGTTTGTACAGACAAGTGCTTGCAAGATGTAAGATAAATAAAGGATTTTCGGATCATCTTTTATCTGTACTTTTTTAACTTTACCGTATTATTTAGGGATCCCCACCATAGAGTATATCATACTATATAACCCTATGATCCCCGCCAACTAGCTAGAAAATAACCAAACTTTCTCGCCCAATTACGACGCTTATCTAGTTTATACTTACCCGTAAGTCCTACATTTTAGGAAACATGGATGCTGAATCGCGTATAATTACTGGGTGAAAATATGGATACATCCAACAAATGCAAGCACTTGTGTTGAAATTGCAAACAAATTAGAGAATTCGAAATGTATTTTTGTGAAATAAAGTTTATCTTTGGCCGTTAGCGCGCAACGGCCTAGACGCAAGAAAATTGTCATTTTCCGTTGCAAAAATCTCATCACGAAAAAAATCCACGAAAATCCCATCATATTCATGCATTTTATTATTTTCTAAGCAACCAACACGTTTAATTTACGGATATGAAGTTAATTGATAATTTCTTAAAATTAAAAGTTCTCGTAAAACCACTAAGCCTACGCTGAACGTGATCTTCGTTCCAACTATTCTAACTGATTTTATTACAGGAAACGTTTCTTTTTCCTACAGGCCGCGGGCCCGGCGGTGTAAACAGCGTTGTAATTACATAAAGGGCATAGAATCTGTTTCACTCACGCGACTAAACAGAAACGCGTCGTCACTAATTAGTCAAAGACTCCATTACGTTGATAACACAATACAATATAATGTAGTGGCGTGGAGGCTCGCGGAGGTTTAATTCCGCCTTGTTAACGAGGCGGTTAAAGCTTAATACTTCATTATGCGCTTTCATACGCCGCGGGCAGTTGTGAAATTATAATGACGTGGAATAATGCGCCCTTTGTGCGCGTTATGTGCGTGGCTTTTAATAGTTTTTGTCCGCAAACAGTAGACCTATACCCTGGACGATGGCGGACCGCGAGAAATAGAGCCGCCAGTTTAACGGTGTCAAAGATTTTGGCACCGACAGCGTCCGTATTAAGCCAACAACAGTATTGTCTAAGTATATACCTTGTCAACAGTCTGCAAGCGCGTTTCCATGGAGACGGTTTCCACCATGTTGTGGATTGTAAGTGGGAAATTTCAACCATATACAGGTTGAAAAATGAAAGCGTTTTGTTTCTTCTAAATAAAACTGCTGAATCGATTTTACTGAAACTGAGAAAATTGAGAAACATTATTGGCATATTAAATGACTCTATCTTCAAAAAGGCTACACTGTCGGCGAGATTTAAAAAAAACCGAAAATTTGAAACCAAGTCGCGTCTCCGGAAATTAAGTTGCCTCTATCTAACGAAACAACTCATCGTGGGGCGACATCTCAACGCCGGTATAGTAATTATATTTGCCTACGCATTGGAATCTTAGAGCAGAAAAAAGGATAGACAGTAAACTGAACAATATGAAAGTGATTTGGAAACAGAAAAGGGTTTTCTTTTCTTTTTATTTTAGAAATGTAGAGAATGTACGAGACTCCTATGTACGAAAACAATTATTTATTGAGAAATTTTGTCTGGGCACTGGTTAAGGTTATCCTGTCATGAATGGTGACGAGAACTGATGGTGTCAATAAGGAAGCAGACATAACTACGAGTAACTATGCCAAGCAAACAGTTGGCACAATTAGTTGGACCAACGTTTACAAAGTTTTAAATTACAAAAGAAAGCCCGTAAGCAATGCTTACCAAGAGTAGTTTTATTTTGCAGGCTTAATCGCTGGGCAATTAAAAAATTAACATGTACTATTATTTGTTTAGATTATTTTATCAATACTTATTATCAAACATCAACTCATCACTATTAGATCTATATGCGCAATATTATCTTGCAGCAATATTTTACACATACTGCATTTACATACATACACATAACAAACTAGAAGACAGGTTATATCACTGAGCAATGAGTTCTTCGCTTAAGAGTCTTCTGACCCACGGTGTCTCCCATACAAACGTAATACCAAAATCATTTGTAATTCGTGCAATTTTCGATCATGTTGTGGTGTTATTCGGGTTTATATAATAATAATCTATGCTCCTGGCCATATGTGGTTCCGATACTACTACGAATACTTTTGTTAAACGAAAATGTAAACGAATTTAGTTTTTCTTATTTTTATGTCAAAGAGGACATGTTTTCCACTTATTTGTTTTGTAATAAAAACAACACTATCTCACGTCGCATTAGTTCAGGAGTTTTTATTGTCCAGCTAAAGAAAAACACCAGTTAAAAAAGAAAGTTACAAGTTTTCATTCATAATTTTCGGAACTCGACCAAAGTTATAAAAAATTTGATCAAAATTGATTATTATTTCGTTTTAAAGAAGTATTTTCGATCCAAATAATGCCAGGAGCATAGATTATTACTATATGAATCCGAATAACACCACAACATGATCCAAATATGCACGAATTACTAATGATTTGTTATTTTGAATGAATGGAGACTTTGTAGTTCACAGGCCCCTTAATTAATTTCGATCTATATTTTTCCTCTAATCTAACACTTGGGCATACTTCAGGAAAATGTGCAAACGCTGCGTCTAATTCATCCATCGGCCGTGGGGGATGTGTTTGTGTAAGAGTTTAAAATTGGATTCCCGAATCTTCTGACGATATCCGTCGGGGGAATATTAATTTGTTGACTTTTCGGTGTTGCCAGTGACGCTAACGCTTGCGCATGTGGGGGGCAGATTGTACTACAACCACGGAATACATAATAGTATCTAATAACGGTACAGAAGGCTCACTCCGCAAAATAATAAAAAAATAGCGACTCTAGCCCTGACACAAAAAGTGCAATTCATTTCGCAATAGCACCTGGCCACGCCTCCGGAAAGAACACACAAAAAACGCAGTTGTAGTAACTTTGTCGCATTCATACATATGGTTTCTACTACTACATATGGCATACTAAGGTTGCCTCGCACGCAGCGCGTGAAATAGATCGTACAAGAGCTAACGCGAGCAAAGTATTCGGCGCGTGGCGGCCGTCTGAAATTAGTACGTCAAGACGGCTACCTGTAGTTTCTCGATCACGTGATAAGTGGACCTGGCCTGCTAAAAGTACGAGACGATGCCTATGCGGCATTGGCGCTACCTATGTGGCATTACCTAAATTCACATACCTACTTACCTACCTACAAACTAAGTGTACCATAGATCTAGATCGCACTGGAGATAATTGTTATTAATCTTCTGTCTTTGCTACTGATCTACTACTCTTCCTTATCTTAAAGCTACTCTTCGTTTGCACCGACCTATCACAGTTGGCATTTCAACACGAGATCGTGAGTTATTATAATCCACGCGGCAAAGATGCACCGCCAAACAGTTATAGTGTTTGGATGCAGTCCGTGTTTGAAAGGATCTGAGGATGTAGCGTAGAAACTACTTATTAGAACTTACTTACCCCTTCTCGTATGTAAAAAAGTGGTGAAAACTTAAAAAAATCTAAGAATTTCAGCATAATATAAAAATCCATCAAAACGACACATCAACATCTCACATCACAAACAAATATTTCAATCCATCCATGTATCACAGTCATAGCTGTACGCTTGAACGTAACTTTCCTTCACGGCGAGTTGGGTAAAAATGTGATTTAAATAAAATTCAGAATAATTAACAATGCCTTAATTAAAAACAAAAACGTTATTGTTATCCGGAGCGGTAGTTTAATGTAGGTAAATCAAAGCATTCCCGCTATCCGGTTAATTGATAGCTGATCCGGATCAACTGAGCGAAATTCCAAACTAAATTCAATTACAGCTATCTCTGGCTATTTATTAACTGAGTTTTATCTGTAACCAGGGGCCGCCCGTGGCTTTACTCGCATGACCCTATTTTACCCTTACGGTAGTGGGCTAATTTTCAAAAATTTTTTTCTTTTTTTTGTTACTTTTAAACGCTAACGCTTGTAAACAGTCTCTCGTAAGGTGAACACGCCTGTCTACAAGATGCTTATTCACTCCTGGGTCCGTACCACCAACTCTTATAGCAGTATTATTGTAAGTAATATTGTTTTAAAATTTTCATACTAACATTGTATGAAAATGTAAAAAAATATTACAATAATACTGCTATAAGAGTTGGTGGTACGGCCCCAGATATTTTGAAGGCGCCCAAATAGTAGGTGCTTGGAAAGACAGTGCCTGTATTCCAGACCTTTGCAATGCGTATCAGAAACGTGGAAATAAACCGCTTCGTAAGTGCCTTTGTTAGGTAGTAGGAGTGCAAGCCTTTTCGATGCCTTGCCGTTCTATGGTAGAAAGGTGACAGGGGAACCAAAATCTTCTTTTTTTAAGTGCCATATCATGGCCATAACATAGTAACTATCTTTGGTACAAGGTAGAGTAATGCTAACAATTCGATAGAGTATTTTGTAGTCATATTTTTAGAAGAAATTTTGTAGAGTATATTCGAGACATTATTTTGTGATAACTTCCCGCAATAGATTTTATGGCGAAACCGCATCGAAATTCAAGTCGAAAAATCTACAATGTGTACATTCAAAAATCGAATGAGAATGACGTATCCAAGCGCAAAATTGATCACGTGGCTCATTGAAGACATTAAGCCACTTTTAAAACAAGATGTAGTATCAAAAGCAGTTGGCAGTAGTGCATAATGTATCTCATTAGGCCGCCTTCAAACGGAACAAACAGAGTCCCCTCAGAGCCCCCGAGGCCCCTAATTGGCCCCATTGAAACGGGGGATCCAACGTGACCTGCACTTCGAATACTTTTACCAAAAACCCTTTCAAGTACATCCTACCAAATACATGGTTAACAACTTAGGATGAACATTTTTTCATGATATTCATCCACTAATACCTTACCTATGATTTTAGCGGTCTGTGTTGATTTTTTACACTAATTATTTTTTGTAGTTGATCTATTACAACTTAACAATTACATTATATTGAAGAGAAAGGTGAATGACTGAACTAAACTATCAACTTCGACAGACCAAACACCAACCTTAACGGGGTCTTTTCCCTGTTTCTAGCAATTTCTCTTCTTTTCCAAACCGGTTTAAATCATGAATAAGTATATTTTTGCATCGAAAAAAATATATGTTGTAGATACATTCTCTATCTAGTACTCAAAGTTAAAATAAATGCTTAAAGCTAAACTTTTCTCGATCATAAAAAAAAATGAAAAAATATCGATTTTGACTATTTATTCCACTTTGTGCCTAAAGTTTTTAACTAAATTTAAAAATATATATATGAAAATAAAGCTGAGTAAATTTATCAGCGGTTCATGTAAAAAAAAAATTTTTTTTTAATCAAGCATAGCTCAAGCCTGTTTTCCAACGAATACGATCACGCGCATCCTCTAGCGGGGGTGCGCCAGTCGTCCGACGGACTCTATCGAGGTAGGACGTACGCCAGTTTTGCCAGGCCACGCTGTCCCGCGGTTAAATTTTCAACTTTATATTTTTTTTTGAAAAATATTTTTTTGTAGTAACTAAAATTTATAATTAGCTGTAAGTTAATAAGCATAGTACCTACTTACTTTTAAATAGTTCTTCGTACAGGGGTCTGATTGCCCAAGAAAATGTATTCAACGTTATCGTAATCGTTTGCTAATTCTGCCCACCTATTGGCTGACGTAAATCAGGGAACCAATCAGCGGGCAGAGTTTCTAAATGATTACGATAACGATGAATACGTTACAAGGGGCAGATTTTAGCTTTTTTAATATTATCTCGATTAGAATATACTAATATTTGGATTAGATTTGTTTACAATAGCCATAAATAAATTTTGAACAAGAAAAATAATAATTATTATTATAGGTTTATTTGTAGTAGTAACAATGTGAACACAGTTTAACAACACACAGTAAGGCGAAGTAGTTGCTGTTTGTGGCTTTAGTGAGACTTGAGCCTCGATACTTATAAACTTCATCAAGTCCATTTCATAACGTTGACGTAAGACAGGTAATCAACTAATCAACCGAGTTATAAACCCATTCATGGTTTTTCACCTGGGTTCTCTAGTTCCCCATCTCTAAACAGGTTTTATTTAGATACATTTTGTAATCCAATGGACAAACCTGATAATTACACATCTATTTATTTATATGGAAAACCTTTTTAAAGAAACTACGAAATAATATTAAAGGATAAGCGTATTTGCTAAGGGATCACACTGTTAATATTATCAATTAGTTATTAGATATTTCATAGCTATTTCACATAACATTGTATGGGAAGCATCGGCGGATCCAGGGGGGGGTGGTTTTGACATGGGGGGTCATATAATATTTAATTGATTTATGGTTGATTCTATTTTATATTTTAGTATCAAACGCATTATTAGGTAACGAAAATATTGAAAATTTGAATTTCACCTCGCCACCGCGACCTTTTAACTGTTGAGCTCCTGATTTCCCAGGAAATTTCCTGATTTATCAACGATTCTCCTTATTTACTGATTTTATTAATTAATATCAAGTTATATTTGTATCTAAGTGTCCTCCACGGCGGATTTTCACGAAATGACCTTGATTGCACGGACGTATACAAGGTCATTTCAGGTCGCCAATTTGAGCTCGCTTCACTCGCATATCTAGTTATCAAGATATGTATGCCCCCAGAACCTTTATTATGTTGTGACTTTTTCAGTAAAAAAAAAAACAGAAAATTTCGTGCTCGCTTCGCTCGCATATCCAGTTATTAGAATAAAGTTCGTGTTCGCCTCATTCAGGACTATTTGCAATTTCAAGACGTTATTCCGCCTAAAAATTATTATATTATTTAAATTAAAGACTAAAGATGGACCACACTATTGAAAGAAGTAAAAAAACCTAAAAAATTTGAGCTCGCTTCGCTCGCATATCTGGTTATCAAAATATATATAAAGTTCGCGTTCACTTCATTCGGGCATATTGCGATTTTAAGAAGTTATATGTCGTCTAAAAATGATTATATTATTTTTATTAAAGATGGATCTCACTGTCAAACCATGTTAAATTCAAGACTGTAATAAATAGTGATTTATCCTGCGAAATAGTAAAAAAATTGAGCTCGCTTCACTCGCTTATCCAGTTGTCAGGATACATAAAGTTTGTGTTCGCTTCATTCAGGACTATTTGCGATTTCAAGACGTTATTTCACCGAAAAATTATTACATTAATTAAATTAAAGATTAAAGATGGATCACATAATAAAACAAAATAAAAAACGTAAAAGATTTGAGCTCCCTTCGCTCGCATATCCAGTTACCTAAATATATAATAATTATAAAGTTCGCGTTCAATTCATTCGGGCATATATTTTGTAATTTTAAGACGTTACTACGCCTAAAAATGATTATATTATTTTTATTAAAGGCGTATCTCACTGTCAAGCCATGTTAAGTTCAAGACTGGAATAAATAGTGATTTATCCTGCAAAATCGTAAAAATTTTGAGCTCGCTTCGCTCGCGTTCATTCTAACCTGTTACGAAAAATCTAATCGTGGCTAAGAGCTATAATAGTTAAAAACATCTTAACCATACTGGTTAAGACGTCACCACGTCCGAAAAATGCACCCATTGAAGTAGATGAAGTTATAATGCGTTTCGGAAATAATTTATACAAGTACAACGTGATTTATGAGTCTGTACTCGTATATAAGTAACGTGTTTACAAGTATCAATTTCAATATCTTAAAAACTTAAAAGCGCTAAATAATACGTAGACATAACTATATAAGTATGTATAATTTGTTATATTGAAATTGTAAACAACATCCGTCAACTTAAACTAAGTCCTACTGTATGTAATTATGCCGTGTTCCGGGACAGCGGATGGGGTCACTGCGCTCAAGCGGCGCTCGATGTCCATTTACTTTCGTACGCAAGAATTTTGGGGGGCGGGAGGTAGCCCGCAAATACCTATAGTTCCGGGAAAACCTAGCCTTAACCACAATATTATAACTTACTCGTATCTGCGATCGCTAAAATGAAACAAAATTCAAAAAATGACAGCAACAGGGTTTCTATTGGTTGTTTTCACCAACATTTCAAGTGTCACCTAAGCTCTCAGATGACACTTGTTGAAAGTGAAAACTGTCACCTATCGCTTAGGCGTTTCTTAAAGTGTTACTAGCTGACCTGGCAAACGTTGTTTTGCCCTTGGGGATTTAAAAAATAGTTGAATTGAGATTTAAACTATCCTATCTCTCAAGTTGGATCGAACTGCACATGGTGTGCAAATTTTATTATAATCAGTAAAGTGGTTTAGGAGTCCATTGAGGACAAACATTGTGACACGAGATTTATATATATTAAGATTGAAAACGGACGCAAAACGTTCATGGATTACTGATAAGTTGTATGGCTAAGAAAAAGCATAACAAACGCACTTTCATAATACATATTGGAGTCCTGAAGACGTTATAATTCGTACAGTAGTTTCATTCTGAAATCGAACTCAGTATCTAGTCTACACGCAGTCTCAGTATCAACCACGCTGGTACGTCAGAGCCTAAATATTAATCGAGCTGTCGACTGCCTGTCGATTGGATAGCATAACTAATTAAAGCGGGTCCAGGGAGCCCAGGGGGTCACACAGACCCCGAACACTCTACGAGAACAAAAGACTTTGATTAAATAGCTCCGATTTTAATTTCCCCTCTCCTGCGTTCAGGAGTCTACGGGAGGAATGCTTTGAAAACACAATTTATGATTTCATTTGGCTCAGCATACACCTGAGTAGAGAAAGAAGGGTTACGTGATTTTTCACTCCATTAATATATCAGGCCATTGGGTCCAGTAGAATTCTAATAATTATAATTTTCAGTCACGATTACATGAAATAATTGTTTTTTTTTTTGTAATTTATTATTAAATTTAAGTGTATTATTTTAATAAATCAATTTCTTTATTTCATATAGGTGTATCTCAGAATAATTAATAAATAACTTGAAAATTAACCTGTAAATATTATATGATCGTCGTATTTTCTTATAAATTATGCCTTCATTTTCAAACAAAATAATTAGAATGTTTATAAATTTTTGAAGGCAACCTTCATTGATTATTAATTATTATATAAAAAAAATTATGAAATACCCTAAACTTTTTCATGGCCCGCTCTCAGCCCTGCATGTTAGGAGTTCTTACATATGTTTTGCCGAAAAGATATTTGTTACAAGCATGATGATGATGAATCGGATATCGTCAATTTAAATTGGCATGCCTTAAACGGCGTATCGTTTGAGAATAAACTCTTTATGTGTCTACTCTTCGGCGTGTTGTTCTGTGAGCTAAACAGTAAACGCTTTAGCGGACGAATGATAAGGTACCCTCGTCAGAAGCTGACATGACGTGACGTTAAGATGATACTCACAATTATCTTGGTTAGAAAGTAACTTCGTGTTAAAATCTAGATAGGAAGAGTTTTACTTAAGAGGCGTTTTCAAAGAAAATTCAATGTTATTTAATAATAATAATTAACCAATTATTAAATAATCAACAGAATCAGCAGAAACTGTCGTGATAAGATAAGTCACGTGATCGACATAATACGATCTATTTAATCAGGTACCTACTATTAAAATGCCATAAAAACCATCTTACATAATAATAATTATTATCAATTCGTTTTCATCGCTAAAGCTTAGAAAAACTAAAAAAATGTATGGGAATAAAAGATTATCTGTTCGATAGGTATCAGGTTCAATATCACGTGATTTATCCATAACAAATGTTAATCCCAAAAATACTTCTAAAAAATTATAAAAATTCAATAAATTCAAAATTTAAAATTTCTTTATTTCACATAGGCCTAACGTACAGGCTCTTGTAAATTTATGTCATTGATATTTGTCGCATATGGTGATAACTACAAGTCGACTTAAAGCTAAGTTTACGAGTGTATGAAGTATACAGGTTCTTAACTTTGTATTGACAAATTATTCTATTAAATCTTTATTAGCAGCCAAACATCAACACGCTTTCGAATTAAATAAAATCAACAAATTGGGTTCGAATTCGCCGATTTCGTTAAATCGCAAACTTTGCCGGCGCGAGTTTCTGCTTACGCAAACAAAATTCTCTTTCGAATTTATCAAATTACTAACCAATTTCGGGCAAGATTTCAATAATAAATCGGATACCTTTCAATTATTCAAGATTGACTCTCCTCGGGCCCTAATTGACGGAACTTCCAGTTTTCAAAAGGTATTTCACGGTACGAAGTTATAAGTTATTGACTGAAGCATTGGAATATTTAGCTTTGTACCTCTGATATATTTATGAGGGTTCTGGGTTATATACCTCTACATCTTCTTAGACTCTGTAGGAGCACTAAATATATAATCCTATACATTAGCTGCTAATTATGGATTTCCGCAAAATAACGCCTGCTTCCATTCAATATATTATGTATAATCCTATACCTTTAAACGAGTGATTCTTGTATATATATATATATATATTTCTATATAATCTGAATCTCGGAAACGGGTCAAACGATTTTCATGAAATTTATACAGGGGGTTTTGAGGGCGATAAATCGATCTAGATAAGATTCATTTTTAGAAAATGTCGAATTTACCAAAAAAATAAAAATATGACTCCTGCTGCCATCTATTGGCCAGTAGTAATACTACCGAGCGAAGCTCGGTCACCCAGATATTATTACTAATGTAAGAAGCAGAGTTAATTTAATATTTCAAATTACTGGCATTTCAATCGTGATACATGAAGGTAAAATATTCGTCACGATAATACTCTATTGACAACAGTTACCTTTAATAATTGTGTTAGTTTCTAAATGACTATGGATGTATATTCTATAATGTATATGTGAATTTTTTTAGGGTTCCGTATCTACGGAACGGAACGGAACGGACTACGGTCTCCACATTAACTCCTAATTTATCATCAATACATATAATAAATCTGTTGTTTGTCTGTTTGTCTGTCTGTTTGTACGGGCTAATCTTTGGAACGGCTGGACCGATTCCAATGAAATTTTGTGTGGTGGTAGCCTGTGTCCCTGGTCAACATATAGGATACTTTTCATCCCGGTAAAATAAAGAGTTCCCGTGGGATAGTTAAAAAACTGCAATTAATTTAACAGCTTTGTAAACAACAACTAATGAACTTAATTTAGTAAAATTGGTTATGCTGATACCTTATGTTGCCTTTTTAACAAAATATATATATAGTAAAACTTATTAATCCAATCGAGTTCCCGCGGGAAAGAAAACATTACAAAAACAGTTAGCAGGCGTCTTTCAAGTAACGGATTTTAATGAAATTTTATGATCCTACTTTAACAAAATATATATATAGTAATCAATACATATAATAAATCTGTTGTTTGTCTGTTTGTCTGTTTGTCTGTCTGTTTGTACGGGCTAATCTTTGGAACGGCTGGACCGATTCCAATGAAATTTTGTGTGGTGGTAGCCTGTGTCCCTGGTCAACATATAGGATACTTTTCATCCCGGTAAAATAAAGAGTTCCCGTGGGATAGTTAAAAAACTGCAATTAATTTAACAGCTTTGTAAACAACAACTAATGAACTTAATTTAGTAAAATTGGTTATGCTGATACCTTATGTTGCCTTTTTAACAAAATATATATATAGTAAAACTTATTAATCCAATCGAGTTCCCGCGGGAAAGAAAACATTACAAAAACAGTTAGCAGGCGTCTTTCAAGTAACGGATTTTAATGAAATTTTATGACCCTACTTTAACAAAATATATATATAGTAAAACTTATTAATCCAATCGAGTTCCCGCGGGAAAGAAAACATTACAAAAACAGTTAGCAGGCGTCTTTCAAGTAACGGATTTTAATGAAATTTTATGATCCTACTTTATATATATGCCCGGTCAACATTTAAGATACTTTTCATCCTGAAAAATTTGAGAGCACCCGTGGGATGTTTAAAAAACCTATAGCTACTTCCAGGAACCAGGTACCAGGAACGGGTTGCTACGTACACAGTAGCGCATCAGAAAGCTTAATTACAATATCTGGGCGTTGGTATCATCTCAGAATAAGATAAGTTTGGTTAGTATAGATATTACAATCCACGATGACACTCCCCACTCTATCTTACTCCATGCGAATTGAGTAACATAAGCGATTTCGACAGAGTGTATAAGTAGAGGAAGACCAAAGAAGATATAGGTAAATTGTGTAAAAGAAGATAGCACGTTGACAGGAGAGATTGGAAGAAGACTCCTTTACGGGTCCATCGAACCCAAGGACCACTCATTTTGTACGGGAAATCTTGGGAAAAATTAAGAAATTCCACGGGAAACATTTTTGTAAAAAAAACGAACTGCACGCGGGCGGAGCCGCGGGCAACAGCTAGTTATTAATTAAAATCCGGATTGGAAACGGAAAGAAAAAAATATAAGAATGCGCGGAAGTCACGCGATCAATTTAGCGATCATTTTATACCATTTCCATTACATCTATCGTATCGCAATATGGCATATGGCAAGAGCTTGAGATTTTTACTCATTATAAAAAAAATATATCCCTTTGCTATAAAAATAATAAATCATCATAAACATAAATAAGTCTTCGACAGTTTTTATAGAAATGAGACAAAATATCTTTTACATAACTCTATTAAGTAATATATATGTTACTGTAAAAGCCCAAACCACGGTAAATCCTAAGATTTATTAGTAAAACCTAAGATTTACCAACCCTTAATGGTAAAAGTTCGAATAGTTTTAGATTATCGATTATTTCGAACTTTTAGCACCATTAACTGGGCAAATGTTAAGATTTACGTCTAGGCACGGTATATGTTGAGAAAAGCAAGTCATAACGTATTCAGCGTATCGTCTCGTACTCGTGGACAGTCTACAACCCCTCGCTACCCGTACCGCCTCCACACACACATTAAGGTGTGGTAAATCTTAGGTTTTACCGGAAAATCTTAGGATTTACCGTGGTTTGGGCTTTTACAGTAACATATATAATAAACAGGCACTCCAAAGTATTGCGAAATGTTAAATTACCATTATATTGGAAAATATCTAAAAAATAATATTCTCGTACAAAATAGGATTTCGTCGAAAGCAATCAGAGATGAACGTGGAATTAATCCTGGCTGCCTACCAGACATCTATCCGACGGAAATCATCCAAAATACAAAATGATCGTTTAAATTATATCAGTCCTTTTAACGAAAATGAGATGTCTCCAATATTATTTACCATTACCAATAACTCAAATGATGTTTCGGTTGAAAATGAGACATTAAATTTACGAGATACCTAAATATTCTATGATTTATAATCTTGTCATAAGGTAAGTAGGTTGTATGGTTCTGAATAGGTACATTTCTCAATTTTCTAAAGCATTAAACATTAAGCAAACGTAGGAGTAAAAATAGGCTACACTATTGTTAACGGGCTAAACGGTTATTTATTTAAGCCATTTTAGTGACCTACAGCCTTCAAGTCAAAACGATTTTAGTGACCTTCAGGTTAAAAACTATAAAGACACATAAAAACAAAAATTACAATGAAATCTGTTGTAGTTTCCGATAAAAATTAGAAAAATTGAAATTATGGAGGAACTTTTGGGAAAATTTCTAGCGAGTAATGTTAGATGACCCCAAATTACGTGACGTTTAACTTTGAAAGTAATTGTTGTCTTTATATAGTTTTGAAACTGCAGGTCACTAAAAACCGCTTAAAACGACCATCTACGCCGTCAAGGATGACAAAAATAAAAACTGTCTACGTAACGGCCTTATAAACAGTCGCTGTCCGTGGGGAAATGAAATGAGAAAACATACTTGCAATGTCCGTCGCGCTTATGGGTTTTACGGCAACAGCGGTTTAGCGGTCCTATTATAATGGTATGGGACTATGGGAGGCAAGAAAGGGGACTACATTAGACTTCAGTAACGAGACGACATGATCAGTAATCAGTAAACTGGATAATTGTAAATCGGATCTATCGCAAAGTTTACTATAAGCTCAGTACGTTAGCCGTGGGAAAACTTGACTAATTGTGCTGTTCAGTTTGAGTTGGAGAAATCTTGTTCTCAAGTTTCTGAAAGGCGGCTATCTCACGAGAAAATTCACTTATCGTTGATGTTTTAATAGATGTCCCCTTTGACAGCTATTCGCTTTCTAGTACCTAGACGCAAACTCGCAAAGAAATATCTTCATTCAAAGCTAAATGTTATGCTTGGATGAAAGAAGGCTAAATAAGATTTTCTTGGTAATTACTGAGAAATATATTCGTATTTAGAAAATGTATTAGTGCAAAGGACTTAAAGTTATCACTTCGTTTTCGATCTTGACTAGAAATGAAATAAAATGAAATGTGTTTATTTACATTCTTCTAAGTTAGTAAATGACTGCGATCTCGCATGATTCTGATGACTGATGACTGTTGATGGACCCAAAGATGTTATCGTTCTAACTTGAAAGGGATAACCACTTAGTTGGACGTACTAGGGCGACCTCGTAATTGGGCGTACGTAGCGCGTGAAATAGACCGTACAAGAACTAACACGTACAACCTAGCCGGCGCGCGGCAGCCGTCTGAAAAGCGCTCTTGATCACGTGATAAGTGAACATGGCCTGCTTACTGTGTAGCGTCGAGTCACCGCAACGGAACAACGCATATATATAATTGCGACGCAATGCAAGAGGCATCACCCTAAGTCCCAGCGTGTGACGTCACACATCATCATGACTGTCTCCAATTACAGGTACGAACACAACACGAGCGTCCAATCAGACGGAGCGTATTAGCCGTAGCAATTGCTTTGTGTGGCGCAATCATCGGATCATTGCTGATTGTTACTGACGACAAATTACGAACCTATTGTCGACGTTTATAGTATTTAGGGCCCGGTCAGTAATTTCATTACGAAATTCCCGACAGTGCTCAATAATGATTATTTAAAATAGGTGAATGTATACTGCAGTATACGTGTATAGCTCATTGGACAACTTATACCTCTCGTTAGGGATTTGAATTACGGGCGTTTCAGAAAAAATTTTTAATAAAAAATAATAATGAGACGAGCATGACTTTCACCTGATATACAGTGATACGCATGCCCATGCCAGATTCGGTCATTGATTAAACATAATATAAAAGATCACCAGTAAGTGTATTTTAGGCTCCGTCCTGAAGCCGGATTTTTTATTTTGTCAAAACTGTAAAATGGCGCTAATGTAAGCGAATGACAGCGGTATGTGCTGTCAGCGGTACCGAAATGTACGACGAGCGACGCCATATTTGAGAATTTTTGGCTTCAACATACGTCACATCTTTCCCGTCCTCTTAGCGTAGCGTATTTCGTCATTGGATTCAGCGATGCGTCCGGTCATTTTACTAATAGCAGTGCATACGACACTGTACTGCGCTTATCATCCTGAAACATCACTTCTTACTCGTAGATCTCATTTTGCCCAGTTATCACGTCGGCCTACAGTGGCCCTTCAAAACGAAACACCATAGGTACATTACCTACCGCTATGACACTGTAATACATTACCTACCCCTATGACACTGTAATACATTACCTATCGCTATGACACAGTAATACATTACCTACCGCTTCACGACGGTAGAAAAACTAACACTGCGGTGATACTTACCCGGATGCACTCCGCCAGAAATGTACTACCACCTATGAATTATTGAAAATATACAACCTATAGAATTTTTGCCCTAATTAGCCGAAAGCCTAAAGTAGGGAACGATGTATAGATGCATGAAAAAATATCACCAGAAGTGTAGCTCATATCCTGAGGGAACTATAGGGAGTTCAAAAATGTATCCCTAAAAACAATCATAAACACCAAAAATTTCACTCATTCATTTTACAAATACAATATGTTATTTTTAAACCGACTTTTAACAAGAGGGGGGCTGGTAAGGAATTCGACACTGTACCTTCGGAAATACTTATAATAGTTTTTTTGTTTATACAATTAAGGTCTAGGGTTGACTTCTGGTCCTGTTTTGCAGATTTATAACTTTTTCTTGTAATCAGAAGGAATATCGTTATCTTTTGTAACTTAGGTACAAGTATATTGTATAGGCGAAGTTAAAGTATCGAAAACAAAATAAAATAATACCTCTTTACCTAATTTCACAAATTCGCGTCTCAGAAAATGAGTTAACGAGCTTGCTTATAAATATTTTAGGACACAAATCGCATAATAGACCCAATCTGCATGTAACAGCTCCCCTAAATCATAATTATTTCATAATTAATGGCACCGCCTTACGAATGAATGATAAATGATAATGATGATTAATGATCTCGAATACGGAGGAAGGGTTGCTGCTTTTGATGTACCTACCTGTTTCTTATTATTGTGTTTATTCCGGAAAATTGTGGATGGCAGTTCATTTTGGAGACGGCTCATTGGTATTTTTAATTTCATGACCCCCGGTAGGCTTACGTGTAATCTAGTGCCTTTTGATGATCTTTTGTACTTAAAGCATTTATTTAAATTTTTACTGAGTATCTTTTTTATAGACAGAAAATGCCTAAAGCATACCTACCTCTCCGTCAGGGGAAACGAAAGTGTTATGTGGGGCGAGGCTTGCATCTACTAAAAACTGTCTGTTTCCAATAACGATATGTTTTTAGATCCCGAATAAACAAACTCCCGAATAAAAAAACTTCCTTTCTCTTTTACTTCAAAAATGTAGAGACGCGGAGTTTATTTATTTATTTATTTTTAACCGACTTCAAAAAAAGGAGGAGGTTCTCAATTCGTCGGCATTTTTTTTTTTTATTTTTTTTTATGTATGTTCACCGATTACTCGAAGACGCGTAAACCGATTTGGAAAATTATTTTATTGTTTGAAAGGGTATACTTCCAAGATGGTCCCATTTTTTTTGGTCAGGATCTGATGATGGAATCCTGAAGAAGTCGAGGGAACTCTTCAAATTTTATATGAATACTTGAAACAATTTGGGTACTGTTTGAAAGAGTAATATTTTCCAGGTTTTCCTATGGTCATCAGGTCAGGATCTGATCATGGGATCTTGGTGAAATCGAGGGAACTCTTCAAATTTTGCTAATATACTTGAAGCGATTTGGGTATTTTTTATAGTGACTAGTGCATTTGCTTGCAGATGCTGACTTAATGACCATAGCCACCAAGTCAGGTTCTGATGATAGGATCTCGGAAAAATTGAGGGAACTCTTCAAATTCTTAAAATGTTGTTGTTAACTCTTCTTCTTAAAATGTTGGGACTTTCTGTTGGGACCTTTAAATACAAACTTAAAAGCTATCTCTTAGCCCAACAAAAGCTGATAACATAGATCAGTCCAGCACTTATGTACGTATTTGCTACTGTACTGTAAATTTGTGTCTCATTGCGCCGTTAATAATATTATCGTTTTTTTTTTTAACATTTAATATTTTGCGGGGAGTCGTGGATTGCGGGTCTCGTCCGTGACCGCACCCATCTTAGGCTCCACTGAAAATCAGCGCTGCAGCTTGCTGCAGCTTAATGCTGAGTGGAGACCTATGTTTGGTCACGCCCTTGTGTTAATTAGTTATTTAAGTCTTTTCTTATAGTCATAAGTATTGAACCTGTATGTGCATTGTCAGTTGTGACCAAATAAAAAGTATTTCTTTCTTTCTTTCTTTCTTTCTTGAGATTTTATAAGCACATTTCAAGCGATTTGAGAATTTTTTCAATGCCCTGTGCATTTGTTATTTTCCACTAAAAAGTAAAAAATAAAATGGAAAATTCTTTAAAAAAAAAAACGACTTCAAATGCCACTACAAAGAGTGAAATAATTTTTCAATGTAGGTACACCAATTCGAAGTCGGACTATTCGTACAATCATAGTCCTTCGTATTAATCGCCCGACTTCGAATTGGAGTACCTACTGGTACATTGAAAAATTATTTCACTCTTTGTAGTGGCATTTGAAGTCGGTTTTTTTGAAAAGAATTTTCCATTTTATTATTATTTATGCACTAGGTACCATACATAGGAAAACAGACTAAATAAAAATTTATGCATAGGATAGTTTATCTCTGAAGAGATTTCTTCCAGCTACCCTAAATGTGAGTAAGGTGAAGAAAAAAATGGGATAGGTCTGAGGGCACATAGCAAATGATGATTATGTTGTTTCAAGGTTCTATCACAGTGTTAAAAGATCCTATCATTAAACTGTGGTTCTATTGTGAGTAAAAAGTAACGAAAATGATATTAAATAGCCCTTGGCACAATTTGCTGCCCACTCAACATTGTCTGGTAACATATGGCCATTACTTACATATTAATGATATTATTATCCGTATTATATCAGCCAATATTCATTAAGTTAACGGTTATTCAGCCAATGGGCTACAAACGAGTAAACGGTAATGATCACAGAGTAGGACGCTATGCCAGTAACAATTTCCGATGATTGCCGGATACTCAGCTTCAATAAACTCGTAGCTTGAATGGTACGAGTAACTAGTAAGTACCTTAATCTAGATTGCGCACTATACGAGTAGATACGCTTGGTCCAATTAAGGATAGTTTAAATCGTAAGCAGGTATTCTGCATGCCATTGGTACCTTTTGTTCAAATTAGGGATGGCTTATAGCTTGAATGGTAGCTAAATTGTGTTCCATATGTACCTTTGGTCCAAATTAGCGATAGGTAGCTTGAATGATAGGTAGATCTTAGTTGAGTACCTCTGATCCAAATTAGAATTAGGTAACTTTGATTTGTAGATCCATCCAACTGTAACTTGATTTGTAGGCATCCTTATGTGGTTGATGTCCAGCAAGCTCGAACGAAACGATTTTCTTCCACGTTTCTGATACGTACCGCTAAGGTGTGGAACACCCTTCCAGCTTCTGTGTTCCCAGCCAAGTACAACCTGGGTGCCTTCAAGAGAAGAGTGAATAGGCATTTTCTAGGCGCGCTCCATCCTAGACCTCATCATTTCTGTCCATCAGATATGATTGTAGTCAAGCGCAAGCCTATCTATGATAAAAAAAAAAGATACAGCTATCTTGACTATCGTGCGCACGCACGATAGTCAAGATAGCTGTAGTTCAGTAGACTGATAGTTCAGTCCAGTTAGGCATGGATAGCTGGAATGCTTCATTTCATCTCTTAGCCTATCAATATTCTGCTGCTGAGTTCAAGCCTTCTTCCTGCATAAACATAGTAGAGAAACAGCTTAGACTCACCGCCCTGTTTAATTATAGGTATGGCGAGTGACAGCAACACCTACTTCCTGAAGAAAGTACACTTTTACTGCAGTAACATAAACAGTATCCTGTCTCGACCCCTTTTTATGTAACAGGTCTCCTTAGATGTGATATTATTATTTTAAAATAACGGAACCAAACCTCATGTCCACAGATTTTACTCATATCATTTTCATTATTCCCAGTTTATTGATGTTGAACCACCAAAAATTATCCCCCCTCTTGTTTGAAGTCGGTTTAAAAATCTTAATATATATAAATCTCGTGTCACAATGTTTGTCCTCAATGGACTCCTAAACCACTTAACCGATTTTAATAAAATTCGCACACAGGGTGCAGTTTGCTCTAACTTAAAAGATAGGATAGCTTCAATCTCAATTTATCTATTTTTTTATATCCTTAAGGGCAAAACAACGTTTGCCAGGTCAGCTAGTAACATAATAAATAATTTGTAAAATGAATGAGTGAATTTTTTGTTGTTTATTCGGTACTACTGAGAAAATCTATTTTTCATACCACCAAGTGGGAACTACTTTATGATATGGTAAACCAACGTTTGCTAGGTCAGCTAGTTACTCATAAAAGCTACAAAAAACTGATGTAAAAGTAAACAAAAGAATATTAATCCGATAGATTTATTCACATTAAAAGTGTTTCTAGTAAGTACGTTACATCTCGATTCTCGAAACTTCGAAAGGTTTCTATCTCTATAATCGGGACATGGAAACTGGGGTGAAAAAAAGTATCAAATCAAATAAAATTTAGCTCTTTCTCAAGGTATATAGAGTTTGATTTCGCATGGCACGTCGCGAGTGAATCTCAGGTGTGGACGATTGAAAAGAAAATTATAACGAACCCGTTTCTTTCAGGTCTCCGCGTCTGAAAGGGCGACATGTCTTTGATGCTTTCAAAACAGTGCATTGAAAAAAGTAGCCCACGTGATAGGGCGCTTTGACTATGTTATGAGGTTGTTGGGATGCTCCTGTAGATACAAGGAAATGCCTGTGTGATGGCGGCACCACACTTCGTTATTTGTTATTCGTTATGCGCCTTATTCGGCCGCATACGACCAAGTGTGGGCGGTTCATTCGTCTATATTTGCTTTGTTTGCACGAATAACGCATAAGCGCGAATAGCAAATATGCGTATCCGTCCTCTTGTCGGTTTTTAGCACACTAAACTTCAAAGGATACGTATTGACAAAATTTGGCACATAACACCAAGTGTGCATAGCATGTTTGGTTATGTGCTCACATAAACACATAACAAATAACGCAGTCTGGTTCCGGCATGAAGTTTCAGTGCACTCGAGTAAACATATTACGAGTATAATGTATTATGTTAATTGTACACACCGAGGAACCTGGGGATATTATGGTCATCAGAAAATTGTACGCAAACCTTCTTCAAAGTGATGTGATCTGTGGCGGGGACCGCGGTCTATAGGCATTACTGTGGTCGGCTTACAACTGACGCTGTCGGTGTCAAAACAAATTTTTGGCACCGGTATACTGGCGACAGGTCCAGGGTATAGGTCTATTGATATATTATATTGTGTACGAATCAGCGTAGCAACCGTACAAAAATTGCTAAGCGTTTATTCTTTGCTGGTATGGTGGTAACTAGCCTCAGCCGCAGCCTCCTGTGACAGGCGAAATTGAACTCGCGACCTCCCACTCGAATCCGAGCGCATTAATTCCACACCATTGCATAATTTTCATCGTTTTCTCTAGAATAACACTATCTTTTGAGATTGATGAAAAAAGTAAAAGTAATGAAATGAATGTTTCAAGCTTCCGTTACACTGCACGTAGGTGATATAGCCTCGTTTTTGACACCAGAGGAAATTACTCAATTTCTCTTCAGAGATCGACCTTCGCCGTGAGTTTCGTAGAACGTTAGGGTAGGGTCGTTTGATACTGAAATACTAAGTACGTTGGTTCAGAAGTGCTAAGTGTTATTTGTAAGTTTCTTAAACAAAAACGAAAAAATGTGTTTTTTGGTTTAAAAAAAAACTCGCTAGTTGACCTTTATTTTCCTTTAGTGAAAAGACACACCATCCTGAAAGTACGGCGCCGAACGGCCGAATGCCGACAACTACTACTAGGCGATTGTGTAATAAAAACGTATTCATGGTTATCGTAATCGTAAACTTTATCGTACAAAATTCTTCTCGCTGATTGGTTCCCTGATTTACGTCAGCCAATTGGGGGTAGAACTGATAGGTTCCCTGATTTACGTCAGCCAATTGGGGGTAGAACTGATAGGTTCCCTGATTTACGTCAGCCAATTGGGGGTAGAACTGATTGGTTCCCTGATTTACGTCAGCCAATTGGGGGTAGAACTAATTGGTTCCCTGATTTACGTCAGCCAATTGGGGTAGAACTGATTGGTTCCCTGATTTACGTCAGCCAATTGGGGGTAGAACTGATAGGTTCCCTGATTTACGTCAGCCAATTGGGGGTAGAACTGATTGATTCCCTGATTTACGTCAGCCAATTGGGGGTAGAACTGATTGGTTCCCTGATTTAAGTCAGCCAATTGGGGGTAGAACTGATTGGTTCCCTGATTTACGTCAGCCAATTGGGGGTAGAACTGATTGGTTCCCTGATTTACGTCAGCCAATTGGGGGTAGAATTTGCATATGATTACGATTGCGATCAATACGTTTTTGATCGCTACACTTAGATGTAGAATTTTCAAAAACTACATCAAAACATTCCACATCTAAGTGGCGGTCCTCAAACTTTCCGTGCAAGTGGATTACAATAAATTGTGTCATCCTCATAATATTATTATGGATGAGGACAAAGAAACAAACGAGAATAAGGCACCTAGAAGACGTTATTCAGTCGTTTATTATTATTTTCGACCTTTAAAAATTCTGTTCAGTGATTTGTGATGATGTACTGTAACGTACAGTACATGTTTTAAGTTCATACAGAGTTCAATATTCCCACGAGACACAATATAAGATGAACATTGCCCACACAATCGTGTCGATGTACCTTTCTTCCTTTTCTTATTGCTTTTAAACCTGCGATCTTAATCATACAACCGTCATATTCCATTTTCTACAATAATTCAACACTGTAGTCCGGGAGCTAGCAGATTATTCAAATCATGTGTTTGAGATTCCGTTAGTTAATTGTAAAGTGTAACAGATAATCTTTCTACATTTTTTTTTAATATGTCTGTGTTTAAGAGAGACCTTGATAGATTATCTATATGAAAAACTGTGTTGATCGTAATAATATTCAGACTTATTACCTCTTTCTATTCCATACTAATAACATCATTATCAATATCATATTGCTATGTAGCTCAGTTGGCGAGTCGCTATGGTTTCTGCATAACATAAACTGATAAAATTATTATATTTCGGAGTTTTAACAGTTATACTTAAGAAATTTTAGAAAGCCTGTTTGTATGAGAGTTCTCCAATCTCCATGATGTGTGAAGCTTGCCAACTCGCAATTGGTGTTGGCCAACCCCATCTTGGCGGGTATATTCAAACCCTTCACTTCTTGAGGTGAGCTGCATTGATCTATAAGTTACCTCATAGGATGAGCTGTTAGCTGGTTAAGAAAAAACTACAAAGTATCAAATTATTCTAGCTCTTAGACTATTGAAATAACAGGCAGAGTCAAAGAGGACAATGATCCATAAACTACATTATGACAGACCGAAAATATACATCAGGTACATCTTTAATATAATCCATTCAAACCAATTCAAACCTTAAAACCGAGCAGCTACAGTAAAAAATTGCGTGATTCCAAAATTACGTGACGAAGGCAAAGAAACCGCCGCTGATTTGTGGATAACGCAGCTGTTTTATGGTTTCCGTTTCATAACGAAGTACGAGCCGGGCTAGGTTCAGTCCAGACCTTGATTTAGGACCCCTTTTTATGAGGGCAACTCCTAAAAATTGAAATTTCAACTGCAGTTACACGAACTTTGCTGGGGAAAATTCTTGGCATTGCCGCGTCTTATTTTTTCGTTGTTCCCGACAGCTCCAGGCTTTTATAGTTCCAAAAAGTTAAGTTCAAAAAAAAGCGTACGGCGAAGCCCATTATTATCGTCATGTAGCTAGCCCATCGTAGTTTGAGTATTATCTAGGGAATAGTTAGTAATTTCATCGGAAATTTTTAATTTCAAATAAAATTACTTTTCAATTAAAATTAAGACAAAGTGCAACGGTTGAAGAAAAGACTGAATAATCGTAAACAAATTATGTCCACTGATTGGCCTAATCAGCTATTTACCTACAATTTTTCCAGCAAGCTGTTTAAACAAAAAACTGCGTCGATAGAGCCAGAAATTGATTCGGAATATAAGTTCTGCGACAAAATAATAATTAACTTTGGTTAAAGGGGAAGTCAGAAAGTATAAATAGGTACCTACTCCAAAATATGAGTAAGAAAAATATATTATGGAATAATCAGAAGTGGGTTTGATTCCCAAGTGGAAAATGTTTATGTGATATATAAGCATGAATGTTTTCATGTGTCTGGGTGTTTTACTATATTATGTATTGTATTATAAATATTAAATATTATGCACATTTTAAGTTTTATACTACCCATAACGCAAGCTTGATACTAAAATTAATGTCCTCATTTATTTATTTTTGCGATCCTATTTGCTATTACAGTACCTTCAATAATTAAAATTCTATAATCTAATCTTCAAACGTTTCAATGAGAGAGAATGGCTAGGGAAGGCATTTGGTAAACCGAGTTCAAATTAAAATTCAAAATTAATTCCGTATTAGAACAGCATACCAAAACGGCTATTTCCGCGCTTTGAATTTCAATGCATACACTTATACAGCGAGTGGCTGGAAAAATCCCTACTTTTCCTAGCGTTGGTTGAAAAAAAACTAAAAACTATTCCATGAGCGCGCGGAGCGATGCCCGCGACCTATTTCTCTAGAGGCTAAAGAATCCTCTAATTAATGAGGTAACCGTGCCAGCCTTTTTCTGCATTCCTGTTTTGCTAACTACGAGAGCGGCCTACTCGGAAATTTTTACTTGGAAAGGAGAACGCCAGAAAATGGGCTAGATTTGCGTCACTCTGCGTCTCAAGCACGTATGCATGAAGAATCTTCTTCAAATTTTAATATTGCATATATTTATGTTAGTGAAATGTGAAAAGGGGTTCAAAAGTATTATAAAAAAGTAATTAAAGGTTTCGAAACATGTGGAACCGCCATGACACTTATAAAACTTAGAAAATTAACCACTTAGAAAATCAGATTATTACAATTTCCCTGTTAATATCTTATTAATCTTTTTTACATAATATTGAGAATATTTCTAATGTTTTACCGATGATTTGGTTAAGACACAAGGTATAGCCTAATTTTCATACAAGAATCGGCATCTCCTTTCATAGCCGCACGGAAAAACTGCTGCGTAGATAAAGTAACTTGCAAGAAGCCTCTCCCGTAAAACAGCCGATAGGTAGGTATAGATTTCTAATTCACGATGGCGCGCCCCACTGCCAAACTCCACACTAATCGAATGAAACAAGTGATTTTGCGTTGGGGCGCGTCTTCGCGGATTGAAATATCTATCCATCTCTTTCGTAACGCTCTTGTCAGAGCGGTCGTGGTCATCCCATTTGGTCATCACTTTTCAGTGACACGCTTGACAATTCGTCTCCATTCCTCCCGGGCAGCTGGTTTTCTAATGCACACATGTAAGGGGACGTCCACTGCAGCCTTTACTTGGTCCGTCCGTCATGAGATGACCTATAAAGGCGATCTGCCGCGAGGTCTGGTTCCATCTACTTTTCCTTGGACGACTAGACGTTCGATGGAGATATTGTCACGTCTAGTCACGTGACCAAAGAAAGTGAGAATTCGAGCCTGAACGATGGAAGACAGACGCTGCTTGATGCCGAGAAATATCTATACGTATGATCAAAACACACTCCGTATAGGTTTAATATGTAACGTAACTACTAAGTAGCTGATGCGCGCGGCTTCGCCCGCTAGAATTTCGGGTTCTGCATATCCCCTTACAATGAGTCTACCTTCCTGGGGAACAATTCCGTCATATATGATCTTTGTGTTATTTGAAATATTTAAGCAGCGCACGCAACAAAATTTCTACCAAGGGAACAATTTTTCCCGTTTTTAGGGTTCCATATTTCCAATATTTTTCATTGATTCACCGCTCCTATTGATCATAGTGTGATGTTATAAAGCCTTGTAGCCTTCCTTGATAAATGGACTATAAACACACAAAAATATTGACATGTAGTTCCAGAGATTAACGTACATCATGGCGATGGTTCAGGGCGAGACATCGTGGAATGCCGTATCCAACTGTTGTGAGGAGGTGATGCTTGCAAAGGAGGCGGCGGAGCGCGAGAGGGAACATCAAGCAGTGCATCCCTCTCGCAGAAGACATAACTCCTTCGTTTCCCCTGTCGAAGGGGTTTGCGTCAGGCATTTTCTGTCTATAAATAAAAAGTGCGAGTCAGACTGGCGCACCGAGGGTTCCATACCATAAAAGAAGTAAAACATTGAAAGAATCACTTTTGTTCATGAATTTACGAGTATAGTTTACATGTAGGTACTTTTGTTGGCAAACCGCAAACGTAACTTTGTTTTTGTCGGATTATTGTTATTATCAAAAAAAGTATATTAGTCAGCGAGTTGATTTTATTTTTCCTGTAAAATATACGTTAACTTCTATTGATCATAATTATTTCAGATTTTTCGATTGGTAAACTTCGGAGATAAGGGGGGGGGGAACGGTATTTTTTTCGACAGTTTGCCCAATAAATCAAAAACTATCAGGCATAAAAATAAATAAAAAATAGTTTTGGAATACACAAGTAACGCCCTTTCATATGATACCCCACTCAATATTGTTATCTCATTTTGAAATTTTATCGACCCGGTTTTCCCCCCTTTTTAAATAAAAATAAAAACAATTTTCAAATTTTTACGATTGTTATGACGTCGCGTCACTATTTCTTATAACTATTTTAAATTTCAAGTTGATAGCTTGAATAGTTACTGAAATAATCGAGTGTGACAGACGGACGGACGGACGGAGAAAGTCTCACCATAAGGGTTCCATTTTTACCATTTTGGTATGGAACCCTAAAACGAGATTAACGCGTTCAAACAAATAAACTCTTCAGCTTTATAATCTCAGTATAGATGTAGATTTATAAAAATAGTAAGAAAGATTCCCACAATGTTCAAAGACAGTATCTGTTAATAAGCTACTAGTTACACACACATACATGTGTGTACAGTTTAGGTATATTGTAATAATGCTCAATGAGCGAAACTGGAACTAATCTGTATCCTTTATTGTTATTAACGGTAATCTGCTATTATCATTAATCCGCCGCCGTCTATATCGCGTTTATATGGTTACCGCTCTACGGTTAATTAAATCAATTGTTACTGGGTTTGTTACTGGGTGGGTGCGGTAAGTATGATAATAATTAAATCCTTATATCAGACCCGTACAGAACCTATCCCTACTACCCCCAGTACAGAGTGCGTCTCTCAAACTTAGTCGTTTAAGTATGGCTTTCGATAATTATATACAGTGTTAAGTATAATTTCGGTAAGTATAATAATATCAGGACGAATTATTATATACGATGCAATCCCAAAAGTAGAATACCCAAAGTAATTTGTGATAGGAGTAAATAGAGAACTTTAAAAAATAATTAATTAAAAAATTAAAACACGACTGCCCTGTTATAAAAACGAACTAAAAAATAAGAAACAAGTAAAATTATTTTAGTTGAACAGATAAATTCAATGGCAGTCGGGGGACCTCTTAGAATAGAAGTTGTTCCTCAGAACAGCCCCCCGACTGCCATATGAATTTAGTGTTGTGTTCTGTACAAACATAACACTCCTTTTTTGGGCAGTCGTGTAATAAATGAAATTCTCATGCCAATTTTTGTTATACCAAACTCCTCGGAAACAGCTCAACCTTTCAAAATTCTCTCTGTATGTGCGGTAGGTCTGGAGTAGGTCATAAGCTATTTTTTGTATGCCCTAATGGCACAACAAAATTTTGCCGGGTCAGCAGCTAGTATGTATTATAATAAAATACATAAATACTTATTATTATTATAATTCTTTATTTGCACCACACAAGAAACATTACAAAGGACAGAAAAATAATATAATATTAAAGTAGGTCCAATAGGCGGCCTTATTGCTAAGCAGCGATAAGACTTATTATAATAATAATAAAAAAAAAAATCACCCAAACACTGGAAAACACTCATGCTCATCAAACAAACATTTTCCAGTAGGGGCAATCTACCAGCTGTCATCATTGCATTTTGTCAATCCACATGTCTCAAGTGTGACGTCACGCTAATTGGGGCCAATGTCTTTGGGGATATTACAGCGGATTCAATAGAATGGCCCCGATTAAGGGCGGTGACGTTGACGGCCCAAGTCGCGGTGAGCCCTCGATAGGTAATGAATAAAATATATAGGTGTGTCGGTTCACTCGCCCGCTGTTGTGGTTAATTGATAGGGTTTACACGGGACGACACGTTTGCGATGCGATCCTTGGAACATAGAAATATTATGTTAGACTTAGAAACATATTTTTACAGGACAAATTAATTTGTTTTACTATCTAATCTATAAGGCTACTTGAAAAGATTCTGTATGGTACAATGTGCAGGAACACTAACCACATGAAACACCACACACAATTTTCTAACACTTTCTTCGACGCACGTTTCGTCCCGACACCGGAACATCCTCAGGAGATGTTGACTTCACAATGCGAAATCGTAGAGTGACTCTCGTGTCAATGACGCGTTTTTATAATATACCCTTTCTACTGACTCTCACTAACGTTCGCCCCACCCTCTTCGGCTAGATTCGTACCCCTCGAAAACAAACGAAGCATATTTTTTACAGCCAGCGTGACTACTGGCTACCACAAAATTGTAAGCACTTTTTGTAGAAAAGAGCAAATGCCGAGTTTCTCTTCAAACGTGACCAGTGGTTAAGAAAAGTGACTTATTACTCACTAAATATACGAAACATGTGGAAAACTCTGTTTTTTGACACAATGCAAACAGAGTATCAGTAAGTCGTGGTCGAGTAGTGATCATCGATAAGAAACCTGAGGACATGGGCAATTGGGCATCCGTACGATTTACGGAGGTAAAGCTTTTTCGTACAAGCAAACAGTAACGCTACTGTAAAATTGTATAGTAGGCTGCTGTCGAGAGTCGACTCGCATCGCACAAACGAATCGAATTCCTCCATACATTTAGAGTCAGCGCCATCTATTGACAGCCGCATGTCAGTGACAGTCCATAGATGGCGCTAGCTGTTAATGTATGGAGGAATTCGATTCGTTTGTGCGATGCGAGTCGACTCGAAATTCGAACAAAAACCCGTACTAAGACCACTGTCCATTGTCTACTGTCTAGGCCTCATATCTATTTTTCATTTTTATATTTCACTTTTCATAGCGATAGTAGTAATAGAATCGTCAAGGCAATGGCTATGGGAAAACCTCGGCACGGGAGTTTATTTGTGTCTAACAACTGTTCTTTGATGTGCCGACGTTGTAAAACGTCGCTATCTGGCGACGGGCAATTAGCTGAAACAATTAACAGCGGCGATCGCGATAACGCGACAGACGGACGCGCTAATTATTTATTAGTGGCGGGCCCTTACTCCCTGCCAATGTGAACATCGCTATATACTAGCACTACTTGTCTGTACTGATCACAGATCACACTAGATGTTCCTTCAGAATCTTCATGCGTCCCGAGGACAAGACGTTCGTTTTCACCTTCTGACCGAACTCACACCCGTATTCACAAACATTGCTTCCTTGGGTATAGCAGCTACACTATGCTAAGTACGATGTTTTGCAGTGCGTCCGGTATGTCAAGCCTTTCATTTCATAAACAATACATAAATAACTTTTTGCTGTGAGGACGCATAGGATTAAATGGAGCGCTGTGATTGGCTACCGTTGCGTTTCGACTTCACTCGAGTCGACTGACAGGATAGATGATAGATACCTACCTACTGAACATAATAACTAACTAAAATATTATTATATAAATTGAGAGGTAGGTACCTACTGATGAAAACCGATATGGTAGTTGTTGTTAATTAGGTACAACTCTAGCACGAACGGCCGTAATAATGGGTAGCCGCAAGGTGCACGCATTTCAGATTGTAGCTCTACTTTGTTTGATGGTGAATTTAAAACTATTAAAAAGTAAATAATTGACTTATAGGAAAGTAGTTCTAACCTGGAAACTCCCTGATGAATAAAATGTCAAGGCAACCAATAACTGGTAAATAGGGGGCACGGGAAGGCCTCTGCTGGTTAACTTCAAAAGGTCTTCATTTATTAAAGGCAAAATAACATTTAGAACTATATCTTTAGGAAATCTATATCGTCTTTTGAATTCCTCGGCACTGTAATATTCAAAAGGATTTTGGAAATCCCGTATCACTTTTCTAGTGGTTATAGATCTTCGGAAGTACAATCTCTCACGAATATAATTATCAAAATCTTCATCATCATTGTAATCCATTGTATTAAAAGCAATAAAATACGAAAAATCACTGGAAAGTTGCAATCGACAAGCTAACACAACCTAAAAAGTAAACATGCCATAGATAACAAACTATAAACCAGCACTATGCGTCGCGAAAAGTACCTCACGAGCTACTTTACCTGTGCGTTTGTTTTGGTGAACGCATAGTGTTGCTCGACCCTCAAGTGTTGTTTATGAATAGGTTTTCTGTACGCTGTGCGTTCGAGCCTGTGGTTCGAGCTCACTATGAGACCTCATAGTAACGTTTGTGAATACGGGTGTAAAAGTGACGTGGTTAAGACGTGACCCTCCGAGAATGTAGTAAAAGGTAAAAACTAAAATGCCAGTTACGCTAATGGTTAGTGACGTATCGGTTACGTTATTGTAACGAGTTATTATAAATCAATTAATCATCTAAATTATGCCTATAGTTCAAGACTATTTTAAAGGCTTGCGGGCTAAAGCTGTATGACATATTTCGACTCAATAGATGAAATGGAATGGAACAAAATTAAAAATTATATATTTGAGAAGACAGTCGTCAACAATTTTAAATTTCGCTCCATAGAATCGAAACATGTCATATGCGTATACAGCTGCTGCGAAATGGACAATAAACGGGTCAAGCGTGAAGGTTTGAACTTTTATAGCACACTCTAGCACGAACGGCCGTAATAATGGGTAGCCGCAAGGTGCACGCATTTCAGATTTGATACGGTCTGTAAGCGGCTTTGCGCAGTGGAATGAATAAGCGGATTTGCATTGTTTATCCCGGGACCCCTTCTTATACATTGATCGATGGTGGAATCGTTCCTTTGTCTTGTTTATGAGCACAAGGAGGTATTGTATTTGGGCATTTTAATCATCAGCATCGTGTCAAAGACCTGTAAAGTCTGGGCAAAGAACTCCTACATACCTAAATGAAAAGATAAGGCTGCTTTTGAACTTTGCTGTCATTTTTCTATAAATATGTTTTGTATGCAAAACCTATACCTGATAAGTAGTGTCAGAAAATCGGCAGAGTTTTGGCACCATGGTGCCTAGGAGATCACGTTACGCCGACGAATTAATTGGAAGTGTACCCAATTAATAAAAAATATCGTATTCGTCATTGCCAATGCGCAGCGATATGAATACGATATTTTTTATCATGTCACTGAAAAACATAAAGCGGATTCGGCCAATCCGCGGACAGAATATTTTGTTTTGGATTATAATAGCGATGAATACCTACATTGTTCTTACACAATCACCTAGGCAAAGACGATTAATTTTTAGGCTCAGTTTTTAGGGTTCTAACCCTTTTAAAAGAAAAGCGGAACACCATAAAGGAACACATTCTCATCCGTCTGTCAATCAATATTATAAACAGGCCACCTATCGGTTTCAGCCGGCTCTTTAACCGTTGAGCCATTGGAGCTCATTTTGGAACACTGTAAACTCATTACACCGCAGCAAGTAAATAATTAAGCAATTTTTCACTTAAAGCGATAATTTATAGCTTTCCGTAATGAAAACAATAATTGGTCCGCTACGGACGCGCGGCGTTCAATTTAAATTAATAAGAGTTAATTATTTTACGAAGTCTCTTTCGTTACATGCACTGACATCGACTCTGGTCACTGATGGTTTAATGAAATTACTCCAGCTGGCTGTCTGTACGGAGTGGGTGGATTAAATGTTTTTCGCTCCTGCCGTTTTATCCACTCTTTGTAAATGGCTGAGATATTATCAGCTCGTGGATAAACTAATCAGCCCTTCCCCTGTCGTGTTAAGTCGGTTTAAAAAATAATTTATCTCTTACCTATTCATATACTAGGGGACCAGGTAGGTCGTGGAGGTTTTCTTTCAAAATGCAGGTAAAAAATATCACCGTTTCCAATATCGAAAGCAATAACCATTTCACGGCGTTGATTTTGCATGCAATTTCATCACAAAAACTGGCTTTTTACACAACGTTGGAAATTAAAGATTCTATCTCTGTAACCGAGAGAGCTTGTAGTGCTAAATAGAACTGAAATTAATTTAACCGATGAAAATAATGACAACCTAAACCTTATAGGAATAGAGTTAAAATTCAGGCAATATGTATTACTTCGATCAAGGATAGAATAAAAATACTATGTTATTGTGAAAGCTGGTTTAAATCCAATTTAATGTACCTATATTATGTGATGTATTTAAGATCAAAAAAATGTGCCTGTCTTAAAATTAAATATAAGTATATTTATATACCTGAAAATGTCTCGTGGTAAAAGAAAAATCTTAATCTCGATCTATGAAATTTTTAGATGCGGAAAAGCTAACGTGTTCATGACTAAATATATAAAAAAGACGTGTGGCACTCGGAGACTGCCGCGGTAAAGCTATTGCATAGCATTTTTTATCAACTTATTTTTTATCAACTTCTAACACTTCGAACTTAATTTTCGTTACGGAATTTCTGGATTCGGTCTCCACGCTCAAGGCCCGCGATAGAAGCTATGCAATAGCTTAAAAAATGTCGGAATAAAAAAGGAATAGGAATAGGAAACAATTTTATCTCATAGTTTTGCATCAAATAACGTCTCAGATGTTTTTACTAATAAATTAGACAATAAACTAAGCTTCATTATAGATTATTCCGGTTAACATTTGGATTTTCCGTCAACATTGATTTTACCTTAACACGAATTACACATAAAAATGTTACGTTCCTTTTTTATGTTTTTAATCTGGCAATTATTGGAACTTTTTTATTTTTTCCTAAACACATTTGCAAAGGTCGTGCTAATAAAGAAAGTTTATGTGGGCTTACGATATTTAATTAGAAGTTCCGCGAGTTTGTAACAGTATTAAAAATTTAATTTCAACTTTGTCTGACTACATGGGTTTTATAGTATAAGTAGACCGTACTCTTTTTGTTTTAGGTTGAGTGAATACAGTAGCTTATTTTATTTGGTCTAATAATAAACAAAATTTAATGTAGATTTTGAGAATCTAACTTTGTATACTGAGGTTTGGCAAAAAATTACGGGATGTTTCTGATGGAAACTTTTACTCAGAATTTCTCGTAAAATGGTGATGGTGGTAAATACATTATCTCTAAATCAATCAGCTTCCACGCACGTTCGTTGCGGAGCTTCTAGGAAGCGAATACGATATAAGGTATTCTAACCCCACTGATTGGCTAAAAAATGTGAACAGAGAATCTAAATCAGTGGGTAGAATTTGCTGCAATATATTGGATTTCCTCAAACAATCAGCGGTCCAGACTCCAGAGGCCTAGCACAAGATAAAAATGTTAAGGATTCGAAATCGATATACGTTTTCGATTACTCCTCAGTCCCCACATAAAGGATGTAACGAGATCGCTTTCGAAAACAAAGATAGGTATCAGAACCTTCTCGTGACGTCTGATAAGATACCGCACTAATTAGAAACGCAAAAAATTAACTTTGGGTATTTGGAAGGCACGATCAGCAGGGCTATTCTCAATAGGGTATTTGACTCCAATTTTTTTATTACTTTATTATAAAGTAGAATTAAAATAATGACGTGCACTGAAAGAACTAATTAAATCGATCAAATAACTAAAAAGTTATAAGCATTTAAAGATTTGTGATTAGACAGAGATAGCAACATGAAATTGTGACGTCACACCTTACCAATGCCATAGTAGCTTCGTGCGGCTTCATACAAATTTTCGTTTTGCGAGAAAGGGATAGAAGATCCCCCCACTCCAAAGTTTAAACGCCTGTAACTTTGTAAATCTTCGTTGGATTTTAATATTTCTTTCACTGCACGTTATTATTTTTATCCTAGTTTATAATAAAGTAATATTTTTTATCAAATTCAAAAGTAGTGTAAGACCCAATTTCAGTGCCTATGAATTTTAGTTGTACTCTATGATCAGTTTCCAACAAAGAGCTGTCAGTTTGCACATTTTGTATTCAGTATGTCTGAGCAGCGCTGCAGGCGACGTCCGACGAACGTTGACCTCTAACGTCCTACCTACCTTTTAGATCGTATTATACTGTTGAGAGTTTTAAGCAATCGTATGAGTGTTTTATGTATGATAACTTATCAGTCGTAACGAGTACTGATACCAATCTTTGTTTTCGGAAGCGGTCTCTTTACACCCTGTATTGTACATTGTATATGCCGAAACTGACGAAACAGAGTCGAGATTCGATTCGTTCATTCAACAACTTGTAGCACCCCAATTAGAATCGGCTACAGTAAGGTTAGTACAGGTTTTTGTACGAATTTTGAGTCGACTCAAATCGGAGTCGATCTGTTGACAGCTGCATGTCAGTTACTGCCCATAGATGGCGCTGGCTGTAAATGTATGGAGGAATTCGATTAGTTTGTGCGATGCGAGTCGACTCGAAATTCGTAGGAAAACCTGTCCTAACCACACTGAAGTACTTCGGCAATGAAACGCAAATTGTATTATTATGTTTTATTATTGAAATCAGAATAATTTAGATTGTAAAAAATACACATGCTCAGTAATCGTTACGCTAAGGTTAACAAGGTTTTTTCTCTATTTTACAAATTTTCGGATATTTTTCCAGCCGTGTCCACACCACGTGACATTATGTTTATTACCAAACTAAACTAACTAAAAAAAAATTCATTCCTAACTAGAGCATCATTACATAGTTGCAAAACTTTGCATATAAAATATTTTTTTTTTATTAAAGAAAAATATTTAATTCAAATTCCGCAGCTTGTGTTGATATATGCTCGACATTATACGTGGATATAGAACAGTGACTTCGAATTTCTGTTTATCTCTTTTCGCAGATAATAATATAATCATTGAATTATACTAGATATTTTTTGCTGTTCATTGTAATTCGAAAAAGTTTTGGTGTGAACCCTGCTCTTTAAAATAACCCCCGGTTTCCCAACACTAAATAACTTTTAATTTCTTCAGCCTTATAAAAACGTTAAAATTTCTTACAGACTGAGAGATTATGTTACTAAACATTAGGGTAACATTAAAGTACGAAATAGGTATTTAATTTTTTCGAACATGTTTTTACTTTTTAATAGGATTTTTTTTTCAGAATTATTATTGTACGGCAGTAAGTAAGTAAACAGTGTATTAAAACATCTTTAATGCATTTAAATAGAAATAAAACTACATTAAAATATGTACTTACTTAGTACTCAGTCCATACATTTAAACTCTAAATATGAAATTGTAGCTGATGTATGGTTTATTTTTGTGCTGGTAAGAAATAAAGCCTAGTAATTCTTTGGCATAAACAAGCTAAATATTTTATACTTAAAGTTTGTCAATAGTTCATTGCAAATTCTAATTCTTAACTTAAAATTAAATTTAACGCATACTTAACCCGCCGCGCGCCACTCGATGCCAACGCGTCATAAGTAGAGATTGAATTCATTCGAATTAATTTCGTTTTTTGCATCATGTGTGGTTAGATAGATATAGATAATAATAATAATAATAAAGCCCTTTTATTCCGAATTTGCTACAAGTTTAACAATACATATTTTACATTCTAATTTATTATAGTATGTCTCGCAATTCGGCGTGCCTTCTGGCATAGGCCTCCTCCAGCTCTCTCCACTGAGCTCTGTCTTCTGCAACTCTGGTCCAGTAAGGCCCCAGGGTTAGGCGGATATCGTCTCTCCATCTTATTTTCGGGCGTCCCTTACTTCTTGTATCCTCTCTTGGGTACCATAAGGTTACCTGTTTGCTCCATTTGTTTATTTTGCAGCGTAACATATGTCCAGTCCAACTCCATTTTAAATGCTCTATTCGAGTTATTATATCTACAACCTTGGTTTTTCTTCTTATTTCTGAGTTTCTGATTTTATCACTTAGTCTGATACCCAGCATGCTCCGTTCCATCGCCCTTTGTGTACTAGCTAGTCTTTCCCTTTGCTTATCTGTTAACGCCCATGACTCGCAGCCATATGTCATGCATGGGAGGATGCAAGTGTTGAAAGTCTTTCTTTTAATGTACATGCTTAAATTTTTACTTTTCATTATTTCTTTTAGTGACCAATATCTATTCCAACCGCAGGTTATTCTTTTGTTTATTTCCTTGGACATATAGTCCTCAGGAGATATAATTTGACCTAGGTAGACATACTCTTTCACATAGTCTAACCTGTTTCCGTAGACCTCTATGTTGACTTCTGTGGAATTGGTCATCAGCTTTGTCTTGCTTGCATTCATTATTAGTCCTACATCTCCGCTTTTCTCTGTTATGTCTTTTAACATTTGACGTAGTTTATTTGGGTCTTCTTCCAATAAGATAATATCATCAGCGAATCTCAAATGGTTTAGGCGGCTACCGTTGATGTTGATACCATAGTTTTCCCAGTCTAATCTTCTAAATATGTATTCAAGCACAGCATTAAACAGTTTGGGGGAGAGCGGATCTCCTTGTCTGACGCCTCTGTTTATAGGAAAAGGGTCTCCTTTTGTTTCCAGTTTAATGCGACTTTTGCTATCTCTGTAAATGGATTTAATTATCTGTATGTAGGTTTCATCCACCCCCTGTTCTTCTAGACTGAGCCAGATAAAAGTATGGTTTATGCTGTCAAAAGCTTTGGAATAGTCTATAAAGCAGATATATATGGGTTTCTGATATTCGTTATATTTTTCCAAGACTTGTTTGATTGTGTGAATGTGGTCTATTGTACTGAAGTTCTTCCTGAATCCCGCCTGTTCAATTGGTTGGTTTTCGTCTAGAACCTTTGTTATTCTTTCTAGGATTACTTTTGCAAACACTTTGTACACATTTGAAATGAGGCTTATTGGTCTATAGTTGCTGATGTTATCCTTATCTCCTTTTTTGTGGAGAAGAATAATGTGGGATTCACTCCATTGTCTTGGGACAGTGTTAGTTATTAAAATATCATTAAATAGCTTGGTTAGAATTGGGCTTATTTCTTCTATGGTGCCTCTCAACAGCTCGTTCGTTATACTGTCGGGTCCCGGAGATTTTTCTAGCTTTTGTGACATGATGGCAGTCTGAACTTCTTGCACGAGTATAGGTGGGACATCCTTATATGTCGTAGCTGGATTTTTATAGTTGTTATTTTTTTGTTCGGCGTTATTATAGGAGTAAAGCGATTTGTAGTAGTCTGTAGCCAATTTCTGGATTTCTTTGCGGTTTGTTGCTAGTTTTGATCTGTTACTTTTTAACTTAGGTATCCATTCCATTCCGTACTCTCTTAATTCTTTAAAAGTTTTTCTTATTCCTCCTGTTTTTTGGATTTCGATTTCTAGTTTTTTCAATCTCCTTAATTTCCTATCGTTTCTTATATTTTCTCTAATCAATTTACTCAGTCTGGATATTGTGTTACGATTTTCTTTTCTTTTTGACTTGTCGGTGAGTATAGCTTTTCTTTCTTCTAGGAGTTCTATTGTCCTTTCGCTAAACTTTGTGTCTGTAAATGTTGATGCCTTTACTACTCTTATTTGTGATAGTTGTTCATTCAAATGGTCGTATTTTTCTGTGACACTTCTGTCAGAATTTAATATTTCTATTAATTGCTTGGTAGACAAAGAATCAAATTTTCTTTTTCCATTTTTCTCCGTTGTCAGTGGTTTATTGTTTATTTTGTTTCTACTTCCTTGAGTTGGGAACTTTTGCAAACAGCAGCGTACCATGCGGTGGTCCGTATTAAAGTTTAAATTCTGTATTACATGTGTATCATTGAAGTACTTGGGCTTGTTTGTTATTATGTAGTCAATTTCGTTCTTACACTTTCCATCAGGAGATAGCCAGGTCCATTTAGTATTAGGTTTTTTTTTGAAAATAGAGTTGAGTAGTGTTAGGTTGTTTTGTAGTAAAAGTTCAATTATTCTATGACCGTTGTCACTCCTCTTTCCATACCCATAATTTCCCATAATTAGTTCCTCGCCGGGTTTTCTACAACCAACCTGTGCATTAAAGTCACCCATGACTATGAGGTAGTTATTATGGTATTTGTTTATAATATCTGACAACATGGCGTAAAATCCTTCATTTTCGCTTTCTGGTGCTGCTTCAGTAGGTGCGTATACCTGCATTATTGTCCACGGTTTTTTGTATCTTGGTATATTGATGTTAAGTATTGCTAACCTTTCTGAGATTCCTATCAGCTCTTGTATGTAGTTTTTCAATGTTTTTCTTATTAAGAAGCCCACTCCTCTTTGGCCTGCTGTTTCACCTTTTTGGTATAGTATGTAATCATTGTGTTCCACTATTTTCTCCTCTAGTCTTCTCATTTCACTTATGCCTAAGATGTCGTATTTTATGTGTTGTAGCGCTTGGTCCAATTCCAATAAGCTTTCTTGTTTCCTAAGAGTTCTCGTATTGAGGGTTGCAATGTTGAGTGTTTCACTTCTTTTAGCTGGAGGGTTTTGGTCTAGTGCTCCCCCGGGGACCAGCCGTGTTGGGAGACGATTATTTTGTGGTTTTTGTTTGTAACTAATTGTTGTAGTAGTTTTAGTTTGTTTCCGGTTTTCCGGGGCCTTGACTAGTTTTTTGTATTGTTTAGCTGGGAATCAGATCTTGTCTTCTCTATATAGTTAAGCATGTTTGGTTTAATAATTTCGTTTCTGTGGGCTTTAGTAAGAGGTTGGGTTGTATTTTTCGGAAAGTTATTTATGCTGGCTTTCTTCTGTGTTGGCTGGTTGGGAGAGCTGGAAGTTTCTCTTTTCCTCTTTTCTCTATTGTTGTCTTTCGATTTGATCACTATTAGTTGATCCCGCTTTAAATAGGCTATGTTTCCCTTCTTTTTTTCTTCATCTAATTGAGGTTGGAGTTGTTTTCGTTTTTCTAGGATTTCTTTAGAATAGTCCTCCTTTACGTAGATATTGGGAGGTAGGCTTGATTTGTTTTTGAGAATAAGATGTTTTTTCCACATTGTTGTTAAAGAGACTATGACAGGTCGGCTTCTGTTCTCTGTCTTTCTTCCAATTCTATAAAGGTTACTTATCTCTTGGCTATTCATTTGTACTCCTGTACCCTCCACAATCTCTTTGATATGATCTACAAGTTCTGTCTCTGTTTTTCCTTCCTCCTCCACTCCAAAGAAAACCAAGTTATTCTTACGTTTCGCTGTTTCTAATGATTTAATTTTCGTTTCAAGTTCTGATATTCTGTTTTTGAGGTAATTGTTCTCTTCAATTATCGTATTCATTTTATCGTCTATCGCTTCCATGACATTTCTAGTTACCGACTGCGTTATCTTTTCGGCTTGTTTCTCTAATTTCTCTTCGAGTTTCTGCAGGAGTAATTCCATATTTTTATCCATATTGATTAATTATTACGGTAATTTTAAGTTTTTGTTGTGGCTCCACTGCTTCACTATGTGGGAGATTATAATTCAGATACTGGCAACACCGGAAATGCTGGTGTCACTTGTCAGTGTCACTTGTCAGTCATCTGTCGATGACGTTAGGTTGGCACTACGTGCTTAACGAGTCTATCTATTGTTTACGATGGTGCTTTTTTAGGTTATGTTAACGACGAACAGTTTCAGTTTTTTCACGTGAAATTCTTCACCCGCACTGCGATCACTAGTTCTGTATTTTTAATACACTTAGCTTTGTTGGAATTGTGCATTACAGTAAGACGATTTCACTATTTAACACTGTTTCTAAATTATTTCTTGTGGAGGCCTTCGACGTATGTGTTTTGACTTTGAGCACCGGAACCGGACCAGATATAGATAGAGTGATTCTATTCAACATACGCCGAGCTATAGAGCGACGTGTTAAAATACGTTGAAAAAAAATGCCATGTTGTTTTAAAAATCAAAATGTCACAGAAGGCTTTGATATAACATTCACTTACAACCTAAATACAGCCTTAGACACTATCTTCATTTTTACACTTACGAGTATTAAAAATAAAAGCTGCATCTTTGGAGTCTTTTACGCCCTAAACAACGCTACTTTTTATTGATTTACTGTCACATACTTGAAGACTTAAGCGATATGTATTTTTTTTATAATCGGTACTTTACTAATTGACTAACCATTCGGTCTATTGTTAGGCTGACTGCATACTGGCTACAATAATATTATAAAATTTGTTTTTTTTTTTTAATTAGGAAACATTATTACGAACTTTTGCTTAAATCGCTTACCAGCGATAATGGCGTCATTTGATCATTTTAATGAATGATTATAGCCAATATCTAGTCAGTCTTTGAGTAAACATTAAAGTATGAGTCGCTAAAGTTATGTAAACGTTTACTTTTTTACAAAGAAGGCAGATGAGGTGGCTCCAGAAGTCTCCAATGACAAATAATACGAGATTTTACTAATACTAACAATGTAATGATAGTAATAAATAATAAATATTATGAATGAATACTAATACAATAAAAATAATAATTACTTCACGATTCTCGTTACTATCGAGTAGGCGGTCACATAGTCTGTGAATGCCCTTAATAAAATTCACAATTACAGTATATTGCGATGCAAACTTCCTGCTTCTCTACAATCTTCGTCGGATCCATTTAATTTGCACCGCGTTATACTAGACAAAAAGTCGTAATCGTCATGAAATAATTTTATCCGATAGCTGCAAAAAATAACACTGTACCTAACATATTTTTACTTTACTTTACTTTGAAAATAAACATTAAAAACATGTTTAAAAGATTTATGAATTACAACGTTATTCCTTGCAGATGTCATTTTTATGTCTCAGATTAATATCTCATACATTTCAAAATGAGAAAAATAATCTTACTAAATTATCATTAAAGGAATAAATATTATTTAAATCATAATACATTTCGGGTAACATAACGGTTATAATAATTAAATTACAAGTTGATAATTTCGAGATGCAAACATTTGTCACATCCCATGTTATTTTTTATCGCTCTACATCCGATACCGAGAAAATCATCACAATATTAATATTTTATCATTTCAGCGAAATTACGAATATGGATTGGCTTTTTGGTGCAAAATAATAAAATTTAAAATCGATATTGAAATTTTTAACTACGATCGATCAAGAATCGACATATTTTAGAACTGCTAAATGACGGCTGAATAGTGATTACAGATGTCCAATAAGTAGTTTATAAGTGTGTAAAAAATATGATGATGATAACAACTTTGAGCCTAAAGATAATGAAAAAGCAATGTTATACAAATGAAAACCCTCATGAAGTAATATCTCGGTATAGGATGTTGAGTAAAACACATTTACTTCACATTAATCTTAAGCAATAATTGACAAACAGATAAAAGAAACGATAGAAAAAAGCACAATGTAGGTACAGCTGCAAACAATCAAAGTCTACCATCCATTTATCCACATTGCACTATATCACAAGAGTCACACAAGTGTCATTTTACACTTACGAACTTGTCATGTGTCAATGTTCATCACATTTGGTCAAATGACAAGTTTACATCAGACGTCGCAGTAGTTGAAAATTCCCATTTACTCTATCAGAGCAAATAGCTTTAATTTATGAACACATACACGATAAGTGTAATACGACACAAAGGTATTACAAAGCTGACGCTATGAATGACACTTAAAAATCACGAACAGTCATCTCTTAATAAATTATTTATACAGAAATTTTTATCAAATACATTTTATACACACCACGAATTTACATTAAAATTCAAGACAACATAGTCTGAAAATACAAGAATTATTGGAATCGAAATAAAAAACATTGGACGGACAGAGATGCCAACGAAAAAGAGAACATAAATACGATGTGACAAAATACTGGCCATCAGAAAGAGACAAAAGTAGTTTCAAAAATGGAATCATATTAATTAAAGAATGCGATTCTTTACACCGGAACAATACAAGACAAAACGAAACATTGAATTGCTTTAATTTTTTTCGAGAAATCTTGTTGGATGAAATATTGTTTGCCACTTGATCATTGCGATAGAAATGATGGTAAACTATGAGTATGCAGTTCTATCACTTTTGGTCAAATGGCAGATGAACGTTATACTTGTTTACATTATTATTAATTTTCTCAAAAAGAATACACTACTGACACTACTGTGTTCTCAAAAGGAATTGTATTATTGTACCTATATATTTTTAAAAATTTGCTGATAAACTGCCAGGGGACCTTAGATTATCACCAACCTACCAAGTTTTGTCGTTGCACTGTCCCGTGTAAACAAGGCTAACATTACAAATAAAGTATAGGGATTACGTGAGGTTATTTCTCCAGTCGTCGTGAGCCCCTGGTGCGGTGCAGTTGGTCGCGCACCACCGCGACTGTGCGGTGGGGGGGCAGAGGGCGCCGCCGGGGCGCTGGCGGCGGATGATCCTGCGCGTGCGCAGCGCCGACCCGACGCAGCCGCCGTCGTTCCGGCACGGGCTCCATTCGCCCCATTCCGATACGCGGCAGTCTAGCAGTCCTGTTACAAAGGATAAAGCACTATTGATAGTATTAACCTCACATACAACTACAAAGAAATTTTATTTTGTTGAAAACTAGCTAGTAATCAGTCGAACATGTGCAGCGAAAGAAAAGGCAAGAAGAGCTACAACTTATAAAATCAAGAGATATCAATATATACTGCAACACACGCCTAAAGCATATAATATCACTTTCCTCAGGCTCTCTAAAGAGTGTTCTATTTTCCCACAAAACATAATGCAGAGACTCTGAGCCTCACTAAAAAAGTTGCTCAGCACCCGATGGAAAAGAGCAATTTCTAGGTCTGTGTTTACTAGACGGGGTCCCAAACATACAGATCAGGAAGAGAACAGGCATAAATGACATTGGTAGAAAAATGGCGCTTTTAAAGTGGAACTGTACGGGTCACGGGGATCGCAGGGTAGATGAACATTGGAGAAATGCATTATTGGACAAACAATCATCGGCACCTCTACAGACCTTTTCTTACTTAGTATATTGGCACGGAATACATAATAGTACCTAACGGTACAGAAGTTTCACTCCGCAAGATGATTTATATAGCGAAAAGCGATAAAAATAGCGACTCTAGCGCTGACACAAAAAAGTGCAATTCAGTTCGCAATAGCGCCTGGCCACGCCTGGCCATCCGTAAATAACACGAAACAAACGCAAAGTTGTGGTCTCTTTCTATTGCGTAACTTCATCTCATTCGACGTACTAAGGTTGCCTCGCACGCAGCGCGTGAAATAGACCGTACAGGAAATAATGCGAGCAAAGTGTCCGTCGCGCGGCGGCCATCTGGAATTAGTACGTCGAGACGGCTACCTGTAATTTCTCGATCACGTGATAAGTATTGCTGGCATGGTACGACTTGACTTACTCATTCGTTTCCGCCTCCTGCGCTCGGCCGGGTCGGTGCTGTCTCCGCGCAGCTTGCGTCGTCGCCTCGCGCGGTACCTGCGCGCGAGGCTCCTCAGCGCCGAGCGCTCGCTCGCCGTGGGCCCACTGGTGGGCAGCTCGTTCGCTGATCGGGGCTCCTCTGTCGTGCTCGATGTGTTGTTCGTGCTGCTCGGAACGCTGCTCAAATTAATTAAAACGAGTTAGTAAGTGGAACTATATTTTTTTTAAATATTACAGGGGCCTATCAAAGACATCGAATGGAAGTTTAACAAAGATTACAAATAGTAAGAGATAATATTATTAACAAAGATTACAAAGAGTAAGATTACACGGAGGAATCAGATGTGCTATTCTACGAAATGAAATAGCTGCCAGACATCGGATGCCGAGTAGACTGTTCGCTGGTCTATTCGGTATCTACTAGTTAATGCTCTATATCTACCGATATGAACCTGAGGAATTGAAGATGCGGTCAACCGAACGTATTACGTAAATCTTTCTCTTACAAGCAAACAGTAGCGCCATCTGGCAAAATTCCCTCCATGCCATGAGTCCACTGAGCGAGCTACATGGTGTTTTTTCTGCTGGCGTCAAAACAAGCATTTTTGACACCACTGGTGACTTTTTCGACGTCTGATGTGAAGGACAAAGACTCACATAGAGTAATAGGAGTAGCCGCTGTCGGGCGTGGTCAGCGCGCCGTCGGAGTAGATCCTCGGCGCCTCCACTCGCTGCTCCGCCTCCTCCGCCACGGAGAGGGCTCGGTTGCCGTCGGGCAGGTCGATGCTGTTTTGTCTCAGCTTGTCGAGCTGCAGCACGTCGTATTCTTTCGACGTCTGATGTGAAGGACAAAGACTCACATAGAGTAATAGGAGTAGCCGCTGTCGGGCGTGGTCAGCGCGCCGTCGGAGTAGATCCTCGGCGCCTCCGCTCGCTCCGCCTCCTCCGCCACGGAGAGGGCTCGGTTGCCGTCGGGCAGGTCGATGCTGTTGTGGCTCAGCTGGTCGAGCTGCAGCACGTCGTATTTTCTCGACGTCTGATGTTAAGGACAATGACTCACATAGAGTAATAGGAGTAGCCGCTGTCGGGCGTGGTCAGCGCGCCGTCGGAGTAGATCCTCGGCGCTTTCGCTCGCTCCGCCTCCTCCGCCACGGAGAGGGCTCTTTAGCCGTCGGGCAGGTCGATGCTGTTGTGGCTCAGCTGTCGAGCTGCAGCACGTCGTATTCTTTCGCCGTCTGATGTGAAGGACAAAGACTCACATAGAGTAATAGGAGTAGCCGCTGTCGGGCGTGGTCAGCGCGCCGTCGGAGTAGATCCTCGGCGCCTTCGCTCGCTCCGCCTCCTCCGCCACGAAGAGGGCTCGGTTGCCGTCGGGCAGGTCGATGCTGTTGTGGCTCAGCTGGTCGAGCTGCAGCACGTCGTATTTTCTCGACGTCTGATGTTAAGGACAATGACTCACATAGAGTAATAGGAGTAGCCGCTGTCGGGCGTGGTCAGTGCGTCGTCGGAGTAGATCCTCGGCGCCTCCGCTCGCTCCGCCTTTTCCGCCACGGAGAGGGTTAGGTTGCCGTCGGGCAGGTCGATGCTGTTGTGCCTCAGCTGGTCGAGCTGCAGCACGTCGTATTCTTTCGACGTCTGATGTGAAAGACAAAGACTCACATAGAGTAATAGGAGTAGCCGCTGTCGGGCGTGGTCAGCACGCCGTCGGAGTAGATCCTCGGCGCTTTCGCTCGCTCCGCCTCCTCCGCCACGGAGAGGGCTCTTTAGCCGTCGGGCAGGTCGATGCTGTTGTGGCTCAGCTGTCGAGCTGCAGCACGTCGTATACTTTCGCCGTCTGATGTGAAGGACAAAGACTCACATAGAGTAATAGGAGTAGCCGCTGTCGGGCGTGGTCAGCGCGCCGTCGGAGTAGATCCTCGGCGCCTCCGCTCGCTCCGCCTCCTCCGCCACGGAGAGGGCTCGGTTGCCGTCGGGCAGGTCGATGCTGTTGTGGCTCAGCTTGTCGAGCTGCAGCACGTCGTATTTTCGGTCGTCGCTGTCGCGGTGGAACACTTCTGAGAGCTCGTATTCGCGGAGCTAGGCGGATGGAAAGGGAAAAATTTAAATGCAATGTAACAATACAAATAAAAGTGCATTTATCTTATTGATAACACCAACAACTTATATACATTTACTAAATGACATTGCAAACGTTGTTTTGCCATATCAAAAATAACTCACGACCTACTCTTAGACCCACCAAACATACACAGAAAATTTCGCCATTCTATAAGAGAGATAGATCGGGCTCTCCTTCTTGGACGTAGAGACCCTCGGCCATTCTATAAGAGAGATTCGTAGATAGGGCTCTCCTTCTTGGACGTAGAGACCCCTTTAGAGCCCGCCACTTTTTCCTCTGGTTCCTATAAATGATGGGATCACATCACAACGTTACAATGGATACTCTTTAACGTGAAATCAACGGGTCTGCCCGCGAAATTCAAAATTTTCGTGGTTTTTTGCAATTTGTACGCTAATTAGACATGATAGGCTTATGGCAATCAATTTGCGAGAATGTCAGTATCATCTTTACATGATTATATCAAAATATTTGCATATAAATGTGTATCCTAGGAAATTAGTCCGAGTATCGAGTTTTATGTGAGTAACTCGCAAATCTCGGACTAATTTCTTTAACTCGACACTTTCAAGCAGAGATTTTTATATGAACACGTGAAGAAGATATTGGGATTATCGCAATTTGACGGCCATAAGCCTATTATGTCTTATTAGTTTAAAAATCGCGAAAAACCACGAAAAATTTGAATTTCGCGGGCTAAAGTCCTTACTATGTATCTCAATGGACAGTAATATAAATATAATATATTCATTTATAATATCCTCTCGATAATGTAGCACGTAGCTGCTATTGAATCAGGCAATCGGATTCCGAATTGTTTGACTGGTCTCAGGAGAAATCAGACGTTCATTATTCAACATTGACATGACGGACGTTAATTGGCTTCATGATTCAGGGCTTCTCACCTGTCATCAAATTTTAACACCATTGTTAATTAATCAATTAATCGTTATGTGGACTAAACTAACAATAGATTAATACCTAAATATTAGTTTTGAATATTTAAAATATACAAAGAAACGTAATATTATTATATTACTATGTACCTACATGTACCTTCATGATAAATAAATTACAATTAAGTATAGATTCAAATCCTTTATTTCATAAAGGTTAGGCCTAACAGGCACTTAATAATATGACGACCATTTTAGACAGATAGATAGATTATAATATTGAAATAAAGAAACAACAGAAAAACACAACGAAAATCCTGTACTGCTGTATAATCTTGGGAGTTTCCAGAGTTTCATATTTCCGTAAACCCTTCCACCAAAATAATATATTAATTGAAAATTGCTCTAAATAGCAGAAGAAATATTATTCACACTTGTATTGATTCTTATTATTCTTATTATTCTTATATATATTATTCTTCAGAGAACTATCAAAGCGTTTAATCGACGCCTCTCGTGACCAGAGGGCTGGCCTTTTCTTAGGTCAGAGGATAAGCATTGCCATCCAGCGTGGCAATGCTGCCAGCCTTCTGGGCACTTTTCCAGTTGACACCGATTCGGAGGAATACTTTGACGCTTAAAATAAAATTGTAGTTCTTATTGTTACTTTTTTTTTTCACTTCTTTTTTAAATTAGTTTAGATTTAATTTTAATTAAGATAGATTTAATTTTAATAATATTAGTTTAGATTTAATTTTAGGTATTATATTATGTCATGAAATAAATAAATAGGAACACTTGTATTGATTGTATTATTTTCACCACTTACCTACGTAATTGTATGTTATATTGTACCTACGTTTATAGTTTCTCCGTGCCATCTATCTCTACTGTGGTAGAGTACATCGACCATTGCATCTTCGAAGCATCAATAGATCAATGGTTACGGCAGGACCAAACCTAATTCTCCGTGTATTGGATTATATTGTCGTATCCCTAGCGCAAACTAAACGCTTAAGACTGGCGACTGCGAGCACGCGAACTTCCGATAACACAACAACATTGATATTTTCCACTCAACCAACGCAATGCGCGCGGTGTATGATAAGTACCCTGACCATGTAAAAATATAATGTCGATACTTCAGATAAATTAAATGTCCATCACGGGTTTAGTATTTGAAGTAAGTTTATAACTGTCACAGAAAACGCGCAGTGTACGTCGAAACTAGCTTATCGCAATACGAAGTCCGTAGGCAAATCCGTGCTCGCCCGGATGCAAAAGGCGGGGACAAATTGTACGCGTTTGTTAACTTATTTTTTTTTTTAATGAATAATTTTGACAATGTTTTGATCCATATTATGTAAGGGTTTCATATGTGATATTATGTGTGATAGTTATTGTAATTACTGTTGTATGCTACACTGTATGCAAATGATAGGCAGTTAATGTATATAATGAATTAAATATTAACAATGATTATGATAAGGTATTGGTTGGCACAGTGTGAATGCGTCATGTCGCGGACCGACCGTGTGCTGCCGCGCTCAATGCTACAGTACTGAACAATTACAATTAAAGGTTGATATAGTTTAAAACAAGTCAGTGATTTCAAAAATTTACATTTTCTATTTAGGAACTATTGAAAAGCCATATATTACATCAGAAGACAATATAGATAAGTACAAAACATTACAATCAATCTGAAGTTAACTCATTTCAAATTAAAAAAAAATATTTCACATAGGCCTCACTATACAGGATCTTATAAATACGTATAAAAATGCCATAAGTTACATCAGAAGATAGGATAAATATAGCTTGACCGCTATAAACTTGGCCCTCCCATGGTCTGCGGGACGCGGGGCGGGTGTGCGATTGGCTATACACGATACGATGTAATGACTCGCATCTTGAGAATTCTCCTATGGTATTTTCTTGAGTATGTATCATAATACACGTCGCAAGATTAATATTGTCGTGTGTAGCGTTATTCACGTCAGTCACAGCTGACAGCTGATTATTTGAGTGCACTGATCCCTATTCTATGGATCCACAGTGACCCAGCCTGAATTGTATAGAATGTTTAATCCATAGAATAGAGATTAGTGGTTGAGTAGCTCCCGCCCCGCGTCCCGCAGACCATGGGAGGGCCAAGTTTATAGCGGTCATGCTATAAGTAGATAACATAATAATCAATCGAAATTTAATTAAGTCAAAGTCAAAATATCTTTATTTTACATAGGCCTAACGTACAGGTTCTTGTAAAACGTCAATATTGTAATGTATTGTATTAATTTCAAATGTAAAGGTAACTTTAAAGTATTTCACGTGTATTTTTATTCCAAGGGTTACGGTTACAACATTTTAAGGATCACCTAAGTTACAGTTCTTGTGAAAACGAGCCCTAGTTCCCCAAGTTAATTTTTTGCCATTTTGTATGCATGACAAAAGTCAATTGACATTAAATCCATCAGATTCTTTTTTCTTATTGACTATTTCTTTTAAATTTTCATGCCTACGTTTTCTTGCATCGCTCATATCTTCTCTCCGTTTAATTGCATCCATCACATAAATAGGCTCTCTGACTTCCATTTTTCTATCTAATCGCGAATCAATTATTTCTGGGAGCATACAGTCTAGGTAAAAATTTTTAAATTTTTCTTCCATGAATTTTTTCCAGAAATCGTCATCTCTTTTAATATTTTCAATTTTAAAGTCTACTTTAGTCCAAACCGTAAAAATGCATTCACTTTTTTGCGTAATATGAAGTTGTCCTTGGATCTGATAATACCAGTCATGACTCGTATTTATTATCAGGTTTCCAGTTGGATTGCACTTCCAAAAAGTGATTTTTTTTAGATGGACCCCGTCATCTATACACATATTGGCAGACGCATATGGACATTTTATTTCGATGATTTTATCGTCATCTAATAATCCATCTGGACTTGCTCCAAGGTATGGTATTTCAGGATCCACAAATAAACCGCACTTTTTTATGTGACAAGGGAAACCGTTAACATTTCCCAAATAAGATTCCAACTGCCCCAGAGCAATATTTTCATAATCTTTGCCATGTTCAAAATGGCGGCCACTTTTTTTTAATTTTGACCACAAATTCCTTCCCTAGGCTTGCTGACAAGGTCAGATGTCGATTTTGAAAGCAATCGGCCCAGTAACAAAAAAGTTCAAAATGACGGCCACTTTTTTTAAATTTTGACCACAAATTCCTTCCCTAGGCTCGCTGACAAGGTCAGATGTCGATTTTGAAAGCAATCGGCCCATTAACAAAAAAGTTCAAAATGGCGGCCACTTTTTTTTTAATTTTGACCACAAATTCCTTCCCTAGGCTCGCTGACAAGGTCAGATGTCGATTTTGAAAGCAATCGGCCCATTAACAAAAAAGTTCAAAATGGCGGCCACTTTTTTTAAATTTTGACCACAAATTCCTTCCCTAGGCTCGCTGACAAGGTCAGATGTCGATTTTGAAAGCAATCGGCCCATTAACAAAAAAGTTCAAAATGGCGGCCACTTTTTTTAAATTTTGACCACAAATTCCTTCCCTAGGCTTGCTGACAAGGTCAGATGTCGATTTTGAAAGCAATCGGCCCAGTAAGAAAAAAGTTCAAAATGGCGGCCACTTTTTTTTATTTTGACCACAAATTCCTTCCCTAGGCTCGCTGACAAGGTCAGATGTCGATTTTGAAAGCAATCGGCCCAGTAACAAAAAAGTTCAAAATGACGGCCACTTTTTTTAATTTTGACCACAAATTCCTTCCCTAGGCTTGCTGACAAGGTCAGATGTCGATTTTGAAAGCAATCGGCCCATTAACAAAAAAGTTCAAAATGGCGGCCACTTTTTTTAAATTTTGACCACAAATTCCTTCCCTAGGCTCGCTGACAAGGTCAGATGTCGATTTTGAAAGCAATCGGCCCAGTAACAAAAAAGTTCAAAATGGCGGCCACTTTTTTTTAATTTTGACCACAAATTCCTTCCCAAGGCTTGCTGACAAGGTCAGATGTCGATTTTGAAAGCAATCGGCCCAGTAACAAAAAAGTTCAAAATGGCGGCCACTTTTTTTAAATTTTGACCACAAATTCCTTCCCTAGGCTCGCTGACAAGGTCAGATTTCAATTTTGAAAGCAATCGGCCCAGTAACAAAAAAGTTGAAAATGGCGGCCACTTTTTTAAATTTTGACCACATATTCCTTCTCTATGCTTACTGCGAAACTTAGATATCGATTTTTTAAAGCGATTGGCCCCAGTAACAAAAAAGTTGAAAATGGCGGCCATTTTGTAAGTAAGCATATTATTAATTCCTTGCACGCTTGTTGCAAAGGTTTTTCAATTTTTTAAGAATTGTGGTAGTTGACGTTTATGGTGTTGATATTTCGCGCGTAAGTTCTTATAACTAAAGGAATAATTTATGAGTAAATCGAAATTTTGACGTTAGGTCCATTTTTGGCCACCGGGCAAGAAAAGTTTGTGGCAGAATACCTTCCCGTCAGGTGAAGTCGATCATCCAGTCAACAACCTATATTTGAATAGAAATACCTACTCATACGACAAAAACAAATAAAAATAATATCAGTGAAACTCCAAAAAAATACTTTTACCATTTTAATTCTGCTTCGCGCTTACCGGTGCGGAGGCGCGGCGGTGCCGCTAGCGCGTTAAATACCTATAGTTGACTTCGATCTTCACCTATCATATAAGTGAGAAACAGATTAAAAGGCAATACAAAGTTTGCAAGGTCACTCAGGTGTTACAGTGTTAATAACAAAATGGCTCCTGCACGGCTTTTCCCGATTTTTATGAAATTGTTTGTGTGAGTATTCGGTAGGTCCGAGAATAGAATTCAAACTATTTTTATACCCCTAAGTGAGAAATAATGTATATATGACAAAGCAACGTTTGTCGGGTCAGCTTAGTTTAGTTCGTCTACTTGCTCGAAAAAATTACAAATAATATAATTTTGGCAGCAGCCACGCTGGCACTGACGACCCACCCAGTTTTGGATAGAGTGAGACACACAATTTCAATCGCGAGCGACGCGAAAACGAAGCGCTTCTTCAAACAGACGTGGATTCGCCTTGAAAACTGAGACAGCACTGAATTTTTCATGCCGCGGACTCTCTAATATAAAGCGATTTCTGGAGACCATTTTTTCATAGTAAAATGTATGGCGTTTTTCGCATAAAAAGATGATTGATTTGGAGGTCATATTATTTGCTCTGTGGTTTGAATTAGAAATAACTTTGACGGTAAATGCATTATCTATACTTTCGTCCTATGTTTTAACCAAAAATATTTTCAATTATAATAACGAAATGGCTTGCAGAGTTAAAATAGAAAAGGTTGTTTTAGATGTTTTTGCCTAAGTGACGCATTTTTTTTCTCAAAAATCAAGAATTATTTTATAAATGTTTTGCGGTGTTTTTGTAGACTCGTTTACTATCCATCTGAGTTTTTTTTTTGATGTCGTATAATGAAGCGAGTGGTTCAATATAGTTAAATCCGTAACTCCCTTTTTCACGTTTTCCGCAGTCGCGCCCCTTAATTTGAGGGAGAAAGGGAGTAAAACTTAAGTTTCCCCGTCTTGTCTCAGTTTGATTTTAATGCAGTGTGTCCTCACAGAATAAGGGTGTTTAGACATAGCCCACTATGCTGGCGAAGTTTGGATTGGCAGGCGTCTCACACCTTGTAAACATGGTGAACTATCAGACATGCAAGTTTCACGATGTTTACTTTGACCTTAAGCATGTGAGATTAATTTTCCTGACACGCACATAGCTAATAACGCCCAGAAATTCAGACAACGACCGACAGCGGTATCGAAAATCGAAATGTATGACGCGCGACGCCATATTTGAGAAATTTTTGGCTTCAACATACGTCACATATTTCCCGTCCTCTAAGCGTAGAGTGTTTCGTCATTGGTGTGAACGGACATGTTAATAGTCAAATTGTTATCTTATATGTCTATTGGTAATGGACTTGGGAGAGTACTCACCTTGATAAACTGGAAGGTAGCGATCGGCGGTAGTCTTCGCAGGTGAGGGTAGAAGAAGGAGCCGGCGGGGTGGGAGGGGTATTTGGACGTGATGCGGTAGGCCACCCCCTGCGGCGCGGTAGGCCAGTTGGGTGCCGTGAACGTGAACCCGTTGTCTGTACCCGCGTCTAGCGGATCCACCTGAGAAAAGAAAATAACTTTAAAAGATAGAAAACACGTCGAATTATTGAACTTATTATTGACTAATAACTATTATTGACTAATAAAACTAATATAACTATTAATGAACCTTCTTTAGAATTAGGAACCGTGGCTAGGGTACTGAGAATGACAGGGCATTACAACTTGAACAATCATGTTTTAACCGATGACAATACATAACTTATGATCCGATTGACAAACTGATCACGTGACTTATAGAAGGCAACTGTCATTTTCAATAGATTTTTGAGTTTCGTACAGTTTATTTATTTATTTAATTTATTGCTAAGGCTGCAGATAATTGCATCCAAATAAACACTTTGCTGATAGTTCTAACTGTTGCTGGTACGTATTAAACATTATGTATCAATTAAGTTGTATTATGTAGCAATTAACATTAAATGAAGCTGTCAAACTAAACTCTTGCAAAGGCTCGAGTAATTAGAGTACTCTAGAGTAGTTTACTTTTTTATTTTTATGCTACACAAGTTAGTACTTGACTGCGATCTCACCTGATGGTAAGTGATGATGCAGCCGAAGATGTTAGCGTACTAACTTCGAAGGGGTAAGTTATGTCACCCCAACGGTTTCTACACAGCATCGTACCGGAACGCTAAATCGCTTGGCGGTACGTCTTTGCTGGTAGCACTGGTAGGGTGGTAACTAGCCACGGCCAAAGCCTCCCACCAGACCAGACCTGAGCCAATTTAGAAATTATAAAATTCCAAAGTGGCCCTTGGCGGGAATCGAACCCGCGACCTCCCACTCGAATCCGAGCGTGCGTCCCCTGCGCCACGGAGGTCGTCAAAAGTAGTTCTTGTAGCTTTTAGAACCCTCATCTCAACCCCTTTTTTACGTCCCACTGCTGGGCACGGGTCTCCTCTCAGACTGAGAGGGATTTGGCCATAGCCCACCACGCTGGCCAAGTGCGGGTTGGCAGGCTTCACACACCTTCGAGAACATTTTTGTGTACTCTCAGGCATGCAGGTTTCCTCACGATGTTTTCCTTCACCGTTAAGCAAGTGATATTTAGTTTCCTAAAACGCACATAACTGCCCAGGATTCGAACCTGCGACCTCCTTATGAGAGGCAGAGGTCAGAACCACTGAGCTATCACTGCACTAACTATTAACTGCTTGTTGCTTTTAGAGTCCTAAGAGGATAAAACTTGCAAAGCTCTTACCTCTATAGTGATGCTATCTATCCAGTTCCCGTCGACGCAGAGATCGAAGCTGTCCACGCCGATGAACCAATCCGGGGACGGGATCATGCGCGCCATCACGGATACCTGCCGAATTACATCTTATTATAATACTGTGACGTCCACAGACTTGTATACTAAAGACAGGGCGAACAGCGCGAAAAAATGTCGCTAGTTTTAGGGAGCAAGAATGACTATTTTGCAATCCCCCCGGCAGTAGTCAGTATAGGTAGATAGGTGAAGACCTATTTTTTTTGCAAAAAGGTGCAAAAAGAGAGGAGATTCGTCAGATGGCGCTATATTTTCTTGTATGAAGAACTTTTACGTAAAATGTTCGGATTGGCCTATCTTGACTATTTTTATCTATTACTGTGGCTGTGTGGGTACATGCTACAAAGGAGCTTGGCATGACAAAGATCGGAGAATCTTCGACGACCATCTTATTTTTTTTACGCATACCCCTCCGTCAGGGGAAACGGGCTTGCACCCACTAAAAACTGTCTGTTTCCACGCCAGGCCTGCTGGCGGGAGTACGGGATTCACTGTCGTATTCACCGCGCTCCCGCCAGGTCTCCACCAGCCACGTCAGCAGCGGGTCACGTCACCGTCAGCAGCCTGGCCGCTGGCGAAACCGTCTAAAATTCATGCACGTATGCAGCTGAAGCTCTTTTAGGAAGCTAGGCGAAAAAATAGATTTTTGCGTGATGAAATTCCCATTACAAAGAAAATATACGAAAATCTTCAAAAGTGCACTTATGCAAATCACGTATAGATATTTGAGATGAATTCTTTCAACAGACGTGATAATGCTCGTTTTTAGGGTTCCGTATCCAAAGGGTAAAATGGGTTTGAACCCTAAGTGTGCGAGCCCGACTCGCAATGGACCTATTATTGAATTTGGTGGATAGGTGTTTCGGTTGAAATCGTGTCGATATTACGGAACTCTCCTTATATATTGAAAAAACCTTATATATTGAAGAAACCTTATATATTGAAAATAAAAATATAATCCCTTAACGACAATCACATCTGACGGGAAGGAATCATGAGTTATTATTATTAGAGTAGAGGTCATACCTAGTGGATGGCGGATGCAATTAATTGCAATATGTTTTAGTATTGTGGTAATTCCAGTGCATAAATTATTTATAACAGCACTTCACACAACTCTCACCATTTGTGCATATTTCTGTCATCATATTGTGGTTTATTCGCAGACCACAAAATTTTAGGATATTATGTTACAAACATATAAGAGTGATATAACTTGACGTAGTTATTATTTTTAGGGTTCCATACCAAAATGGTAAAAATGGAACCCTTATGGTGAGACTTTCTCCGTCCGTCCGTCCGTCCGTCCGTCCGTCCGTCCGTCCGTCCGTCTGTCACACTCGATTATTTCAGTAAATATTACAGCTATTAACCTGAAATTTGGAATAGTTGTAGGTAATTGCGGCGCGACGTTATTGCAATCATAAAAAATTGAAAATCTTTTTTATTTTTATTTAAAAAGGGGGGAAAACCGGGTCGTCAAAATTTCAAAATGAGATAACAATATTGAGTAGGGTATCATATGAAAGGGCGTTACTTGTGTATTCTAAAACCGATTTTTATTTATTTTTATGCCTGATAGTTTTCGATTTATTGGGCAAACTGTCGAAAAAAAAACCGACCGCCCCCCCCCCCTTATCTCCGAAGTTCACGAATCAAAAAATCTGAATTAATTATGATCAATAGAAGTTAACGTATATTTTACAGGAAAAATAAAATCAACTCGCTGACTAATATACTTTTTTTGATAATAACAATAATCCGCCAAAAACTAAGTTACGTTTGCGGTTTGCCAACAAAAGTGCCTACATGTAAATTATACTCGTAAATTCATGAACAGAAGTGATTCTTTCAATGTTTTACTTCTCTTATGGTATGGAACCCTCGGTGCGCGAGTCCGACTCGCACTTGGCCGGTTTTTTTTTACTTTAGATTTGAAGTTACCTAAGTTATGGTGGTAGAAACGACGCAGGCCGAAGGATATTCCAGACCTTTGCATTGCGTGTGATGCTTCATTGGCGACTATATCCCAGCACTTTAGGTATTTGTCGCACAGTCAGACCCGCTCTACGATACCTAGCGACCATTGCCGTGAGCCGAGAAGTTAGAATGAACTCCGTGAACCTATTCATAAATATTTGCGTCACAGTACTGTGCAGTAGTGTACTGTTACAGTTGGACTATTTGTCATTATAATTCGCTTCACGAAATATATGCTGGAAGTTGCGTTTTTTACGTATATTTTGACTTTTTTATGGTAATCGATAATATCAACCGAGGTATTTATTTATAATAATTATGTATTACTAAAGTAGCAGGATTTGTAGAAATTTTTCTTGTACATATAAGGGAAATGAAGAGTTTTATATTTTTTTTTAATCTTCTTTGCTACCGTCCGCATCTTTCTTTTCACAGTAGTAGTTTTGACACATTCTGTGATCACCATAAGAGTGCGGCATTGAGTTTAACAATATCGTTGTGCAGAACTGATATGGCAACGTTTTTAGGGTTCTCAGATATTTTGTGATATCTATACTAATATAATAAAAAGGTAGCGTAACGATGTTTGTGAGTTTGTGACGTTGTAAGGGGTAATCTCTGGATCTACTGAACCGATTTTCAAAATTCTTTCACCAATACATTATCGTGGAGTGTCATAGGCTATAATAATTTCCAAAATTAACTATGCATTGTTACTAAAACTTGAATAATGTAATCCAAGTCGCAAAAAAATTGCTTTCATCGCGTACGCTGCGATTGAGGATAGAACAAAACAAAATCAAAATCATCAAATCAGTATCAGAGTGAATAGGCATCTTCTAGGTAAGCGCGCTCCATCTTCGACCACATCGACACTTTCCATCAGGTGAGATTGTGGTCAAGCGTAAACCTATAAAGTATATAAAAAAAAAAAAAAGTATCAAAATCTGCAAAAAAGTCCGCAATAGCATATGCCTATCTCCTATGGGTAACTCGCAATAACTGCTTTTACTTTAAAATTGTGGATTAAAAATAAATAATTTTTGTGAAGCTTATTTAGCCCATATGGTATTAATTTATATCTTTGTATTTTTATGCCCGATAGTTTTTGATTTATTGAGCAAACTTTCGAAAAACATACCAGCCCCCACTTCTCTCCGAAGATTATCAATCGAAAAATCTAAAATAATTATGATCAATAGAAATTAACGTATATTTTACAGGAAAAATAAAATCAACTCTCTAACTGTTATACTTTTTTTGATAATAGCAATAAACCGCCGAAAACAAAGTTAGGTTTGCGGTTCGCCAACAAAAGTACCTAGGTACATGTAAATTATACTCGTAAATTCTTGAACAAAAGTGATTCTTTTAATGTTTTACTTCTTTTATAGTATGGAAGCGGTGCGCGAGTCCGACTCGCACTTGGCCGCTTTTTTTTTAATTTTTTAATTACTTATTTTTATTTTATGTTTTTTACTGATGGTCAGCAGTTAGGTGAAGGTATTTTCTGTTACTACTCTCCAATACCTTCATTTTGATACCCATATTATGATAGTTGAAGAAAAAAATTTTTTTCCACTTTTGAAAATGGCGCCTCACATCCGCCATATTGATTTTTCCAAAAAAATATAGTCTTTGTTACTCGGGAGGATCCAAGGATTCTAACGATACCCCATATATCCAAATCTGTTCAGCCGTTCAGAAGTTATGGAGGAATAAAGAAACATCACATACATACATACATACATACATACATACATACATACATACACACATACATACGTACATACATACATAAATACATACATGAACCCTAAAAACATTACACTCCTTTTTTTGGGCAGTCGTGTAACAGTATTTAAACTGTGGTTACGCGTGATGGTATTTGCACGTGGTGGAATTTACACTACCTACCATAATTTTCTTAGTTCGTATCAGAGTTTCTTCGGAGCTTTTGAGGACTAGGTATTTTGATAAACTCAAGAAACACTTACTATATAATTTTTTTAAATTCTCCTTCGCTTCCTGTCAGATAGTTTTTTTTTTCCAGCGCATTTAAAAAATAAATAATTTTAGCGCGAAAGGAGCGTGAGTCGTGAAAACTTGCGCAGGTCCGTCTCGTATGGAGGCTCGTGAGCCACTGAGTACATCGTTTATTCGATGCGTTAGACCATTTTATGACTTCTGTTAGGCGAAATTTTGCAGCAAAATTTTTTTATTTAATATCTGTCTGCTCAATGGATAGGCAATACAATGAGCTTACTTTACGTATAATTTTTATGAAATTTAGTCTAAAGCTTTGGAAATACCATTAAAAAAATGAACAAAAACGACCTGTTTTCAAAAATTTTTATGATCGAGGCAAGTTTAACTTATCGTGTTTTCATGAGGCCATTATAGAGATAAAGCATGTATCTTTAATATGTATTTTTAACAGTGAAAAAAAACAATTTTTTCATGACTTTGAATTGCTTTGAAAAGTGGCGTAGTCGCTAAAAACCGGGATAATGGGCCGTTAAGTCAAGTGTTCCAGAAAAAGTGCCACTGTACCCAGTCATGTGGAATTAAAGCCCGATCTTTAGACACATCAATAAATAGTACGGCGTCAGTTGACAAATGGACTCGCATAAAAACTTTGCTGTAAAGCGGTAAACAACCGAAATTAGTCTCAACTGACAATAAAATGGCTGCGATGGAAACTGATAAATCCCCCTTTTATTACAGCTTGATCACACACCTACAAAAACAACGGACCAAACAAAAAACTCAAAAAAAACTCAAAATATCTTTATTTCACATAGGCCTAATATACAGGCGCTTGTAAATGGTCCTCATGATATTTGTCACATTTGTATGGCGATAACTCCAAGTCGACTTAAAACTAAGTTTACGAGGGTTCCAACGCGCCCTGCACTGAGAAGAAGCCCACAACAAACTCAGCCGGGTTAACAAACTTGAAAACGATAAGTGAAGTTCTCTTATGACGGTTCCCAATAAACTATCTATCTTTTATTTGCCTACTAGAGATATCAATGTGACATAAGCTCCATATACAAGTTATTTAAATTTCTATCTCTAGTAAAGGAAACCATGGATACTTGGATTGATAGGATATTGGGAACGGCCATTAGTAATTTGGATCACGTGTATGAAGGCTTTACAAGCATGTTACATAGTCTTTAGGTTGACAATCGTAGCAAACGCGATAAATAAACATACTTTGATGTTGCAGTTTCCCGAGTGTAGTAAACGGTGTCCATTGTAAAAAAAATGGTTACAAGAAAAAAAAAACAGGTGTCATAGGTAGCAGAACATTTTTGATACTAAAGCATCTGCAGCTTGGCTCGTCAATCACTTTTTATTTAAATACACAAATTTTCAAAGTTTCAGAATACATAAAATGGCTTCAATCTTTATTTATCGTGATTCGGTCCAACTGTTATTGGTAGAAACGCTCGATTTGAATTGTCTACTGTTTTTATTCGTGCCGTCTGACGTATCGTAATTGTTGTTTGCCCTCTCGGGCATTAATTAGTGTTGAAATACGATATTTTCGAGGGGACCGAACCGTTTTGCGTATCGTAAATTCGTTTGTAAAGTTATTGGAGAGCTCATTGTAGTCGGTTTACTGCGATCGTTTCGGGGAATTGCTCTATCGCGCGCGGCGTGCGGTTTTTCATAATAATTATTGCGTTTTATTTATCTACGGATTGAGCCATGTTTGTGCAAATTACGTTCGTGTTTTTAACTTGTCAATGTCATTTGAGTCATTAGTAGCTTTCGCTTGTTTTGTCGGTTTGATGAGTTTTGTCTGATTGCGAATTATATTTCATTAATCATGCAGAAATAAAGGTGTACTCGTAATTTTTTATGCGGGAAAAAGTAGCTGGGTTATCTGATATATATTCTGTTTTGTATGCACCTGGCAAAATTGTTCAGTAATAAAAAAAGTATTACTACCCTGCCCCTCCCCTCGATTACTCTAAAATTGGCTAAGTTTTATGCAATTACTAAAGAAGTAAGTTTTATCTCGCATATTATATAAGGTGGGTGGACCATGGAAGGCCATGCTCCTTCGAAGGCCAATTATTAAAATTTCGTAGTTATTGCCATGTGATGACAAATTCCTTCTATCTACATAAACATCCATCGAACTAGAAATCACAGACGCGGCGGCGAATCGCTCGCGCCACTATTTTGGCAGTACGGTCCCTCGCTTCATTGATATCGGAAATCGACGACGTTAAAATAAGGTGGGTGTACCATAGAAGGCCACCCAAACAAATAAATATTTATTATTCATCTATTTACAGGATAAATGAAACTAACAAATATTTAAGTAATACTTTGTTTTATTACGTAACATATAAACCAATTCTTTTTATTGTAGATTTAATCGCTATTTAATAACGTTGAGTGTTAAATGACTGCTTTATTATAATGGCCTTCAAAGGAGCCCTTGTTCCTAGCAACGCCATTTGGAAGAGTTCAATGAAACTTAAGTTTAATCAATATTGATCAAATCTGAAATTTGAAAAAGTAGTTTATATGTTACGTAATAAAACAAAGTATTACTTTATTATTTGTTCGTATCATTTAATCAGTAAATAAACGAATAATAACTGTTCATTTGTTAGAGTGGCCTTCCATGGTCCACCCACCTTAGTTAGTTTAGTTACAAAAGCTCAAAAGCTTAAAATTGAATGATGTCATTTTAGTATCTGTGTTTTATTTTAAGTTTGCCTATAGGCTAGTTTGTTGAAACTGTGGGTTTGAACATAAAGTTAAATAATGTTAGTTGGCTTTGCAATTTCGGTGCATTTTGATTGGGATTCATTTTCATTAATTTAAATCTCTTGTAATTTGTTTCAAATAGCTATCATCGAACTGATTTTATAAAATTGGAAGTAGTATATTTTGTTTGTTGAATGCAAATTATTAATGATTTCGAATATTACAAAGATAAATTTAATGTCAGGAATACGTACCTATACTAGTAAGTAAATTGACAAAATTACTATCGAGGTAACATCGAGTTTTCTTGTTCTAAACAATAAGAACGATACTGCTCAGCTTAAGCAACTACCTTCACTATCCCTTGATCTTTTAAATTAAGCAAGATTAGGCTTAAATTTTTTTTTACCTACATATATAACTATAGCTTTATCTAGCATCACACCTGATGAACAGTGATGATACAGTTTTGATTGTGCAGATTATGGAGTCTTACCTAGCATAGGGTGTTCCAAACCTTACCATTGTCCAACGTGAAATTGACTATCGTAGTTTAGTGACAAAATTTAATCAAAGCAAAGAAAAATCAATTACCTACCTATCTCAAAAATGTCGAAGTTTTTTTGTGGTATTTGGTTTGATACAACTCAGACCACTTTACAGATATAGGTAAAGGAAAACATTTCAGGCATTTAGTCCTGCCTATCCCACATTTCAGGACTCTTGGCAGTTAGGTGCAGCCCACGTGGCGTCTAGCCAAGTGTACAGATCGACCGGATGCTGCGAGCCAAGTAAAAGCCTCAGCCGCCTGTGCATGAGTACTTTTAATGCACACTCAGCCAAATTATGCCTCTATATGTTTAAGTATTATCCGCTTATGCCTACGGAAACAGTTCAGGCATAGGTGTACTTTTGGGTATTCTAAATTTTATGACCCACGTCGGTAAGTGCTTGCCAAAGATCGTAGGATGCGGTACGCAATCTAAGTGCTATCGTTTGTCCATATGAGTTGGTATTTTTATGGGATACAGTCCAATTGATGTCTCTTCGTACTGAGATAGGTTTTAAGTAAAGTATTTTGGAAATATAAATAGTTTTGGAAACATCCATCGTGCTTAGACTAAGCCGACTGAATGTTATTGTGGACTGATGATTTCCATCTAGGTTCGAAGAATTCCAACACAGTTCTGCCAGCGCCTTGACTGATAGCCGGTACACCGAATACATCCATAGTGCCTGGGCTCGAGCCGAATGAATTTAATAAAGTGGACTTTAACAAGTACTCCAGCATTTCTTAAAAAAGTTCTGCCAGCGCCTTGACTGTTAGCCGGAGCGCCGAATGTATCTGTGATGGCTGAACTCGAGCCGAGTGTATCTAACAGTGTGGTCTTTAACTTACCCTAGAATGATTTCCATCTACGAAGAACTCCGCCTCGGTCCTGCCAGCGCCTTGACTGATAGCCGGTGCGCCAAACACATCCATAGTGCCTGGGCTCGAGCCGAGTGAATCTGCTCTACCGGACTCCGCAAACTGTCGCACGGGGGCCGATACTCGTCGACCCAAGCGGAACAGAACGTAGGACCGGCTGTGGGACACACCTGTGGACAAAATTATGTGACTCAATAAATAGTATCGGAGTTATAGATTACCTTTTAAGGACCAATAAAAAGCGAGAGCTTTGTGTAAAGCAGAATCTTTTACACTGAGGTGATATACATGTTTTTTAAATACAAACGTAGGTACTAGATTTTTTGACTATTGAATTCAAAGTTGGTCGAATGATTGACAAGGGAAGCTACAATTATATATCATGTATAGCAACGATTTATGCGCGTTCTCCGTTCTCTGAGCTAATCTAGTATGTAGGTAGATTTTTTCATTACTGAATGCCATAGATATAGAGCTAGTTCTAAAACGTTTTGCTTAGCGCCTAGCAATATACCTATACACAAATCGTAAGTTTTACTTCTACAGTATCACAGCTAAACTGTAAATGTACCAAGGATTTCAGTGGCGCATCCGATTGCGCCAGAAAACTGAAGAAAAAACATGAAATGTCCTCCCTATACTACTACCTGTCCTACTTATATTACAAAGTTCTTCAACTTACAATTAAACACTCGAGAAGTAGAACAAGAAAGAGTAGATACAAACTGCTCCAGAGAGGCGAGAATAGTGAGAAAAAACAAAGTTCACAACAAATTGGACAACACAATCAACTTTTGAATTAAAGCGCGAACAAGATGCTGAATGAGAAACTTCTCGAGAACATCTTGGGCAAATTGTGTTACGTATTTTTTCTAGGGTTTGTTTGCTGAGCAATCTTGTAACTCGTTTTTAGGGATCCGTACTGTAATTATAGAAAAATCACTGCAATGCTTAAAATTCTTAGACAACAAAAACAAAAACAGATATTGAGATGTTCATGAAAGGTAAAATGTTTGATTTAAACTCCTCAGAATTTAAGAATCATTCGAAAGGTTACTGAATTTTCTTACATCACCGAATTGAACTCGTATATGAAGAATCTACCGAGTTGTATAACTACTTGACTTTAATGTTATTTAAAAACACTGCAAGCTAGAACTTGGCTGCGATCTCATCTGATAGCTAGTGACGATGCCGCCGAAGATTTTATTGTATTGACTTGGAAGGAGTAAGTAATCTCTAATGATTTGTCTTTGCTGCTAGGGTGCTAACTAGGTACGGCCGACGCCTGCCAACAGATGAGACCCGAGTGAAATTAGAATTTATAAAATTCTAAAGTGGCCCGTGGTGGGAATCGAACCCGTGATCTCCCTTTTGAATCCGAGCGCGAATCACTGCGCCAGGAAAGACGTCAAGGTATTATTTAAAAACCTAAGTAGATTCTTTTTCAAAATGCGCGTATATCTTTAATTCAAATATTGCATACATGTCTGTAGTTATGTGGATATGTGTTTGTGTGGTGGTGTTTAAAAGTTACCTATTTAAATCATGTGGGAAAACTGAAGAAAAGGCTATAATATATTTTTAGTGCCAATACAGGAACCCTCAATAATGCAGAGAGACGCTCTTGGCTCATTCTTGACTGAGCATTTTTTCCCCTTTTTTTGCCCCTTCGCAGTTCATCCGAGATTTAATAAAACTTCATTAAATAAGCACCCGTGGAGAAAATTTTCATTTTGATCCCATTATAAATCAACTTCGTATCGGCTAATGAACGTTTATACAGGTGAGCTTAACAGTTTACGATGTTATAAAAGAGGATTTAAGTTCGTGTAAATACTTCTTATATTATTTGTATTTTGCGCTTACTGGGATATCATCATCGGGTGCTTAAAGTAATGAATTTTGCTTTACTTTATTATTTCATAGCAATTTCTGTCGACTCAAATAATGTTGATAAGTATACCTAATTGAATCAAGCGATGATAAATTGTGAAAATTATTATAATATACTAACGCCCGCGGCTTCGCTCACGTAGAATCTCTGTAGTAGCTCACGTAGAAGCTCTAGTAGAATCTCCCTCAGTCATTTATATATTATCATTTAGTAGCTTTTGCTTGAGCATTTTAGTTTTTTGTTTTACAAATATCGCCGTTTCAGAGTTTAGCCAAATTTCGGGGTTAAAAAACCGTGTTCATTCAACGTCTTATTAGAAGGTATTTCTTCATTACAAATAACAGCCCAATCAGTCAATAGTTATGACCTGAAGAAATACAAAACGTACCTACACATATAATGGCATACAAACGTTGTCTTCATTAGTGTATTGTGTGTAAAGTGTATTCTCATAATATTGTCATGATGTGTATAATTTGAGAGCTAATTATAAATCCAGTGAAACAATAGTGATTTTAAAATATTATTTTCTAAAAACACATTTAATAAATCATTGCATAATATAATGAAATATGAAAGGAAAAGAAAGAAGATGTAGATGCCTAGTTCTCAATGACCTACCAGTAATAGAGAAGTATTAGGTATACTTACTTAAAATCTGTGGTTATACGTATTTAGATTCCAAAATATACAGTCATGACATTGTCTGTATCTGTGGTCATTTCAATAAATCGAGTACAACTCATTTGAATACAATTGATTGTATTTTTTATCATTAGACTATGACGCACGACTCATTGATTTCAATTCTTCTTCTGGCCACAATAAGTGCACCTGATTGCAATTTTTTATCATTATTATTGATAAGCTTGTGCTCGACTACAACCATTCCTGATGAGAACCAGTGATGATGTTTAGAATGGGGTGAGCTTGCCTAGAAAATGCCTGTTCTCTTTTTTCTTGAAGGTAACCAGGGATCTGATTGCGTAGGAAAAACGTATTCATCGTTATCGGTAGCAGATTCTGCCCCCAATTGGCTGACGTAAATCAGGGAACCAATCAGCGGGCAGAATTTGTAAACGATAGCGATGAATACGTTTCTGATACACAATCCAGGGGCAGATACGTGGTTGGTTACACAAACGGTAGAAGGATGTTTCACACCTTAGCGGTTCGTATCAGAAACGTGGCAGAAAAACGTTCGTTGGACATTAATTATATATAAGGATACGACTGTCGGCGTCTTGCGGCTCTCTGGTAGAAAGGTGAAGGAGGTACAAGTTACTGTTCAAAAAAAGTTATAAAAGACTGTGGTTATTAAGACTATGGAGTAAATCACTCTTTATCGGCTGAGTTTCTTGTGGGCTTCTTCTCAGTTCAGGGCGCGTTGGAACTCTCGTAAACTTAGTTTTTAAGTCGTTAAATAGTTATCACTATTAATAAGTATATGGTACCTACTTAATTATTTTACTGACATTTCATAAGTGCTAACAAGTGGCCTATATGAAATAAATGATTTGAATCTTTGAATCTATAAATTAAGTAGGTACCTACATAGAATTAATAAATTATACAATAAAGAGCAAAACAAAGGATTATATTGCAATTTGCTGTTTCCCAGTAAATTACATTATTATTTTTAAAATGCGATAGCGAATGGGAGCGTTGACGCATGGATTTAATGAGAATAATACGGAAATTGTGTCAGTGATTCAGAAATAAAGCAATGACGAACGGCGCTAATCAATTTACTTCTAAAGTGCAATATTTATTGGTCTTCGTAGTTTTATTTCATTCGTTTTTCCAAAAATTATACCCATAATTCTTGACGACAAATCCGCACAGTTGTCCTGCCTTCTGCGTTGGGGACCGTGGGTTCGTTTCCCACAACTGGAAAACATTTGGGTGATGAGCATGGACGTTTTCAAGTGTCAAATTAAAAACCGACCAAGTGTGAATCGGACTCGCGCACAGTGGGTTCCGTACTACTATAAAAAGAGTTAGGTATCCTTAATAATCACTTTTCTTACCCAACCGTAAACTTAACTTTGTTTTTTGAAGTTAATTGTTAATACAAATCTACTTATGAGATCTCATTCAGACCAATTATCGGCGGAAGTTTGCACGGCAATGTTATGAGACCTTAGTCTATAAAAATAAATTTATTTGAATACGGGATTTCACACACCCTTAGTCGTTATCCTTTACGTGGTACCTATACTTAAACTAATTTAATCGTTAAAACTCCATACACCTTTTGAAATTTCTTTTAATTTAATTTAATTTAGTTTAGGTGCCACTTCAATTTTTGCATGTGTTTCGAACTACTCAGAGTAAGTGTATCATTATAATAGGCGTGTTTATTTTTATCAATACAAAAAACCTCAATGATAAAGAAATGTCGTAAAAAAGAACATGTAAGTCCATTAAACAGGGTAATAAAGCTCTACGGATTAATCGTGAGCATAACAAATTATATATCTGTGCACAATCACGTGATATTATATTTTATCTGTGCATTTATTCCTGTGTCGGCGTGCGCGCCAACTGGCAGCGCGCGGGTTCATCACACCGTGACTCACGCGTTATCGCGTTATGTAAACATCATGTACTGAGACAAACCCCATCCCCACTCATGTTTTGTGCGAAAACATTGAAAAGGTAAACATTGGTTGACATCCAACTAACCCGTTCGAAACTTTTTTCTTCCACGTTTCTGATACGAACTGCTAAGGTGTGGAACACCTTTCCAGCCTCCGTGTGCCCAGCCTTGCTTTAAGATATGGTAGAAATTGTCTATTTTTCTAATTTTCATAGAAAACTACAGTCGATGCAATTATAATTATAATTTTAATTTGTTGACAATAATAATACCCAAAAAACGCTTAGAAACGGATTTCTGATAACTGGCTTAGTTTTTTAATAATTAGGTAAAACGTATTTTTTTGTTTTATTCTTCTGGAACGCTGCAACACACGTGTTCGTAAGAGTGAGAAAGGCAAAAATAAATTCAGTGAATCTTCTTAACAGTTATGCAATAAAAATACGAGGTGTACAAGTGCCTAGAGACACAGCACTCGAATACAAACAAGCACATAAACACAAAAACAACCTTAATTACTTCAGTGTAAACAAGTTAACAAGCGCACCGTCCAAAAAGTTAACTCCCACCCTACTTTAAGCTTCCTAGTTACTGTGTTTTTGCTAACGATCGTAATGTACACACGCGTAGCACAGCTACGAGCACTTGTGCACTTGTACCGATCCGGATTCGACAGCATTTTTCTTAAAAGAAGAAAGAAGGCCTATTCTCTCGCTCAAGATACAGATAGGAAGAAGGAATGTGAAGCTTAGATTCACCACACTCAAGTAGTGTTGATCCACAAGTAGTCTTGACGGGATTCGACAACTATTATCGAGTCATAGTAATATTAAAAAAAGCAGAAAATAAAATCAACATATGAAACAAACTCTATTCTCCAAGCCATAAACCGCGGTGAAACAGAGAATTTTCTAGATTAAAGCTGCTGGCGACATCTAGTTTATATTTATGTCTTGATGTATGGGTGTTGAAATTAGGACCACGAAATCCGCATGCATGTGTATGGTGTAACAACGAGACAGTTACAAGACGATCTATAAAACTGTTACTGAATTCGAAAGCCTTTTCACGACCTCCTGGCGCAGGGGACGCGCGCTCGGATTCGAGTGGGAGGTCGCGGGTTCGATTCCCGCCACACTTTGAAATTTATAATTTCTAAATTGGCTCAGGTCTGGGTCTGGTGGGAGGCTTCGGCCGTGGCTAGTTACAACCCTACCAGCAAAGACGTACCGCCAAGCCATTTAGCGTTTCGGTGCGATGCTGTGTAGAAGACGTTGAGGTGACTTAACTTACCCCTTCCAAGTTAGTGCGTTAACATCTTCGGCTGCATCATCACTTGGTGAGATCGCAGTCAAGTACTAACTTGTATAGTGTAAAAAAACCTTTAATCATTCTGTAGGAATGTTAGATCGATGGTGTTTCAGAGTGGAAGTAGGCAAATCGCAATCGGATCGGGCCAGTGCACAAGAGCTACAATGGTGTTGTTTGCGGCAGGCTTTCCTTATCTCCGTCCTCTGGCGAAATTACAACATTCAGAGTAATTACATACATTCCGGCCCTATCTCGCTCTTGGCTGTAAGATATTTCGTACTTTTTGTTGGTAAGTATCTGGCGACGGAAATACTTGGCTTAGTAAAAGGGTGCAAAGAAATTAAACGGCAAATTAGTAAATTATATATTAAATGTAAAATCGGTTTTATACGAAAAGTAAAATTATATTAGTTTATAAAGCGAATATCACGAAATGAATAAAGATGCTTATTCATAAGAAATTAAGCCCAATTACGGAAAAATAAACAACATAATTTTGAGTAGAATGGAGCGCGGTATAAATAGTGCAAGATAAAAATAAATAGGTTATATAAAATTTAAGATATTTTAAACATCTCCATTAAAAAAGTGACAATCCTATTTCGAGTCTATTAGTTAACTTATTACGTTATCACAAAACACGCCAGGAATGTAACATGACCTAAAATTAATTAGCAAACAAAAATAATCTAGCATTTCTCAGTAAGAAGGGAATCACCGGTGATGAGACATGATACAAGCATCTAATTTTTGCTGTCAGTTGCTATGTACTCAACACTAATGGCACCTCACTACAGTTCAATTGAATCGGAGCCAACATTTACTATCCTATGAATAATAATATGTTGACTATTTGGTCGCGTATGACTAACTCGTAGTAAGGTGGTTTTGTACGGCGCTCTGGGATGTGAGACAGATATAGACAGCTTTGAGACATGAATCCTGACAATTAATTAATTAATATCTCGTTGGTTGGTCCATTCGTGCTAGAACTATTGAAACATTTAAGCATGGAAGTCAAGAAGAAGCATCAAACGCAGCATAACAGGTATATTTTTATAGTGAGTCTGTTGGTTGATCTGCATGATTGACATACTGCAGCAGAAGTCGGTCACTTAGGGCTGACATTGCATACACTAGGTATATATACATTAGCTATAATCTTCTAATCTAAAAATGAACGTTACTCCACGTAAACTAAGTTTTAAGTCGTGATTGTTTATCACCATTAAAGTGACCATGGAAAACAAAACGACGTGTCATAAGAGCCTTTGTATGCTAGGCCTATATGAAATAAAGAATTTTTCTATTCTATTATATTCTATTTACGCTCACACGATCAAAGAATAAATGAAGTGGAGGGGCTTCACGATTTAATTAGACGATCTCTACCTACGAATCAGTCGTGAAAATGTTTAAGTATTCTGTTTTATGACCAACAAATTCTGAAAACATACAACGAAAAGCTTCTAAAATACTCTTACACCTACCGTAGCGTAGGCGTAGAAATAAATCCTTAAATCCCTAAAATCAACAAAAATAAAACAACGATTAACAAAACACACAATTTTATCATGAGTTTGGACTTACCTTTGCACAGGTTTAAAGCCTATACCGACGAACGAATAATTTTTTAATGACTTGGATTTTTGGAATGATAAGATATATTATTCTATCCCCTCACGAGATCCTCACGAGATATGTTAAAAATTGTGTAATAATTTTTTCAACACCCTTGCTCATAAAGTGGCTCTAATTTCACCGCAATTAGGCACATAATGACACCTATAATCGCAAACTGTGACTTTTTCATTATTATTATTCACTAGTAAGTTAGACAGTTTTTTCAACACACTTGCTCATCGCATACTGTGACCTTTTCATTATTATTATTCACTAGTGAGTTATAGGCAGTTTTTTTATTTTATCTACTAAATGAAATTATTTTTAGTATTATTTTATTCACAAGTGTATTGAAAAACGACGTATGATACACGTGAGTATTGATGATTACCGTCCTCGGCTACTTAAGACCCTCACCTAACGGCTCGGGTCTCAATGGCGCCTCAGCGGTAATCACAAACTTTACTCATTTGTACCATAAACTACTATTTTCAATTTATTAATTGCTTCACTTTTCATATTGCTACCAGCTGCAAGATGTCAGTTGACCGTCAATTTGAATTAATTTGAAAAACAAAACAAGGAGGAGGGCCAAAATTCGGCGTGTATGTTTGACTAAACTTGCCAGCTGTTTGTAACAATTTAAGACATGCACAGTGCACATGTCCTTTTGCCGTACTTGGCGTACGCTTGCCACCTGACGTTATAATTCCCTAAAAAATTCTCAATCATTATTATTTATCGCCGGAACAGATCGACTGCAGGTATATTTTAACAGTCTTCGCATGAAGAAAGATGTTGTATTTGACTGTACTTTGATACCATTAAATACATTCATAACTTGTTTTAATAAAATAAAATAAATTAAACATCATTAAAATATTGTAAAAGCGTTTTGATTACGATTTTATCTGAACTTGATAAAATAAAACGTTATTTTTTTTTTTTTTTTTTATTCAATATAGGCTTACGCTTGACCACAATCTCACCTGATGGAAAGTGACGATGTGGTCGAAGATGGAGCGCGTTTACCTAGAAGATGCCTATTCACTCTTTTCTTAAAGGTACCCGGGTTGTAAGATACCGGAAACACAGATTTCGGGAGACCATTCCAAACCCTCGCCATGCGAATGAGAAAGGACGAAGCAAACCGCTTTGTACGCACTGGTGGTATATCGACGACATAGGGATGAAAGCCCACCCGGCTATTTCAATGAGTCTTCTGTCTTTCTCATAGGCTACGAAGAGGTTGCGTATTTCCCGTCACCTGATCTTTGCAAAATTTGTAAATTGAAGGCATTAGTGGATCAAGGAAGCAATTTCGCGTCATACGATATTTTGATTACGCAGCCGCTCCTAATTACGGCGGCCATTTGTGGGTAGGGAATTATATGATTAAAGCTTTGCTATTTAGCCTATATGAGGGTGTTCCTTGGAGACGAAGGGCGTAGTATGAAGCGTAGTGCGGTGTTCGACAACAAAATAATATTCGCAAATGGCGATCAAGCAAAGCATATTAGCTCCTTGCCTATTCTCTACCCTCTCTTGTCTGTACTCCAAAATATTTATAACCTTGGAATAGTCTTGGAGTAGCTAAATTCTGTTTAGTCTTTCTTTGTAATCAGTGATTTACATTCGAAGGAAAGAATTATTGAGTTTAGGTATTCTACATTTATTACAAGGGGGTAATTCTAAACATAAAAAAAGTAAAAGCTAGACGGCTCTAATAGAAAGTGGCCCTGTGTACTATGAACATAAATTTCAGTGGCGGAAATATCCCAAGAAAAGAAAAATCGCAATATCTCCCTACACGCGCAGATTTAAAATGGGATAATGACGATGGGATGTATCCCGTATCAAGCTGATTCAAATCGAGACTTTATATTTTATAGACTACGTCTCCACATTGACTTCTTCAATGTTATTTTAATTAACATCTGGATTTAAAAGTTATAGGCAAATAAATAAGTTGCACTTACCAAAAAATCTGTATGACAGGAAATGTGCATTGAAAACAAAGTAACTTTTAGTATGCAAAATTAAATTCCGGATATGAAAAACAAAGTCCTAGTGACAATGATTCTTATAAAGCACTATTTTTTCCTTGAATGTTTTGGTAATGGTTTATAAGAAAACTTGATACCACCTTTTGGTCATTCCTTTTTATCTCCCATAGCTGGGTATAGATCTACTCTCAGAACGAGATGGGTTTGGCCAAAGCCCGCTACGCTGGTCAAAGGTGAGTTGGCAGACTTCACAGACCTTTGCTTTGAGCTCTCAAGCATGAAGGTTTTTTCATTATGTGTTCCTACACCGTTCCAAGCAATTGATATTTACCAACTTATTTGTGTCAGCAAAATCATGAAACACTTCTAAACCAGACTTATAATAGGTAAGTACCTGTGAGTATTCGAACAAAGCTATTGTGCAGAAATAGCAAATCACTACATAGAGAATGTAGCGCGGTAAATACACGACACATTTTATTTTTACTTTGGCCTCGTTAGTCCAAAAAACATTATTATTTATAAACAATTATATAAGTTCAGAATTCTATGAAAGCGTTTCACTTTCACAAATGATAGCGCATGGGAAGGAAATACTAACGCGCTTTAGTCTTTCAGAGAACGTAAAATCAAAACTAGTAACTTTTAAACCAATTTTAATTAAAAAATCTCATTTGGTGTTTTTGAAAGTTTTATTTACTGTGAGACAAGTATGAAGTCGGTTCGGGGTGACCTGAAGTGCAAGATTATATAGGTAGATATTTAGGTATCTTTATGTACATACGTTAGGATGAAATATATAAGTAAGTTGGTGTTGGTAGTTGGTAGTCTTAAAAATTACATAGAAAATAATATTTGCACAATATAGAAAAACATAAAGCACGATAAAAATGTTTTACTTGAAATGCTTTCTGCTATAATTAGTAGCAAACGAAATTATACATAAATAGCCTTATTATTATTTTTATGTTAATAGGATTACAGAAACTTTTCTGGTAAATTCATAGCAAGAGTTTCAAATTCTAATAATTTCTCTCTGAACCTACGGCAGGACGCATTATGGCAAATTACATACACCTTGACAACTCCTTCAATCTTCATATCTTTTTCCGACCCACTGGTCCGGTACTCTTACGGAGGTAAACGTTTCCTTTAGCGTCTCCCTTGAAAAGTGGAAGGGGTTGTTGGGCTTTGAAGTTAATTAGAGATTTCGCCGAACTTCAAAGCCTTTTCAACTTCATAGGAATTTGCAGAAAATATTTGCGATCATTCCTCCTTTATTATTTACTAATTCTATTAGAGAGTTACAAAATGAATTTAAAACATCTTAGTGATTAATTGTAAACAATCAATTTAAGTGATTTTCTTTGAATACACTTTTCAAAAGACTGAAAAGAGTTATTTTCGTTTTCTGTACCCATTCATTTTGAGTCTAATTTAAAGTCGACTTTATCTATTTAGCTAATCTTAAAATTACAGTTATCTTAGGTTTTCATTTTCTATAATATAGGTATAATAGATCAGTATAATTAATTGAGTTTTAAGCGGGCGAAAGACTTCGGCCGTGGGTAGGTAAATGCTAGCCTACTGACGAAAACTTTTAGTGATACCGTGTAGTGGTTTAAGTTTCTTTCAAGTAAATAAACCTTTTACTAGATAAGTGTGGAAAGATATTATTTAAGCAAATGTACTCATACCTAAAGCGAATCATTGCTTTTTAAGCGTAAGTCTTAGAAGATATTGTGCCTCGTCACTTTCTGAGATAAATAAATAGTGTTATTGTAAAGATGTCCCAAATAAGATAAGAGCCCTCACCACTCATTTTGACATCTCGGAATTAAACTTTCCGAAATACAATAGTGTTGTATCAGGATCTAATTTCCTGTTTCTATCGATAAGTGTCTATTTTAGCGGTTGTTTCTGGCGTCGCGCCAAACCTCTTTATAGTACTGCCACACTAGTGCGATGGAATATATTCACGCTTCAGTCCAATAAAGATTTACAAACGAATCCCGTTAATAGTTTCAGATGGGAAAAAACCATTCGTCTTTTCAGTTAAAATAATTCAATTCAGGTTCTTCAAATGACTATTGTAGCTTTTTGGAATTGCCAGCTAAGATTTAAGATATTGACAGTACAGTAAATATAAAAAACTAATATATTTTGCATGCCTATAAATCGGCAAAGTACTGAGACCAAACATTAATGTTTGGTCTCAGTACTGTAACCCTGTAATAACCCTATACGTGTTTTGAGCAAATAAATGATTTATTATTGTTATTATTGACTATACCTTAGTCCTTTTGTTTAATAAAAAAAATCGATATTTATTATTATGAAAATAATCATTTAATCTAGCCATCAGCTAGTTGTGAAATAGGCTAGAGGATCCAATACTTGGTCTCTGCTCATCGGTAAATTACGAAATAGGCTGATGATGATGCTCATTTAATTTGAATCAAGTAGAAAAAGTAATAAGGAGAATAGATAGTCCCGCCGTTTAAATGCAGCATCTTTCGGCCGCTCGAATTTATTACGTGACCTAAAAACTAAAACGCCCGCAAAGAGGACGATAAAAAGTCCAAAAATACAATTGTCGGTAATATATTTTCACGGTTGTAAAATTACGCGCTCGTTTAAGATTCGAGCAACTCGAAAATCGCGTTTTTATTAGCCCGCGGTACAATACATGAACATTTTTTTGCTCTACTTTTGTTACGGTCACTAACAAGTCTGACAATACCAAAGCTTTCTATTTTTGATGTTCAGAAATTTCTAGGAATTTTTGTTACTTTCCATTCTTATTGGCACTTGATTTGAGCAACTCGTAAATAGCGTTTTTGCTTTGTTTTAGATTGGGCTTTGTGCTCTACGAGTAATATAAATGCCGATAGCTTTTTTATTTCTTTTTGGTAAATGTAAATCAATTCGATAAGTATAATTTAGTGCAAAAACTATATATAGTGTGTTTGTTGTGGGCTTCTACTCAGTTCAGGTAGGTACCATTATGTATTCCGTGGTTCAGGGTTCACGTTGGAACCGTTGTAAACTTATTTTTAAAAAGTGAAATAATCATAACAAATAAATAATAATACACACATACAAAAAAGTATAATCATATTTTAATGATTATTCTTAAATGCCTGTAAGTGAGGCTAAATGAAATAAATCATTTGAATTTGTATCTAAGGTATTTTTAAAATGCTGGTTTTTATTGTTATTCCATAGACATCATTAAACCAACGTATTACAATACGTGTCTCCTCAACAGTTTCGTATAAGCCATTACGGCTGGAATTGGCTATTATTAGAAGATATTATATTTTTAACCGCCTGGAACGTCGGGGAAGCAAAACAAATGCGGATGCTTAAAAATAAATAGGATTTCCTTTGACTCCACTCATTTCGTCACCTGAGTGTCGGTTTTTTATCTTTTGATGTCTGATGCTGATTTTTAAATAGGTACATATTGTTTCCACCTTTTCGTAATCAACTAAACTTTTTAAAAATCTTATCTAAAATACGAACCTGATAAACCTTATCATTTTCCATTGGTCGTTATTATGTAACCTTAGCTATCTTACCGTATCTGTTCTATCTTTACATTTGCTGTTATATCGAAAACAAAAAAAAAATATATAAAAAAATGTGTGTAAAAAATCACCCGTTTGCGAAACGCATTCTGATTTAGCCCTTATTGTTGCTGTTTACTACGTTGGAGGGTTCTACTACTGAATACCATTACTATAACAAAATCACGAACGTAATCAAATCTGCTGATGATTGATATTTTTAAACTACAAATACTAAGCACATTCATCCCCGGTTAAGCAAACAGTACATTCCTTAATTCCAATTCAATGTAGAGTGCGAATGTATACGTAGCTAGAATCCCTCATAAAACGTGGACTTACCATAAATTCTCGACCACTGAGCGGGCGGTCGCCAATCCGGGTAGTGTTTGGGGAACTTCTCTCTCGTCCAATATGTGTGCAGCACCATTCGATAAACGGTCATTTTGTCAGGGTTACACGAGTCAGAGTCCGGTGGCAGCGCTGCCGCCATTATCATCGGTAGTAGTAACACGAACCATGCCATTTTCATCGATATCGGTATTGATTTTTAACACAACACTGTCCCAACACTAAGTGTCCGCGCTCATACTGGTGTCAATTTTGTTGGCTGTTTATCTGAAACAAAGACATTTTGGTTTTAAAAGAACATGGGCAGAAATGTACACAAATAAAGTTTAGCGTCTAGATGTAATATTTATTACAAGACGATTCTAATAAATAACAGAATTTTTTCAAGGTATCACCAGTTATTATAAAGGACGGGTCGAAAAATAAAATATTTAAAGAAATTTAATTGATACTGATAGGTTCCGTTTCCACATTCCTGACTGCTAGTGTTGCCGGATGCCAAACTTTTCCACTTTTATGCTCCATATTTTTGACGATCGGTCCACTTTTATACGAGAACAACATGTAACAGACCATACTAAAGAAAAACCTATTTTCAAGTACTACGTTAATTCTTAGATCAGACTGTAGAATACAAGACAATAATAACTGTGACAAAATTCAAATTCAAAATTCAAAAATTGTATTCTTTCACAAAGGCCTAACTTACAGGCTCTTGCGAAACGTTACGACTCTACCGCCTCGTTCGGAAAGTAGCACCTGCACCGAGAAGAACGGGCAAGAAACTTGGCACTTGCTTTTTTTTTAAATAATAAATATTCAATAATGTCGATTTCAATCGTTCTTTTTTTGCATTTTATTTTATTCGAATATATTTACATAAAAAGATTAAATTAGTTTAGGGGTTTCCATTGCGTTGGAGTAAAACTGAATATTATTTTTCCGTGTGCCAGTCTCACTTAAATAAACTGTTTGAATATTTGTGATTTTGTTATTCAATATTAATTTATTAACTCAATTAGATTTTTCTTTCAGTCAATTGGAGTTTTTTAATTCCGGCATCTCGCAACATTGTCCGACAGCTACATGATGGCTACATGGTCTCAACTGTCGACATTGACAAATTCTGGGACAAGTGACAAGTATTTATCAAAGAGTATATAGTGTATTGTCTATGCTCTCAGATGCTTCATGGCGGAGGTCGCAGTTTTTTTAATACTCAGATACAATATTTTGAAACTAAATATTAATTTTTCTCCACTTTTTTGTAAGAAAAATCTTTTAGCATTGAGTTAAGGCTTGCAGGCCCAACCAAAAAAATATTTTTTCATTTATAGTTGCAATAGCGTAACGTGAGCGAAAGCGATGTATGGGCCCGCACCATTGTTCTTTATGATTTAAAAATGTATGTAAGATTTTTTTCCTTTTATTCTTGATTTACTTTGTTAGGTCCTATTTTACAAGTTGAAACGCATAATTGTCAGTGGGGCGTAACTAAGTCGGGAATGGATTCTTGACCTTAGTGGTGAGTACTTAGATGTTACAACCAAGCGTCCTACAAGCCTTTGATACATCAACTATGAAAGAATGCTGACGATACAGTCGTAGTTGTTATCGCTATAATTTGGAAGCGACCTCTAACGTTTGTACATGGATCGCTAAATCGCTTGAGGTTGCATCTTTTAGCCTTTAGGACGATAACCAGAAACGTTTTAAGCTTCCTATATGACCAAACTTGAGCCAATTTAGAATTTATACAATTCTAAAGTGGCCCGTGGCGGCTCATCAAACCTCACTGAAATCCAACCAAGCGCCGCTGCGCCTAAAAGGTCGACTATTATTGCTTAAAAATAAAATTGTGTTACCAAAACATATACCTAGTAGGTAAACCTAAAAGTAATTCATATAAAATTACTTAACGCTAATAAAACGTCTCGAATCCATGTAGAGAAATACGGTCGGTTGATTTTAACGTCTGACAAATGGTCGTATTCGCATACCATTCATACTTCACCGGTCCACCCAAGACATTGTTGATTCGAACCATTTTGCACCTCAAATGGACCGAAATAGGCCCGGGTTCATTGACCTCACGTTGACGTCAAGGGATATCGGTGACGGCTCATTCATAGCTTCTACAAGACGATTCTGTAAGGAGTTTCTTTAACTGCTCTCGAGTTACAGAATATTTTCGCGTGATTTTCAACTCATCTTTGTCTCTTACAGCCTTACCGGAAAAATAGAAATCTTAAGTGTTTTTTCCTAAACTATGTAAGGATATACTTGGGTTTTTGTTGTGTGATAAAATTGAAATTGTACGTTTTAGTACGCATGTTGTATGTTTCAGTGTTTGTCGGTTTGTTTGTTTGTAGCTAAAGTTCTTTGCACCTTTCAAAGGTTCCAGCTATTGGGTGGGGGCTCTGGGGCCCTACCACCATCTCTTATTCATCTATACTATTGTATGTTTGTATGAAAATGTCAAAGCAATACTGCAGCATTACTGCTATAAGACATTATACTAGGAGCCCAGAACTGTAGTGTGTAATAGCTGGAACATTTGATAGGTGCAAAGAACTTTAGCTACAAACAAACAAACGAACAAACACTGAAACATACAACATACGTACTAAAACGTACAATTTCAATTCAAACAAACAACAAATTCTACCGTTACTACCCTACCTAGCAGAATTAACCCATTTACTTTTCAAGCCTGTTATTTGTTACCAAACAAATACAATTGATGATTAAACGAACTTACCTGTAAGTGAAGTTCTATCACAATTATGTGAATACATTTTATTCTTCATATAATAAACACAATCAGGTATACTTTCATTGTACTGGCAATTTCGCACTTTTATTTATTTTGTTTTTTAAAACTGACCACCCTGATGGACACGCGGCCCCAGCCCATCTCCGCGCCAAGCTTCATTCTTTAGAGAATATTTAACAAAATTTTCGTATTATACTCATGGGTTTTGGGTATGGGAGGGACCTTATATTATTATATTCGAATAAAATGTATTCACATAATTGTGATAGAACTTCACTTACAGGTAAGTTCGTTTAATCATCAATTATTATTTCATACATTTTATTCTTCATATAATAAACACAATCAGGTAGATGTTTAGAGATGAAAATTTTTGTTAAATTATGGACATTAACAGATAGTAAATTGTTTCCTATTATAATAGGAAATAGGTCCTCTTTATACCACAGAAGTATTTAATTAACACAATCTTTTCGTTCAATTCCTGGATCAATAAACCAGTCACATTATAAATAGGTTTAATTTATATTTAGATAGATTATAATGATTAATGATTAGAGAGCAAAAGAGCTATTGCGACAGAAGCATCATCGCTCAATAAGAGGTTATAAAACTTAGGTAACGTCCGTAATGGTTGTTACCAGCAGACTGCTTTTCTGATGAGGTCAAGCAACAAACTACGTGCTCGCCGAGGAAGTGTTGCGTACTTGGTGCTGAGTGCACTGAAACGCAGACCTCTCTCGTGAGAGATTATATTCCTCGGCAGACACGTTCTCACGGTGGTCTGCCTGCAGGCGACCTTATGAGGTCGCTTCAACATTATCAGGAGGTTGTCTATTATATATCTTGGTCTAAGATTTTGTAGACGACATATCGATTTGTTTTTCAAAGCTGTGGCAAATTTTTATACTTTCTCCTCAGTTTTAATTATGGTATAATTAAAACTGGTTCGCCCTGAGTAGTAGCTGGCGTTGTATAAACTCAATAATTTCCTTGAATTATATAAAAACAATAATACTAACTTTAACTAATGCTAATGTTTTCATTCTGTGCTGTGTCTACTGCCTAAAGCTAAAAAGTTACAAGATCAGCAAAGCAAAGTTACGGAATGAATAAACTCTTACTAAGGACCATTGAGCAATGTGTTAGCATACTATATTGTGTGCTACTATGTGGTGTTTGATGTTAATTTATCTATTCATTTTCGCAATATATATATATATATATATATATATATATATATATATATATATATATATATATATATATATAGAGATCTCTTCCCGCTAAATGTTGATCATTCGCGACGTCACGCGAGTACTTTGTTGATCCGAAAACACATGTTGATCCGACGCCTTTTGTTGATCCAATATGCATCTCTGGTAACTAATGTGGCTCCAACCGGATCAACATCTACACTCATGGAACTTTTTACTAGCGTTCGCAGAAGTTGATCCGATATACAAATCCACCTTGCGATGGTTACGGAAAATGTTGATCCAATTCAAATGAGCCAATCAGAGCACGGCAAACGATCGGATTGGCTAAAAGCATCCGCGACGTTGCCGCTTCGTAGGTTTATACAAATATCTTTATTTGAAAGTATCCAGTTTAAGAAATTAGTTTGAGTATAGAGCTTGGTGAGTAACTTTGCGACTAATTCGCTAAGTTGGACTTTTTCGACTATAATTTTTATATAAACCTATGAAGATACTACTGCCATTGTCGCAATTTGAATGTTGAAAGTAGGCGGCAGAGCGTTAGATGGAAATGTAGGTCACGCAGCCCTCTCGAAAGATACCCACTAGGTGACTAGGCGTTGCCGTGTGCCATCCATAAGTTGCCGGCCTGCGGATGACAGACGTTAGGAGCCGTCCGTCGTCAAAACCGGTGGGTTATGACCTGGCGGGAGCGTAGTGCATACAAAAGTGAATCCCGTACTCCCGCCAGCGGGTCCGTCGTGGACACAGACAGTTTTAGTGGGTGCAACTTAACCCATATGTTTCCCCTTGCCGGAGTGGTATGCTTTAGGCATTTTCTGTCTAAAAATAAAAAAAAACCGGCCAAATGCGAGTCGGACTCGCGCACTGAGGGTTCCATACTGCAAAAGAAGTAAAATTTTTTAAAGAATTACTTTTGTTCATGAATTTACGAGTATAATTTACATGTAGGTACTTTTTTTGGCGAACCGCAAACATAACTTTGTTTTTGGCGGTTTATTGTTTTTATTAAAAAAAGTATAATAGTTAGAGAGTTAATTTTATTTTTCCTGTAAAATATACGTTAATTTCTATTAATCATAATTATTTCAGATTTTTCGATTGAAATTTTGACGACCCGGTATTCCCCCCTTTTTAAATAAAAACAAAAATGATTTTCAATTTGATTTTCGAGTGTGACAGGCAGACGGACGGACGGACGGACGGACGGAGAAAGTCACACCATAAGGGTTCCATTTTTACCATTTTGGTATGGAACCCTAAAAAGGTCCTATCGATATTTGAAACGCATAGTTAGTTAAAACTTATTTTCGTGCGAAGTTAAAAACTGGTAGCCAAGTAAGTCCTTAGTCCTTGGTATCATAATATGAATACCCTATTTATTACCATACGTATCCATCACGGAAAAGGGAGTACCTACGTTTCCACTTTCCACTGAAGCGGTCTACTCCGCCCGCTCCTCTTCTATCGTTAACATAATACCTACATAATATCGAGTTTCTAAGTAGATAATCTAATATGGATTACTAGCAGATACCCGCGGCTTCGCTCGCGTAAATTTTAGATTTCCTATTCTGACGGGAAGCCATGAATTTTACCGGAATAAAAAGTAGCCTTTGTGTTAGTTTAGAACGAACTCTATCTCCATTCCAACTTTCAGCAAAAAAATTTCTTAGTTGCAGTTTGAAGGAATGTTTTTCCACATGAATAAACATTTTTCACTATTTCCGCGGAAACCATTGATTTTCCCGGAATAAAAAAATTAATAAAAACCCATCAAAATACACGATATTTCAAATTGTTTTTTAAAAAACGAGCCAAGCGCGAGTACGAGTCGCGCACCGAGGGTTCCACACTATAAAAGAAGAAAAACATTAAAAGAATCACTTTAGTTCATGAATTTACGAGTATAATATACATGTAGGTACTTTTGTTGCCAAACCGCAAACCTAACTTTGATTTTGGTGGTTTATTGTTATTATCAAAAAAAGTACAATAGTTAGAGAGTTGTTTTTTTTCAACTGTAAAATATACGTTTATTCCTATTGATCATAATTATTTCAGATTTTTCGATTGGTAAACTTCGGAGACAAGGGGGGGGGGACGGTATTTTTTTCGACAATTTGCCCAATAACTCAAAAAAACTATCAGGCATAAAACTAAATAAAAATTGTTTTTAGAATACACAAGTAACGCCCTTTCATATGATACTCCATTCAATATTGTTATTTCATTTTGAAATTTCGACGACCCAGTTTTCCCCCCTTTTTTAATAAAAATAAAATAGATTTTCAATTTGTTATGATTGCAATGGCGGCGCACCGCAATTACCTTAATTATTGGACGGACGGACGGACGCACGGACGGTCGGACGGAGAAAGTCTCACCATAAGGGTTCCATTTTTACCATTTTGGTATGGAACCCTAAAAAGGGAACCGCCTTCAAAAAAACCCACTGAAAAGCACAAAATAATTTTCTAATAAATCTGGGTACACCTACTTAGTTTTCGATTAAATAAGTTCGATTCACAAAGGCAGTAGCTAACGCATCTTTCTTACCTTATTTCTCTAACGAAGTAGTCTAGTGGGTTCTTTGTCACACGTAGAACGCGACGTTGCCGCTCTGTGTAAGATGCCAATTCGTCAGTTTTGGCTCCGGATCCACTTATTTTAAGTAAATGTCGCATATAAGTTTAATATATTCTGGATCTAAGAAAGCTTTTTCAGTATGATTTTTTCGGCCGTTTTTGGATCAACAAATATTGGTTAAATCGCTGACGAGTATGTCGAAAATCTGTTCGTGCAGATCCACTGACGTCACACGTGCATTAGGGGCGGATCAAAGTATATCAGTTGGCCCGAGGTAGAGCTGAGTAAACACGTGAAATAGGTGGATCAACATTTGTTCTAGCTTCTCACTGGAGCAACATTTACCGTGAACGGATCTATATATATATATATATATATATATATATATTTATTTATTTGACCCAAAATCATCAGCAGAATTTAAACTCAATGCCGAATGATAACAAGTAATCGTACCATATGCTACGTCGTTAACAAGTTGTTCTGTTGGAAATTACGAGGTTGACTTATAATGTACGGATTGTACGGATCTCAGTCGTTATTAAAGCAGTATTGCCACAAAACTTGAATTGTGGTTCTCTAGGGAAAGACCATATTTATTTATTTATCATCAATAAATGTACTATAAGAAGTAAGTCTTTTGACACCTTATGTAAAAGAAGAAAATCCAAAGTTGTAAAGGTCCTTAGACGATGTATGTCTAAAGCATTGTCTATAATAGTATTTTTAAGCATTCTACCTCTAGAAGAATGTATAGAAGAGCAAAGGTAAACTTGGTGTTCCAAAATGTTCAGAATGCGTCTGTTTCTAAGACGTCTGGGTTCGTATTGATAACATTTCGCATTATTGCAAGAAGCGATAAATTCAATAACTGGATTGAACTCTTTGAATAACTTTGAAGTATATAATTTCACAGCGATAGCTTAATCCCATTAACTGGATGTACCTCTTGGTCAGCTTTTGATTATCTTTAATTTCCATATAAGAAACAATTAACCCAATCGTTTAAATGAGGATATTTGATATCCTCTATGCAACTGATGTAAATCATGTGTATCGAAATAGATGTATCGAAAAATATGGCCATCAACTCTGTAAAGAGGTATTTCGATTCATCTTAACGTTAATTATTACAAAAACAAAAATCCCTCTAATGAAAAGAATTAGTCTTCATCTAGACCGGGAAATCGTGTGAATCACTAGTTCAACCTTTTAGGTTTAAGGGAGTTAGATGACTTAAAAAATGTTTTGTAACCACTGGCCATCTGATAGGATAACCGATGATGGACAAACAGCTGCGTCTAAAGTCTAATTTTTCTTACGGACTTTTTTGTTTCTACAGACGTTCTGTGTAACCCCATCCATACCTAATAGCTGGAGAAGTGGACTTTAGGACTTTTAATCGGAATTAAGCTTAACTCTTAGATGATACAACGAGTTAAGCGTATAAAATTCTTTACGGAATTTGAATTGTTACATAATTCACGTCATAGTTTGCGGTTGGGTAACGATACTGCCATATCGTCAGAAATTAAAATAAAACCAGGAAACTGAGCATGTTTTGAGGGTAGTAAATAACTTTAACACTCTAACACCTAACAAATCTTCATGAAAAAAACCGCGGTAAGTATCTGAGATGAGTCACAACTTCTTTATGTATTTACCAAGGATGAATCGGTACTTTAAAATAAGATTCTTCAGTTCATAGGCATAAAACCCTTTTTAGGTATTCGCTTGTAAGCTGTTCTATGAACTATCAATTTCAAAGGATTTTGAACTACAAATTCATTCAACGCCTTTAAATTTAGAATGTATCTTTTACCACGTAAGATTTTGAGGTTAGACACATCTTAACTATAATCGAACATGCAGTGACTCACTCCCACATTATCTCACCCAAAAAAGAAATGTCGATTGTCAAAGACATTTGTCGCTTTTTCTTTGTTGTGAACGTGTAAGGCGGTACACTGTGTTAGTGTACGATTTTTAAAATGGTATTATGTAATAATAATTTTTTGGAGCTAGTTCCTTAATTTGTTCAATTCATTAAAATATTTTATTGAATGTACGTACATTTGTAGACCTAGTGAAAGTCAAAAAATAGTCTTCACTTATTATAACTCCCGAAATTCTAGATCATGTTATAGATCGTGACGGATTCCTTGTCAGTGATATGTAACCAATAAACTTCAAAATGTTGAAGACAACTGGCATATAGGTACCTTAATGTCTAGCGTCGTCGATGAACCTGGTCCTTGTTGTGGCTGATGCTGGAAACTCGCTGTCACGTCGCATCTTCCTCGCGGCTGATCGCCAATACTCAAGTGTGTCACGCCCCCCCCCCTGCTGGCCGAGCCGTAACGAGAGGGGGCCAGCTAGTTTCTCGAGAAACGAGATTGCGCTGTCCCAGCGGTGGGTGTCGATAGCAAAGTCGCCCGCCGCGCCCTGCTGGTTTCTTTATTTACAACACCTGACGATCAGTAACCATTGAAACTAGTATAATGCCCGAAACTATTTCTCCGAAAAAACATCTGGTCCCGCTCGTGAACTTTGATTACTTGTCATTTGTCGAAACAAAATGTCATTTGTCAATACTTAAGCTTCTTCTCAGTTCAGGACGCGTTGTGGTTTAAGATTTTTATTAGTTTCAGAAAGAATTTAACAATTCACTTCAATGAAACTTTCAGACTAATGTGTACCACTATTTACGATTATACATAATATTGTTACTTAACTTATTGAGTTTTGAGCTAACAGTTAAAGTATCATCCCATTACACAATCTGAACATTAATTTTCGAAAGTAAGTAAAATTATTTTCCACCACAAAATCTAAACATTATTGTTGTAGGTACATAGTTAGAAAAGTTCGACGCGTTGGTACCCTCGTGGAATTAGTTTTTAAGTCGTGAAATAGTTATCACTGATAAAAGGCTATAACATTTAACTGGCTATTCATAAGCCAGGCAAGTATATCAAATAAACTATTTGATTCTTTGCAATGAAGGTCGGCTAGAATTTTACGACTGTCGGGACTAACCATTAATATAGTTCTTGTGACTGAGCGCCGATAGCAATTCGGGATCAAAGTCCGGGAGGTCATGCGGAGCCACTTGTAGTGAAGCCGAGAACAGCGCCACACCGACATCGTCCCCCGTTGGTATCCGCAAAGTCCTTTGAGGTTTTTTTTAAAATCCTTCGTGTTGACCCGCAGTCAACCTCCAGGAGCATTGACGCATCATGCTATGCTTTCGTGGTACCCGCAACGTGATACCCTCCAAGCTAGCTTAGAGATGCCTGGACTATTTCGCGCATCATGCTATACTTTCGTGATAACCTCAATGTGATACCCTCCAAGTTAGCTTAGAGATGCCTTAGGATTTCAATTTTTGGACACACTTTCGTCAGCATTGATATTTGAGTTGATGTGATATCTGGGAAAAAAGGTTAATTTTCACTTACCCTCTTTCCTCGGAGTCTGACGAAGATGAATGCACAATTATATGATTTGATTTAATTTTATTTTTGTTATAATAATAAATTTTACTAGCGTCTAAACATTATCAGTATAGAAAATTAAGCAAGTTTTAACACTGAACACTTAATTTTTTTTACTTTGAACCTAAAATAACAAAAACGAGACGTGTTTTTGTAGTCGAGTGCTTATTGCCGCGCACAATAAAAGAATGAAGCTTGGCGCGGAGGTGGGCTGGGGCCGCGTGTCCATCAGGGTGGTCAGTTTTAAAAAACAAAATAAATAAAAGTGCGAAATTGCCAGTACAATGAAAGTATACCTGATTGTGTTTATTATATGAAGAATAAAATGTATGAAATAATAATTTAAGTTAATTATCAGTTTCTTGTTTCGATATCACCTTTTGTCATTTGATTGTTAATAACTATGTCTCATAATTTAGTTTTAACAGCTCAAATAGTTTGGTCTTTTGAAGATTCTGAACTTAAACGTTCATAGTTTAACGATGCTATTAGGTGAAATTGCAAATTGCATGAAACTCGCAGCAAACTAAGTACATATTACGTAATCTGTGCTTCTCCTTAAGTACCTTGCGAGACGGCACTATTTTGAACGAAGCGTGGCTCTTCGGTGCTTCTAATCTCTTTTGATCGATCGTGTGTTAATTTCATATTTGAAGTTTCAGTGATACTTACCTCAAAATGAATCAATAAACTTAAGAGTCCGCTTATCTACGATGTCTCCATACATTCGTAATACTTATCATTTTAATTCGTGCATATTTCGATCATGTTGTGATATTATTTGGGTTCATATAGTAATAATCTATGCTCCTGGCTATATTTGGTTCGGAAATACTTCTCTGAAACAAAGAAATTGCCAACACTTAGTACCTATAGAGGTTTAGGAGGGAGAGGTTAGAGCGTAAGAACATAAGAACTAAGAAGCCTTATGGTGTAGAGGCCTCATAAATTTCCCTCGGTCGGGCCGAATCTGCGACTGAAAGAGGCATACCTGTAGATGATAGACGCCTTTCCTACAATAATTTATGTGACAGTTTATAGTACTCATACATTTACTGGTGGTAGGATTCTTGTAGAGTCTACCCGAGTAGGTACCACCGAAACGTGAAGCTGTTATGTATACTTAACAGTTATAGTTGTGTAGTTACTACAGTAATTCAGTTTGAAGGGCACTGTACGCTGACGTGTTTGCTGAGTAAAATGAGACTAAGGAACTGATATCTCAGGGTGATGAGCGCACTGCAATGTATTTTACTGCATGTATTGCAATGTATTGTACTGCATGTATATAATGTATTGCTACTGCAATGGTGGGACGTACGCACCTGATATATGCATGAGTATCACTTAACACACACAGTCAAGTGCAGACTCTGCAGTGAGGAGGAAGAAACTCCTTTGCACTTACTGTGCAGTTGCCCAGTCCTGACGCACAAGCGAAGCCGACTCATGGGACGGTATATCCTCCGCCCAGAGGAGGTTAAATATACCCCTGTAAAGGAGGTGCTGCTCTTTCTGGCGGCAACTGGACTTGCAGGGGAATTATAGGCAGCGGCGAGCACAAAAAATCGGCGACGGTCAACGTGCTGCCGGGAACGAAGAAGGCCCTGCATAGCCGCGACAACAAGAAGATTCTTGCTGGTCTCATTATTCTTTGTTGTAACTAATACGTGATAGTACAGATAACATAATATTACTGTCCATAGTAACTAAGCTTTAGTTGAGCCTGTTGATAATAACCTGTTTGACTTAATCCTTGTTACTTGGCCTTTACACCGTCAATAATAATACACCTCATGAATGCTTACTTCAATATGTATTTAATTTACCTATTCTAAGTATGCCGCTGCCACCAAAGCGGGACTAAGCTAAGCGCTAATTTATATAAAGAAATACTAGCTTACGACCTACTCTCAGCCCTACCGAACATACATAGAAAATTTCATGACAATCGGTCGAGCCGTTTCGGAGGAGTTTGGTAACAAACACGAGATACGAGAATTTTATATATTAGAGAAGATATTCATGTATATTTCACCAGTAGTGCTCCTAAAAACAAATACATCTTCGTAGGTATATCTTATGTGAAATAGAAGCCTTATAATATGGTGTAAACATCATAAATCTCCCGCGGTCGGCCCGCGTCTGCGACTGAGGGGCGAATACATGATAGACGCGTTCACTACAATTTATGGGACGTTTTATGGTACACACTACGCATACATTCCTCGCATCCACACCATGGATAGTCATCATTTTACTTTACAAAAAAATCCTGCATGCACAGATTCTTCTCGCTGCGCGCTGCTGAACAGCTACCCAAACGTAGAGGCTGAGTCTGACATTTTTAAGTTTTCAGCCTATGTGAATATTTTTATCCTAACCTACTCCTACTAACATACATATAAACGTGAAAGTTGGTAACTTGGTAAGTATAGACTATAGATGGATGCATGGAGCTTCGTTAGTCTTTCACGCCGCAACTATTTGGCTGAAATTTGGAATATAGATAGTTTATAGCCCGGATTAGCACAAAGGCTGATTTTTAAATGTAAATACGTGGGGGGCGTTAATTTTTCGATTTTGAGCTTGCTTGTTTTAATGTGTAGCATTAAAATATAACCAATGGTACCGTTGTGCTACTTACTACCAAAATGGCATAAGAATAAAAACAAAATTGGATTTGAAACCCAAATAAACATCCAATACGTCATGTTTATGCATCTTTTGTGAAAAATAAGCCTAAACTGTGGACCCAGACATCATAAATCTCCGGAGGTCGACTCGCGTCTGCAGCTGAGAGGGGCATGTACTTGTACATGATAGACGCCCTTTACTACCATTTATATGACGTTTCGTGGTATTTACTACACACGAAACAATTATAGAGAGGAAATATTTTTTCGGAATTTCTTTTGAAGAAGGACATTACTGAGAATACGAGTATCAGAAATTATATATGGCACAATTATATTATGAATGAAAACATAATATATTACGCAATTACTATTTCAGCGCTTGTTGTGAGCTGAATATTTTAAAGCTATTTCATTACAATGAAACTGTTGCGGGCACTTCAATAAATAATATTATTTCAGTAAATTACAAGCCCAAAGAACATGAAAGCAAAAGTTTGATAGCCCCACAAAAATAAAACAAAGATTGAAAGCGTAAATAAGTATCTTCATTGTTTTCATAGCTGCGTTCTATGTGTTCTTCCAATAAACAACCAAAACTTGGCGGTTATTTCTCTTGGAGCCATTAAAACGGCTATTCGCTCCCAAATGATCCCCGCATCGCTACACGTGTAAACTTCTCAAGAAATTCCCGCACAAGCTTACAGGTAATTGTTGTTTACACCTTCTTCTGAATTATTACTCTAGAGTTTTATTGAAATTTGTTTTTGTTCACTACAAGTTAACCTTAGGGACCAAGCCAAGCATGTATAGTGTATTCGTACTAACTTGGAAGGAGCATTACTCAGTAACACACAAAAAAATAAGTTTATTCTTTCACCATCGATCTTTCAGTTAGTAATCTATACTTATAATAAAACTGTAAAGGGTCGAATTCTGTACATTGAAGATATTTTGAAAATTTTTGTTGGAGGACACTATTTAGTCGATACTGAAGCCAAAACTGTAATTTGTTTAATTTTTGTCTGTCTGTCTGTCTGTCTGTCTGTCTGTCTGTCTGTCTGTCTGTCTGTCTGTCTGTTTCACGACCGGGCATCACGGCTAATCCGCTGGATGGATTTAAATGAAACTTGACATGATTATAGTTCATACCCCGAGGTAGGATATAGGATACTTTTTGTCCCGAAATTCATCATGGTTTCCCTGGAAGACGGCATCAAAGTCCAAACGTTTTTTAGTTGTAATTTATTAACGCGTTGTCCGATTCCATTCATTCTTTTTTTGTTAGAAAGGAGGTTCTTTAAAGATTATTCCATACAAATCTTATCATCACCACTTTTGTAGTTCAGAAATTACAGACATCAGAACCTTTAAGTTCAAGTAGGTAGGTGACTTGAAACTCGGAATGCACAAAGAACCTAGGGCTAGGACATAGGGCTCAAGTAAGACTGGAGTACCCTTACAGCCGTAAATAAATAGCCTTAGCAGGAGATTTTGTATGGTTTAAAATTTTTCACTTTTAGGGTGAACAAAAATCATGTAACTGGCGTTATCGCTACGTTATACCGTATAGCGCCATCTCTACAATTTATGTGGAACTTGAATGTAAAACTCTGAGATAGGTACTACCGAATTTTTTTTAATAAAAATTAACTGTCATCTTATTTACTGTTTCCTGACTTTATATTAAGATGGCACTGTTAAGACAGACCTGAACAGATTTAAACTTTATCATCCGCAATATGGAAAGGGTAAGATAATGGTTCACAAATATTTTTAACTCTTAGGTCTTATCGATCCTAACCGACTGACTGTCATCCAAGGTCTTTTTATACGTAAGGAAATATATAGCCATTGTCCATTCTGATGTTTTGGATTGTATTGAGATGAAGCAAAGATTTTTAAAAGACTCTTATATTATATTGGGCTGGGGAATATTGTTAGTAGAGTAATTTATCCCAGTGGTACCTACCCGGCCGAACTCTGAAAGAAGAGTTCTACCACCAGTACAACTTTCACATGGTTTAATGATTTTTGACATATTTCGTGGTTTCAGAATAAAAATCACAATGAAAAGGACGATTTTTACTGACCCAGTGGCACAGGTCGTGGTCACTACGTGACCACGACTTGTACCAATGTATCGAAATATCGACAGTTAAAATCGTCCTTTTGATCTTTCAACTACGTATTAATGAAACTTTATATTATGATTAAGAAAAAGGAGTTCTCAAAATCACCACAACCCGTAACCCGTGCGAAGTAAGAACAGGTTTCTGTATAACATCACACTAGAATCCCGCGAAAAATCAAGGATTTCCACGGTATATGTAAAAAAATCGTAATTCACGCGGGCGGAGCCGCGGGCAACAGCTAGTATTAGATATACCTATGAATTTGTTGCAGTATTTAGAAACCGCTGGGGTCGTAGAAAGCGGTGGCCGAAATGTTTACGCCACTAGAAATTATTATTAATAAAAATTGTTAATATTATAATAATTTCTAAAGTGGCGTAAAGATTTCGGGATCTAAATAATTTTAAATTCATAGTGTTCCGATGCTTTTTAAATTCTTTCAGCTTTATTAAGTATTTCTCCACTCAATAGTAAAATGTGGATACAAATTAATTAACGTATAGTTGTTATTATTAACAATATTTATCTGATTTAAGATAACCCAAATTACTATGTTATTTTGTCTCTGTAAATCATAATATAGGAGAAAATTCATTTTAATGTACGGGCAACTCGAGCTAAGTTCTCGAAGAACCTATCTGAGTATATGAACTGAATTTATGCCCTGACTGAAACTCAGGAAGCAAATAACGAACTGGAAATTATTTCGCTTCGTTCACACAAAGAGCAAAAATGTCCTATTTACTAGGTTTATATAGGCCATTTTTGTTTTTCCTTTTAAGCCATAACGTCTTTACCTACTTAACGTCATTATGTTCCACATTAATTTCTCCTCTTCATTTTAGAGCGTGCTAAAGAAAAGGCAACAAAGGAAATCTTGACCCTCGTCTTGTGTCACTTTTCCTGCAACGCTGTAAAGGCTCGCCCGGCCAGACGTGAGCTGCGTGAAAACAGACCCTCCCTTCGTGTTGTCAAAACAATGGAACGATACCTGAGGGTGATCCCTAAGAGAGCTTACTTACGCTCGAATAAGGGCACGTTGCTCGAACACTTTCAGAGGGGTTAGTACAGGTTTTTATACGAATTTCGAGTTTATTCGCATCGCGCAAGCGAATCGAATCCCTCCATTCAATTTAACAGCTAGCTATTGACAGCCGCATGTCCATGACTGTCCATAGATGGCGTTGGCTGTAAATGTATGGAGGAATTCGATTCGTTCGTGCGATGCGAGTCGACTCGAAATTCGTACAAAAACCTGTACTAACCTCACAGAACCTTTACCGAACGCTATATTGTTCTACAAAATTTGCATCGTAATCACAGATAAGAAACCTGAAGATATATGGGCATCTCGATGATTCCTGTACAAGCAAACAAAATCGTCATTTGTTCTATAGGTTGCTGCTGATTGAACTACATTGTGGCTTTATTGCTGGTAATAAAGCAAGTATTTTTGGCACCGGTAAACGAGCAACATTTTTTCGCGCCGTAGAGGGTATATTATGTCTATTAATTATCGTAATATGATGTTTCAATATAGTTTTACTAATTTAAAGGAGTCGACTGCCGAAAATAAACAAATTTTTGATGAGTTCTCTAGCGCAGTTGGCGCGAGCTCGGGTTTGAATAGGAGGTCGCGGGTTTGATTCCCGTCAGAAGCTACTTAGTAGTATATAATTTGTAAAGTGGCTCGTTAATTTAGCAGTTTCACATTTGATCCAGGACATCCGAAGATACTTTTTTCCGAGGTGAATCAATTCTTAAAATTACATTTTCTGTAGGCTAATAAACTTTCTATGACCCTGTGTTCAATGCCTAAGTAGTAATTATATTTCCATGTAATTACTGCCGTATCATGACATCCCGTCATGCGATGATAAAAAATACATCATACTTTTGTTACCTATAACTTGTTTGTTTTAAGTACAGCTTTGTATTCTGTTGAGGATTCAGGATGTAAAACAACTCCTGAATCCTCAACAAAGTAACTTACGCATTTTGTGTTACGGGCCAAAATGATGTTCAGAGCGTAGCAACGGATTCTAAAGTAGAGTCCTGCGTAGCGAGGAATTTGATATTCCGAGTTTTTTTTACCTTGGGTGACTAAGTGACTTCTATGAGAAAATAACTACTTGCCTACTCGATATTTTCTAGTATATTGTATATATCGTAAAAATTCTGAGTAAAACAGATGAAAAAAATTATAACGCAGACAAATCCGAAGAGAAAAAACGCACACTTTCACAAGAACAAAATTGAATTTAGTTCTCGCTATCCTCTGAAGTTAATTTTCATTATATGATGATTAAAAATATAATCCCAAAGGAAAAACCGCAGTGCAAAAAAAAGCAGAACATGCAAAGTTCTAAGGTTATCTACGAGTAACATTTTCACAAAACACGTGTGTAAGGGACACCTCCATTCACCAAATGTATTCAAGCATGATAAAATTATTACAGCGTTTGCTCATAATAATCATTTGATCGCTTCCATTTATTCGTATATTGCTCCGAAGTTAAGTGTAGTAATTATAATTTAGCCTACATTACTTGAATTTCAGTTACGTAATGCGCATAATTCGGAATTACCGCATCAACATACACGTTAATGCGCATTCATTCACTGAATGTATTTTAATGTATTAAAAGGGCGATAAGTGTATACGTATCCGGATTTACGAATTGATTGTCGTCGTAAGCCGTAATTGGGTCAAATGTAAATCGATATTAAACTCGTACATTTTTAATTAAACATTGATTAATGTCATGCTACTTAAAAGGAGGTTACATTGGTAAATCTATTTATGGTGAGTTTTGAATTTTGTCACTGGCAATGTTTTTTGTGTATTTTAAAGGAAAACATCAAGCCTTCTTGATGATATTCGGGAACGTTGTAAAGTCGCAAAATTTAATGAAGTAGGTACATAAATTATATTGTTATTTAAAAATACATGAAGTGGGAATTTATTTGTTGAAATAAAAACTATAAACTACGGAGTCCCTTATTCCTATAAGTCACTGTTATGAAAAGATTCCACAAACTACTCTATTATTATATACATAGAGCTCGCCCTTTTATTTAATAAACAAACAGCTTACAATACAAATTCGTGTCAAAGTAATTCAAAGCTCGCCAAATTAATACGAAGCTCGCGTTAAGAATACCGTTAATATTTTAAGAGCATTCCACTGTACATATTCGGGTCCGGAAAATTTATCCTTTATATTGCTGAGGTATTATGGGATTAAATGCCATTGCTTTAAAGCGTAGTATTGGGTGCGTTTGATGGTCGGCCTACATTTGAATTTGGAGCTTAAATTCAGGTAGAGTATAATTAGGCGAAAATTGATAGAATTTTAAAGAAACATAATATTTGGTGACAGGTTAATAACTGGTTGCCTGTTACAAATGCCTAGCTACTCTGATTGTGTATTCAAATAAGTACAGAGTTTTAAAAACTTTTTTCCAGAGGATGGTAACTAGCTAACTAGCTACAGCCGAAGCCTTCGACCAGGCCAGACTTCAACGATTTTAGTAATTATAAAATTCTACAAAATTCTAGTGTATATTGTCAAGGAAATCGAACCCGCTACCTTCCACTTGAAATTCTTGCGACATCAATTAACATGCCTGGTAAGTAAAAAACGCGTTTTGTGTGAAGTCTAATAAATTACTTTTTTCTCCTCTGAATGTAGAACGTGTCTTATCAGAAAGAAAATTTTCGGATTGGCAGACTAGCAACGTCAGCATAAATATCTTTTTGAATAAATCGTCTGTTAGTAGAGAATACTAAAGGTAACTCATTAATTCGAAATGTATACCTATTAATTAAAATCAGAAAGAACCTGGGGAGAAGATCAATGTCGTCATATTGTATTTAGCACATAGAATAAATAAACGGCAACATTTTTCCCACCTGTCTCTGTATTTACTCTTAATACAAAACGGTATCATAATATAAGATTGTGCAGATGACATAATGAAAATGAGAACCTAACTGTATATTATGGTTACTAATAAGGCAGTTGGATGAACCCAAAATGACTATTCCACGTCGCATTACGAAGTAATTTAATTAAAACCACCGAGCCACCGCTTCCAAGGAAAGCCGCTCTCCCAGGGAAATACACTGCTCCCGAACTTTCGCATTCTATTCATAAATACAAGGTATTAAACTACTTCAAGTTTCTGAATTTCATCCACACTGTGTAATGAAGTTTAAATAATTCATTGTAAGTCTAAGCAGTTAAGACTTTTGATTTGAATATAAGGACGTATTTAAGGCAGCATATAATTATTCACTAATGTCTGCAGATTTCTTTTTTTACTTTAAGTAATGAGAAATAGGTAATTTGAGATAAAGCTAACCTTTATTAAAACGTAATTGACGTCGTTAAGTGCATTTTCTGTGACTTTATTGAAAAGTTGTGCAAAAAGTTGATAGAGCCAGGTTTTGGTCGTCTCGCGAGATATCATAAAAGGCATGTTATTTGCTTTCATATTGATTTCAGAAGCACTTGGCGGTGCAATTATGATTTTACATAAGCGCTTGTAAATTGGTTATATGTTAAATATAAAGATTTTCATTTTTATTTTTATTAATACCGTCGGCATTTGGACTAATAATTGGTACCTACTATAACTGAAATTAATGTATAACTTGCAACTACTAAGGAATATTATTTTTGTAAATCTATGCCTACGAAACGTGAACCCTTAAGTCTTACGTCCTTTTCGGGATTGACTTTTCGTGCTGGTGCCAAATGATGGGTGCCTTTGCTTCAGAACACGCAAAACGCATCCTCACCAAGGATACACAAGAATTTGGTGACCCCGACGAGACGATAACGATACAAAATAGAAGACAAGTAAGGTTACATACAAATATGTATGGAACAGCCAGTTGGTACAACGATTAGTGAGCCCAGCAACAAAATTGACGTAAGAAAGAAACAATTGCTCCTCGTTAATAAAACTCCACACAGCCGGCGCGGCCATTAGCTACCGTCTATCATTGGTAAAAGCATTTTCATGTTGCGAACAAGGCCAATTTCATTTTCCTAGTAACGTATCAACTGTGCGGTTATTTATTAAAGTGAACCATCTATTGGCGCGCTTTAGGGGTAGCACAGACTCGTATTTCGAGAAGGCGCGACGTTGACATGATGCATGCCTCGATTCCAGTATCTTTGGGACTACAATACACTTTGGGAAATAATTTATATGGCAAAACAACGGGTCGGTATACCTATCTATAATATAGCATAGGACTAGCTACTTACCGCGAGTTCATTATATTTTTGCGATAAAAGTAGCCAATGAGCATTTGAAATAACATAATTACATAGCTTTACAACCACAGACTTGTATACTAAAGACAGGGCGAACAGTGCGAAAAAATGTCGCCAGTTTATGGGTGTCATTAGTACCAACAGTATAAGGCCACGCGGTAGTTCGCTCAGCGGCGGCGGCGGTATTTTGACAGATGACTACTGCTGTGCTATTCTGCGAAAATACTTAAAACAGCGACGGGCTGACATCTCTGCATCTATGAATTCGTCAGGTGTAACAGCGAGGCAATACGTCATGTTGCATCTGATTCTACAAATCATAGCTGTTTTGTTGGCGAATTGAAGCCAACCGCGGTATCGGCGCTGTTATTAGTGATGGACACAAATATAGATTGAATGCCGGTAAACTATTTCGATTCCAAAATTTAGGCCTTTGAATAGTTCTTCGATGATATTAATATATATTTTATCATTATAACATATGTTTAAATGTTAATATTCTAAATACACGTAAAAGTGACATAAATTATGCACTATGAAGGCAGAATGCTAGAAACACCAGCGACGACGTTTATAAATCTATGGCTAGAAATCCATTATTATCTTTATTATCTTCTTGTCTTAATAAATAATGTCAATGGTGTGTCACATCGACTCACTGTTAGACATTATGCATCGACCATTGATATATAATAATAAGGATTTCGGGTCAGCGCTAAAAAGTGTCAGAACCGAATGAAATCCAAAACTCGAAAAGAGTTCCAATCACATTTAAGCAAAATTAGGATGTATAATAGTGGTTTAAGACATAAATTACAATGTTTTAGTTTGTTTATAAAAATGAAATGAAATTTATTTATTTATTTATTGGAATATTAACAACTGAACACAGTTTATCAAGAACGATGACAACTGTAAAAGTAGGTATGAAATGCATTACAGTTATCACACCCACCTCCGAAACATAATGTAGCAACTTTTTACTATTAGTTATTACAAAGTTATAACTTAACTTTATTATAATGTACAGTCGGGGAATGAAAAGGTTCCGCTTCCACTACTATACTGCAAGAGTCCATTATGCCAACATACCAGTGCAAGAAACAATGCTGCTAACATTTAAATAAATATGACGTTTGCTATCAAATAAGGTTTTGCTTGTTTTTCTTCCCATCAATGCAATGACGAAATGCGCTACGCTCAGAGGACAGGAAAGATGTGACGTATGTTAAAGCCAAAAATTTCTCAGATATGCAGTTTTGACAAATTAAAAATCCGGCTTCAGGAAGGAGCCTAAAATTGTATGCGTGACGTCAGTAAGTGCTGATACTTTAATACGTTTAATCAATGCATCAATGCAATGTTATAAAATGTATTAAACTGATTAAAACAGCAATAAAATTACAGAAGAAAAAGTTAGTGAAAACTACGAATAGGTTTAATGACATTAATTTTTAATAACGGGTATAAACACCATATTTAGCTTCAATCACACATTATAACCTATTTCTCATGGAAACTACGAGAGCATAGATCCGTGCCTCTAGTGTCTTTCCTATAATGCCATTGAATGTAATGTATTTCTTATCACTCTTGGACAAACATCATATATTTGGGCGAAATGATTCGCTGACAAAAAGCCGTTTTCTTCATATTATTGCCTTCTCATGCCTGATTTTTGTGCGGCGTTAAGGATAGGACGGCGACTAGAATTATTGTGACGATGATCAACTAGTGCACCATCGTCGCATCGTCGCTATGTCTTCTTATCCAGAATTCCACACTATCTCTGGTCACATTTAGACATGTTGTAGCCAGCTTCACGTTCAGCAATAATTGCTGCTCTTTCTTCAACACTTCGTCGTGGCATTATAAAATAGTTATAAAATAAAAGGAGAAATTATGATATTTTGCAATGATGACTGACCGATTGACAATAGTTCTAACAGAAATAATAATGGCAGGTTGAGCCAACAAGAAGGTTGGAGTTTTATTTTTATAGACACTTATTTCGTGAATTTCGTATTACACCTGGGGTCCATAGATTTATATGTCAATGGCATCGACGAAATAATGTAATGCTGTCAATCACAGAAAAAATAGTAAGTAGCTGTCAATCATAATCGTATTTACATAATATTTACACTGTTCAAGTGCGAGTCGGGCTCGCGTACTGAGGGTTCCGTACTATCATTATAGTTTAGTGTACTTAAATACTATTGAGGATTACCTCAATTCAAACACAAGCAAAAAATTACGTACGTAGGTATGTTGACCCCTGTTGTTGTATGGAGACCCCATTAAATATAATATGTCTTTTATTTGAATAAAATAACTATTTATTTTTAAAGTGAATACCTATATTGTTCAATATTCTGTGAACATTTGATGCGTCTACCTGTACCTTTATTAATATTGAGCAAAAACAAGCAAAAAAAATCACAAAAGTTTTGTATGGGAGCCCCCTTAAAATATTTATTTTATTCCATTTTTTAATATTTGTTTTTATAGCGGCAACGGAAATACATCATCTGTGAAAATTTCAAGTCTGTAGTTATCGCGTTTCACGAGATACAACCTGGTGACAGACGGACGGACGGACGGTCAGACAGCGAAGTCGTAGTAATTTGGTACCGTTTTTATCCTATGGGTTCGGAACCCTAAAAAAGCAGCGAAGAATTCGCCAGGTGTAACAGCGCTGCAATATTTCATGATTGCATGCGATTCTACAAGTCTTAAACATCATAGCTGTCTTGTTGGCGAATTGATGCCAATCGCGGTATCGGCGCTGTTACTAGTGATGGACACAAAATATAGATTGAATGCCGGTAAAATATTTCGATTCCAAAATTTAGGCTTATTAATAGTTCTTCGAACAAATTATTATATATTTTACCATTAAAATATATGTTTCAATGTGAAACTGAACGATATTCAAAAATACGTATTTAAAGTTGCGTATCCTATGAAGGCAGAAAGCTAGGAATCCATTACCTTCCTGTCTTAAAAAAAATTGTCAGTGGTCTGTCACATACACCAAATTAGACGTATGTAAGTCTGTCAAGTCAATAGTTATCGTATTTACATACTTACATATTTATACAGTATTATTTTTAAAATTAATTGGTTCATGCCACTTATTAGTAGCAACTAGGAAAAGCCTCAAAATTAGTACATTCATTGGGTGTCCTATGGATTGGGTATCGTGCAAAGCTATAAGATTCGACCTATCTGCGCTCAAGATGGTACCACCTGGAACCACCACCTGGATTGAACCACGGAAGTAGATTGTGAAAGTACAAACTACAAAGTTACTGCCAAGGCCCCCAAGTCATACTTATTTGGTTTTTGATAAAATAATGGTAAGTTTCATAAAGGTATCAACTTACGTAATTAAAATAATGCACATGCATTATTTTAATTACGTAAGTCCATACCTAGTTGAATTTACAATAAATCACTACCTTAATAAAAATTTAATTATTGCAGTTGGTCCGGCAAGGTCCGGTGGCAGAGTAAAATCAAGATATTCAGCAATATGGACCCAGAATTGCCCTAAGGAGACCTAAGCTACCTCTGCGATAGATTGTTTCCTTACAAAACAAGTATTACATGAAGCTCTATAACTTTGCCAAATAATTATTATAGGACACCAATTTTATAAGTCTTGTGTCTATAGATATTAGATATGTTTAAAGATCTTTCTGTATTTAGAATAAGTAAGTAAAGGGAAAGAAAAATATTAATTAAGTTTGAATAAATTTTATTTCTTTCTAAAATTACAGAATTAAATAAATGATATAATATGTAAATTTCATTATACATTTCATTATACAATTTTCCCCTACCTTTAAACTTCCTACAATGGTACCCTTGGTACCTAGGTATATCTTAGCAGCAGCATTTATGTGAGCACATTATGCCTAAATGGTGAAGGAAGTCATGAATAAAAGCTCTTTAATCTACGATATGCCTAGGTACTCAAAGGTTTGTGAAGCTGACAGCCCACACTTGGCTAGGGATGGTATCGGCTATGACTTTATGTCCTTCCAATTATGAGAGAGTCTCGTGCTTCGTAGTAGGTCTGCTTAAGATGAGCTGAGATGAAATCACCAGGGAGCGTGTCTACCAAAATCTTTGTTGTAAGTATAGACGGAGTCGTTCCTATGATAGCAAGATATAATGTTCAAACCATTTTGCGAGACGTTCAGGGACCGTTTAAATATTTTTATTTCCGTAATAAGGTACTCTTCATATTTCGAGCGTATAGATAAAAACTATGAATTCGTAAAAACTCATAGATTTATAATAGGTCGTCGCTTGCGGACCTCTATGTAAATTTTTTATCTTCACTCGCAATTGTATTCACACTTTAGGTTTCTAAAACAACATTGTCCTCAAGAAAAACACTTAAATTTGTTACTCAAACACTAATTTCGGCATTTTCCAGGACGAAACCACCAAACATCCACGAAAACCTCTACTTTTACTAGCTTTTAGTTTGACAGATAAAGTCTAAGGCTGGGATGCGAATGTACCGTCGATGGTATGTCATCAGAAGTTCCAGAATACCATTTTTCACACAAATAAGAAATGCTTAAATTTTCTACATCTCCCGTTACCGCTAATGTAGCGCTAGTGTCGCTTAGGTGGTAGTCGAGATACAATTTGACATTGCATCTTCGGTATGACAGCTGTGTCAGGGATGGACATTAGAATTTCAGAATACCATTTTTCATACAAATAAGACAAGTTGAAGTTTTCTACATCTCCCGTTACCGCCAATGCAGCGCTAGTGTCGCATGGATGGTTGTCGAGCGAACTGAAATTAATTGCAGAATACAATTTGGCATGCCTTCTTCGGCTTGGCAGCTGGCTGGCAGCTGTTTCATTATGTAGAATAGCACTGCTGTTTGCTTGTATGAAGAAGGTTTACGTAAATGTTCGGATCGGCCTATCTTTACTATTTTTATCTATTTTTACAACTCATTGTCTCTCATCGTCAACCAGACAGTGGTAAAAAAAAACTTCAGAACCTTGAACACCGTCGTAAGGTTACCCGTCTGTCGGTATTGTACTATTGAATATTATAAACGCCAAAGTTTGTTAGTATGGATGGATGGATATTTTTTAGTTTTTCACGCCTCAACTTTGGAACATAGGTATAGCTTATAACCCGGATTAACACGTAGGCTACTTTTTATCACGGAAAAATCCATCATTCATACCACGGGTACCAGTTAGTATTAAATATATTTTGGAGAGTGTGCTTGGAAACAATTTTTTTGGATTCCCCGTCACCTTTTTACAATAATATATAACTGCAGTTTGCAAGGCATCATAAAGGCTTATATACCTAACACCTAAACGCGCTTCAATTTCCATCAGGTGTAATCAGAATCACAGTCAAACGCTAGGTAGCCTATATAGTAAAAAAATATGTATTTTGTCTACGTGGAAGTCACGTGATAATATAGCGATCGTTTATGTTATGCTTTCCACGAATTTAATCGAAATAAATATTATGTTAAACGGTTAAGGCTGCTATACAGTCTACAATATTTATCAATGTGTCGTAGAATGTAGACGTAGAAATTTTTCAAAATATTTATTATAATGAAAAATTATACCGTCATCAAAACCTTGTCGGTTATGCATCTATTACAAACTAGTAACGTCCCATGTCTGGGCATAAGACATAAACCTCCTCTGTAATGGGCTTCAAGGAAATAGAGCGCACATCCACCACACTACTTCACTGCAAAAAGGCGTGTACCATACCAATAGATAAAAATAGTAAAGATAAGCCGATCCGAACATTTTACGTAAACCTTCTTCATACAAGCAAACAGTAGCGTCAGCTGTCAAAATACCACCGCCGCCGCTGACCGAACTACCGCGTGGCCTTATACTGTCGGTACTAATGACACCCATGAACTGGCGACATTTTTTCGCGTTGTTCGCCCTGTCTTTAGTACACAAGTCTGTGACCATACCTATATTATAGGAATGCATACAGATATTGCCTAATTATTTGGTGCTACAAAAACTAGCATCCATCGTCAATCATGTGCCGATAAAAGCTTTGTCATGTCAGAAAGGAGTCCAATTAGATTTCCCTGGTTACTGGCGGTGGGTCTGTGGCTATTTTATCCATGCGTGTTACTGTCATATCCTTTCTCTTGATGATAAATGAAGGAGATATTGGTTTTTGTTCGAAATATGACGATTTGTGTTTGATTTTATTGCCTGTCCAAATTTTTGATAGAAAGGACGATTAGGGCATTGGAATGGCCTTTTTTATTTTTTACACACAAATTTGTAATAGGCTGCAATCTCACCTGATAGCAAGTGACTATAAAGAAGTAAACAACCCCTTACGGTTTCTACACAGCATCGCGCCGGAACTTTAAATCGCTTGGCATTGCGTCTTTGCAGGTAGGGTGATGGAGCTAAATTATTAATAATATAATTTCCTCCCACTACAATCAAAGCGTACGCCTCTACGCCTAGGAAAGTGTGGTTTTCCAAACTTTCTGTTTCAAGATGGTAGGTATATTGTATTGATTTAACCTCTCACAGTTAAGATAGTGAAAGTAGTAATTTAGTGTTCCTTTATGTGCCCTGCTTCAGAGATCAGGTAGTTAGAATACCCATTAAAACTCCCAATCTGTATATTTTTTTCAAAGATATGTGAACTCTGCCAATCCGCATGAGGCCAGCGTGATGGGCTTTATCCAAAACCTTCCCTATTCTGTTACTCCCTATTTGTGTATTGTAACATTGAAGTATGTATTTAATAAATTAATTAATAGTTACAAACACAGTCTAGATAAATGCGTGATAGGCAACGGTGATAGGTACGTTTGAGGCCCGGTTTCCACCAAAGCGGAGCTGTGTTGAAGTAACCAATCAGATTCCGTCATTTCGACATCACCTCTCCCCTCAGTTTCAGAAATGTCAACATGACGTAATCTGATTGGTTACTCAAACACAGCTGCGCTTTGGTGGAAACCGGGCCTTAGATACACAAAATTATGAAAAAAATTAACACACCCTCCCTACGTTGGACGTTGTGAGCGATGCATTCAACTGTGAGTTTTCCTATGAATAAATTACAAATATACAAACAACTGTTAAATTTAGCCCGATACTGGATTATGCACTCTATCACGCAGCGGCCAAGGTTTATTGTCGCACTAGTGCGGAAACTGGGGCGTTATATTCTCTTATTAGAATTGCCCCATTGTTATTGATGCTTAACGATTGAATGGTGTGCCGCGGGCTTGTGAAAACTCGTCATTTCGATTTTCAATTACGAAATAATATTATGCAACTAGTTTTGTACAAAAGGTTCAAAAAGTCGTTTTACATGTGTACACTTTATACTTAGATGTATCTAGAGGCAATTAGAGTGCAGTTATAGAGTTAACGTGTTTTTATTTCTGTCACCCATTCATAAAGATACAAAAAAAAAACAAATATCGATATCACTCACCGTAACTATTTTTTATAGTTGTTTTTTTTGTATCTTTATAAATGGGTGATAGAAATAAAAACACGTTTATACACGCCGAGTCTGCAGCGATATAATAACTGCACTTTAGCCTCTTACGGCCGAAATTAAATAACTTGTACATTGAAGTTGTGTCAAATTTCTATCTCAGATAGGGCAAAACCCGGATCAGATAGGTTATTAATTTCCACCTTTAGTCGTAAAAAACAAATAAGGTGAAAGCGAATAACTCCCTCGTTTTTGCGTAGGGGTTTTAAAAAGCTTAAGGCACGACTTCAGCTAGTGAACCTAACTAGTGCGATAAACTCAGTTTTTCCCAACATCATCTGCATAGCGAAGTTCGGGACACTTTATCCGCCGCCATTTTTCTCTACCCCAGTTCGGCTCAAGTTTAAACTTGCAAAGTTCGTGGAGTGCAATAATCCCTCAATTCCTCTCGCCCAAGAAAAGAATAGAAAAATTGAACTTTCCCAACTGCGAAGAGTAGGCAGCGAGCTGGCGTACTTCATATTATGTATGTCATAACTCTTAAGTCTTAAGTCTTAACACATATCGGATTATTTTCTCTCTATTCGATTACTTCGTCTAATAACTAAGAATAGCTTTTCTGTTCTATCTCACATATTAATATTATCAACAATCGTAGCCATTTGTCTATTTGCGATCGTCGCAGAAACCAGACTATTGCTTACATGGAACGAAATTTATAAAATGAAAATATGAGCATGACATATCCGTTAGCTTAAATGAACATGTGACTTCCGCGCAGATTCCGCAGAACTGCCGTAACCTTTTTTTTACAGTATACAAGTTAGTACTTGACTGCGATCTCACCTGATGGTAAGTGATAATGCAGCCGAAGATGTTAACGTACTAACTTGGAAGGGGCAAGTAAAGTCACCCCAACGGTTTCTACACAGCATCGCACCGGAACGCTAAATCGTTTGGCGACGCGTCTTTGCTGGTAGGGTGGTAACTAGCCACGGCCGAAGCCTCCCACCAGACTAAATAAAAAAAATACCTACTTATACAAAATTCTTGTGTCACAGTATTTGTAATCGAACTCCTCCGATACGGCTCGATCGATTATTATGAAATTTTCTGTACACATTAGGTAGGTCTGACAATAGGTTGTTAAATATTTTTCATATACGTTCTTACCCGTATATGGCAAACCAACGATTACCGGGTCAGATAGTAATATTTTTTTTTTAATTTTCGTTCTATTTTAACGATCGATACGATCACATATATATTATGTCATGTGCTACGGCTTACCAATCGCTAACGATTCGAAAATTAAAATTTAAATGTTAGCAATCGTAAAAAGCGAACCTATTTATACATATTATATTAAATGGCTAGTTGATGTCAACCTCTAGCCACAGACTTTTCCGAGGCAGTGCAACCCTTATGCACTGGAAATACTAGACACTTTCATAAAGGGGGGGCCTGTGCTTATGGTCCGTTGCTTCGTTCATCCTTTATCCATCAGTAAAGGGAATTCATGCAAGGCTTTAAGACGTGGCATTATTGATTCATAATTATAAAATCGGCATATATTGAGACTAATTCATGGACACGGCCCGTATTACATTTTTTAAAGCCAAATACTATTGGAAGTAAGAAGTGTACTTACCTACATTCCGTCTGCTCACATAGATGTTGATATAATCTGACGTATTATTAAAAATTGTTTAATCACAATATTTTTTTACGTTAGCAGAAAAGGCCGAGTTTCTTCTCTGGTCTCCTCGATGCAAAACGCCTTTCGGTAAGTGGCGGTATAAGAGTCGGAAATTTCATAAGTGTCTGTAAGTTAGGCCTATGTGAAAGAATAAACATTTTTTCCCCTTTTTTTCAGATGTGGATTTCCTACATGCACCATTGTAATAAATGACTCGTCATAAGTGCCTATACGAGTATGAGTTAGGCTTGTATGAAATTAAGATATTATTTTGATTTGATTTGATATAATATTTTAGTAGTAACATAACTTTATCTTAGATCATAACATCGCACTTTCCACACACTTTATTACTTACGTAATACGTTGTTTGCAAAATATTATTTGATCCATCGACAAAATATACTAATTGTGTGAATTAAAAATTAACAAATATCCGATGGTTAAAAGCTGTAAAAACTGATCGCAATAAAAAAATAGACCAATTTTTGTTATTTATAAAGAGTTATTTTCCACGCTGCTTTAATTTAATAAAAGCTATTCGAGAGTTTCCGACAGGCTGTTAAAGCCAAAGCCTTTGGCAAAAGACCTCGCGGCAACGCGCTGCGGCAACAAAACAACTGACATCCCCCGGCGCTGCCTGGTTGATGACGTTTTTTTTTTGCCCGATATTGAACAGGAAATTTCGGAAGCACGTTCTGTATTCTCAATGGACGGAAGTGTGTGTTCTCGTCTGCTTATAGGATGTTTTAATAATTTTATGTTCTATAATCGCCACTATAATATGCTTTATTAGGCCCGGTTTCCAGCAAAGCGGAGCTGTGTTCGAGTAACCAACCAGATTTCGTGATTTTGACATCTCCGAAACTAAGGGGAAATGAGATGTCGAAAGGACGCAATTCTGATTGGTTACTCAAACACAGCTCCGCTCCGCTCCGCTTTGGTGGAAACCGGGCCAAGGTATTGCACTTATGTTCTTGAATTACCTACATTTTGTGATTATCATAATGTAACATTCCTAATGATAAAAAAAATCGGCCAAGTGCGAGTCAAACTTTCTAAACCCTTTTTAAATAAAAATAAAAACTACTTTTAATTTTGTATGATTGCAGTTGAAACTTTCAGTCTAGATTTTCAATTTTCTTCATGACGGGATTTTCGTCACGAAAAAAAAACATTTTTTTTTGTTTTTTTTCGTCTGCGCAATATCCTTCGAAACGAGACTTTGTTTAAAAAAACAAAGATTTTTGGACCTATTTCATAACTCTATATTATAAATACGGTGTCGTGTGATGCATCGAAGATAATACCATCTATGTGACGTCACGAAAAAACCAATATGGCGGAATTGTCACAAAAGAACACGCAAATAAAGCACGACACACTCTGTATCTAATTTAGTACCCAATCAATGGACAGACGGAACCAGCGACAGAGTTCACAGCAAATAACGGCGGTAACAAAACAACCAGCGCCACCCGGCGCCGCTTGCGGTTACGTGCGTGGACTAGAACCTTTTTATTAGCTCGAGTTTTACCATTTTTAAAGCGGCTATAGTATCGGAGCTAGCGAGGAAATCGATCACTGAATGTATTGTTTAACTCATTTTCTTTATTTTACAAACATTTCACAGATGGTGAAATAAACTTGTCTACAAATCCGTAATTTTTAAAGTATAATGAATAATTCATTTGAAAATAGATGTTTTTAGCTTATCAATCAATTGTTAAATGTTTCTAGTCAAGATGAATCTAATGTGCAACTGAAGAAGTTATACCTTTATGGTAGTTACTGTTAGTATACTATTGTAACTAAATTGAAAAAAAAATGTTTTCTATCCCAATCAATTATTACATGTTGCAAGTCAAGATACCTATATCAAACGTGTTACCTAATACGTTATTATAATATAGAAATGGGAATGTTGAATGATATTCTTTCATTCTCATATATAAAATCCTTGTACCACAGTATTTGTAACAATTAATATCCTCCGAAACAGCTTGACTTATTTTTATGATTTTTTGTCTATACTTGTTATTCAGTGGGTCTGAGAAATCGTATAGGAAGTAAATTATTTTTTAATACAGTTGCTCAAAAAGTGGCGTATTGCAGGGACGTATAGCGTTCGGGATGTGGGCTATTACATACTCGTGCTTTTTTTTTACCTTTCCCGAACTCGTGCGTTATCTTTCCCAACTGTCAAAATAATGTCTATTAAAAAGAAAAACCAACCATGAAGGTTTTACTAAAAAAATTCATAGAAGTTTTTATGATTCATGCAAATACGTATATTTCTAAAAAGAAGCTACTAATTTGTTTCAATATCAGATTTGATTGAATGAGTTTGGTTAGGTTTCATTTCATCTCATTAAATTTCATTTTCATTTCATATTAATAAAAAAAATTCTACTGAAGACTTGGCTGTATGGGCATAGTTCCCTTTGCGTACCAGAATATTATTTAGTCTATGACCAATTTTTTTTTAATTTTTTTTTTAAATCACCAGAATGGGTGAAGAAAAAAAAAACTGCTTATATTCTACGGTTGACGCCATTTTTCAGAAATTTTCTTTGCGAGTTTAGTTGTTTGTTGCACAAAATGCTTCGGAGAACATTTTACCGGAAAAGTCAAAAAGTCGCTACATATCTACATACGACGAATTTATTGCGTGGAGAGATGAGAAAAAAGCAAATAGTTTTTCAGAAAATGTTAAGTTAGTTGAGTTTATTGTGTTTTTATTATTTTATTAAATTGCTTCATTTTTTCGCAACTGTATTAAAAATAATCGTTCAGTACACGTGCGGAACCGTCATTGCAACTTGTTCCGACTGTCAACCCTCGCTTTCGGCTGCGCCTCGGCTCGGGTAGACATTTGTCGGAACTCTTTGCAATAACAGCCTTTCCGCACTTGTAATGAAACATACTATTTCATGTTACTGAGTTAGAAATAATTAACATGGATACAAACTACAAAACAACGATTGCCGGGTCCGAAGATGTTAGCTGTGAATTCCAACGTATCTATCTCTAGAAATATCGTTTACCAGCTCTTATATCAAAAGCGGTTATAACTCTATCAATAAACGCGCTTTCAGCTTTCAAAGGTGCAGACAAATGTACACCCGTCCACACTCACCCACACCTGTGTTCACTCATCCTTATATACGTACTGCTATAGAGTTGCAATCAGCTTGAAGATTTTTTTGCTGCCGTGTGTACACCAGAAGATATTGAAGCTACCGACACCGGTGACCTAGTTGCAGTCTATTTCAGAACGCGTAGGTATCAGGATTTCTGCGATGCTTCTTCGCTTTTGCCAATAAAGCGGAGACACGAGTAGACACACGGGGGAATTGCCGGAATCCGAGGCGTGAGTATGAAAAAATACCTGTGCGCACCGGCCGTATATTTTTCTCATAAAAATGCCATGATAGTTTCGGTATTTTCAATCGAGTAAAGTGTATTTTTATAAGCTTTACAATATCGCCTTCGCTTAGATGTTGGTATTTTTAGATGGAATCGTAAGTGGCTTTGGACCCTTAAGGGTGCTCTTTTTGCTTCTCCATGCAAACATTATTAGTAGTACGCATATATTTGTATTTGTTGCAGTAATAAATCTAACACGAAGTCAAATATCGACTCATAATATAGGTAAGTACATTCTGCCTGTCTGGAATTGCGTCATTGTTTGGTTTCAGACCTCAGTGCGGTAATACAAGTTTGTAAATTTTCGATTCGATTCCGATTTCATTTTCTACAAACAATCAATTGGTATTAGAAAACGAATCACAATATCGAATTCTTCGCATTACTGTATCTCGTACTATAGCCCTGCTGCAGCCTTATGACTTATCATAGAAAAAATAATGAGAATGACATTTGTCGACTTCGATAAGTCACGCAATCAATTTGTCGATATTATCGTTCCACATAGTTATGGAATGAGCAATCAACATGTTCCTATGGGGATGGTAGATAACTCGTATGGCTAAGTGCACTGGTCTAATACGTACCACTAAGACGCAGCGTTAATCGATTAGCGTTCCAGGTTTTTCCGACCGCTTTGTTCGTGCCAATTTCGGGTTTTAACAAATCCCACGGGGGCCATGAATTTTCCGGATTAGGAAAAAGTAACTTAGATTAGAGTTCCCCAAGCAACTGGTGTTTGTTTAATGAAATGTTTTTTATTTATCTATCTTTTTGGAAAATTGCATGATTTATAATCTGTCAAAAAAGTTTGTACTAAAATATTTGAATAAATGGCGGTTCATTACGAAAATTTTGGTCCAGTATTAGTCTAAATCTGTTGAGGAGTTGCATAAAAACTAACAATTTTCCAAATCTATAAAAATTCACATTTGGTGGCAACATGGTAAATTTAAAACAGTGCTTAATAAAAGATAATGCTCAGAATTTTATACGTTTTCGGTTACTCCCCACATATGGATTTCATGGCGAAACCGAATCGAAATTCGAATCGTTTATCGAGCAACTTGTACTAAGACTATCCCCCCAGTTACTTTCACTTACTCGAATAATAATTTTATACTATCCTCGGTCGGGTCTTAAAAGCCCAAAGCCTGAGGAATGTAAAGGCTCTTTTACAGCCCGAGTCACTTTCAATTTCGACTGGGAGAGGTTTATTGTTTAGTTTGGACGTGATGAAAATTCAGCGATGTTTTACGTATAACCACTGGTATTACGTATGTTTGATTTAATTTATCACTTACTTTACTGGCTTGGTTGGTACTTAGCAGATTTTTTTATCTGATTTAGACTTTAATCAATATCTTCTAAATAAAATCAAATACACTTTATTCCCCATAGGGGCTCCCATTGAACAAACGTGATTTTTTTCTCGTTTTTGAACTTTTTTTTGAACAGGGGTGTTTAGTTTACTTTTTAGCGGTCAGCCCTCAGTGCGCGGGCCGGACTCGCAATTGACCATTTTTTTTCTTTAATAATATTATAGCAAATAAATTACTTTTAGTACTTAGATAAATAAAGGGCTAGCAAAACTTGAAGTAATAGGTATTTTTTTTTGCGAAAAATGAAGGCAATTTTTTTTTATAAAAAACTGATTTATATTCCCAAATCATTTTTAGTTAAAATATCTCAGATAAAAAATTATGAAGTTCTCGTAATGCCACCTGTTATAATATATGTACTTAGTAAAAAAGTTTATTTCAGCAAAAAATAAGCTGAAAGCCGAAGTACATCAGCGCTTTAATCACGTACAAGTACGTTTTACAGCGCGACTCACTTTCAATTTCGGCTGAAAGCGCTTTATTGTAACGTCAAACGTGACAGGAATACACCACCGCTACATGAAATACGAGCAAATGAATACCTACTCCACGCAGTAATCAATGACGAAATATACTAAGCTAGGACGGTAAAAATGTGACGTATGTTGAAGCCAAAAATTTCTTCAATATGTCGCGTCGCGCGTCGTTGGTACCTTTCGACAGCACATATCGCTTCTGGTCGCATACATTAGCGCCATTTTACAGTTTTGTCAAATTAAAAATCCGGCTTCAAGGCGGAGCCTAAAAATGTATGCGTGACGTCAGTAAGTTCTGATTCTTTAATATGTTGAATCAATGGCAATAACGCACTTTTAGTAAATGCTAAGTTTTTTGTCCGTTCTTCTCGGCGAAATACTACTTTCACATGCACATTTTGGGATTCATTTTTATATTAATGATGTATGAAATAACCTTGTTTCGGCCGATTCTACCGATATTTATGGAATTTTTTAACAATTTACAATAATAATATGTGTAGGTACTAGGATGAGAATAGATCTTTGCTGCACGTACCTGTCAGTCACCTAGCCGCCTTTACTTTTATCTTGTCGTGAACACCTAACCCCTAGGGGTTCGCGAACCCCACTTTGAGTACCTAACCCAGAGATAAAGGTTTACCCGGTGTTCTACGAAGCAAACACTACGACCCCTAGAGACGATAATATTATGGTATTTGGCTCACTAAGAAAACTTAAACGACCCGAATTACAGTTTGTATGAAGTTTTGTGTATTGTGTGTATTTATTTACACGGGGTGAAGTTATTAAGGTCTAAAGGAAACTGATGGTAAGAGCCGTTTTGCCTTCATAATTAACTTAAAGGGCGTCTTACGAACTACAACGTATTGTGATGGAATTTACTGTAAGGCCTCTCACAGTAAATTTCATTATATTCCTCAGTTAAAACTGGGGTGGAATGTTGATCCCTCCCTCCATAGACTTACAACCTTAGATGTAATATTTTGTACTTTCAACCATCTCTTTTGGTCGAATGAATCGGTAAACGCGTTAGATTAAGAGTTACAGTGGTCATTGAGACTCATATCTCTGACCAGCTTTGGCCCGTGGCTCCGCCCGCGAGAACTTCGAATTTTCACCGACCCGTGGAAACCATGGACTTTTATGTACGAATCCAGGGAAGAACCACCATAGAACCAGAAAATTGACAAATCAGATAATGAGTCTCGGGATTCATTTCTATAACAAATAGGTACTTAATAGGATTAAATATTAAATAATCAGCTATATGCCTTTTTGCCACCAATATCCGTGTGAACTTGTATACCAATTGTAAATGTTAGCGATAAGTTTTGTTATAAAGTTATCAATAAAAATGTAGAGGCCACTTTATCAAACTGCATTTATTAATGTAATGTAATGTAATGTAAAGTGCTTAAAGTTCAATTAAACCTGCCAGCAGGACTTATATAGCAATAAGTTTACGTTAGCGATAACTTTTGCTGTAAAGTTATCAATAAAAAATTTACAGGTCACTTTATCAAAAAGCCTTACTAGTTTTTAAAGTGCAATAAAACCTAAAGCACTTTACCAGAAATGCACTCGATAAAACTGCAGGAATAGCACATTAATCACTGGAACAAAAAGCCTTTTTTTATTCATAATAATTTATGTCTTTGGAAATATTTTTTTCAATTGTGCGAAAAAATGCTTAAACGCGCCATTTCCATTAACTTCTGCCTCACGAAGTGATTTAGGGTTGCCGCGTTTGAATTATTATCGCCATTTTTAGGGTATGCTCAAGTGGAGATTTATTATTTTGTTGTTATTATTATTTTATCACTCAGACGATTTATTCTCTCATTCGTAATTTCTTCAAGTTTTAAAATAGTGCAACTTAAAAAGAATAAATACAAATTCGTACTTAGAAAGTACTTTCCATAATTGTTCAGAATGAAAGACATTCTAGAAACTGAATAGCCTTAGTATTTTGTAGTGTAATGAGACAGAATGTTTTAATTTCGTCAGGCAATCAAAAGCTCCTGTCCCACTGCCGATGAGAAGCTATAACTATATAGATGATTTTCTCGCTCCAGAAAGGACAAGCGATATAATGAATCCTTGTCCAAGATAAGCCACACTAACTCGAAGAGTTTTCACTTTGTTGCAACGACAAAAATTATGAAAAAAAAAAAACTCATCCAGCTACGCTCCGGAGGCGATCAGTATACTTACGGAATTGGTTTATTTTTGTAATCTTATCTTAATTTAGGCATATCCTAGGCCAAGTACATGAATCGCCTTTTGCACTCACAATGCCTATGAAAACTATTCACCCACAGATTTATAATAGGTCGTCGCTCGCGCTCCGACTAGATAGTGTGTGAATTTGAAATTTGTATGGTGCGTGAAAAACTGTGTCCGACGCCTCGGGTTTGCCAATTTCGGCAAAGTATTTTTTGCCGCACTTTTGAAGTCAAGGGCGGCCTCTATGTATTCGCCCTATACATTGCCACATCGATCTTCGACAACTTGTTTCTAGTAATTTTGTAGGTTAGCTCTCTTATCGCTCAACGTTGGTGCTAAGACGAGTGCCTTAGTTTGACTTCGTGGGTTGGCATCGTTAGCGAAAACACTACATAGTTCTTATACCTACTATTGAAGTTAACCTCTTTGAGGGTATGCCAGTTCTCTGGTTGGTAAGAACCTGAAACAGCTTAAATCAACACTTTACAAAGGTGGCTTTCCTGCCATCTCACAGAAATTATAGTTACATTTTATAATTCATATTTTTCAAATATGAAATTTCGTATATTTAGAATTTATATACCTATTTGTTACTAAAAAATCATTTTTCGATGTAATAGCAATCGTAGGAATAGAGTAGATAATGTTACATGCCTACGTGTGATGACTAGTAAACGGTATAAGCATTCTATGTAGCCTAACTTACTATAGTGGCGCTGTGGATTTTTATTTATTTTTATTTATTTATTTAAATATCTTTATTGCTTAAAATTAGTACATAAAATTACAACGAAATGAAAACAGAGAAACACAAAGGGCGACCTTATCACTAAAGTGATCTCTACCAGGTAACCCACAATTACGGACCTTTGATCTGAAAAACGACGGGGAATCGCAATAAAAATAAAAATTAAATACATAGACTTACAAACTAATACATACATACAAAATTCAATTTTTAATTCAATTCAATTTTTAATTCAATTTTTAAATTCAATTTTTAAATTCAATTTTTGAAATTAGTATTGTATTTTTATTAATATTGAAGCAATATATATACCTTTTTGTGTGTGCTGGGAAATAAATTTTTGAGGCTGCACAGACTGAATACAACTAAATTATATAATAATAATCAGTAGCTCAAACTACACCGAATATCCTATATAGCACATGTGACTCACGTTCCTATACATAAGCCCAAGGTATGGGCGGCATGGCATACAAAGACATTCAATAGCCGTTGCTAGAGGCGCGTTCATAATAACAAGATACAATAAAGAGAAGAATTAAAAATCCTATAAATTAAATGGCGAAACCGGATCGAGATTCGAATCGTTTATTCAACACCTTGTACTAACCCAACTGAATCGAAATAAAAAATACGTATTCCGATTAATTTGTAAAAAAACAGCATCCACGCTGGCGAAACAATACTAGCAACACCATAAAGTATAGGCAAAATTCAGCAAGATTTTTGAAATCCAAAATCAACGTGGGTAAAGAGAAGTCGTAGTGAGAAAATAAAGTATACTTGAGTTAATTAGCACCAATGTGAAGGCGAGCTTATCTGCTACGGAGCGTAGCTATGACGTAGCGACGTAGAATGAACAAATTCTACGGAAAAGCGGCCGCTACGGCAGGTGGGGGTGATGAAATTTATACCCCGCCGCGCCCCCGCCCGCCCTGGTTAACGCGGTTATTTCATTATTAAACTCGATAGTTTTATCGCTTATTTACTTAAAACTCCGCAACTTTGAAAAGGGTTGCAACGGTGTAAGTTTGGACCCGTATACGCGCTGAAACCACACAGAAGGTATATCAGATTAAACTCAGATTGTATAAATAACTAGATGTTTCACTGTTTAGTTTGTCTTTTGGGTATAGTAGCCTAATGCTCGTTTTCACCATTTTAAGAGTCACCTAAGCTCTTAGTTGACAGTTGTTGTAAGTGAAAACTGTCACCTATCGGCTTAGGCGTTTCTTAAAGTGTTGGTAAAAACGAGCATAAGCTACTTAGCTTATGTTAGGAACGACAGCATTAGCAGATCTATGCCTCATCGTCGATAGGTGCTGAAACTGTGATGACTGCTCATACTATAGCTTGTGCAGTTAGAAACCAATAATTGTCAAATGGTTAATGATCGCAAATGTCAAAATGTCGATAATTCTGATTCAGGTATGTGGCTAGAACTGGTGGTTAGCTCTCTACTTACGTGTGAAAGAATATCTCTTTTTAACTTTAGTAGTGAAAATATAAAAATAAAAAAAATAATAATAAGCGAAAGCACGTGACCAATGTAGCGATAATTTTTATACATTTTTTTATTTTTCCACCATTCTTTTTCCCATCTTTTTAGCCAAAGATTTAAAAATCTTTGTTTTAAGCGTTTCGACAAATGCCATATGCCAGTTACGGGTGGCATTCGTAATCACCTATCAACATTTTCGTTTGAACATTGCCGTTCCCTTTTCAGGAGAAAGCGTCGGAGGTGGCAAAAACGAAACATTCATCACGCGAAAACACCGCTAATATATTGTATTTTAAACACAAACATCACCTACTGAAAAACACCGCAAGAATGTTTACAAAAAACTAGTAACTAATAATAAAGTGTCATGCTCAGTCATTTCAAAGATATTTTACGTTTTTACACCCGGTTTTACGCATTATAGCAAATACCTGTGTGTCAGTGACATTTCAGCGAAGTGTCGAAAACGTTTCAAATTTTCTGATGATCTTCGCTAATGAGTCTGGGCAAATACCTGTCTGATGCTTCAGGGAATGTTTTTGTATTATCCCACAAACTTGTATACTAAAGACAGGGCGAACAGCGCGAAAAAATGTCGCCAGTTTATGGGAGTCATTAGTACCAACAGTATAAGGTCACGCGGTAGTTCGGTCAGCGTTTGTTTGCTTGTATGAAGAAGGATTACGTAAAATGTTCGGATCGGCCTATCTTTACTATTTTCATTTATTTTTTAACCGACTTCAAAAAAAAGGAGGAGGTTCTCAATTCGTCGGAATCTTTTTTTTATCCACTACTGAGCCTACGGAATACCTATCTTTCTTTAGAGTATCTTTACACTGTAGACAAATTGTACAGGTTAGTAGGTACTTAACTGCGGTCTCACCTGGTGGTATGATAACTGAAGATGTTTTTGTACTAACTTGGGAGAGTTAAGTAACTTACCCATAATAGTTTCTACACAGCATCGCGCCGGAACTCTAAATTGCTTGGCGGTGAGGTTGATAGAAAGCCACACCCGAAGTCTTCCACGAACTCACCAGATTAGGACTTGAGCCAATTTATAAATTCTAGCCAAATTACATATCATACTTTATACATTGATTTTAGAAATTCCGTTAATTTTTCTGATATCAAAAATACCTCCATCTGTTAATCTGCTGTTTAAGCTAAACTATACTAAACAATTTTTTTCGGTAATTTTATAATAATAGGATTTTGTATTCAAACGATTAACTAATATTCAATCGTGTTACTTGTGTAAATTCTGTTTGTAGAATGCGAATATAAATATTATTTCCTAACGGATACACGGATAAAAACATTTCTTCATTATTTATTCAATACATATAATAAATCTGTAGAGGTCGAATTTCTGTACAAATAAAAAAAATGCTAAAAACGGAGTCAGGGGGATGTAAGAAGTGAAATAGAACTAATTTAAATTTTTTTCAAATTTTTTGTTAACAAACAAGCAGATAAACAGACAAACAGAGATGTTTGTCTGTTTATCTGTTTGTCTGTCTGTTTGTACGGGCTAATCTTTGGAACGGCTGGACCGATTCCAATGAAATTTTGTGTGGTGGTAGCTTATGTCCCTGGTCAACATATAGGATACTTTTCATCCCGGTAAAATAAAAATTTTCCGTGAGATAGTTAAAAAACTGCAATTAATTTAACAGCTTTGTAAACAACAACTAATGAACTTAATTTAGTAAAATTTGTTATGCTGATACCTTATGTTGCCTCTTTAACAAAATATATATATAGTAAAACTTATTAATCCAATCGAGTTCCCGCGGGAAAGAAGACATTACAAAAACAGTTAGCAGGCGTCTTTCAAGCAATGGATTTAAATGAAATTTTATGATCGTACTTTATATGCCCGGTCAACATTTAAGATACTTTTCATCCTGAAAAATTAAAGACCTCCCATGGGATAGTCAAAAAAAACCTATAGCTACTTATCTACGTAGCACAATCAAAAGGACGATTTAAACTGTCGATATTTCGATCCATTGGTACAAGTCACCTGGGTCCTGTGCCACTGGGTCCTCCTCATCGTCCTTTTGATCGTGCAACTAGGTATAACTATACAAGATAACCCGTGCGAAGCAGGAACGGCTTGCTATACAGCAGCGCACCAGAATGCTTAATTACAATATCTGGGCGTTGGTATCCTCTCAGAATAAGATGAGTTTGGTTAGTATAGATATTTTAATCCACGATGACACACCCCACTCTGTCTAACTCCATGCGAGTCGAATAACATAAGCGATTTTGAAAAATTGTGAAAGAAGATTGCACGCTGACAGGAGAGATTGGAAGAAGAGTAGAAGACTCCTTTACGGGTCCATCGAACCCAGGGACCACTCATTTATCTTGGGAAAAATTAAGAAATTCCACGGGAAACATTTTTGTAAAAAAAACGAACTGCACGCGGGCGGAGCCGCGGGCAACAGCTAGTTTTATTTAAATGGCTAAGTGCAACGCGGACTCGGACAGAATGTTCCGTATAGATACCTACAACTGGATAGATAGGTACAAGCACGAGTCGTAAAGTCCTTCATAATTGTCGCGAGTTCGTATTGCTTCTTTATTTTTAACTCATTATAACGGCCAAAGTTTGTTTGTGCGTATGTGTGTCTTAGTGTGTGTTTGTTTGTTACCCCTCTCACCATGACTACTGAGCCGATTTGTTTGAAATTAATTCTAGGATTAGCCCACAGACTACTTATATCCTAGAACATGGTTTAGAACGATATTATACCGAATTGGTTTCCGCGAGATAAACGATATACCGAAATGCACACGGGTAGAAACACGGGTAAAAACTAGTAGTACTTAATTAAAACAATCGTACCTACGTTATAAGATGAGCTCCCTACAATACGTTTATCAACGAGTAAGATTTTATGAGAAAATTGACATTTTACGTAAGACACCTAATATGCTATAAGCTATAGCGATAAGGCTGCCAATTGTAGTCCTAAGTTCATTTGTGGTTTGTAGTTTATTTAAGCTAATGAATTGCGACAAAAAAGCTCAACAGACAATTATTGTTGTCCTGCCTACTTGACGGAACCCTAAAAAGTACAGAAATAATTCGAATACTATAAATTAAATCCTTGCATCTGTGAAATTTTATTTGTGTTCTTATGAAGATAATAAAAAATAAAAATACCTATCAAATGTTCGTTCCTTACTTTTTATGTGTTGAATTTTTTAATAATCTAATAAATAATATACATCATGTACTTAGGTACATACTAAATTACCTGCTTATCCAATTACATAATGTGAGACGCACACTTAAAATAGTAAGAGGAATTTCCCTAATACTCATCAATAAAATAGAACAATTTCAGCGCACAATAATTTTCATGCAACTTAATACTATCCACCTGTAATAATTGGTCCTGAAACGTAACTCACCGCTCATTCATACGCGAACATGTTATCAATATCCTTTCCACAATAATCAATTAGGACACAGTCTTTACACAGCAGGTCCATGAATGGGAGGGGTTAGAACCGCTTTTCCATCAATTTTTCATTAAGGTGCCCGGTAAAAACACGCCCGATTGTCCACTCGATAACATTACACACGGGCTCTACGTCCGACCGTCAGGAGCTCACTGGCAAAACTGGGAGCTGTGAATGCTCTGAACCCGAACTTAACTGAAACGAGATAGATTCCACGAGAGAGAAAGAGACGGAAACGGGTGCAGAGGTGCGCAGAAAAGAATTAGATGTTTATTGTGGGCTACGTGTAATAGGATAACAGAACTGCGTGAGTCTGTTCCGTTGAGAGCTTTTCAGTAGTTTCGAGTGTCAAAAGCTCAGTGTTTTTGTAAACTCCCCCGGTTCATATCATCCTGGTACAATAGCACGTTTACATAATCTTTTCCTCTTCGTTTTGTTTACGTCTTTACAAAAGGAGATTCTCGAAATTCTTTATAATCCTTTCCAAATTTTTGCACCTTGTGCGAGATATTATGTGCCTGATATTTTTACCTAGGTAGACCAAACTGATGCTTTTGGGGATGGATTTGTGTTGATACTAGCTGACCCGGTAAACGTTGTTTTACATACGTACCGAACATATACAGAAAAATGGAAATTTTATAACAATCCGTCGAGCCATTTCGGAGGACTTTGGTAACAAAAATTGACACAAGAATTTTATATCTCTAGATTAGAATTAACTATATTGGTGTAAGTAGGTTCTAAGCAAAGTTTATCTTTTTACGTTTATTTACCCTTTACTTTTCATATAACTTTTAAGGCATAATAATTAAAATCTTAAACATTTTTTTTTCTCGACTGACTATAAAATATGTTTATAAAACGTTATTTTGAAATGCCATTAGACCTAGTTTTTAACCGACTTCAAAAAAGGAGGAGGTTCTCAATTCGTCGGAATCTTTTTTTTTTGAGCGCGGATAAAAAAATCATTTAGGCTCAATGCCGCAATATTCATTACGTAGACAAAACAAAATAAAAGCAAAAACAAGTACCTATTGTCGAGATGTTTTTGCCACGACAAAGGTTTTGAATGTGGCCTACTTTTGTTCGAATTTTGTATAAAGCTCTATAACGGTTCGTTTGATATGTACAGATTGTTTTTCTTTGGTGCGCGATGCGGTGAAAAAGTGCATTCGTTTGAGGACCATTATAGAGAATTCATTGTATGTAGAACAAGCATTTTAGAACATACTATGCAATATGGATTAGTTTTAGGTTTTGTACAGTGTATCCGATATCCACTAAGGATACGTTTACACTGAAGGAGCGGAGCAAACCATGAATCGGCCAATCAGAGATTAACACACTGATGCCAGCGGAGATTTTGGGAAATGTTATTGGCTGATTCACGGTCCACTCCGCTTCAATAGAAAGGCACCCAAAGCGCTAATTTAGCTTACCTACAATACAACTGTCATATATAAAAACGGCCCCATAAATCAATATTTTGCTATATCGAAGTGGCAACTTATTAATAATTTTTTTTCAGACACGCAGGTAGCAACTCCAAAAGGGATTTAATTGATAGAAATAGGTAAATTTTTTCACTAGGTATAGAAAACAGTGTTTTTATAACCTGCAATTTGTAAAAGGGCTGATATTTCAATTACCAGTAACCAACGATATACCAGTAACTTATGACTTTTTGACAGATTTTGTGTGGCACATCCATAAAAAATCTGTAAAAACAAAGGTAATAAAAATCGCCGAAATCTATTTTGTATATTTACATAAGTTCAGGCTACTTATCTTGTTAACTTTGATATTACTACAAAACTGGTGAAGGTTTTAGGTTTTTGTGTAGTGGCACTAGTGGAAAAACTTTTCCTCGAACTAACTCTGGCTTTAATATAATATTATTTCCTCTTTATATAGTATTTTTCCTCTAATAGGTCTAAACATTTGTCGTATAAACCTTACATTTACTTTCTATTTCTACTCTTACCTATATGTATTATACTAGCTAGCTATAACATAACTACATTAATACAAAACGTGACCCACGCTGCATTCTTTGTCAATCCCGGAGCCTCCCAATATGCCAGGAGGGTGGCTACAGAGGGGCTTTTAGCTAGAACAAATCCCACATTACACAATTTCTTCCCCGGAAGATGGGACGCACCTTAAGGAGATTTTCCCTCGTTAAAAAAGTATTAAAAGTAATTGCATCTAGAGGAATAAGTACAAAGATCTTTTTTTAGTCTAATTAAATTGATATTAAAAGTTGTTTGCAACTCATTTACGCCGCAACTTTTGGAATGGAGGTAACATATACTTGTGGATTAATAAATAATATATAGATCGTTTAAATTAAGATTAACAAATTAACGACCCTCTAAGTGTTTTCGCTGAGACTTTGAAACAATAGTGCAGTGGAGGGGCATTCATTTTTAAATTCGACGATGTCTATAGAGTATACATTATTATAATTAATATCAAAACAGGTAGCCGCGAAGAAGGTAAATTAATTTCGAATTCTAAAAGCATTTGGACCGTTCGTTTCGCACTTTCTTGCTTTGTCCTTCGTATTTTTATTGTTTCTCCCATTGATTGGTAGACGAGGGCTCCGAACAATGTAATTCTTATTCGCGATGTTATACAATGGCTTGTTTTATTTATTTGAGGCGGTGTAGTCGGAGAATTTTGAAGATCTGTTTCTGGAGACTATTAGGACAGATGTTTTATCCAAAGAAACGCGTGTTACTGGTAAAAATAAATATTTAAATAGGTATATGTCATGATATAAAAATCTATAGTTTTGTCATGCCATTATAACGTGTATTTCGAACACTATTCCCGAGTTGTTGTTAGAATTAAATTGAAACTTAAACTAAGCATCTGTTAAATATTTGAAGTTTTTTACAGTGTCGGAAATTGTGTTTGAGTTATCTGTGGAAATACCCAAAGTGCCTGCAGACTTTTGCAAAAACAAAAGAAAATTATGAAAAAAAATTACTGCACAGTGTTTTTGAATGCCAAGAAAATAAATTACCAAATAAACTTGGCACTGGTGCTTTTGAAAAAAATTCAACTACATTTTTCACTGGAGTAATACCTACGTGCTTAATTTATTTCAGTGTAACATAGATAAAATATTTTGTTTACTAGATTCGGATCCTAGCTATTTACACACTATTGTTTCACAGAAAATTCGCACTTGCACAAATATTTACGTCAGTGTGGACAAAGGCTAGGAACGAGTTGGAATGTTACAGACAAAATGATTAATTAGGCAATATATGAATTAACTAGTTGAATTGAAAGAAAATAAAAATTGCGATATTTTAAATTAAAAGTGTATAGACACAAGAGGTCTGGTTTTTTTAACTTCATTTAATTAATAAAATTAATAACTGTTATTTTCGATTATTTATAATAATTGATAAGCTCGTTTATATTTTCGATTTAATTTTTTAAGGCACAGAATCCTGAACATTGTACAATTTCAACCACTGTCAGCTAGTTCAGCCAATCAACTTATTACACTTACGACGAACATGTATATTTTGTCACAATCAGTCGTGAAGGACCGAACTAGTACAGGAGGTTGATTTTCGTAAATAAATTGTAGAGATCGTCTAATTTTAAAATGATCGCTACTCCACGCCATTGCGCTTTAAAGCGTAACGTAAAACACGTATACGCTTAAACACATGCAGGGGAGTTCCTTTTTAGATTAAAAGATCTATAGAGTGTACATTCACTCAAATAGCAACGGATAAATCGGTGCCTTCGCAGCGCAAGCGATGCAATCATCAACCTATCAGTGCAGACACGGCTCGACCGATGCACGCATCTTACCAATGCCAAGAGGTAACTTCATCGTTGATACGACATAAGTATTTTTACAGAATCGAACAGCAGTAGAACACGTGCGTCAGCTAAAACTATAATGTGTGATGTCTGGACAGTTTTTACATTTTCCAATTTCATAACAAGGCGCAACATATAGTAACATTACATACAACTCCTTTGTTCTTTGAATAACAAGTGCGCGTGGAATTTTTCATGCAAATCACTCGCTGGCTCGCATCACTCCTATGCGTTTTGATCAAATGCATTCTTCAAAAACATTGTTATGTACATATTATTTTTGGGTCTTCGACAAAACTGTGATTCAATCATTATGAAAATTCTTGATTCGAATCTCGTTTAACCAATTAATGTGAATGTTATTCCCTACGATTGACTGTAAATATTGATAGATCATCATTATGTCATGATTTTTCAGAGTTCAGCAGTTGTTGCCATACCTACGGCTTATCTATTCCATTTCCAAAATTTGGTTTTGGTACACTTACGGAGCAAAATTCAAAAATTGACATTTCCGATCGCAAAATAGATCACGTGACTACCGCGCAGAACACTGTCATTTTCATACTTTTTTTAGTAAGTGATCACCTATCACTTAATGGCACATTGGTGCGCACTTGGATCCAAGTAGATCATAGATTCGATTCTCGCACGGGCCTCTTTGGAATTTTTATAAACAAAGTTAGCCTACATTTCAAAAAGGCAAATTGTACTTAGTTAAGGCATTCAAGAGAAACAAACTAACTGGTTTTACCCGTTAGTTAAGTTAGCTAGTTTGTGTGATAACTGATAAAAGTAGCTAACTGACCCTTTTTGTCAAACGGTCGCGGCCTTTTTCTCAAATGAAAGGTCATCTTTTCTGCGGCTGAAAAGCGTTAAATTACCCACGTGATTCACGTATTTAAGTATTTACTGGGCGATAAACCCGCTCTCACACGCCAATGAGCGCGTAAACAGTTACACTGTGACATTAGCACCAGGGCCGTAGCTAGAGAATGCTCTACACGTGCCTTTACGGTCTACGCACGAAAATTAATGCTTTTGCCTTCCAAAACACACTTATTATATTATTATAATTAAATTATAATCCATTCTGTATAAGTACTTAGCACTATTGCAGGCAGGCACAGATGATGAATACCGCATATTTAGTAGTTGTTGCCGCCAAAAAAACAAATACTAAAAAACAGAATAAAATAAATATTTAAAAAAGTCTCCATATTTATATATATCACAACAGATGTGATCTAGGTCACAATAGAAATAGTGGACTCTAAGTAAAATAGAAAAAACTAAGGACAGTTATTTGACTGCAACTTAGACTTAAAAAAATAATCATTAATAGGAAATTTGTTACAATAATATTACTAATTAGCTCATAAGCTAGATTGTCGTACTCGTACATAATATAGTAACCATTTGGCAATGGTACTTTATAATAGGGGAAAAAATGTGATTTTATCCCCGTTTTTACCCTTGGTACTCTTCCTGAGCAAGTCTAACTTTTACAGTTTTTTATGTTCCGTTGTTGGTCTCTTCTCAGAATAGAAGGGGGTTAGCCATAACTCACCATACTGGCCAATCCAAGTAAGGGGTTGATGGGGTGCACTATATTTTCCACACCACTTAGTCAAGTCCAGGATCCGAACCGACCCCATAACGAGAGTCAGAGGTCTGAAGCTGTACTATTTTCAATAAGAATCGGTATTAAAAATTGCAAAAGATTTTCAAATATTATTGGCGACAAGTTTTACTGAAACTTACTGAAAGTACTATCAGCACCTAAATAGACATAAAGTCACAACAAGGAAGGCAAAAAAACGAAATGAGCTAAATCACAAGCTGCAATAAATTTTATTGTTAAACTTATTAGAGCAACTAAAGCTGCTGAATTAAAATATAAGGAACCTAAACTAATTAACGCGTGGAATGGTGCCAAGAATGGGTGCATTCCCGCCCTAAATTTCAGTCCGCATTCTTTGCGTGACAAATGGGGCTTTGTCTAGTGCAATTCCGACATTATATTAATATTAATTGTTGTGCAAACAAGTACGTATACTGAAATAGGGATGCACAGGATAAGCAATACTATACTTGACGCATGATTTACTCAAGTTTCACTTATATCGGAAGGATGGTTCAGAAATGCATGGGAAATTACAGAAAAATAACCAAAAAAGGAGAAAAGGCAATGATTACTGAAAAAACCTGTTAAATGAGATCATCGTTGTGGATTATTTAGATGCATTATGAAAATAACAGGGAACTACTTATAATTTGATATACAAGTAAGTAATTTTTGTTTATTAGACAAAATTAGTTTTAAATAATTTTAACCTTAAAAATATCTGACTTAGAGGTAAGTCTCAGTTTTAGGGCAAATTGTTTTATTTTATATTTTAGCTGTTGAACTTAAATTAAAATTATTTGCTAAGTTTTTTGTAAATTTTCTCGAATTGTTTAATATTATTTGGTATTAACTCAGTCTCTTAAAAATCTTACAATTGCTGGATCCGTCCCTGAATCGATTACATAAAATTTTATTCGAACGATTATCGTCGATCGAATGCGAACCGGACTGAATAAAATAATCCCCGTCTCTTAGCCTATTTATTTTATGCATTCCAAGCGACTGATTTTTCAGTCCAAGTTAATTTACAGTCCATTATATTAATTCCGGGTTCGGGATGAGTGACTTCGTCGCCTTTTGTTGTAAAATTGAATTTCTTTTATTTAAGTTTCAGATTTCGACGTGGTATTGCTTTTCAGTCGGATATTTATATTTTTAAGGCGTCCTTTCCTAGCATAAAGATTTGCCGTGTCGTGCCCGTCTGACTTTTTTTATTGATAAGTTTGCCCTTGACTACAACCATTTCTGATGGACAGAAATGATGAGGTCTGGAATGAAGCGCGCTTGCCTAAGAGCTGGAAAGGTGTTCCACGCGTTAGCGGTGCGCAGAACGGGGAAGAAAAACGTTTCCATTGAGTTCGCTGGACATCAACCAAAAAAGAATGCCTCATGCCACTTCTCTCCGCGTCTTGCGGGTCTGCGGTAGAAAGGTGAAGGAGGTACTAGTTTGTGGAGTGTGGACTACCATGTAATTCTATCGCTACACGTTGTACGATCGAGTGAGTGGGATGGAAGTGATAAATGAAGCTAACACGCCCGTTTAAAAATGAATATAAACTTTATTTACCTGGAAACTGAGTTTAAAATAGCAGCCTCCCCTCAAGTATCGGTACGAAAAGAAGAACATTAAGTTTTTTTATAGAGCTTAAACGCTACACGTTGCTTTAACATGGCTTATCTGCCAATTGAATGAGCATTAAAGCTCTAAAAACTAACAAAGCATCTCAGGCGTAGCTCACGTAAGTTAAAGTTAATGCGCCAACCCGAATTAAAACGCACTTATATCCCGTTCGGTAAAACCGCCACATCGACCGCAAGCTGATGTGATTTTAATCGCAAATTCATAAAAGCGAGCCGCGTTTTTTTTTCTGGAAACGTGTCAGAAATATACGAATTTTAATTTGTGACGATTAAAACCGTGCGAAATCCACCGGTTCGGGCGTTTATTTCGTTGATTTGCCTCGTTGGTAGGTTTTGCTCTGTGATTTTCGGATTAAATGACCTCGGTAAATTTCGATATTATTACTATCGGAATCACAATTGCTTTATACACTGGCAATACTGTAGCTTTTGCTCGTGATGTTTGGTAATTCACGTATTTTACATTCACGTTAGTATTTTGGCACATGTAATGGTAGTTATTATTTCTGTCGTACCATCGGATTATGAGAGAAATAGTTAGTGCACTCACTTGTGGACTATAATTATGTGTCCAGCGCTGATGGAATATCTCTGTTGAGATTGTCCGCCGTGGCCGCATCGGTCTGGAAGATATTACTATAAGTAGATATCAACTATAGAAAATGAACTGTTGGGTTATTCTTCTAATAATATCATCTGAAGACCTCCCTGGCGCAATGGGAGTTGGTGGTCGCGGGTTCGATACCCGCCACGGGCCACTTTGGAATTCTATCATTTCTAAATTGGCTCAGGTCTGGTCTGGTGAGGAGGCTTCGGCCGTAGCTAGTTACCACCCTACCAACAAAGACGCGCCGCCAACCGATTTAGCGTTCCGGTGCGATGCTGTGTAGAAACCGTTGGGAGTGACTTTACTTACCCCTTCCAAGTTAGTACGTTAACATCTTCGGCTGCATCATCACTTACCATTAGGTGAGATCGCAGTACCAAAAACACATCGGCTGCATCATCACTTACCATTAGGTGAGATCGCAGTACCAAAAACACAGTAAAAAAACAACACTTTTTTTAATCAGTTACGTAGTGCTTATACGGGACTTTTGATGTACGAATGTGGCTCGTTCTTGATCAAAATAACACCTCAATAATAGGGCAAATAACACGTAAAGCGTTTTACAAAACTCGCGTTGTCCTAGACCTCACTAGTCTGGGACGAAGTGTAAAAGCTATTATTATGTCTCGGTTCACAGACGAAAACTATTAAAAAACTATCAAATTGGTATTTCAAGTTAATACTGAGAAAAATTCTGAACTATGTTAGAGCAATAGAGTGTAAGAACAAAATAATTTGCTTAATAAAAATAGTGAGGTTTCAGTTTTAATGTCTTGAGGGAAGCGTTTGTTTTTAACCGCCGCAAGAAGAGGGTGTTATAAGTTTGATGTCTATGTCTGTCTGTCTGTGGCATCTTAACTCTCAAACGCATGAACCGATTTCGATGCGATTTTTTTCATTTGAAAGCCAGTTTTCTTGCGGTAGTTCTTAGCTAAGTTTGGTTAACATCGGCCCATCCATGGAAGATGTTTATGTTAGTCCAGTGTGATACGGGCGTTCCCGCAAATACGATTCATGAAGAAGGGCTCCGGATGGGTCCGAAACTGGTCGGGCAGAGAGACACCCAGCCGTGCTATTCTGCAAAACAGCGACGAGCGTACATCTATGCATCTATGAATTTGTCAGTTGTAATAGAGAACAATTATGCATGCCATATTCGGGTTGGCAGCTGTCTGGCAGCTATTTCATTTTGTAGAATAGCACATATAAAGTTCCCAATACAAAGTTATTCCTTGGTCTGTGGTTATTCCTATAGATTTTATTAATACGTCTCAAAATAACGCGCCGGGCGGTAATTGAATCCACCACTTACCCGCAATTGCGATTATTATTTGATAAGTACTTACTCGTATTCTAATCAGTTTTTAAGCCAGAACTGGGGCCAGAACGTGACCTTATAATTTTGGTCGAGTTCCGTAATACCAAAAATTATGAATGAAAACTTTCTTGTTACTTTCTTTATTAACTGCTGTTTATAGCGCTCTTAATGCATTCTGAGCGACAAATACTAAGGTATAAATATAATACCTTGTTAGTTTGTTTCATATAGTGTTAATTCCCCAACACTAAACTCATAAACATGCACTATTGTTCATCTCACGGTACAACAAGGGAATTTCCCAGCGGAGACTGCTCGCCTCGCTGCAATATCACAACAAAAATAAAACGTTTTTACTATTTATATACATAACAGTTAATTCGTTAAAGAAATAGCATCTCTACATATTCAGCTACATCACTGTACATCTGTAAGTATGAAGTAGAAATCGCTATGTAGCGATAAGGCTGAAAATTTTGGGGTGTGCAATAAAGAGTTTATCTATCTATCTATCTATGAATAAAAAAATTTTAAGTGTAGATACCATGGGCGTAGTCAGGATTAAGTTTCGGGGGGACGGGGGGTTCAAGAAAGTATGAATATTTGAAGAACATTTATTACATTAATTTGAAAAGAAATGTGAGAAATTACAGCAATCTGACATTTATAGGTCGTAAGGTAATTTTTTATATCCCTAAATGACAAAACAACGTTTGCCGGTCTGCTAGTATTAAGTGTTTACCTTCAAATATAATATTCTGCATATTTCCGGGGGGTTTGAACCCCCTAAACCCCCCGCTGGCTACGCCCATGTTAGGTACGCTCTAAACTATCTCTTTACATTTATATCTCTTAACATCGGGCCAAGGTGCTGGCCAATATATAGAGCCCTGGAACCTAGAGTCGAAATGCAGTTAGCAACTATAATACTTTTATACACTTGTGCATAAAATGCAGTTTTATACACGTAGCATTAAGAACAACTTCACGAGCATGAGGAGTGAAAATTGTATTACAATTTATATTTTACGATGTCGATGGCACTAAATTATTTTGCTATAGGTACTCACAATACAGTGATAATGACTTAACTAACATATTATCCGATACACTAGATATAGAAAAATATATTTGCATTCATATTTACATTAAAATGTCATTCATAAATCTCAACAGTTTGACCACCCATCCAGTTAAAGCAACCCAGTGTCACATAACCATGATTCACTTTACACGATAAGTCACATTTCACAAATGTATAGGTAAGGTCCACACTCAATATGTGACTGCAAAGAATTAAATCGCTGTGACTGTATAGTGACGAAGCTGAAGCAGGCCTCATCACCTCTAATGGGCTGAATTTCATAAGCCCTAATTAATATTCAAGTAAAATTTCACGAACAATTGAAACTCGACGCTTGTAATGGAATAATTTATTCCAAAGCATAAGATCCCTTGTGCAGTGTCTCCGATTTGAATCGAGCAGCAGCTATACATTATATCCAAGAGATTACCTACTTGGTTGGTAGCCACCGATAAGAAAACTCGGGTTATGGGCATCCGAATAATTTACGTAAATAACAGTAGCGCCATCTGTCAACATTCTATAAGGTGGTTGCTATAAGCAAACTACATTGAGTCCTTACTGCTGGTGTCAAAACAACCATTTTTGGCACGGCTAAACTGGCGCCATTTTCGCGCCATCCGCCCTGTCTTGGGTACATGTCTATTGCGTAGAAATATTATTTCTCTCTACTATTGTCGCTCTCTTTTCTCTTTCTAATCCATATTGATAGACAGAGAAAAGGCATAGACAAAAGAAGATAGGATTATCTCTACGTCCGAATGCTGCATAGGCAGATTTGACGCAGTGCACAAGAGCTCTTAGCAGCCTAAATTATAATTTTAATTATATCTTTGTTCGTTGTTCCGAATGACAAGGCCAACTTGATCTTTCTTTGAGATACTTTTTCCCCCTCATTTTAACAAGGCGAGTGGGCGGAACACAAATTGGTAAAGCACGGCTCGCACTTGACCGATTTCTTTTTAATCAAACGTCAATATAATTGAAGCATACTACACTAGACAGACCTTGATCTAGCATAACGTTTTTTGATTGCAAAAAATTATGAGATACTAGCAAACCCGGCGAACTCCGTTTCGCCACCAGATGGCTTCGTTTTATGTAACATTTTTTATTTATTTTTTTTAATTTTTCCTTAATTTTCTTTGCTATAAACCTCACGGAGCCCGTGGCCTTTCCCACGAATGCAAAATCGTGGAAATAGGTTCGTGCGTTCTGGAGTTATAGCGTCAGGAAGGAAAACCCGACTTATTTTTATATAGTAGACTAGCGGACGCCCGCGGCTTCGCTCACGTTGAACCTCTGCTTTACAACCTCAGGCGTTTAATTTCCAAAATTCCTATCGTAACTGCTATTTATTTTAATTTTTACGACAAATACTTTATTTGTTCTTGCTGCTATAGTCACTTATAGATTTTGAAAATACGAGATCGTACAAAAGTTCAATTAGGGTTCCGTACCTAAAGAGTCATATAAGAGGTTTTTGTCTTACTGCATGTAGGTGTCGATAACATGCCCGCTTGGGAGCTTGGTTTTGTGCTTGAGCTTTCTTGTTAATTATGATCTTCCTTAAAATGGCGCCCGCTTCTATTCAATATTATTTAAAAGCGTAACTTTTCGATATAGTATAGGTATTAATAAATATCTAATTATTGTCACCCAACAAGTAACACAAAAATTGGTGGAGGATACCCGGTACCCACCTTTATAAAGCAAATAATACAATCCTACACGAGATATATCATTTACCCATCGTCGGTATAAGTTTCTAAGAAATACAGATAGAGCACCCTGTAGTTTACCCTCAACGAAACCACAGCCTCGACAGTTCTCAAAAGCAACGTATGTTTATACAGGCTGCTTCAAAGAGGATTGTTCCTACTAATTATCAAATTATATAGCGAACCGACTTGACTCACTTCAACTGAGCCAAGGCTGAAACTATCTCCTGAACAAACACAGACAGAGTAAACAAGAGTCGATTTATTCAATTAACGTTGCCGATTGAACTACACGCCTACGAGAAGACTTCGTTCTGATTTTCTAACGCACGAGATATGTGATAGACAATTATTCAACAAAATTAAAATTAAATATTGCATGGCCTAGTTAATCAACTATGAGCTTGTTTTCACGTTATAAATATAGTTAGTTGAACATTAATATGCGAATGCTTAGTTCCCTAATCTCTCAGTAATCGAACAATTAGATCAACGTGAATTTTAATGGATATTATATTAACCTCATATCCTGATATATGCACGCATATATCAGGATATGAGGTATATCTTGGGATCAATGGCTAGGAAAATCCACGATGAAAAGTAATTTCTAAAGTATAAATTTTTCGTGTGACAGTGTTTGTAACAACACTTTTTCGAATCGGTTTGAAAGATTACAATGTATTAATTTGCTAAGGAATACTTATTTGGTAGGTTAATAAGCTGATGTAAATTATTTTTCATAGATTTGCCAGCACATACGAGTATAAGAATTTGTTTCGACCCAGTGGTCTGATTCAGTTGATAGAGACATGCAGTTTGCTTCTCCCCCTTGAGTAAAAGAGATCGCATCAGTTTTTGTTGCCAAGCAACCGATGCGATCGGCTCCCTGAGGTGTTCATTTAGTTGAAACGTATGGGTTACATCCTAACATCCCTATTACGATGTTATCCTTGTAATAAACTGCGGGGGTGGGTAATAACAGACTGTCAGAAGCAATACTTGGCTAGTATTTGGCGTGTTTTATTATTACTGCGACAAATAGGGAAGTCAGGAAGATTTCATACCTATTTACCAAGCCTATTTACAAGAGGATAACGCTCCCTAATCAATTAGTAGTTTCTTCCAGTTATAATAGTAAACAAGCTAGATAAAAGTTCTTTATTTCTTTAACGTATCTGATTAACCGCTGTTCTTCAAGCCTCGGTGTTCCCTGCAATGAGTGAGCCAAATACGATCTGGATGTCTTCAAGAGAAAAATGAATAGACATTTTCTTCTTGCGCAAGATAAATAAATATAATAATATATTGAATCTACTATGATTAGAAAGCATATTGAAATTAATTTCCAAGACTAGGTACCTATTAATAAGGTCATAAACTTTTTTACTTTTTAATTTTCACAAAGAAAATTACATACAGATTTTTCCTGGCCACACCGAATTTCCTTTGGATTTTTAAACAAAAAAACAAAGTAACAAGCTAAAATAGTAAAACCTACTAATGCATATATATTTTATAGTTGTATCTTTCCAAATTAAAACCTTGAAAAAAAAAAACAACCGAAACAAATCTGTCGCAACTCCCATGGCACTCAGCATAATAACGCCCACTAAATAATTCACAAATAGGTAAGCAGCCGGCTCCCAATGCATTTTACACGAAGCCCTTTGTTCGGTGCGGGCGCGTGACCGGCATACCCTGGGACATTGTGATTACAAACAATCAATACATTTTTTCACGTACATTTTTTTCCTTTTATTCGCTTTGGAGGCTTGGGACCATTGATTAAACAAATTAAAGGGTCAGCACTTACTGACGACACGCATACATTTTTAAGGCTCCACCCTGAAGCCGGATTTTTAATTTGTCAAAACTGTAAAATGGCGCTAATGTATGCGACCGGCAGTGGTATGTGCTGTCAGCGGTACCGAAATGTATGAAGCGCGACGCCATATTTGAGAATTTTTGGCTTCAACATACGAGTACGTCACATCTTTCCGTCCGCTTAGCGTTGCGTATTTCGTCATTGCTTGGGACTCGCGAGCGGCCTGGGTGTAATATTGGCAATATTGTAAAGAGTAAGGGCTAAGGCTTTTTTTTACACTATACAAGTTAGTACTTGACTGTAATCTCACATGATGGTAAGTGATGATGCAGCCGAAGATGTTAACGTACTTACTTGGAAGGGGTAAGTAAACCCAGCGGTTTCTACACAGCATCGCACCGACGTTAAATCGCTTGACGGTACGTCTTTGCTGAGGCAGACCTGAGACCAGACCTGTGCCAATTTAGAAATTATAAAATTTTGAAGTGGGCCCCGTGGCGGGAATCGAACCCGCGACCTACCACTCGAATACGAGCGCGCGTCCCCTGCGCCGTGGAGTTCGTCAACCTTTAAGATGCACGATGTGCTATAACCATGTGTTTTTTTATACGAAAGAATGAAGATAGTAGCAAGACGGTAGCAAGCCACGAAGTATCTTGAAATGAAATGAAATGAAATGAAATGACGTCCACTGCTGGACATAGGCCTCCTGAAATGACCGTACAATACAAAGATCTTGTGCCATCTGATTCTGAAGCCAGTAGGTAACTTCTCGCGACTCTATATGTCGTCCGTCCACCTAGTGGGCTTCCTACCAACACTGCGTATTCGGATGTGTGGCCATGTGACAGTTGTCTGCGCGGAAGTCACGTGATTTATTTTGCGTTTGTAGTCATTTCCATAGATTGAAAAAAAAAGACGAAACAGAGTAGAGTAGTAGTAGATTCGACTGCCTTTCTACGTTTATTATGGTAAGGAGTTCAGTCGTTATCTAATAAAAACACTTTCCCCGTAATAAACTAAATCAACCCCTAAAACTTCGGTTTTCGAGAAACAATATTCGTGTTATCTGATAATAATCCGCACGCCCTGCTTGCCGGCACGATAGATATCAGTTACCAACTTTATTCGAAGTCGTTTTGTAAACATGGATACTAAAATATTAAGATATTCGTGACTTAGAACACTTACGGCAAACGTATTCTACTTAACTTACGCAGTGATAGTACGAGTCGAGTAATTTTTAGAGCTTTATGCAAAGTTAGATTAAGGCCTTACATTGAAAAAAACTCATTTCAGTTTTTATGAGTACTTCAGAAAAAGGGGGCGTGGCTTCAATATAGCACGCCGTTTGGCAATATGCGGCGAATTTCGGTACTTTTACGTACGAACACTAGCACAACGGCAGAAAGCGGTATTAATACGTAAAAAAAACTATCACTAATGCCTATAGATGGCGCGGAAAGAATACAATACTTTAAAAGTAGGTACGTGATTGAAGTTTAAGCTGATTGTGCAAATAATAATAAATTTGGTAGGTATATAGATATAATTTCACTCCACGAAGACGAATCGAATAAACATAAGCGATTTTGACAGACCGGGGCGCGTCGTAGGTACCTACTGATTTCCTTATTTTTAGGGTTCCATACCAAAATGGTAAAAATGGAACCCTTATGGTGAGACTTTCTCCATCCGTCCGTCCGTCCGTCCGTCCGTCCGTCCGTCTGTCACACTCGATTATTTCAGTAACTATCAAAGCTATCGACTTGAAATTTGGAATAGTTATAGGTAATAGTGACGCGACGTCATAACAATCGTAAAAATTTGAAAATTATTTTTATTTTTATTTAAAAAGGGGGGAAAACCGGGGCTTCGATTTTTCAAAATGAGATAACAATATTGAGTGGGGTATCATATGAAAGGGCGTTACTTGTGTAGTCTAAAACCGATTTTTATTTATTTTTATGTCCGATAGTTTTTGATTTATTGAGCAAACTGTCGAAAAAAATACCGTTCCCCCCCTTATCTCCGAAGTTTACCAATCGAAAAATCTGAAATAATTATGATCAATAGAAATTAATGTATATTTTACAGAAAAAATAAAATCAACTCACTGACTAATATACTTTTTTGATAATAACAATAATCCGCCAAAAACAAAGTTACGTTTGCGGTTTGCCAACAAAAGTACCTACATGTAAATTTTACTCGTAAATTCATGAATAAAAGTGATTCTTTCAATGTTTTACTTCTTTTATGGTATGGAACCCTCGGTGCGCGAGTCCGACTCGCACTTGGCCGGTTTTTTTTTACGCTATACAAGTTAGTACTTGACTGCGATCTCACCTGATGGTAAGTGATGATGCAGTCGAAGATGTTAGCGTACTAACTAGGAAGGGGTAAGTAAAGTCACCCCAACAGTTTCTACACAGCATCGTACAGGACCGCTAAATCGCTTGGCGGTACGTCTTTGCTGGTAGGGTGGTAACTAGCCACGGCCGAAGCCTCCCACCAGACCAAACCTGAGCCAATTTAGAAAAACCGGCCAAGTGCGAGTCGGACTCGCGCACCGAGGGTTCCATACCATAGAAGAAGTAAAACATTGAAAGAATCACTTTTGTTCATGATTTTACGAGTATATAATTTACATGTAGGTACTTTTGTTGGCAAACCGCAAACGTAACTTTGTTTTTGGCGGTTTATTGTTATTATCAAAAAAAGTATAATAGTTACGGAGTTGATTTTATTTTTCCTGTAAAATATACGTTTATTTTTATTGATCATAATTATTTCAGATTTTTCGATTGGTAATCTTCGGAGATAAGGGAACGGTATTTTTTTCGCCAGTTTGCCCAATAAATCAAAAACTATCAGGCATAAAAATAAATAAAAATCAGTTTTAGATACACAAGTAACGCCCTTTCATACGATACCCCACTCAATATTGTTATCTCATTTTGAAATTTTGCCGACCCGGTTTTCCCCCCTTTTTAAATAAAAATAAAAACAATTTTCAAATTTTTACGATTGTTATGACGTCGGGTCACTATTTCCTATAACTATTCTAAATTTCAAGTCGATAGCTTGAATAGTTACTGAAATAATCGAGTGTGACAGACGGACGGACGGACGGACGGAGAAAGTCTCACCATAAGGGTTCCATTTTTACCATTTTGGTATGGAACCCTAAAAATATAAAATTCCAAAGTGGCCCGTGGCGGGATCGAACCCGCGACCTCCCACTCGAATCCGAGCATGCGTCCCCTGCGCCACGGAGGTCGTCGCATTGTCTTTATAATTTCGCATTGTCACTCGATTTACCGATTTATCGGTAGCCATGAAGTGGATTTTTGATTAGTTACAACAATTTGGCAAACAAACAAACATCGGGACATGTGAAACTAAATAAAAGCTTGTAATAATAATAATAAATTATCGTCTTCAACCTGCAGGGCAACAGGCGACGTCCTGTTTCCCCTTTTTATTGCATCGCGAGCAGCGAGGTATTTACTCATAGATCTTCGACCAACTAAATTTCTTAATTTTTATAATAATTAAAAATAATATTTCTTAATTTTCTCATTTTTTTATAAAATAATAAACCGAAGTTTTAATAAAATAGGTAAATGACAACATATAAAATTAAAATATTATCAAAGTACATATCAAAACCACGTGGGTTTCCTGCGCACATAATCGTTCAGCGACATACTAACAGATGGCGTGTTTGACAGTATATAATATAACCATTCAGCCGCTTAATAGAGGGCGTTATTTCAGCGGTTATTGCCACAGACCAAGGAATAACTTTCTATATTACGATCAGAAATCTACGGCTGCGAAATATACATTCACGCGCACGTCCGACTCTCGCATTAGCGCAGGACAGACTGACGCCTATGAGGCGTATCTGAAAGACAATGATGTCAATATACATGCATCAAGTGTCCGAAAGAGTTAACCATATGCTTATCACTTACGTAATTTGGGGGCGGAATAATGAGTTTTCACTTGAATAGGTTTTAATTGTATTGTGAATAATGTATAGTCCTGATTTCAAAAAAACTTCACGTCGATTTGAGTACTCATCAATAAGGACCCAAAAAAAAAAAAAAAAACAGAAAACTGTTGAATCGTTTCCGATAAATCTGAATAAATATGAGAAGATTGGAGCAACTTTTGGGAAAACTTTCTATCGAGGAAAGTTTTTCCAATCGTGTTTCTGCGTCTTAACGTTTTGAGGTTAAAGATCCAAAATACATGACGTTCAAATTTGAAACTAATTGTCTCTATAGTTTTCAACTGAGAGGCCGGTCAAAATCGCATAAATAGGCCTTCTATGCCGTTAATATTCAGTGGGGTTAGTAAAAAATAAAAATTATCAAACGACTAGAATGTCGATTCGGTTTCGACATGCAAGCTATAAACGAAAACGGATAACGCTATCGATTTTTTAGCATATTTGTATCCTGATCATTGAACTAGGTTTATTGAAAGGAGAAAAATATTATATTCGGTGTAGGGGCATCCCTCACACAGGCTTGTGTATGCTCGATGCATTATAAGGACAAGCCCTATGAGATTCAAGCAGTTACGTTCTAAACGCGTTGCACATCAGTCGTCTAACTTCACCTGTAAACTTGTATGTTAGATTTATTGTGTGTTAATCTCTGTTCAACTGAAATTAAAATTAGTTTTTTTTATTGAAGTCTATCGTGTTTAATTGAGCATATTCCCCAAGATAGAATTGAACACAGCCGCTGTACAACCAAGTACCTAAATTCGGTATGTTCCTCTCAAAGGGCGCAAAAAGCCATGTTGGAATTTTTTAACTAACTAGAACCAGCGTAATATGGGGTTTTAATGCTTATAATCAAATTGAGACCGAAACGCGATTGTAAAAAAAATACCTATATCTAATAATACCGATTTTTTTTTGTGGTTTTGCTTCATATGTGTTGGCAATAGTAATTGCCGAATACGCTATGAATTAGTTGTTATTAACTAGAAAATTAAAGTAGTATGATACTGTCCGAGAGTAAGCGAGGGCTTTAAATTATAGCAATTTTAGCAAGGTGCGTAATCTACTTTTCTTTCAAATACCTACCTACTATGATATACCTACTAAAAATACCGTGAATAAGTATATCTTCTAAAAAAACTCCATTAACGCAAAGTTCAATTCACTGATATCTAAGCTTGTTTAAAAATGAAGTATTAAAGTTTTACAAAACGGTGCAATGTATAGTAGATCTACCGATAGAACTTATATCCCTTCCAAGTTAGTACAAGAACTATAAATAAGACAAGATCTGTAGTGTACTGCAAGTGTGCAATGTTTTGACTCTAACTTAGTGTTTGTACACGTGACCAGATATAGGACGTTTTGAAGATATAAACGATTCAGCCACGACACCACGGCACTGACATCCCCTATATTCCGGTAAAGGGTTAGACAAGATTAATTACAGCTTTCGCTACTGTCGTCAAAAGCTGAGAATTAAGGTAGAGACAAACTGATTACATACACGCAATGACGCAACGCTTGCAACGTTCTCTAGGTCAATGTCTATTACAACGCTTGCAACGTTGTCATGGTGCACAACCAGTCAATGTTTTTAATTACTAATGAAAAATGTACTGTGAAAGTTCTTATCATCAATAAATCACGTGATTATACATGAGATGACATACTGCAAGCGAGTTTATTATCTTAAATCATTTAAATTAGTGTCAAGATTAAATTTTCATTTGCATTTCAAAATTGGACTCAAACACTAATTACTTTTATTATTATCCAAATAAAATTCAAATATAATTTGGTACTAAAATGCACAGTTACTAAAGTTACTCAGAATTGCCCAGCCCAATTCGTTTAACTGAAAAAACAAAACATTTGCACTCTACAAATCTCCCTAGGCAAGGGTCGAGAAACTATTTTTTTTATTCATACGGGATTACCTATGCGAAGGGATGCATCAGCTAGTAGGTAATACAGTTTGTTTTTATAAAAAGTGAAGTCCCCAAAAGTTCATACGTAGGACAAGTCTACCTGCACCCTTAATCTCCCTCGTTTACCGAATACCAAATTTAAATTCGAATCGAATCGTGACTGACGGCTTCTGAAATTTGATTTTTGCCGATTACGTAGAGTCGAATTACGGAAATCGGGAATCTGGGCATTAATGACTTTACCTGTTTGATTAAACTGATCGCGCGTTACGGCACAAAGAGTGAAAAAGAACACTCTTTGCCGTAAATCATATATTAAAGGCAAAGAATGTTGCTTACTATTCGTGTAACTTCTTCTCGGTGCAAACCAGCTTTGCAAACTTGCCGGTAAAGAGTTAGGCCTATGTGAAAACTAAAGATATGTAGATACTTTACTGAAGATGAAACTTCAGTAAAGTATCTACATAATTTCAAATTTCTTGGAGAATAAAAAAGGCATTGCCTTTTCGCCTATTTCAATGTATAAAACTGTTCCTCCTTATTCCTTATGGGGGGTTCCTTATGGGGTCTAGGGGTGCACTTAGAAAATATTATATTATAAGATTGACCCCGTAAGGGGGTGAATCGGGGGTCCAAAGTTTGTATGAAGAAATACTCCCTCACGAGTCACGTCGCTACCATCTGAACCGATTTGGCTGAAAGGAAGGGAAAAAGATTATATTATCCTGGATCAACATATACCTAGCCTACTTTTTGTCACGGAGAAATATAGTTCCCGAGGGATTTTTGAAATTCGCGGGCTTCCGCTAATTATACTAAAATAATATATCTATACAAATTGCGTGGGACACACGGACCGCTCATGTCCCCACGAGTAGGCACATAGGTATATGTAAATTCATGGCGAGGTCAATACGCCTGTTATTCAGATTAAATATCCAGACGTCTGCATACAGTACGACTCTGCTTATCGAGCAGCGGATCGCTCTGCCAGATGTCGCCGAAATTTATTAACTTTTCGCTTTGCATTTATATAACTTACACTGTACAGTCACAGTTGCGTACACATGCTGAATTCCGAATCGGTATTTGTGAAGGATGTTTTGCGGTGCTGGCAAACCCTCTGACGGTCTGATAACATGAAGGCCTTAGACGGTTTTATTTTTGTCCTTCTCGCTCTTTCGAATACGTTGGTATAACAACAGGCAGTATTGCGGGCAGCTGGAAAATATGACAGAAAAACGACGTCTTTATTTAATTACAAAAAAACTAAGTCAAGTGTCAAGATTTTTTTAAGAGTTTAATGCTCGTTTTCACCAACATTTTAAGGAACACCTGTAAGTGAAAACTGTCACCTATCGGCTTAGGCGTTTCTTAAAGTGTTGGTGAAAACTTAGGGTTCCTGTTACTATAATGCTCTAACAAATTAAAAAAATACAAATACAGATATTGTATTTTCCGATAAAATTAAAAAAAATGGATAATGTATTCAATAAAAGTTGCGAGTAACGTCGTGAAAAAACACTAGTCAAGAAAACAATCAAATTATACTGTCCCATAGGAGTGCTGCAACCACGGCCCAAAGGGTAATCACTTTATGGTCGTAAGTACTGAGCCAACGGAAGTGGTAGAGGAAGAACACTTTGTGGTGTTTTTTTAGCTGAACCAAACACATCTGCCAGCCAGATTCACAATATTTTTTTATTTAGTTTTTCGTACTTTGTTATCTTAGTAGGTTTAGGCATAGTAGGTTTGTGTCAGTAATTATTTTACGGAAACAGCAGTATCATATTCACATTTTTATATTAAAAACTTTGCTTTAGTGTACGTTTTAAGAATTAGGTTTTAGTAGAAGAATAAGAGTTTGACATCAGTAATCCACGATTCTTGCACTTTTAAGCAAAGATTTTATATAAACTTCATAATTAAGCCTATTGCCTAAAGTGTGTTAGTTTGTCACAAAAAAAACGAAAATCTAAAAAAAAATATATTTTGTCGTTGCTGCTTAAGCCTGATCAAGTGTAGTGATTTACCTTCCTGTTGGCTAAGAACTCATTGCTCTATGGCCTCTAGCTGTGCTTCGCTTAGTAATATTATTAATAAAAGATAAATAAAAGTCCTCATGTGGTTTGTCCGTGACATTTTCCCTTCACTTAGAGTTATTCGTAGGGATTTTCGCACGTTCAGGAATACGATAAGTTGGCAAAAATAATGCTGTTAAGTGTAGTAGACAAAAGTACCTATATTATAAAACTTTTACAAAGTTTTTATTTTGAGCAAACCAGAACAAAACACTTGTCAAATATTATTATACCTATAATAATCTAAACGATTTACATATCTTTTCAGTTTAAAAATTTAGTTTAGTATAAGGGAAAACAAAATCCTGTTAAACTTAGGAAAAGCTTTTTACCGTAGACACAAAAGTACCTACCTACACTTATATATATTTTCTTATAGACATAAAATTATTACAATCCCGACATGAAGAAAATCCACAAAAATCTCATAATCATGCATGACTTGGTAAGATAAACTCGTGCTAACTCGAACCTGCGCCATCTATCAAGCGGTAGGTGAACTTCGTTTCAACCAAGTGTTCCACGAAACTGACTTTTTTTTTAATTAACATAACTAGTAGTACCTAGTACCAATGCAGGCTATGACTATTTCGAATTCGTGTCTAATATTTGCAGTGCAAGTAGATATCTATCTGTCTATCTGTCTGTAATTCTAAACACATCCAAAGTTATTTATATATCTATAATAAAATATAATAATGTTATTTTTATTATTTTACCCGGGAATGTGGCCCCGGTTCAACCAAGAAGGAATTTCATTGCGCTAAAAGCTGGGGAATGTTCAGAGCGGGTATACTGAGCTCAACTTATACTGACGCACTACAGTATGTGTGTGTGAGGCCCGGTTTCCACCGAAGCGGAGAGGAGACGAAAGGAGAGATGTGTTTTAAAATTATAAATAAATAAATTTTTATTTCAGACTATATATATCCATTGGTTATTGTTAGTAACAATTTTTCCTTAATTACTAAATTAGTATTGATAGATATTTAATGGTGATAGTGATTGTGCAACTATTTTATTCTCCCAATATTAGCTACGTCCACACAGACAGTGGCGTAGTATGGGGAAGTCCATTCTTTCAGCAAGTACCTTCAGGAAGGAAAGCAACCGATCAGATTTCCTTATTTCCATATCTAGAGAAAAGAGATGTCTCATTTTTCTTCACAATTTGTGCCGCGAGCAAGCAACGGCGTGGCAGAGCGGAGATGTCTATCGAGCGGTAAAGCAGTGCCGCTGGAACTCGTACACCGCAAACGTCATTTGGTTGTCGGTGCACAGCTCACATCTCCGCTACGCACAGCTCACATCTCTTCACTACGCATCTTCTCTCCACATTGATGGTAAAAAACCTGACAGCTTCGTAGCGTCTCCGCTTCGGTGCAAACCTGGCCTGCGCCCGTATTCTGTATCTCGGTGTCTATCAAAGAATGATAGCCACTGGCATATGTTTTTTATCCATTGAAAGTTTGCTATGAAATAAAAAAAAACATTTCCGTAGCAAAACTTCAATGGATGAAGAACATGTGCTAGTGGCTATCATTCTTTGATAGGCACCGAGTTACAGAATAGGGCTACTGGGCAGCTATTCACGTAACGTTTTCACTCACTCAGACACGTGAAACAAGAAAAAGAAAAAAAATTACACCGAAAAATTAACTTTACGCTATTGGGTTAGAGTGTAAAATTGAATGTATTTCATCATTGGAAAAACAGTGCTCCACTTTGAGGCGTTTCAGTAAATTTAATCCCATAATTCTACGCTCTTTTACATGTTTTAATTTAAATATCGTCTGCTTATATACGTAAATGCCATCTCCTTTTTAAATATTTCACATCACGAAATGAGCCGACGTGCAACGTGAATAACCTCCCTGAAGTTTTGTACACACAAATTTTGTTCATCGCAAAAATAAATAACAGTATTACACGTTTACTCACACATAGCACCACGGGTTAAGACGAGTTAAACTTAGCTATATTGTAAAGCTTTTAATATAATAACAGGAGTAGGTATGGCATTGTTCGGGTGCAATGACCCGGACAGACCTTCCGTAGTCCCGGACCTCCCGGACAATGTGGGACGCTGGACGCATCGTCAACGTAATTAAAGTGCTCGCTTATTTACTTTATGGATTAACAGTTGGACTGTACGAATATACCTTCTGAACGAATAAAGACGAAATTTTTTTCTCTGATGTTTGCAACATGGATTAAAAAGGATTAGCACTTATACTGACGTCACGCATACATTTTTAGGCTCCACTATGAAGCCGGATTTTTAATCTGTCTTAACTGTAAAATGGCGCTAATGTATGCGACTGAGACCGGTATGTGTTGTCAGTGGTACCGAAATGTACGACGCTAGACGCCATTTTTGAGGATTTTATGGCTTCAACGTCACATCTTTCCCGTCGTCTTAGCTTAGCGTATTTCGTCATTGTTTTGCAATCACATCCTATCATCAAAGCATTAAATGTTTATTTTACAGATCTCGAAACAGCTGCGATAGGGGTTGATACTTGAGAAGGTCAACTTTTTAAATCCCCAATGGTTGAAAGCGCAGAGCTAGTTTTAATACAAAAAAAAATCAATGATTCCCATGGAATATTATGTGAAAAACAGAAATTCACGCGGGTGGAGCTGCGGGCAACTGCTAAAATAGATCATGTAGGTACTTAATAATTTTACTAACTTAGAAAACATATATGCAAAGTGGCGCACTTAACGGGATTTGAACCGGCTTCCCAGCCCAGCTATGCAGCCTAAAGCGTTTTCCACTAGATCGCTTTGTGACGAAAAATTACTAATCTAACTGAACAGTTCTAGGCGGAACTGCGATGATCTATTTCAGTTCTTATTTCCGAACGTTGCAACTTGCAGTAGTCTGTCATAGTAATCTGTCATTTCAAAAGCGTCTGTAATAACGGCAATGTAAAACAATTATTATTTCTATTTACAAGTACTTATAGGACTTTAAATGTAAAAGCTGTCTATAATATAAAATGTAAAAGAATAATATTCTGCTATTCTATTTCTATATATTCTATTCTATTCTATTTTTACTCTATTCTTTCTACTGTATTTCTGAAATTTAAAAATTGAATGGGGAAGATAATATTTTTTTAAGCTATAGCAATCGTAGAAATAAAATAGATAAGATGACTTGGCTACAGCTGCTCAGTTGTTAAGAACCTTTTTCCGAAGAATTACTTATCATAGAAATCACGTCAAAAACTCACAAAAGTTACTCGAGTACTAGCAATTTCCTGCGATTTACAAGCTCTTTACGACGTCGTTCAAGGAATTCTATATTTGGGTGTGATTAAGCTAAATACATAAATAAAGTCACACTCGATTTATTGAGTTAATAGAATTAATGTGCTCTCGAAGCAGGAAAATTTTATTTAGGTTTCTATGTCGCCGCGAATATACACATCGTTCTGAGACATCGTTTCCAATTTACAATGATGTCTAAAATAAATCCACGCAGCTTCTCTCGTGCCAACGTGACATATCATTCCTTCCACCATTTGGAATGAGCGCCGCCATTTTTAGAGTTCCGTACCAAAATGGTGTAAACGGAAAACTCTTGAAGTGAAAATTTCTTTCGAACATTTTCTTTTCTTCTTTGTATTATTATTAAAACAAGAAGAAGAATCTGACTGGGTGTCTCATTATCCTAAGCCCAAACTCTTAGATCTAAAAAAGCTGAAAATTTTGCACTAAGGTTCTTCTGACAAAGAAGACAAGGGATAAGGAAGATTTTGCATTTCCACTTAATCACCCGGGCAAAACACGGATGGGTCAGCTAGTATCTTAATGTAGCTTAGTGAAACATGATTTAATTTTTGAAAAACCAAAATTCCTAATTTCTAAAACCTAAAGTTTTCTTGTTTCTTGATCACATTAGTAATAGTGATGTAACAATTAGAGTAGATGTAGAATACGACAGTGAATCCCTCACTCCCGCCAGCAGGTCGTTTGTGGAAACAGACAGACGGACAGACCCCACATAACCCTTCCGCTTCCCCTGACGGAGGCGTTAGGTATTTTGTGTCTATGAAAATCAAAGTAAGAAGATAAAATCGCAGAAAACTGCTACTCTAAATTCCTGTTAAGGCGTAGTTAAAGCGTACTGAGAGTTCTAGATTACAGTCAAACCATACGTGGTGTGGCGTTGGAAGAGGTATAGAGACGTAAAAGTAAGAAATATTCTGAAAAATATTAATAATTTATATAATTAATTTCTAAATAATATTAATATTCCTAATAGAAAAATATGTGTTAAATGTTAAATTGCTTTAGTTATATTTAAATAAGAAATTATCTACGTTTGAAAGCCAGCTAGGCTTCCTAACGTAGAACTAGCTCAAAAACAAGGTCAAACTCATCGCCAACTTTGGCCGAAAAGCCCACATAAAAAATCAACGCTAAAGAAATCTGAGCCTAATTTATTTATCACGCTATTTTTTCGAGCGTGAAACATTCTTTCGCGTCCTTATAAAATATAAGGGACAATTTTATGTCTTACGAGGAATTTCGTAGACAATCTAAAAGATTGTCGAAAAAATGCGAAATCTTAGTAAGTAAATTGAGATAATGTTTGAAGGAAAAACAAAGGCCTCTTCAACTCAGTTCCTTCGCTTTGAAGTTAGGAGATTGGTCTGGGAAATTTAATGTGATTGGTTTACCATTTACTATTATATACTTAGTACAAAGTACAAAGAGATTTGTATAAGAGCTTTGATCTTACTAATACTTTTTTCTGTGAGTTTGTATATAAAGCGATTACATAACCACTTTTAGGTAGGTACCCATATCTAATTATTAAAACCGTTTAAGGTGTGTTGGTTATTTGAGATGGGAAAAACCACTGAACTCGCGTCAGGATTAGCACACATCCGTGTACGTTATATAACCGAATGCGAAATTTCACATCAAATAAAATAGCGAATTCTAAAAACAAGATCAAATCAACTTGGAACATTGTGAATGATGAACTTGGGACAGGAAAAATTATCAATAATAATAAAATTTCTATAAATAACAATAAAAATTTAGTTACAGATGGAGAGCAAGTTGCTAAAAATTTTGAATCCTTCTTCGCGCGCATTCCTGCGGAAACAATGAAGGATTTGCAATCATCACCAGATGAAGCTGAGTTTCTCCTAAAACAAAATGTAAAGATTTCGGTTCCCAAGTTCAAATTCAAACACATAAATAAAGTAGACATTATTAAAACATTTCGATCTATAAAAAGTAAACGTTCGGAAGATATCTGGGAATTATCGGCTAGAGTTTTTGAATCGATTGTTGATGTGACAGCCCCCGTACTTGCTTGTATTTTTAAAAACTCTATCGAAGAAGGAGTGTTTCCAGACCTCATGAAAATCAGTAAGATTGTCCCAATTTACAAGACAGGATGTAAAAATGATGCATCCAACTATAGGCCCGTATCGGTATTACCAGTTATCAGTAAAATTTTCGAAAAAATTATGCTTAACCAACTCAGCATACATTTTGGCGAGCATAGGATTTTCCACAGTCAGCAATTTGGTTTTACCAAGGGGAGATCAACAACCCACGCTGGCGCTGACTTGCTAATGCATATATTAAATACCTGGGAAAAATCTCAAAATGCAATTGGAGTATTCTGTGACTTATCAAAAGCATTTGATTGCGTGGATCACAGAATACTCTTACGGAAGCTACAGTTCTACGGAATTGCTGATAGTGCCTTGGATCTGGTTGCTTCCTATCTATCTGATCGAAAAATGAAAGTTTGTGTGGATGGTAAAATATCCGATGGAGCAAAAGTGACTTTAGGAGTCCCACAAGGGTCTATTTTGGGGCCGTTTTTGTTTCTTGTTTATATAAACGATTTACCATATATAGTAGAACATAGGGCAAAAATAGTTCTTTTTGCAGACGATACATCTATAATTTTCAATGTTGACAGAAAAACTAATTCACTAGACGTGCACAATGAGACACTTGCTTTAATAAAAGAATGGTTTTCAATAAATAATCTGTGCTTAAACTCAAAGAAAACCAAATGCATTTATTTTGCACCCCAAAATACACGGCTTTATAATGATATAAACATTTACCTTGGTAACGAGAAGCTTAACATTGTTGAGCATACACAATACTTGGGAGTAAATATAGACATGAGGCTTCAATGGAGTCCCCATATTAACAATTTAGCAAAAAGGCTGAGTTCAGCAATTTTCGCAATTCGTAAAATTAGAATTATGACTGACGTGGCTACGGCTAAAATGGTTTATTTTGCCTATTTTCATAGTTTAATGTCTTATAGCGTTTTGCTGTGGGGCTCAGCCGCAGATGCTAAATCAATATTCGTATTACAAAAAAAAGCCATTCGTGCTGTTTATGGCATGCAACCAAGAGACTCTCTACGAGATTTTTTTAAGGATATTAACGTATTGACATTACCATCGTTATATGTTTTTGAAAACATAATATATGTTCGGAAACATCTGCATCTCTATATGAAAAACTCTGATTTCCATAGCATTAACACTAGAAATAAGGATAAACTAAGAATGAAAGCTTTTAGACTGACGAAAACAAGCAAATCGTTTATTTGTAATGGTATTCGATATTATAATAAGCTTCCTTCTAATGTGACCGATTTGCCTGACACTCAATTTAAAAAAAGAATCAAAGAATTATTAATGAAAAAAGCTTATTATAGTATCGATGACTATATGAGTGACAAAAGAGCATGGACTTCTTGATACGAAAGTCCCTGCTTATTAACAAATTTCAAGTATTATGTTAATAATATTAACTACTTTATGTATAATGTTAATTATAACAGTGTTTTTAACTTAAGTAAGACATATATAATTGTATGACAATATTAATGATTTTGTAAAATTGACGTTCGTAAGTGCTCACGAAAGAGCCTAAATCGAAAAAAATATAGATAAATAAATAAATAAATAAATAACCTTTTATGTAGCCAGTTATGAGGCCTCGAAGTGGAGAACCTTTAGGTGCGTTGTGCATTTATGAGATGGTAAAAACCTTTGAACTCGTCACTGTAAAGTAACCGACACTTTACACTATTACCGTAACAAGGTACTTACTGATCTGTGGTATTCTGTGCAGGCAAAAGTAAGTGGTGGAGAGACACGAAAAACAAAGTTTACGAATTCGCTTCTTAAGTTTTTTGCCGAAACTTGGCCTAGTGCCGGCTACTTTGCTCGCGTTAGTTCTTGTGCGGTCTATTTCAAGCAACCTTAGTACGTCGCATGAGATAAAGTTACATGATAGAAAGAGACCACAACTTTGCGTTTGTTGTGTGTTGTGTGTGGAAGCGGAGTCAGACGCTCTTGCGAACTGAATTGCACTTTTTGTGTCAGCGCTAGAGTAGCTATTTCTTTAAATCATCATGCGGAGTGAGCCTTTTTTGTACCATTAAGTACTTTTTTGACGACCTCCGTGGTTAAGTGGTTAGCGTGCCGGTTTTCAAGGCGCCGCAATTTCTGAGGTTCCGGGTTTGATCCCCGGTCGGGGCAATGTAGAAAAATAAGTTTTCTACATTGTCTCGGGTCTGGGTGTTGTGGTACCTTCGTTGTTTCTGATTTCCTTAACACAAGTGCATAAGCTTACTTACTAAGGGATCGGAGCAACGTATATGATGTTGTCCACTATTTATATTTAATTAACTATTTATTTATTCCGTGCTGGAACCTTAAAAAGAGTTTAGTACTAATTTTTATCGCTAATATCTCTGAAAAGCATTAGTGGCAGGTACTTTAGTTTCCCCCTCGGCTTGCCTTACCATTTTGCTTTACCTCTGCTATATTACACCGAGATAAATTCAACAATAGATAAGTAAGTCCAAGGTATTGTTGTGAAAACAAATATTGTGTGGTACGGATTTCGCTCGCGTCAGTTCCGTTTATTGTCCGTGCAGCAATACCGAAGTGAAGTAGAGCGAGTTTATTTCGATTTATAGCGCTGGAAATGCACCTAAACTCGGCTAACTTGACACTGACGCTTCTACAATGGCATTGCTCAATGAGATAATTAAACGTCAGTTTGGTTAACGGGCTAAACGTTTATTTCAGCGATTTTTAGTACCTTTTAAATGTCATGTATTTAAAGTAGGAAAACGATTGGAAGAAATTTTCTGCAGAGAAAATTTTTCTAAAATTTGCTTCAAAACCACCATATTTTCTTTATCGGACACTAGAATAGATTTATGTGGGTAATAGGTAAGTAATTTTTTATTTGTGTCGGTAGTAATTTTTCCAAAAACGCTCAAGTTTTGTGGATAGTTTTTTAATTTGGCTTTAAATAATTTGATTTTTCCGTGGTATTCTTCCGTAATGCTGCCTGTTGTATCCACCAACGTATTCTACGGCCTTAAAACTGTACCCAATATTCTTTTAAATTTATAGTACTGTGAGATTTGTCGACCTCCCTGGCGCAGTGGAGCGCGCGCTCGGTTTCGAGTGGGAAGTCGCGGGTTCAATTCCCGCCACGGGCCACTTTGGAACTTTATAATTTCTAATTTGGCTTAGGACTGGACTGGTGGGAGGCTTCGGCCGTGGCTAGTTACCACCCTACCAGCAAAGACGCGCCGCCAATCGATTTAGCGTTCCGGTGCGATACTGTGTAGAAACCGTTGGGGGTGAGTTATACTTACCCCTTCCAAGTTAGTACGCTAACATCTTCGGCTGCATCATCACTTACCATCAGGTGAGATCGCAGTCAAGTACTAACTTGTAGTGTGTAAAAAAAAAAAAGATACAACTAACTTGGTATTGATGCATGTTTACTGAATAGCAGTCAAATGTTCGGATGGGCTCATCTTGATGTTATTATCATAGGATGGCATGTATTTCTTAATCATATCTCCAATTTGTCATAATCTATACTCAGCTGTGTTGTTGCGAGAAAAATCCAATTTTTCTTCACGCTAGAGCAATTATTATTAACTTGAATTGTTCAAATCACGCCATCTTTCATAACCTGTAACAGTTTGTCAGACAGGAATACCACTTTCCTGTTAAACGCTCTCTAATATTTTACGTAAACGGTGGAGCACTAAAGCCTTTTATTATCGGTATAAATTTTAAAACGTCTAAATAAATTCAAAGTTTATGCACTAGACTGCGGGACATGAGATCTATTCTATACATTACTTTGATGCGCGCGCTATTACTTTACAAAGTAATACTCATCTTATACTTTTCGAAATAGGGTATAAATTTCAACGAAAGTTTGTATTTAGCTAACTACCACTGAGCTTAGAGTCTCTGTACATCGTAAATGCATTCAGTTGTTCAGTTTCTAACAATATTAGTTTGAGTTTATGTAAATTATCTAGACTTCGTATATACCCAAGGTATTAATTTAGTGTTCTGTAGATATGCATTTATATGAAAGAAGATTTAGGTAACTTAGGTAATTTTTGTGATAAGTATTTAATTAAATAATAATCAATTAATACTAGAAACAATTTCAATTACTTCTTATTTTTACTCGTACACAATATTTTTTCATTTCGAAAAACCAGAGATTACAATTTGGACCGAGACAGTTTTGGGACAATCAGTTTGCACATTGTTTTGGCATAGGATTTTTTCGTGGTTCTATTTGTTCTAAAAATATATCTATGAGCAACCAAAATAAACACTTCTTTCCTCAGCGTCTTTCTTTCTTTCAGAAACCAAATTTTCCTTTGTAATATCGACTATAAATCTAACTACAAAAAAACCTATGTATTGCCCGCAAGGTTTTGCATCAATTAAGTATTATTATCGATCTTTCTGGGATGAAAAGAAGTCTATGTTAACCCTGATTAGAAACTATATCCATAAGTATATAAGTACTATATTATACTTTCCTAACATCAATATCGGTTTAGTAATCGTGATTTGTGAAATTCAAAAACTTCCTCATTTCCAATATTAAAAGTACACCTACTTTTCTAAATTTAATAAATAACACACACACACACACACACACACACACACACACACACACACACACACACACATACACACACCTAAAATTTTGTTTTTAAGTTCTGCATGCTGCACGTACCTTATAATAAAGTTAAGTGTTCACTATTACCTTTGTATTGATTGTTGATTGTTTCGGAGGTGGGCTTGATAACTGTAACGCAGTTTATACTTTTACAGTTGTCATCGTTCATGATAAACTGTGTTTAATTCAATAAATAAATTTCATTTCATTTCATTTCAAATATCTAAATACCAAGGCACCTACAAGAACTCTACACGTAGGTATAATTCAGTTGTATTATGCAGGCAGGGTACGAGGAGAAAGTCTACTAAATCCATCTTTTCTGAGTGTTTGGCAGGGACGAGTGCATGACAAATAACTTATCCTTCCCCTTTCCTGAGTATATACCTAGGTACCTACTTATTATAGCTACTAATAGATACCTACCACGTCTTTTATAAGATGTTGCAAGAGCACGGCTCGCCTCTCAGAATAGGATGGTTTTGGTAGAGTGGTAAGTATAGATAGACCAAAGATTTAAATCGCAAAATGGGCCCTAAGCCTATATTGCGCCCATCAAAAACATCCACAAACATGCTGAGTGAGTGGTCTCAGCATTCTGTAGTTTCACTTGTGACACAGAGAGTGACAACGTGTCGCACACAAGACAAAAACGTAGACGTTTTTGGAGGTTCAGGGCTCATCTAGCGATTTAAATCTTTGGTATAGACATATCTGGATAGCTGTGGTGATGGCTTTATAATGGAGAAGGAAAACATGGTGAGGAACACACACTTGAGAATCTTCCCCATAATGTTTTCAAAGATGTTGTTGTATATAATCCGCGATTGGTCACCACCACTTTGTTTCACTATTTTACACAGCGGGCAGCGAGATATTGCATCGACCATTTTCCTTCGTCTTTTGCACTGTACATAACCCAGTGAGGGTATGTAACTCAAACTGAACGATATAAAATCGGCCCATTAAACTGATATAGAAATTTTATAAGTCAGTCAGTCCTGTGGCGAAAATCAAACCCACACCCTCCTCCTGAATCAGAGCTTGCGTCACTGCGCCAGCGAGGTCACCTAGTATTACTGTAGATGTAGAACACAGAAGGTGTAGACTACACAAAGTGCTACCTGTACTATTGTTCCAGTAAAACTTGTATTACCGCACAGTTGAAACCGCAAACAAGGTAATCAAACCGAAGTCAGGGCAGCGCACACCAGTGAAATTAAATACTAACTTTTGTGCGAATAAAACCATGATTGCAGCACATTTTATTCGCGGTTTTCCGTGTAGATGGATTTTATATTAATCCACATTGCATTGTATTGAATATATTTCGTGCGTTATAAAATTTAAGTGCGTGGCGTAAGTGGCAATTTATATCGAAGAATAGTGTGTATATAGTACACACTATTTATAAGAAGGTGATTTTTAGGATTTCATTCCGCAGAACTAAAAACGGAGCTAACAAACAGAAACCTGTTATACTTTTGACATGGAGGTTCAAGAGGGAGCCCTCGATTTCAAAAGTGCGGCAAAAATACTTTGCCTAAATTGGCAAACCCGAGACGTCGCTGTGACAATTTTTCACGCACACCATACAAATTTCAAATTGGCACACTCACACTAAAAAGAAAAGTTGACGCACTCACGGTACTGCGTTGTTTGGTAGAGCTCTATCTAGTCGGAGCGCGAGCGACGACCTACTATAAATCTATGTCTAGTCTCAGGAGTCAGGAGTGAGTAAACTCATGCTAGCCGAAATTTTAAAGTATGCAATGTAATGTTTCCTGCTGGTTATTGAAGTCGGTAATTTCCTTTAAAAACCCAATAGCGCTGCATTCATACCCTGCCTGCACACTCCTGCAAGGTCATATTTTCCTAATAAGTAAGTGTATTCATTACATTTTCCTGTTTCCAAAAATCCTCCTCAGCAATTTGGACCCCTGTAAACACATCTGGTGTCCCATTAACTAATTGTTATTTCACCCCCTTGCAACGATGACGTGGTGATGAAGTTGCGGAATTAATTCCTCCTTTCCGTGGAGAAGTATCCCCTTGCAGTTTTTTACTGTCACTTTTGATTATGTTGTTAGGCCCCCTTTTCCTTTATGATTTTTTGTTTGTACTCTTATTTACGTACTATATTTGTTTGTACTCTTATTTACGTATGTACTGAGTATTGTACTCTTATTTTATTTAAGCTTCTTTACATGTAGAACTTCACAAAAATGTCGGTTTGTTTTCAGTTTTTCTCAAGTTCATAATCTATATTTTCATGATTACATATCAGCATATTAACAATCTGTTTATGAGGGATTTAGCTAGTCGTCTTAGATTATATTCATTATTGAATAAATATATTATTAACTATTATTTATTATTATTATTGACCATTATTATTAGGACTACTATTATAGACTAATTTTTACTATTATAGACTATTTTCAATAAGTTTTTTAAGGATTTCTCTCGAATTTCATGGAAAGTTCTAGCTTCATTAGTCTCTGCAGATGAGAAGCTATGAACTAAATTCAGTCGTCAGGTCAATAGTCAATGGAATAATTTCATAAATAGTGCAGCTTCAGTAGGAAATCGACCACAAATCCTATTTGCTATAACTTGCCCGATTCTCTTAATAGACACAATAAGTCACATCGAGTGCAATCCACTCGTGGAGCAATGAAGTATGAATCTTTGGCATAACTTATCATACCATATTCCCTATTGTAACTGTTGTCCAAAGCACTTTCGGAATATATATTGCAAAAGTTACCAGAGCCAGCGATGCATTTTGTTTTATGGAACACTGGGAAACCGGGAAAGTTAAATTGGAGATCGATATCATTGGGATTTGAATTTAAAATCTTGCGTGTGATGTTTGCTTTCTTGATTTTCATAGATACTATAATATCTATATTATTTTGTTGTATATGCTTATTAAAAATTTAGTAAAAGTTAAAAGTAGCACGCCTATGTGTTATTCCAGGGTATAATGAGCAACATTAACAGATTTCATCAAATAGTGTTAGTAGTTGCAGTGTGAAGAAGTATCAAACGCCCGAACATAAAAACTATCATAACTATACGTGTGACTGTGAATAAAAGAAAATAATGACTGACCCAAGACTGACCAGACTGATTGACTGATCTATCAAGCAATGTACAGCTGGGTGGATTGGGCTAAAGTTTGACATACAAATACTACATGATTCAATTTCGTAACGTTTCGTAAGGGGATTGGCCACAGGTCACGGCGCTGGTCAAAAGCGGGTTGGTAGAACTCATTGATTAAACATATTAAAGGATCAGCACTTACTGACGTTACGCATACAATTTCAGGCTCCACCCTAAGCCAAATTTTCAATTTGTCAAAACTATAAAATGGCGCTAATTTTTGCGACCGACAGCGGTATGTGCTGTCAGCGGTACCGAAATGTACGACACTCGACGCCATATTTGAGAAATCAGTCAGCCTATTTCGTCATTGGGTGGATCGGGTTTGACATAAATTATAAATACTACATGATTCAATTTCGTTACGTTTCATAAGGGGATTTGCCACAAGTCAACGCGCTGGCCAAATGCGGGTTGGTAGAACTTAATATAATTAAATCCTGTAAGTGTACTATAATCATGTAAAATCAAGTCGGCTACGTGTAGTGGTCCCCCGAGACGATGTGGAGTGCACGGTAAGTACCGCCAGTGGCCGACTGTTGACGACTGGGGATTACAATTTACAGGGGATGGGGGCTTGTTGATAAAACGGTCTATTGCGAATTGCACGAGACCACTGATCTCTATTTTTTTTACGCTATACAAGTTAGTACTTGACTGCGATCAAACTGTGATTCTATGGATTTATCATTCTATACGTCTGACAGTTCCTTTTTTGAGCAGATTTGAAGCGCCACCCTCGAAAGTCCACGGTACGAAATTGACATTCGTTGCTAGTGACCGTTGTTTTGAATGTCATTTTATTTTAGTTTCATGGACGTTTACGCCAGGTTAAGCAACAACCAGCGCCAAAATGGCGAAAATCAAGTGTCTTCATTTTTACGTTGGCAGTCAGCAATCCATACAATCGAGATAGTACACGAGACTGGTACTACTGGATAAATAAATCTAAGACGATGACAATAAACAGGACAGATTGATTTGTTTTGCTATAATCCGCTACTTGAAAATATTCTGTATCAAATCCACATCCCCTGAGGATGTCCTGGTATCGGGACGAAACATGCGTCGAAAAAAGTTTTGGTAGAATTGTGTATGGTATTTCATGTGGCCGGTGTTCCTGTATATTGTTTCATACAGAATCTTTTCAAGTGGCGGATTAAAGCAAAACAAATTACTCTGTCCTTAATTACGGATTTCCGCAAAATAACGCTTGCATCCATTCAATAAATGACAAAAAAAAATCACATTAGCATTTATTGATGGAACTCCGCTAGAAGAATCCTACCACTAGTAGAATATTTATCCAGATTCCGGTGGGACACTAGCTTCTGATGGCTGGTTGGGACACTTCTCAACTCTTACGAATACGTTGATGAGTGCGACAGCGTTGTTGAGAATTGGGTTAGTTACTATGGCATAGTATAGGTAACATCATTGCACGTGTTCGAATGAAAGAGCTGCACTTTTGTTTTCACTCGTCAACAATCTCATAATTATATTTCCGTCCTTGTGACCCGTAACACTAACCGAATGCGGCGTCGCTCCATTTAAAAAACACCTCATTCATTTGATGAAAATCTGATTTCCCAGTGTTTTCGCTTTGCACTTCGCCCGGGACTTGACGCCGGCGTGTTGCAGCGCCATTGTGGAACAGTGTCTCATAGACTATGCAACGCTGTGCTTTGTACGATATTAAAAATGCAAATACAGGGACGGATGAAAAGTCTAGCTTTCTGGGTCAACACCACTGCTAAGCCGGGAGCTGATTATGCGAATAATGCCTGCTTGTCGTACGTATAATGCACCGCGGTACAGTGCCTATAACCTACAATCTATATACATACCTTTTAGAGTTCCGTACCCAAAGGGTAAAAAAGGAACCCTATTACGGAGACTTCGCTGTCCGTCCGTCCGTCTGTCTGTCACCAGGCTTATCTCTTGAACCGCGATAGCTACAGATTTGAAATTTTTACAGATGAGGTGATGATGCCGCTATAAAAACAAATACTAATATTAAAGACTAGAATATAATAAATATTTAAGGGGGCTCATACAACAAACGTGATTTCTTTGCTTGTTATTGCTCGATATTGATAACGGTAACAGATAGACGCTTAAAATTTTCACAGAATATATAATTATGTATTTACTGTAGAAATAAATAGTAAAATTAAAATAAAATGATAAATTAAAGGGACTCTCATACAACACACGTGATTTTTTTGCTCGTTTTTGATTCTGTAGGCAGGGGTGTTTAGTTTGCTTTTATACTATAGAGAATGGGACTTGATAGTACAGAACCCTCACTGTGCGAGCCCGACTCACACTCGACTAATTTCTTTCTCTTCAAGTACGTATTTGACTAAGTTCTCACCTGATGGTAAGTAAGTGTCCAGGTTCCGTATTTCCAGCCAAGTGTAAACTGGATGCCGTCAAGAGAAGAGTGAATAGGTATTTTCTAGGCAAGCGCGCTCCACCCTAGACCTCATGACCTCATTATTGCTGGCCATCAGGCATGATTGTAGTCAAGCGCAACTCTATTTTTTTCTACTATATAAAAATAAGTCGGGTTTTCCTTCCTGACGCTATAACCTCCAGAACGCACGAACCGATTTCCACGGTTTTGCATTCGTTGGAAAGGTCTCGGGCTCCGTGAGGTTTATAGCAAAGAAAATTCAGGAAAAATTAAAAAAATTAAAAATTAAAAAATGTTACATAAAACGAAGCCATCTGGTGGCGAAATGGAGTTCGCCGGGTTTGCTAGTCATAAATTAATAAAATAACGGAGTCGTGACAGACAGATAGATGGACAACAAAGTGATTTTATAAGGATTCCATTTTTTTTTTCTTTTGAGATATGGAACCCTAAAAAATTAATGCAGCCGAAGATTTTATCCGATGTGCCTACTAAAACTCATCCCTAACGGTTTTTACACAGCATCGCACCGGAACGCTAAAACCCTTGGCGGTACGTTTTTGTTCGTAGGGTGGTTACTAGCGAAGCCTTCCATCAGACTATATACCTGAACCAATTTAGAAATTATCAAATTCTATTCGCTGGATGGAATGAATTATAGTAAGTACAAAACTCCATAAAATTTTGTCCTCATTCATTAGATTTAAAATTCTGATCTCAATTAAATTATAAATTTTGCATTTTATCCTCTTTCAACCTTTTTATCGGTAGGTACAGCGAAGCTTATGTTAAATAGAAAATAACACAATTTAACCCAACCTAACGTTACTTTAAGTCCTCTCAAAGTACACTCTAATTTCAGTACCATAAGTATCATAATTCAAGAGCTAATTTAAATGCAGTGAATTGTATGATGTTTGAATGAAAGTTCACCCTCCTCCTACATTCTCAGATGCTGAGTTCTTATCTGAAGACCTCATTCTTTGAGGCTTACGCCATTGTTGCCGGAAATTAATTTATTCCTATGCATCCTTTCAATTTTCACATCAGGGTTATCGATTACATACATACATACCTACATACATACATACATACATACATATATACATGGACCCTTAAAAAATTACTTTTTGGGCAGTCGTGTAAGAAGGCTTTAAAGGCCTTACGGCAGGTCCTTCCTTCCCTTTTGCTCAAAAGCCCGAAGGCGTAGTCACGTTTCTCCGTTTTATTGCCCCAGGTGAAGCGAGATGTTTCGGCGAAAGTTCTAATATACGACGACTGTACCCTTAACCAGCCTTTGGAATCTCTGTATCGTGTTTAATGATTTCAAATAATAATAATATTATCAGTATGTAATTCTTTGTTATTGTCACCACCCATTTTCTCTTACCTAAGTATTCGTATTTATATCAAGTGCACCTGTCAAAAAACATCTAATAAATCAGGTTAATATACCAATGACGAGGACAAGTTTTCTTGGAATGTTAGGGATATGCTTGTGATTTTTCACGAGATATCATAAAAATAATGTACTTTCATAGTATATAAGAACAGTAGTATAATGACAATTTTGAAAAGAGCAAGTGCCAAGTTCCTCGAAAGTTCTTTTCGGTGCAAACGTGCTTGGAGGTAGAGTTTTAAATTTTCTTAAGAGCCTGTGAATTAGGCCTTTACTCTGACTTCTAATTCGTAATATAATAATTTACCGAACCGAACTTTTTACCGAACAATATGTGGACTGCATCTAGAACAATCTGGCATTGCAATAATGCTTTCACTTTGGATGTCTTGGTTCGGTTTTTTGAGCTAATTGCACCGTACTATGTATGTGAAAGATAAAGATTTTCAATTTCATTTATTTTAGTTTCTTGATGTGGCAGCCCTGAGACGTTTGTCTCCGCCGCAATCGCTTTGCGAGAAACAAAAGCTCCGGCGAGGGGCTCTCGTCTTGCTGCAGCTACGAGACCATGCACACTAACGAGCGACTGCGCAAAGCGCAAATCGCATTCTCCAACAAACTTGAATTAAGATTCTTGTTAGACGTTCGTATTTTTCTTGTTACGTAAAGGTCAACTTTGAATATCAATATTTATTAAGGTGGTTTTAAATTAAAAAAAAAAAAGTTCTTTAAATCGCGATCAGACTTATGTCTACTGCTTTAAGAAATGTATGACAGATACATTCAACACCTGCTGTGCTGTGCTATTCTACAAAATGAAATAGCTGCCAGACAGCTGCCAACCCGAATATGACATGCAAAATTGTACTTTATTACAACTGACAAATTCATAGATGCATAGATGTACGCTCGTCGCTGTTTTGCAGAATAGCACGGCTGTGCTGATACATTATGATTAAGACATCAGCTTCGTTTGTGGTAGAACGGACTTGTATTGCTGAAGAAAAACATTGTGAGGTAACCTGCATCTTTAAGAAATGTATGACAGATACAGCTTCGTTTGTGGTAGAACGGACTTGTATTGCTGAAGAAAAACATAGTGAGGTAACCTGCATACCTTCTCAAGCTATTAGGTAATAGCTTGAGAATTCCTTATGATATTGTCAAAAGAGTGTGATAAGTGCCAGGACTACTCATGTCTCATTAAGTAATCATCTTCAAGAGGAGATCCGTGAAAATTAGTGGACCATTAAAAATATTGTGCACCTAATCGAAAATCGAACACAGTATTTAGTGATTTCCAATTGAACGTAGAACCAACCTGTACCTATTCCGGTTAGTCTTCTTCAAGGCCACTAATTCAACTCTCATTTAATCTGAAAATTGTTAGGACAATGTGCAATCACCCTTACAGTATTATCTTTTCTAGTGCAAGTTTCTGTTTACATTAACTAATTGTCTCATTTTTTGCGTCTTAATGTAAACTCGCCCAAGACTTGAAAGCCTTTTAATCCAGAATAATTCCGATTTCAAGTTCCTCTGTTGTAGTTTGAAATTCTTTTCCACTTCAGCCGTTGGATTTTAAAATAAATGAAAAGTATTCGTTGTGTATCTTCGGTCATGGCTTCTTACTATCTTTTTATCTTTACAGAATTAACCCCTCTTGCATACTCATATTTTTATTACATGACTGCCCAAAAAAGGAGTGCAGATGTTTTTAGGATTCATGTGTGTATGTGAGTTTCTTTATTCCATCATAACTTCTGAACGGCTGAATAGATTGGGCATAAGGGGTATCGTTAGAATCCTTACATCATTCCGAGTTACATAGGCTAATTTTCTTTGGAAAAAGTTTTACTTATTTTTTTTAAGTTTTACCGCAAGGCAGTCGTGATTTTTAATTTTTAAGTTATAGTAATTTACTTGCTTTCTTTCATCTTTTGCCTTCCGAAATTCTGTACCAATATTCTGTAAATATCAAGCCTACCAATCCTTAGACAGCGTAGTAGGATAAACCATACTAAATTACTAATGTTAGTAAATGCATCCTAGTATTTTCCTCGCTTAAAATGCGCGTCCTTTTACTTCCCTGTGGCACTCCTCACATTTTAAAGTTAGCTAACCCACTCGAGATAGTCCAAGAGGCCACTGGAACTAGCGGAGTCTGTCTAAATGAATGGAACGGCGACAGAACGTCTTTGGATGTTCAAAGCTCGCTGTGTGCAAAGGTAACGGGAGGCAGCTGCGTTCCTCTGTAGGTAAGGAGCTCATTCAATATTTACGATTGTTGCAACAGTGGGTGGTGCGTGTTTTAGGAGGAAGCGACTAACGATGAAGAGTCTATAGTTGGAACAGCCTAAGTACGTCTACATGAATTGGAACGTTGAAAGGACGTCTTTGGATGTACAAAGCTCGCAAGTGTGCAAAGGTAACGGGAGGCAGCTGCGTTCCTCTGTAGGTAAGGAGCTCATTCAATATTTACGATTGTTGCAACAGAGGGTGGTGCGTGTTTTAGGAGGAAGCGACTAACGATGAAGAGTCTATAGTTGGAACAGCCTAAGTACGTCTACATGAATTGGAACGTTGAAAGAACGTCTTTAGATGCTCAATGCTCGCTATATGCAAAGGTATAAGGAAGCAGCTGCGTTCCTATGTACGTAAAAAGCTCACTCAATATTTTAGATTGTTGTAACAGTGGGTCGTGTGAGTTGAGCGACTAACGACGAAGAGTTCGAAAATTGGAACAGTCAAAGTACGTCTAAATGAATTGGAACATCCAAAGGATGTTTTTGGATGCTCAATGATCGCTGTATGCAAAGGTATAAGGAAGCAGCTGCGTTCCTATGTACGTAAGAAGCTCACTCAATATTTTAGATTGTTGTAACAGTGGGTCGTGTGAGTTGAGCGACTAACGACGAAGAGTTCGAAAATTGGAACAGTCAAAGTACGTCTAAATGAATTGGAACATCCAAAGGATGTTTTTGGATGCTCAATGATCGCTGTGTGCAAAGGTATAAGGAAGCAGCTGCGTTTCTCTGTAGGTAAGGAGCTCATTCAATATTTACGATTGTTGCAACAGTGGGTGGTGCGAGATTTAGGAGGAAGCGACTAACAATGAAGAGTCCTAAAGTTGGAACAGCTTGAGTCCGTCTAAATGAATTGGAACTTTGAAAGAACGTCTTTAGATGCTCAATGCTCGCTATATGCAAAGGTATAAGGAAGAAGCTGCGTTCCTCTGTACGTAAGGAGCTCACTCAATATTTACGATTGTTGTAATAGTGGGTCGTGTGAGTCTTAGGAGCACAGATTTTACTTAGGAGGAAGCGACTAACGACGAAGAGTTCGAAAATTGGAACAGCCAAAGTACGTCTAAATGAATTGGAACATCCAAAGGATGTTTTTGGATGCTCAATGTTCGCTGTGTGCAAAGGTAGCAGGAAGTAGCTGCGTTCCTCTGTACGTAAGGAGCTCATTCAATATTTACGATTGTTGAGATAGAACACACATAGAGACCTGACGTCTCTACGGTGGTGTTCTAAAGGTATTAGCTTGGTACTGAGACTGGGATTGACAACAAGTAGTTAGGTATAAGCTTCTGTCTTGCACCACGCTCTTCGCAGCCCGTACATGTTCGCCATCAGCTGTACAGTGTACATGTAGAGGTCGGATAAGCTTACGAGAGGACTGGCTGCACCGTAAACAGTACCTCTAGCTATTGTTAAAGAAACGTGCTGAGCTTCTTAGGATATAAGATACAGTTTTCTATCATAGTAGTGACCTCTATTTTGCCCAGGTCGGTGTTGAATTTTTTTAAATATTTTCTTAGCTGATGCCAAACGGCCAAAATTGATAATCTATTATTCTATTCATAATTGTTATACTGGAGATAGAATTTTGTATGGAATAACTTGTATGGTCTTATGTCAAATTAGGGCTGATCCAGCCAATGTGTTGATCTCTACGTTGCTGGATGCGCCAGTCAGTCCGTGACCATCCCACCCCCTTTACGTAGGCCATCTTTTACTTAACCCCGACGCAAAAAGAGGTGTGTTATAAGTTTGACGTCTATGTCTCTGTATGTCATCGTATCTCTCAAATGGACCGATTTCGATGTAGTGGTTCTTAGCTATGTTTGGTTAATATCGGTCCAGCAGTGTAAGAGTATCAGCTCTATTCCAAAATGATGTTAGGTATTTTTGGTACTTACTCGATTAAATGCTTAACAAGTGCCAGTATGATCGTAAAATGACAAAAGTAGGGGGTTCAAATTTTCCATTTAATCACCGACATATATCATTTAATGCTCATGATCATCTTTATATTAAAGAGAACCTATTGTATACCATTACGTGTATACGAACTTAAGAAATGGACTTTTTTGATACAAAACAACAAAAATATCTGTTTTATAGTCTCTATAATTTACTTTATACGTAATAAAGTAAAGCATAATTTAAGAGCCACGACATTGTGGGCAAGATTAAAACTTTTTGTTGTTGCGCGGTGTACGATATTAAAATTTGATATAAAACGAAGGTTTAAAGGTTTTGACCTGACAGATTTAGCCGCTGTAAAAAAAATTAGAATACCTATACTCTGGCTTTATGAGATACAAACTGCTTTGCTCGGGTGACCCATAGGAAAATAAACAAATTCTTATGCCTTGTCTAGTTTGCGAAGGGAATTTCTATGCATAATTTTAGATTTCGAGATTCAAGCATGTGTCAATAAGCGAGCCAGGATTTTCCTTACCGATTGTAAAGTATATAACTGGCAAAACCCGGTTTCAGGACAATCTTAGCTTGGCCTAGGCTGAACTCAATTCCAGGGCAAACTATTTTACCGAGGATAAACTAGTTTTTCCTTTACGCGATAGGATTAATTGGTATAGCCTAGTCTAACCCAGTGAACCACTAAAACCTAGTCCTCTGTCGACTGCGCATTAGAAGGTGTGAAAGAGTGAGCTCATCACCTAGGGCACCCCGACTCGGATAATTAAGGTTATAATTATTTCTTTTTTAGACCACCGGAGCCCCGGTTCGTGGGGCTCAGCGACCGAGCCTTGGAAGGTGTGAAGAAGCTTGGGACTTAGGGCACTCCGACTCGGAACTTCTTTGGACTATTATTATGCTATACCAATTAATCTATCGCGTTTATAAAAAAGTTTAGTTTACCTGAAATGGGGTTTATCATAGGCCAAACATATTACACGGAATACAAAATCAAACTTTTGCAAGTTATAATTTTTTTCTCGAGAAATACCGAAATAAAGTCTATCGAAGTTTATTAAACCCAAGGGTTATACTATACGGACATACGGACGTAACAAAATCATTAGATATACCCTTTGTCATTTGACATTTAGCCCTAAAAAGGCTGTTGCGTGTAGGATGGTGTAGGTTCATTGCACGGATGCAATTAAACGCTTTTCAACTACTCAGACAGTCATCACTCGTATAGTCACAAAGCAAGTACCTAGGCTGTATAGCTTACCTTGCTATTCTGCAAGAACGTGACGTGACGTAGTCAGTAAGCTTAGCCATGCTTGTATGTATAAAATTCAAAAAGTGCACGAGAATGATATTATCACAAATCCGATCGACATATTGATGACGTGACTTATCGATGTCAGTTGTCAGTCTCATAAATTTTTGAATTTTGTTACCAAAGCGTACCAAATGCAATCGTAGAAATAAATTATGTAAATTAACCGTAATTACGGAAACAGTGCTCTAAACGAATTGCGGATGTACAGACACGGAATAAAAAGGTTCGTCAACTTTGTGTTGGTTTTCACTTGCACTAGTATCCTTATGCTGCAGGAGTCCATTATGCCAACATAATATGTACCATAGATTCAAAAGTGTTCTCGATACGTTGAACGAATCAATTTGGAAAATCGCCGAACCTTTTCATTCTTTGACTGTACTTAGATACTACAGCTTACGACACAAAAGTAAAAATATTCTTTTGAGACAAAGTACTTATCGCCTTCGGATGTATTCATACACATGCTAGTTAGTAGCAAATGCTCGAAACTAGCATGTTCCCGTGCTACTACGTACCGTGTGTATCTGTAGTGTCCTTTAGTAGCTTTATACAAGTGTGATGTCCCGTGTTAGTAGACACAAGACAGTAGTAAAATAGTCAATACCGTCGTGATACTCAGCAGATGCTCGCAGTCGGCGGCGCTGTGAAGTTATGAACTGCAGTAGAAACTATGCCACGGTTTGAAATGCATAGCATTCTTATGCTTCGACTACACTCATGAGAGAAGCGAGCCTTGGATGTTATTGAAACAAAGAATCTTTTCGGACGATAATATCATGCAGGGGGCAAGGCGAAAAAAATGGTTTTTTTGCGTGACAATAATTTCGCCACGAAGAAATCTACGAAAAATCTTTGAAATTCTATAATGAAATTTCTCATGCTAGTCAACAGAATGGGCACTTATGCAATCACGTATAGAGATTTGTTTGACCAACTCGTTACGGGAACTAACTGAAGATAGCGCGATCTATCGAGCGATTTGGGTACTTAGGTATCCGGTTTGGTTTCTGCCACGATCGCAAATAAGTCATAGCTACGGCTGCCTCGTCTGTGATATAGTACAAGCTATCGCTCAACACTATAACCCCTTCCTTCACGTCAGTCGGTACAGCAACACGAAATACAAACGCGCAATTCTCGCTTTAAACCCTTTGCACTGAGGTCCAATTTAGCGTGTCACAATAAACAGTGTTATCCACACCTTTCAACGCTGCCAGGCAGTAAAAGCCCGGTGGAAGATTTAAGAGTTTAAGAGCTCCCCGCCGTACTCTATAGCGACAAAGCGGTATTGTAACGAGTTCAACCCATTTTTTATGCATTTAACAACGTCTTGCTCTAAATTTCAAGTTCCTTGGCGGAAACCTTTTAGCATATTTTTGCAAGTTGGGCGTTTTAAACATTCTGTATCGACAAGTTGAAGGGTGACTTAGCGGGGTAACTGCAACTGAAAGGTTTGGAATTTTAAGTTTTAGTCATTGATAAACCGACGTAGATTGAAGCGTGTTCCTTCAAGGTTCTAAAATTGCAATACAATTTGATCGTGTTGTTTTATGGCCCAGGTACTAGGTAATCCAGCAGATACAGTCTTCTTAGGGGTTAACGGCATAAAAGAGTTTATAAAGCAATTTTTAGTGACCTACAGGTTGAAAACTATAAAGACAATTACATACTTTCTGCATTTTGGGTGATAAATCTTTTGTTCCGAAGCAGAAAAATGTTCTCAATAGAAAATTATACCAAAGGTTGCTTCAAAATTTGCATGTATCTAATTTTTATCGGAGACTACATTAATTGATAAAATTGTAATTTTTGTTTTAATTCGTTGTTTTAATTCGTTCGGTAATAATAATATCCAACAACGCTTTGAAACAGATTTTTGATGATTGGCTTAGTTTTTTAGTAATTAAGTAAAACGTCGTTTTTCTGTTAAATCTTCCGCATTGCACCCACTAACTTATTCGTAAGAGTGTGAAGGACAAAAATAAAATACTAGGCAAACTGCGTCAGAAGGGTCATAAAAAGTGGTATTTTACGTAATTTAAGAGTTAAATACACATCCTTCAGGCATTCCATTTAATTACCCTCCCACAGGCATGGGATGTGGTCATAGTTAGGTACTTATGAATTAATTAAAGAGAATAAATTACTAACTTTATCTAGTAATTAAACTATCTCAAACAGCAAACAGAGTTAAAACAAGTTAATAGTAGAAACTTCAGTAGTATTACTTTGTACGAAAGCAATAAAAGTAAACACTGCACATTTTCCAAGTTAGAACAAATTAAACTTAGTATACTTAGTTTATAGTGCTCTATAGAATGGAAATGAGAGTTGAATGACCTGGTTCCTTTGTTAATTCATTGCACAACAATTATAGTGGGTGCAATTTCTCGCTGCCCGCGGGGCAATAAAATGAAGATACTGGACAACAACAACTATATGACTTTCTGTTCTACTTTTACGAATATAATGTAAAATGGTTTCATTAAATTTACATTTATTACTTTGTATACAAGGTGTTGGTTAATTCGTATAGTGTACTCGCAGCCAACCTTTTTACTTGAAGCTAGAAACACATTAATGGAGATAAGAAGACCCAATTATTTGTTTTATTTTCCATACAAAGCTTATTATTTTATTAAGATAAGTAAATTGATTTTAGCAACCCTAACTGCGATGTCTACAAAGCGTAATACTTTTCATTATTTCCAGTTAATTCATATTGAATGAGCCGTTTTTAGGAATGTCACTTAAATTTTATGGTACATTTTTAATCTCCCTATAGTTCCCTTAGGATATGAGCTAGACTTCTTGTCATATTTTATCAGGCATCTATACATCGTCCACTACTTCAGGCTTTCGGCTAGTTATGGCAAATAACCAACACGTTGTATAGTATAAGTTCATAAAAAAAAATTAAATGATAACTAAACAACTCAAATAAAGCCCCAAGACCACAGGTTTTCTCTCTCAATAAGATTTTACCTATGCATTTTAAAACATTAAGCTCTTCCAGTAGAACAAAGTAATACATAAGCAGAACTTGCATTAGCTTATCTCGCCAAGAAAAGATATAAAACGTTCCAGAAGCCACTTGGACGTTCAGCACCATATTTCCAGCCTCATAAACTCCAGCCAACTCCACTTTAAAACCTGGGTTTTATTCACCGGTAAGAGGGGCTTAAATATTCAACGATATTCAATATCCATAACTTTTAAACTCCATTTTTAAGCGAGTTCGCTTTCCAACTGTTCGGAAATGTTTATAAAGGCTGAAATTTTACAAAGCGCAGAACATATTTTTTTGCGATACTTACTGAGTGCATAAAATTTTAAAAAGCACCTAACTAACAGATATACTTCTGCCTTGATTTCCTTTTACAATTTATTGCATTTTAACTTTAAACACGACAACCTTCTTGTCGCAGTGGCTCGGATTCGAGTGAGAGGTCGCTGTTTCAATTTCCGCCACGGGCCACTTTGGAATTTTATAATTTCTAAATTGTTTAGGTCAGGTCTGATGGAAGGCTTAGGCCGTGGCTAGTTACCACCCTACCATCAAATAGGTACGCACCGCCAAAGCGTGGCTGTGTAGAAACCGTTAGGGGTGAGTTTATCCCTTCCAAGTTAGTACAATAACATCTTCGGCTGCAACATCACTTACCATCAAGAGAGATCGCAGTCAAAGTACTAACTTATATAGTGTAAAAAAGTAGTTACATCTAAGTACTTGATTTTTCTTCAAGTTTCAGAACTTCAGCCGTCACGGTACCCATGACATCTATTCCATTTCCATAGGATTTACATCGGTTCAACATTAAAAAAAATGTGTGGTAAGAAGTTACGTCACCATATCGAGCCGGTATGTCATTTCCGTACATTTAGTTTTCGATCTGATAGCAATAAAAGAAATAGAATAGAAAAGATAACATGGCTACAACTGCTTAGGTATCTGTGTTATACTTACCATCGTCTTTTCCCTTTAGATTTAGTCAGCAAAAGAATCTCTCGAACTTCGAAATTAGCATAAAGTAATTAACTTGAAATACCAATCAAAATAATATATGCGCTTATCGGCAAAATAAAATGTTTATCCTATATTGGAGTTTTCATCTGACCTCCAAATTTCTTTTCAAAGGATATTTTTATCAAAGCCAATATTAAAACATTTTTTATCAAAAGAAATGAGCTGTGTCATGATTGGTCACATTCCGGATATCGCTCGTCAAATAAACAACATGATTGGTGGAATTTATTAATCGTGTGACGTGGGTGTAGATACCTACCTATTCATATTAAAATTGAATAACGTCATGACATTTTTAAGGTTCCATAGTAAATGGGACCCTTACTGTTTCGCCATGTCGCCGTCTGTCTGTCTGTCTGTCTGTTTTACCGTCCTTGGTTTAGGACATTACCTGCTAGAAAGCTAATAATGTGGTGTGGGTGGGTACATAAATATTTATTACATAATATAACAAGTGGTGAAGTAGAATATTGAAAAAAAATTAAGGTACATATCAGGTACAAAAACTATCCAGTTTTTTCTCATCTATTCTATGGGGCATCGTTGGATAGATCTTTTAAAAATAAAATTCTATATCTCTGTTTACATTTCCACTGAAGCAAAGGTCAAAGGATAATGATTAATGACCATGAATGCATGGAATACTGCTGATTCAAATCCACATTTTATTTTTTTATAGACTACAATTTCCTAAAATTATTATAAGCTATGTGAATTAAGTCTATATTCCGGTTCTAGAGATACAGCCCTGGTGACAGACGGATGTCAGGACGGACGGCGAAGTCTTAGTAACAGTTTCCGGTTTCACCCTTTAGGTATGGAACCCTAAAAATAAAGATTTGTCTTATGTCAGTTTAACAAGTTTATTTTGAAAGCGATCAGCTAGGTTTTAATTTCGCGGTAATCTGCGTGACAGGATTTTAGGGACGCGCCACGCCTGCGGGGATGCGGCTGATGCTTTGGCGAACGACCGGTAACCGTTATCGAGTTATGGCGCAGGTATCGCACTGATGGACACGTTACTATACCTATAGATACTTCGTGATTAGATAATATCTCGCTACCCGCGGTGCACCAAAATGGGGTTACCTATGTATGGGGTAAATGGGGTAACCTGTTGCGCTCTCAGTCAGCATATACTCGTAGTAAGGTAAGTGCAACTAATAATTTCTAAAATTATTTTTCTGGTGAATTCAGTAACAGGATGAAAAAACCTACGGAATATAAAGGTAAAATACCTTAAATATATTTATTATTATGTATTGAAGTATTCAATAATTATGCTCCATTTATTTCATTGTTGTCTGGAGCTCCCGTCACTTGGGTAACGATTAGTGTTTTTGCCCAAGTGGGGGAAGCTATTTGTAATGTGCGGCATACCTAATGCAAAATAAAATATCTTTCTTCTTCTTCTTATTTAAACATTCTTTTCATTTAATTAATATCTACTAACATTTTTTCTTAAATCGTTCCTGAACCGGGAGTCGAACCTAATTAAATTTAAAAAAAAAACGATATCCACTAGTCCTGTTCTGCCGATTGTTTCCACCCTGTATATGTATTATTGGTTCCTGTATCCGTTCCTGTTCCTATAGAAAATACACAATTTCTAAGTTAAAAGTTAAAGTTAAGTTAAGACAAGCCAAGTACCTACATTTTTTACATAAGAAAATGTAGGTACTTGACTTGTCTTCTTCGTACAAACAATTAAGTGTAAAACCCCGCATCTCGTATTCAGAAACAAGGAAAAAAACAAGTGGCTAATCAACCCCTTATGTTTCCGCTGACCGCAACTACGCCCGGGGTCTTTTCGGCCCCAAATTGGCTCGATCGTTAACATTTGGACGCGATTCCCGAATTTCCCGGCTAACAAGCGTTGACCTCTGAAACTTTGGGATCGAAATGGCCGGACACGCCTCAATTAGTGGCGGCGGACTTATGGAGGGTTAATGGCGAACTATTTACCACTTTCTTTGACGAGCTAACCTGTGACATAATGCATTTTCAGCTACAGGGTATTATTTGGACGCCCGCGCTCACGAACTCTATCCTGAAATTTTTTCTCAGCGTATTTTCACTTTATATTATAACCACTAAGTCATAGATTTATGTCTCATCTGTGGTTATATTAGCCGTGTGTCTATTTATTCTATGTATTTAATCTATCTGTTATAAGATATTGTACAGTCACGTATCTTATCTTATCTTATCTTATCTTATCTTATACCTTTAAACGAGCAATTCTTGTATATATATTTCTATATAATCTGGATCTCGGAAACGGCTCAAACGAGTTTCATGAAATTTAGTATACAGGGGGTTTTGGGGGCGATAAATCGATCTAGCTAGGATTCATTTTTAGATAATGTCGAATTTACCAAAAAAAATACGACTACTGCTGCCATCTATTGGCCACCGAGCGAAGCTCGGTCACCCAGATATTTCTTTTTATTATATTCACATAGTGAAGTACAATTGAAATAATCGAGTGTGACGGACGGACGGAGAAAGTCTCACAAAATTTACATTTTTACCATTTTGGTAAGGAACCCTAAAAACGCATGGATGGCGACATAATATCAAAGATTTAGGACATATAGCCTAGTTGCGCAGAAGTCTTTAGTCACTAAGCTAAGGAAATACTATAACTCTTAATGTTACCCTAGCTCTAAATTATTTTATTCTCATCCTTTCCACAATCGTTTGGAGAATTATTTGAACATTTTCCTTCCGTTGGAGAACAAAGAATTATGTCGACAGGACTATCAAGCCGTATGAAACAGGCGTTAGAAAAATTTACTGCATGCGCGCCCGCCTTTATGTCATCATTAAATTTTATGTTAGCTTTATATGATCGCAGAAAGCATTTCGGTATTATTTTTATAACATACCTTTCAGGATCACATAATACTTCTGTATAATTTTTATTATTCAAAATATTACCGATACTTTTATGACCCAAACGCCATTCTTCTACTCAAAGGATTGATTACTTTGCTATTGCCGACCCCTTCATGGCCAGATACGAACAAAAAACTGTTGTATTTCATGAAATGGCGAGATGTACAGCTACTATTGGGAAATATTTCGAAAAACGTCTACAAAATTATCAGATCTCACATGTCTCTCATTGTAATTTCGCAATATGTTTTTATCTATTCATAAATTATAGTCTAACCTTCTCAAATATTATATCGATAATTTCTTCCATTGTTGAAACCTGCAGTGCTATTCTACAAAATTTCCATCTCTGAAACAGCTGCCAGACAGCTGCCAAGCCGAAGATAGCATGCAAAATTGTACTCTATTACAACTGACAAATTCATAGATGCAGAGATGTACGCTCGTCGGCATAATAGCGTAATAGAATATAGCGTAATAGCGTCGTAATAGCACGGCTGTTTACAAATAATAAGGAACTCTATCACCCTTGATCATACGTAGTGATAGTAGTGACAAACTTGAATAAATATAGTATTGCAGCATGAATAATGGATATATCCGAACCATGAAAACAAACTGAAATCCTTTTTTTCGCCCAATCGCGATGAAATAAAGCCACCAAAATGGGAAAGCAAACAGCCAACCAGCAAACAAGTTGCACTAGTTAACGGCCATTACGAAAACAAACCAGAAACGGGAAGTTTATCAAACAAAAAGCGGATATCAGCGTTCGGCGAGCAAATAATTACTCGAGCACTTTATTGAAACGAAACGCTGACCCTGCGGGCGGAATTAAAACCGACAATTGTATAATTTATGCAGCAGCACGGTCCCTCAGGGCCCATAACACCCGCCGCTTCCACTTCGACCCTTCTGCCCGCAGATCATAAATAAACGGCGTGCTCCTATTTTTGGTTGATTATCCCGGAAGAAATAATCTTCGGGGATAATTAATTCGGGGAGAACAGAAGGAAAAAAGTAACCCAAACAATCCCCCATCAGGGGTTCTTCTTTCTTGAAGAAGGACCCTTGATGGGCCTGAAACTGGTCGGGCGATCCTGACCCAAACAGACGTGAGTATATAGCCGTTACTTTATTCCTTCTTATAATGTCCACTCACAGAAGTCTTAATTCTAATATTAAGAACAGCTTAATTGTTTCAGCTAAAGATCGCTGTCGAAATTAAAAATGTATAAGTGTTTCCGTTGTGGCAACCAGATTTTTATCTCTACGTGGTCAAATCAGAAATGAGGAGATCCGTAGACGAACCAGAGTCACCGACATTGCTCAACGTATCACGAAGCTGAAGTGGCAATGGGTAGCACATAGCTCGTAGAACCGACGGACGTTAGAAACCCAAAGTGCTGGAATGGCGACCCTGCACGGGAAAGCGCAGTGTTGGCAGGCCTCCGACCAGATGGACTGACGACGACAGAGTCGCGGGAAGGCGCTGGATACAAGTGGCGCAAGACCGTGCGGGCTGGAAATCATTACAGGAGGCCTTTGTCCAGCAGTGGACATCCGTCGGCTGAAACGAACATTATATTTTGTTTAATCACGAAAATTATCGTGATGCCTCAAAAAAATGGCTGATCCTCATTAATATAGATTGATTTCGGAAGTTATAATATTATGTACATCATACTTGTTTCAAAACGTAAGCTTTTAACGCAAAAAAAATGCCTGTACTTTAGAAGGACTACCATGTTAAAAGTAATTATCTGAAAAATTAAGTAAAACGAAAGACAACAGTTTTTTTACCTCTAGAGGCTTTTTACGCTTGAATACAAGGAGGGGAGTTATTTATCTTTAATTTTTACAGCTGTAGGAGTACGCCGGATATATCGTCGATGGCTTTACCCTGCGGAAACTGTAGGGCGCGCGGAATGCTTAGCAATTAATGCCAACAAAGCCTTATTACACTATTGTCTCTGGAACTAATGACGGATCCTAGCAACATTGTTAACTTAAAACAATGATACGTTTATAGGAATTTATTATTAGTCATCAATTCAAAGTACCTCAAGCGTTTTGGCTTCTTGAAGAATTTATTATTATTAGTTATCAAATAAATATTATGTAGTAAAACTTTTTGGCTTCTTCAAAGGTGACGCACGTCACGCAAGTACTTTTAGGCTCCGCCCTGAAGCCGGATTTTTAATTTGTCAAAACTGTAAAATGGGGCTAATGTAAGCGACCGACAGCGGTATGACTGCCAGCGATACCGAAATGTACCTATACGAATCGCGACGCCTTATCTATCGTTCCCGTCCTTTTAGCGTAACTAATTTCGTCATTGGGTAAACTCTGCCCAGGAATTCTATAGAAAATCTGAATGCATATACTGCCACAGCACATGCATCCATGCAAATGAGGTCGATGCCGCCCCAAATGAACTCGTTTACCCGCGGCGACGTACCTAATGGCTCGAAAATGAGACGCGGACTGCACTATGAATAATTCCGGTAACGTATTTGATACAGGGCGGTGAGGGAGTATACACACGGAGAGCATATTTCAGCTCTCACGAAGTACCTATAGTAAGTATAAAGAGTTGTGAATATGGTGATAGTAAAACATAATATACAGTGCGACAAGCCTATTTTGGCGCGTGGCCAAAGTCTGAACTAACGCCGCTATCTTGTGCTACTGTTTGATAGTTCGCTCTGTCAGTATTTCACTATTGTATGTTATGTTGTTTTTGCTTACTTTTAACTATTTTAAACTAAAATTAAAGTAAAATTGAGCAGATTTTATTTTATGGCTGCCTTTGTTTTGCAACAGCGCCCTCCTTCAAGTGCCAAGAGAGCCTTGTAGGACTGTACCTAAGTAGAAATATTCCAAAATGTTCAAAAATTGTTTGTTATAAAATATTGTTTGAATCATAGATTTATATCGGTCGTCGCTCGTGCTCCGACTAGATAGAGACCTAACAACGACAGTTGCGTGAGTGTGGCAACTTTTTCTTGTAGTGTGAGTGTGTCAAATTGAATGGTGCGCGGATGCTAGTGTGCGTGAAAAATTGTGTAGCGACGGCTCGGGTTCGGCAATTTAGGCAAAGTATTTTTGCCGCACTTTTGAAGTCGCGGGCGGCCTCTTGGAACTCTATGGTTTGAATATACAAATTGCTGACCGGATAGACATGACATTGTGTTGATTTTGATTTTTGTCCCTCTGACTCACAGCTACATCGATATCGATCGATTTTGCCAGACTGACGCAAATGAAAAGAAGAAGATAGGTCCAAAAGTCGCGTTGTATATGTAATCAAAATTCGAAAACCTATGCAAAATAGTGAGTGAATGATGGGTGGCCCACTCTTAAGCTGGTCACGTTTGTTGTCTAATTCACTCCTCCCCTACTTTCCTCAAATTTGTGGGAGCTCTGTTGTCTCGCTCTCTCATCTCCACTCATTACGCGTTTTAACCAAACTTTCTCAACTAGAGGAGTTACCATGTCTTCATGTGTCTCTTCAGAACATCCTTGTATCTGAGACACTAACGGCAACCTGGTTTCCGCTTGTAGTCCTAAAGTTCTGAGTAGAAAATGCGCTTAGCTAACCTCTCGTCGGCAAACCTCAACTCATGGATGGCCACACCAACGTATCCACCAACAGTCACTTATATTTTTGTATACCTTTGAAGAGTTAACGTAGGGTTAAATCACCACTCAAAGGTGTTCAGGAAAAATGTTGTAATTTGAACCCTGACATAATTTTATCTTCATATGCTTGCAAAATTCACGAGAATAGACGGTTCGGACGTAATTATCCTGCCGGGGTGTCATTTTCATAAAATATTTCCAGCTGAAATTGTGCTCAAATTTGAGTTAGAGCTCATTTCTACACTGTGCGCTATTATGAATGTAAAGCGCTGGCGGCTAATTTAGTTTAACGCTGGTTTATACTCTAAAGAACATCAAGCGCCGTGATAATTTTGAATGGAATGGGTTTTTCAAGCTTTTGTGTTATTTTATCACACGACTGCCCAAAAAAAGAGTGTAATGTTTTTAGGGTTCATGTATGTATGTGTGTTTCTTTATTCCTCCATAACTTCCACACGGCTGAATAGAGATGGTGACATATTATAAGGTATCGTTAGAATCCTTACATCATTCCGAGTAACATAGGCTAATTAGGCTTTAAAATAGACTTCTTTGGAAAAATTCGTTTTACCACAGGGCAGTCGTGTTTTTTAATTTTAAATTATTTACTTGTTCACTTTGTGTGTTTGAGCCTCAATCGATTGATCTACGTAGAATAATTGATTCCTTTAGCCTAGAGGATTACAATTTGAGTAAAAATATTTCGTCAATTCCTAAGAATCGATTTTAGTACTGACTGTACTTTAGTAATTTAAACTGTTGTATAAAGATGAAAGTCCGTTTGTTGGTTTGTCTGTTTCTACATGGTTTCTACCGGGAAAATTAACGATTCCTCGCCCATATCGGGATTAGGGAAAAAAAATCCGAGGCAAGCTATGTGTATAGCTCAATCCACAAAGACGCGCCCTCCTTGCAATCGCTTATGCTTTTAAATACGATTCATAAGGATTGGGGAAGGAATGGGGTTCCTTTTTTATTACCCTTTGGGTACAGAACCCTAAAAACAGGGCGTTGTGAGTTCAAAAGACACGTGTCCCCGAAATTGACGTTTCGTTCTTTTCTGAAAGCTATACTATTATTTTCTGAAAGCTATACTTTATTATATTTTAATTTTTATGGGCTTGCCTGAAATAAAGATTTATTATTATTATTTTACATGAAGGAAACCTATACATCGTCTGAGAGTTTAGCAAACAACCTGCAATTTCGCACACGTCAAATGGTTATGGCCGAACCCTTCTCATCCTGAGAGGAGGTATAAAGGGGTTGAAAGTGAAAACATACCGTCTATGCACTGCTAACCGTCCCAGACTCGCAAGAAAGCCCTCACCAAGCAAGCAATGTACACAAAAAAAAAATGTTATTTAAGTTACCCACATTATACTTAATAATATATAATGATAATTTCGATACACATTGTTTTCAGCATAGGCAGACTGCGAAGCCATCTATTGGGAAACTAGGGTTTCTCAATCCAATAGCTCAATTGGTACATCGCCCGTGGCTGGGGATGCGGGTTAATGTCCCGCTGGCAGCGATAATTTGCTATTATAATTTATAGAGAAAAAATTTACTATAGACTATTATAATAGATATAACACCCGGCTCCGGCCTTCTGTAATACGACATCCGACATACTTGGGACGCTACAATAAAAGTTTCACTTTAAAAGGCATAGACTACATTTTTCCCTTATCCATAACGCGCAAAACACCAATATACAGCATCCGGCAAGAGTCGAGTCCGCTCGGCGCAGCTTCCGATGTTATTGGATTACGGCGGATACACCGCGGCAAGAGCCGAGACTATGCTGACGAGATGAAAACGACGAGGGGCCGGACCTTTATCTCTCTGGCGGAATATTAAATCAGCCTTCCTTACATGTTTCAACTGTAATAAGTATTTTTCGCAGAACAACATAAGAAAAAATTTCCCTAAAACTTGTCCCTAAAACTTTAATGTTTCAACTAAATTAAAATTAAAACAAACGCACATACATTCTCTAGCTGAATATTAAACCATCATTCCTCACTAACATGTTTTAATCATAACAAGTATTTTTTTTTTCGTTTAATTCGTACATCTCCGGCGGTTTATGCTATAAATTAGTACATATTCCTTACATTTTTCAACTGCTCAAAGTAGGTATTTATTAGTATTATATCTTACCTAAGTCTTTATTATATTTTTAACATATTTGAATGCAAACAATGCTAAACTTTTCAGATAAAACAAAAATCACTAATTTTATACTTATAAGTTTTGGAAGAACTCCTAGAAGTTCATCTATCTTCGAACATTCAACAAATTTAAGGATTTGAATAGGGATTAAGTAAATTAGACTAAAAATAAGAATCATTAGAATTGATTATATAAACGGCTTGAACAATCGTTGTGTTTTTTTTTTGTGAAAGTATATTCGGTAAAGTCTGAAAATAAAACGAAAACTATTTTTCATATTCATAACACATTAATTGAGAAATATGGCAAAACAATATATTCGGGTCAAATATTGAATGGAAGCAGGCGTTATTTTGCGGAAATCCATAATTAACAGGACAGATTAATTTGTTTTGCTATAATCCACTACCTGAAAAGATTCTGTATGGTACAATATGCAGGAACACTACCCACATGAAACACCACACACAATTTTCCAACACTTTCTTCGACGCACGTTTTGTCCCGACACTGGGACATCCTCAGGAGATGTTGACTTCACAATGCAGAATCGTATCGCATTACGATACGATCTGCTAATATTCGGTTCACTTAGAGTGTATGGACTTTATAAACGCCTCCTTCTTTTGTTTTTGGAAATTTAAAAACCCAGAAAATGTGTAAAAAATTTTCAGTACAAAAAATATGCCGCCTTCGGGTAAATTTATTGATTGATTGCAAATATAATTTATATGAAACATGAAAATGAAATGTATTGTATGAGATTGATCGGAATTCCTTTTAAAATAATGGGAACACAATATGTATGCAGAGTTGTTGCATGTTTACCGAACATTCTGATGTTGCATCTATAATAATTCACATGTAGAGTCACCGTGTATCGTTTTTTTTTCGGACAATTTAGAACTAATAGCGGAATTTCACCAAGTGATTTTCTATTTGACTACGAACAGCTGTATCATTATCCAAATGCAAACTCCGTATCCGTGGCGTATCGTCGAATGTCGTCGCGTATCATGATCGCCTATGTAGATATTGGTACGCATAGACGTATGATGATACGCTGTCGTGATACGTGGTTGTGATACGCAGCTCTTGTATACGTAGCTCAGTCGGTTTTTGGCCTAACAAAGTAGATACGGCGGAAATACTAAATAGATGATATTATTTTGTAATAGGAACGGAATATACTAAAAGGGGTACACAATTAGATAAAAGCTTTAAACGGTACGATGAATGATACGGTGATCGGAATTGGCAATATTTTTGAGAACACATTAATGTGATAGACACTATTTTTTATACAGACAAAAAAGAACTAACTAAAATTGTCCACTTAAATTATGCGGGAGTACGGGATTCACTTTCATATTTAATGCGCTAACATGAAACTAACCAGTTTCTTTTACATGGTTTCAACTTTCAACTTCAAGCAAGCAAGTCTGCCAACTTATTTGATGCCATCGGTCTACCTATAAATAAAAACCCTGTAGCCTTAAAAATGACTGTGTTTTCGTAAAGTATGGTCCCTCTCAATGAACTGGAAGTCCATAAAGAGCGCTGATGAATTTATAGTGAACATGGATTTTAATTAAAACGCTCATCAGGGATATTTGGCCGCATTAACTAAATTGTGCAGCTCCGAGCTGTTAACAACGTTGTTTCGATAATTTTTTTAAATTATGATAATATTTCGCCTAAAGTTTAATTTTTAACAAGCAATCATTAAGCATAAAGTCTAGTATAAAGGAATCGATAAAATGATCACGACGTGGCTGTCGATCACATTCTAACATATTTTTTTAATTTGGATACATTAGCCAGCGTAAAAATACAATTATCTATTCTCCGCTCCCTTAATCTCTACCTTCCCTTATAACCATAGCGAGAGCGAACGTGTACTTAGCAGAAATAGATAAAAATAGTCAAGATAGGCCCATCCGAACATTTTACGTAAACGTTCTTCATACAAGAAAATATAGCGCCATCTGTCGAAACTCCTGCGAAATACATGTTTATGTTTTTATATTTTTTTTATTTATGTGTCTGTGGTCACCTTGCCTGCAATAATATTATTAATCCAAAAAAAGACATAGGTCTTTACCTATCTACCTATTATTGACTACTGACGAGGGAGGGTGCAAAATAGTCATTCTTGCTCCCATAAACTGGCGACATTTTTTCGCGCTGTTAGCCCTGTCTCTAGTATACAAGTCTGTGTTAGCAGACCAATCACCTATCACGTCACCAAGTATAATAGCGTAAAATATATATAAATTGGTCAAGTGCGAATCAGGATCGCGCACTGAGGGTTTCGTACTATCAAAACCAATCAAATACAGCCTAGTGACGAATGGACAGCGGAGTCAAATATCGACAACAATTTAAGATTTCCTAAAAGATATTGAATTTGATAGTTATACTTCAGATCTAGACTTTGGCGCAAGTGCTCCGCCCTCAGCGTCTCTGTATCTTTGTTTCCTAGTTCCCATTAAAAGTATTTTTCTAGGGGCCGATTTTACAATCGCCAGATAAACATTAACAACGGAATAAATATGACGTTTTTGCAGTTTTTTATGGCATATGTTTCAAATGTATTCCTGAGATGGTTTATCTGGTGATTGAAAAATCAGCTCTTATTCGTCTTTCCTGTATATTCTCTGATACCCACGTATATAACTGGTGTCAGAAGCGGGATTACCTAAAAACAACCTGTAAAAAGTTAGTAGTGAAAACCAATAATCGTAGTTTGTTTGTAAAATTCGGGATAAAGTTGGGAGTCAGGTCCCGGGAGTGTTGGATTTATGACCGGGATCGCAGTTTGCGGCAGATGCTTTTGTTGTTTTGAACGGATCGCGCTCCGTGACCCGGCAGTGGGGACTGCACCTACTTCATAGAAAACGTATGAGTTACCAATATTATGTAGCTTCATATTGCAAAAGTCGCAACAATTTATTTCTGAGGGACTAGTACAGGTTTTTGTACGAATTTCGAGTTGACTCGCGTTGCACAAACGAATCGAATTCCTCCATACATTTGCAGCCAGCGCCATCTATGGACAGTCGCTGACATGTGGCTCCGCTTCAGGGGTCCTGATTGCGTATTTCGTCGTTGGTCTGATTGCGTAAGAAAAACGTATTCATCATTGTCGTAATCGCTAGTCAATTCTAACCCACGATTGGCTGACACAAATCAGGAAGCCAATCAGCGGGCATAATTAGTAAATGTTTACTATAACGATGAATACGTATTTCTTAGACAATCTAGGGGTTTCTTGTCACTAAAAATCGCTTAAATAACCATAATCATCGCTTTAATATTTTGATTGATAGGTGTAGGTAAGTACCTATGCAAGCGACATGTTTTGTGGTTCATTGGTTACAACAACTAAAAAGAGAACAGTGTACGACGTACGTAAGGAAGAAGTGGTCTATTAAAAACTTGCTATAAACTCGAAGAGGAAGGTAATCACCAAAGTGTATCCGTTCGTCAGCTCACTGAGCAGCTAGAGCTGTGATCATGACAGTAGATTTATTCCAAGGGACAACATACCCAGTAGACTCCTCACTCTTACAAACACGTTGTAAGCGTGCGACAGAGATGCATTGCATGCAAATATCACAAAACGACGCTTTTCTTAATTACTAAAAACCTAAGCCAATTATTAAAAAGCTATTTTTAGCGTATTGCAATCAATCACTGCAATGCCAAAGGATGCACGGCATTTGACATGAAATGAAATAAGGCTGTAATGCTCTTAATGTCATTTTTGCCTTTTATGCATCTACAAAAACTTATTACACGACTGCCCAAAAAAGGAGTGGTATGTGTATGTATGTATGTATGTATGTATGTATGTATGTATGTATGTATGTATGTATGTATGTATGTTTGTATGTATGTATGTATGTATGTTCTTCTGAACGGCTGAACAGATTTTGACATATGGGGTATCGTTAGAATCCTTACATCATTCCGAATAACATAGGCTATGTTTTAATACAGGGCAGTCGTGTTTTAAATTATTTACTTGTTTTAGCCTTTACATGTTTTAATGCTTTATAAATTGTACTTACCTATGTGTGGAAAGTTTGGATTTGGCCATTTTTATAAGTTCTGTCAAATCTGTTCAGTAATAATAGCGCCAACGAGTAAATACAACCAAAGTAAAACCTTGTCCTCTTATTTATTAAATATCAAAATACCTAATTAGTCACGCCTACTCTTACTAGGAATAAAGTAATCGTAAATTAACACGCATTAAATGTTTTTCGTCCGTTCACGGTCGTTTTAGTAAAATTGACTACCTACAAAAGATTAAAATTTGACATTTAACAATTAAAAATCGTCGGAAAAATCGTAGATATCTCGCTTATGAGCGTCTAACGGGAGTATCGTCGATGGCTCCAAGTAAGCCACTTCAAAGTTTTAATTAGCGGACCGAGGAAGCCAAGCGACCGAGCAAGATTAGGGAAAAATGTTTAATTTACAGCTTTTAAATTATTTTCGAGTGGACGGCGTTGCGACTTCATTATAATTTAATTTACTGCTGCAGTTTCATTTTCATGAAATTTTATTATCTAGCGAAATTACGAAATATTTTATAGTTTTAATTTTGTTCCATTAATGAAAAAGTGATTTTGCTGCATCTATGACAATATTTTATTCTTCTCTCTAATGTATAAAATTCTCATATCTCGTATTTGTTGCCAAACTCCTCCGAAACGGCTCGACCGATTGTTATATTATGTCTGTGTATGTTCGGTAGGTCTGGGAGTAGATCGGAAACAATTTTTTTTATATCCCTAGTGGCAAAACAACGATTGCTGGGTCAGCTACTTACGTTATAATATTTTGCAGAGTTAGCTGTGTATGACTTACTTATGGAGACTTCGTTGGAGAAAACTGTCGATCGCTCATTCCGTAATTATAATGCCAGTTCTGTACTTGAACTTGGCTTGACACCCAACCGCATGTCTAGATATTATAGGACGACTTTTACAGAAATGTATGAGAATTAACGTGATCAATTAGTGGATTAGATATATCACTCGGCTCCCATACATTTTTGTACTATCGTAGATAAAATCATATAGAGCTAAGGCCTAAGGGCGTTCGTTGATTTTTTCCTTACCGCAGACCACTTTATCAATAGAGGGCAACATCGTGAGACTTCAAATTGACACGAACAGGTTTTTGAAGAAATTTCGCTTCGTACAAACGAACCGAATTCATCCATAAACAAAAAATTACAGTCAACGCCTTCTATGGACAGTCACTGACATGCGGCTGTCAATAGATGGCGCTGTGTGTAAACGTATCGAGGAATTCGATTTGTTTTGGTGAAGCGAGTCGATTCGAAATTCGTAGAAAAACCTGTACCTAACCTAACGTAACCTAACCCCTCAGGTCTTAGTAGCTCATCAAACTACTACTTTACTTTAGCAGTTTGCTAGAAAGTCGAGCTTGGGATTCGAACTCCAGAGCCCCAAGACTATTTCCAGGCCCACAAAAGCTCTCTACTTTTTACAGGTAGGCGTTTTTATGACTTAGCTTTGCACAGGTTTAAAGTCACAAAACATGTTACTACTGCTATACCTCTTGAAGAACAGGGGTTCTTGGAGTGATAGGAAATAATATACTTCCATCTCCTCACAAGATATGTTAAAAATGATGTACTTTGTAATTTTTTATGCTAAATATGTAAGAAAATATTAACATTTTAGCTGGTGCCGAGTTTCTGGCTAGTTTTTCTCGGTGCAAACCTGCTTTCCGAACCTGGCGGTAGAGTATAAGAGCTTATAATTTAGGCCTATGTGAAAAATAAAGATGTTCGTTTTCGTTATCATTTGTAGAACACACAAGTCTTTGATTGAATACGATCGTTAAAAAGGCTTACAAAAATTTGTTCACCTTTAAACTTTGTCAATTTATGGTTCATAATTTTTCTGCACAAAAATAACGCCATCAATTAAAAAAATATCAACATTCCGGATTACAATTTTTTCAGCAATCAATCAAAAACGTTGATAAAATGGCGCGTCCTTTTTGATATTAATCCGCCCTATCCGGTTAATCGGCTCACGGATAATTTTTACACTGCTTTCCGCCATTTTTCATTGAGCCCAAATCAATGGATATTAATTAGTCTACAAAGCACACGATCCATAATTTCGCTTGAAAAGTGTATTTTTTTAATTTTACTTTTGTATGAACAAATGTTTACTGAGTTTTTGAATAGCAAATTTTTCACGTAAGGTCACAGAATACCATGATAATTAGTAAGATGACGAACGGCTGTAGTCATATCATGACTTATCTATTCCATTAATTTCTAAGGTTGCTTTTGGCATGCTTATGGAGTTAAATTCATAATACTGCTCGGAAGTCACAGGATCTATTTTACGATAGAATATTTTGGAATATGGTAGGTACGCTTATGGGCTCCAAAAACAATCTTAGAAATAATCTATTTATTAATATCAGTACATACTTATACTACTTCATTTTCTTTAAACACGATCAAAACCTATTCCAGGCAAAGATTCGATAACATTGGAAGTCTTTGTTTTTGATTTCCAATGACGTAAATTAAGAACCCTAAAACTTTTGCAGCTTGGACCTTCAAATAGCTTTGCGATCGGGAATGTATGTCCACTATGCGATTTAAATCTTTGCACTATGCCTTTATTTTATATACATCGTACATTGTTAAAACAAAGCTTTGTATCGACTAATTTATCACCGATTACATCGCTTTTAATTAAAACTGTCATAATTTCCACCGAGTTAACTAAATTGTGGAGCTTAAAAGCTAATGTAATGTTGTTTATTATGTTTTAGATTATCTTTTATCTGCAGTGACACACGGCTTGTTGTATAAATTATTTCATAAAATAACATCAAAATCTCCTGCATCTTTGTCGGTGGAGTAGAAACCTGCCTCGGCCGAAGCCTCCCACCGGTCCAGACATCATCGAAATTAGGTATTTGACTCCAATTCTTTTGTAGGCACCTGTTACTTTATTGTAAACTAGGATAAAAATAATGACGTAAACTGAAAAAACTAATTAAATCGATCGAATAACAAAATAGTTATGAGAATTTAAATATTTCTGAAAAGTCAGAGATCGACATTAAAGTGTGACATCATGCCTTATAAATGACATAGTACCTTCGTGTGGCTTTTTACAAATTTTGTTATTGCGGGAAAGGGATAGAAGACCCTCCCACTCCAAAATTAAAATGCCTTTAACTTAATAAATCTTTGTTGGATTTTAATCATATCTTCAATGTACGTCATTACTTTTATCCTAGTTTATAAAAAATAAATAATATTTATAATTTTCAAAAATAGTGTAATACCCGAAGAAAAGTTGCTCTTCAAACAAAATTATTCGCCAAATAACGAAACCCCATACGAAATAAACAAGTGGGAATCTAACCGAAAGCAGTAACCGTTCTTTGTTCCCCAGATGCAAATTTACTCGGAGAGTTCTCAGAATTTTGGTGCGGAGAAATCGGATCCCCGGAGAGTTTGATTTACGGCCGGGAACACATTCCGGGTCTGACGGTTTTTTTGTACCCTCAACCCTTCTTCTGGATGTACGTTTATGAAGTAAAAACTAAAAACTGATCTGAACTTTTTGCTATAAGACGTATTAGGATTTAGGATGCTATGAAAATAGTACATTAATTCGCTTTCACAAGCTTTTCAGTTGTGCTGGTCTTTGGTGCTAGAATTTTTCATAAATTCTAGGGCTATAGGGGCTTCTTTTAATAGTGCAGAATATGCTTATAATGTGTAAAGAATTTTGGAGTAATATTAAAAGGTACATAGGTGTATTCCATAAGAAATCACCTTGTAAAAATATTAAATAAATAGGAGCATGATTATTTGACCATACACACTTATTCAAGAGATTCTCTTGTTTTTTGAGACACTCGTAGTTAAGTCTACCAATTTGTTAACAATTTTAACCATTGGACTTAACTATGTCTCAAAATACCGCCCCTAAATGTTGACTTATCATCATATCTTATCATCATCATCTCAACCCCTTTTTATGTCCCACTGCTGAGCACGGGTCTCCTCTCAGACTGAGAGGGGTTTGGCCATAGCCCACCACGCTGGCCAAGTGCGGGTTGGCGGGCTTCGCACACCTTCGAGAACATTTTTGTGAATTCTCAGGCAATGAGGTTTGATTGAGTTAAAACTAAGTTTACGAGGGTTCTAATGTGCCTTGCATTGAGAAAAAGGCCACAACAAACTCAGCCGAGAAGATAGCTTCGTTAGCGCTACTGGTTTGTGAAAAAGATTTGAGATAATACAAAAGTGTAAAGTTGTGAAGTGTACACGTATACTCACATAATTTTCGTTAAAATGTATACGTGAGTGAAGTTTCATGTAAAGACATTTATTAGTAAAGGGTTGTGAACGAGCATCAATGTTTTATCAAGCCACCCGTCCGTTTTATTCGGCGCGTCCTTTCTCAGTGCCCTTAAAAATGTAAGTGGAGGTCTTCCCGGACGTCTCCCGGGGGAGTCTGGCGCTATACGGCTTCCGAAGTCCTGGCCAGCGGGAACTGTGTTTGTGCGGGATAAAATATTATTTATTTTGTTCGCTCTTTAGAATTTAGAGTCTAGAATTTTAAAAAGCGTAGGACTTTGTTGTATTGGGAGATACTTTCAAATCTTTCGAGCTTCATTTTCTGGAATAAACTTTATACAGCTCTTTTAAATTTCGTGTGGAACGAGTGTCAGATATATAATATCTGTAGTAGAAAATGCAGCAAGTAAAAATAATTTAATTCGAGAGTCTTCGGTTCGATTTTATGTCGTTGCTAACGTTAAAATGTAATTCCCAAATGAAAAGGCTACCTACCACCTGCCTATAGTGGATACTTGAGTACCTACTTCGGTAACATTGCCTGAAGGCAAGGTCAGAAAAGTGGAAGGAACGTCCTCGAGGACAGATCCCGATGCGTTGGTCGAATCAAATTCGCGCCAAGTCCACGATGCTCTACACATCGCAACCAATAGAAAGGTGAGTACAGGTTTTTATACGACTTTCGAGTCATATGGACAGCCGCTGACAAGCGCTGGATGAGCAGTCTACATATTGTATGGGGGAATTCGATTCGTTTGTGCGAATAAGTTAACTCGAAATTTGTACAAAAATCTTTACTAACCCTACATATCATGGCGCGACCTCGTCCTGAAGGAATCATCGTCATCATCAGTGAAAGGGGCACGACCCTCATTAATGAGGAACACGACGTAAATTGAAAGAGAGAGAGAGAGAGAGTGAGAGAGAGAGAGAGAGAGAGAGAGAGTGAGAGAGAGAGAGAGTGAGAGAGAGAAAGAGGATGGATGTACTCGTAGGTACATTATTCAAAATCAATTCTTCACAAGCGCGTAGGGTTGAGTAAACTGTATAATGAAATACCCACTAATTCAGACGAGCCCTCGGCTTAAATATAGCCCGGGGGTCCGTATAATCTCATATTTCACCTGCAATTTGCCGGCGACGCGTCATGATGACGTAGGCGGTAACTCAATATGGCGGCGTCATGGCCGCGAGCGCTGTAACCCCGAAATCCTGTTACCGTATACAGATTACCGGAAAATTAGTAGCATCCCTGTGGATACGTGGATACGGATCAGATAGGTGCCTAGCGTGTATATTCCTAACGAATTAGTGGAAGTCGATTTTGAATTCATATTTTTGTTACAGTGTTTCACACATGAGGAAATATTATAAATTATATTTAAGTGTATCAAAATGATTGCTGCCAACGGGACTTGAACCCGCATTGTTTTCAGTTAAAGGCAGTCTGCGGAGCCATCTATGGGGAATCCACGGTTTCTAAATCCTTATTTCAAACGCCCATATTTCGAATGGAGCTAGCTTTGAACAAGGGATGACCACCTTGCCCTTTTTACAATTTATATTTTTGTTACAGTGGAACACACATACGAGGAATTATTATAAATTATAAGTGTATCAAAATCATCGTGGGTATCGAAATTATCATGTCAGCGGTAGTTGCTCCCATAGCTCAATTGGTAGAGCGTCCAGCCGCGATAGCTGGAGATACGGGTTCAAGTCCCGTTGGAAGCGATAATTTTGATACACTTATAATTTATATTAAAGCAATTTTCGTTCACAATATTTTTTCTAAATCAGGTACTAGGACAGCTGGAACGCAGTTCTTTAACTGTTTAAGGTGATTCAGTCTATTTTCATCCTTTTCACTCTTAGGAATACGTTGGTGGGTGCGACAGGTAACGATGCGGAAGACCGAAGAATATACCGGAAAAATGACAATTTTACTTAATTAGGTACTAAAAAACTAAGCCAATTAACGAAAATCCGTTGTAAGTGTTTTTGGGTATTATTCTTACCGACACATTAAAACAAAAAATTACAATGACATTCATTGTAGTTTCCCATAAAAATGAGGAAAAAAAATAGAAATTTTGAGGCAACTTTTGGGAGAACTTTACGTAAACGTAACTTTGTATGCAGTGTCTAAAATAAAATAAAAATAGTTATACTGAATATACAAGAGAAACCAAAAACTTACATAACATTTCTGTCTGTTCACCCCCAGTAACTAGCAGAATATAGTTTAGCGGCACTAATTTGCGAAGTTGGGCTGCGGTCAAGAATTTCATCCATGTTTGCTAAGTCAGTACGAAGTAAGGAGCCGGCGGGATAACTTTTGAATGTGAAATGTTTCTCTTATTAAATGTGTATTAAAGTCGGGTGAAATTTTGGTAGACTGTTTCCATATTTAATATATTTGTTTGAACAGTTTTATTGTGAAGTTTTGTAAGTTAAACATCGTCGCAACCCTTTTTGTATGCCACTACTGGGCGCGGGGCATTGAGAATGAGAGAGGTTTGGCCAAATCCAACCTTGCTAGCCAAGTGCGGTTTGGCGTCCTTCAGACACCTTTGAAAACATTGTGTTGACCTCTCAAGCAAACAGATTTACTTCACCTTCGAGCAAGTGTCATTTCGCTGCCAAGATCTGTATAATTCAAAGGTGCATATTTAGTCCTGGAGCGCACTGCATCTAATATGATCAGGCGCATCAGGTGAACTTGCTACAAAAAAATAGCGCAGTATCTCGTCATTCTTTGATAAAGAAAAGTAGCGCAGCATCTCGTAATTTTTTGAAATACAAAAGTAGCACAGCATCTAGTCATTCTTTAATATAAAAAGTAGCGCAGCATCTCATCATTCTTTGATATAAAAAGTAGCGCAGCATCTAGTCATTCTTTAATATAAAAAGTAGCGCAGCATCTCCTCATTCTTTGATATAAAAAGTAGAGCAGGCTCTCATCATTCTTTGATATAAAAAGTAGCGCAGTATCTCGTCATTCTTTGATATAAAAAGTAGCGCAGCATCTCGTCATTCTTTGATATAAAAAGTAGCGCAGTATCTCGTCATTCTTTGCTATAAAAAAAGTAGCCCAGAGCATCTCATCATTCTTTGCAATAAAAAGGTAGCGCAGAGCACCTCATCATTGTTTGCTATAAAAAAGTAGGGCAGCAACGCGCGGATTAACTCAATGGCGGATGAAGTCGATATCGCGAATAATCGTTAGGAATTTAGAATAGACGAAATATAGATTAGATTTGCTTGTAGATTGACAAAGATTCCCTATATGGAGTCTGAGTGACTTTCCAGACACACTCCTGCCTAAAACATAAGGTAATGAAGCTTCATTTAAAATAAAAAACGTGAAAAAATACAAATATCGTATAACTTCTCCCCAAGGTATAATAAAACCCAAAGTTGCCCCCGATTCTATAGTTGCCCGCTAACTTAGTGTTAGTACCTGCTTAACAACTAACGTCTTTATCACGACTTAGCTTCTTTCCCGTCTAAGGTTTAACTTACTATAAAGTTTAAAACTCTTAAAACCCGATGAATACCAAGAGAGTTCTTTAAGTTTGACCCGTTCGACCAAATAATTTGATGTCACACATACAAGCTTGATCGAATAATGTAAAGCAATTTGAATGTTTTCTTAATTCCAAGGTAGATTTAAGTGGATTTGTCTGAGCCATGATAGATAAAAATCAGTTCAGTAAAAAAGGATTTTTTGAATTTTTGAACCTTTTTGAATTCACAGGTCGTTTAAATTAACGATCAATATAAGATGTTATAGTAATACTAGCTGATCCAGCAAACGTTGTTTTACTATTAAAGATATAAAAAGTAGTTAACGATCTACTTTCAGACCTACATAAGAATCGGTTGAGCCGTTTCGGAGGGGTTTGGTAATAAAAATTGGCACGAAAATTGTATATATTAGACGGAGAAAGAAGAAAGAAAGAGAAATCTTTCCATTTATAAGCGATTTATATCAGCGAATGTTTTCTGTGACGATCAGAAAAAATTCACATGGTTTCGGCCCACTCTCCTCTCTAACATACATATCGATTCTCTTTCTGCGATCGCTAACGTTTTTTTTTTTTCATCATATTATAATGTTTTAATAAGTATAAATCAAATAATACATTATTGATTTCTATCTCAGAAGACAAGTGTATGTATGTCTGTATGTATAGTAGTAGACTCATAATATATTTTTTAATTTAAGTTTCATTCGTTTCATTCATCGATTAGAATATATTATCATATTATGGCTCAGGCTCCAAAGCAGTTATGCCACACTCTTGTGTGGCTGCTTTGGAGCCTTCTTTTGAACGCAGTTGAGGCAGATAATAGAGGTATTGTAGCGGACAAAACTGCAAGCTAAGCGTAGTGGATTAATAAATCCCCGGAGTTTGAAGCCGTCGTCGAGTTGAGGCGAAGGAATTCTGTAGCGAGATTACCGAAGTGTCCTCCCAAATTACAAGATAGTTGAGTTTGTACGAACTTCTACAGCACTTAGACCGAGAGTAGTGGTAAGGGTCGAATTATGTTAAATAACCAATAGCGGATCAGTGTTCAGCCATGTTTAATCGATCTAGTAAATATCTATAGTGGCGCCTGTGGTGAATGATAAAAGGCTGGTTTTCACAGGGTCGGTTCTGACCATCCTACTATACTTGAAAAAATATAAAAGGCCCGTTTTGGCGTTTGTGACAGACCATAGAATGTAACTTGGAACGAAATTAAAAGAAACAATCACATAGGAATTTATGGCATAAAGTGATTTTAAAACCAGTTACGTTTTCTGTCACATTCCCGACGTATTTTACTACTGGCAAGCCCCACTAACTACTGCTGCTACCTACTGGAACACCGGCTCTATCCTCATACCGTTTGTATGTTAATTATGTATAGTTAGTGGTCATAGGGTTGAGCAAAGTCAAGCTATATACGTAGCTGCAACGCGACTGATAGCACGGTGACAGGCGACAGCTCTTGGACTTACTTACAGCTTCAAACACATTGCCATGTCACGCATGGCGCTCTGGGTTAAATATAGTGGCGAAAGGGTGTGGACTGCCACTTCTTTACGTCACTAATAACATTCGGTACTAGTCTGTTTAGGAGACTGCATAACATAGCTATTGTGATACTAGATCTCCAGTCTTGGCATTTCTGATCCATCTAGATGATAATTAATAAATATGGAGCGAGCTGAACTTTTTAGTTTGAGAAGGTCAGTGGTCATTCTGTGTATGGTTGTAAATGACTGAGTATCCTCCGTTACCTTAATCTATAATACCTATTGTGCTTACTTTTAAATTAAACCTGTATCTTATCGCTCTTATTCCACTGGATAATATATTGTCTTCTTTCACCGCACGCTATCTCGCTAACCTCATGGCATTGCCCTTCCACGTATAAGTTGCGGAGTAAACCCTTTGTTTCAACATGTTTAGAATGACAGAGGGTGCGTTCAGAAACTTGCAAAATAATTGTTTGATGTCCCGTGAATTAACACGAGCCCCACTCATGTGTAAAGTTTCAAGATTATTCTCCTTTCAAACACTTTGAATGTTTGCGTCGCAATTTAGATTGTAGGTGAGATGTGTTTGTAAATCAGGTTTGTAACATACCCTTTGGTTTACTAATTTCAGTGAGATATGTTTGCCTAACTGTTCAGTAAGGTACAATATTCTATAGATGAGTATCTTCTTTTCCTTCAAAGTAAGCGCGTAAGTAAGTAATACGAGTAGTTTGTAGTTATGAGAAGGATGCAACCGGTAATCTTACGAATGGATAAAATATGTCTTTCTTTCACATGGTTCTTTGATTTAAATACTGCCCTTTGATTCTACACAAATACTTATAGTAACGACGAGCTTACATCTATGCACTGATTGGTATATAGGGCGATAAATCCGCATGCTTGAGAGTTCCGCACAATGCAATGCTCTTAAAGACCAACCCATACTTGGCCAGCGTAGTGGGAAATGGGTAAACCCCTCTTATTATGAGAGACCTGTGTCCAGCTAATGTATATAAAAATATAAAAAGGGGTTGAGATGTAAGCCGCTGGCCGCAAGGGCGGATCCAGCCCTCACAAAAGGTTATGGGCCTAGCCACCTGAAAATCGGAGATCGCTGCGTTCCAAATCGCGCACAATTGTTTTTATTTAACTGAAAACTTATTTACCTGTTACCGTAAGCTTACCGATACCGCATACTGTAACCGTAACCGACACCTATGTAAATAAGTAACTTTTTGGGTTTTGACTTCTGTCGGCACTCCCGGAGTGCCACGTCTTTTGAATTTATTATAATCGACTCAAATCGAAATAGAAGTCAGAGTGTGACGTTACCCGAATATTAAGGTTGTGGGCATGCCCAGTGCCCATATTGCCCACAACGACGGATCCGATCCGCATTTACGCATTTTGGGTTATGTATGCTATATTTTGAGTCGACGGTGTTCAAGATAGGCTCAAACCCATAAAACGTATGTGAAATAAAAAACGTAGATATATTTTATGACTTTTGAATAAATTATTGCCTCGCTTGTAACTTTCACAATTTATTCATGAAAAAATCTCATTTATTTTGTACACCGCTTACCATACGCGTTGGCGGGGGCTGTACCGTAATAATGTATTAGCAGTCGATTTTCGTAAAATATCACCGACATAAAAAACCAGCCTTTGATATAACGTATACATTATAGTGTATTTTTTATTTCAGTAATTTATTGGGTTACTTCGTAAAGAAAAATATTTACTTACGTAGAAGAAATTAAGAATATACCTACTCAAAATAAGAGCAACAACTGGTAAATACGTGATAAAACTGTCGACAATTAATAAAGTTTGTTCAAATTGCCAATATTTCGAGCTATTTTACCGTGATATCATTTACGAGTCTGAAATTAAAATCTAAAATAGTTAGATATAGATATTTTGTTGTGTAATATCTTCTCTCAATATTTAGTTTCACTAATAATAAATAATAATATCTGGGTTATGACCAACAGACCAGACAAAAGGTACGTTCTCATCCTTTCATTCCAGGATTCCAGGAGGATTCCAGGTATGTCTACAATAAATTATATTATACCTAGTGTAGTTCCAGAAAAAGACAATCCCAAACACTAGAACTCAATAATAAGGAAAGTTTGCAAACTTTCTTCCACTTTCATAGAACTTGGCGTTAATTTCGATTTCAATACTTTTTGGAGAAGTCTTTAAGCTCCCTTCGAATGAGATATACGGGTTTCATAATAAATTTAGTGTATGACAAATATAAGTAATCACCTGATCAACTCATCATTGGCTCTACTCTCTACCATACCACCAAGCACCTAGCCTTCAAGTAAAGAAATGTCTTAAAGGTGGATGGGTATCATGCGGGCGCGAAAATTCAAATTTTATTTAGTTTTTCGCAAGTAGGTACTTGCGAAAAACTAAATAAAATTTGAATGTTTTAGTAATGTAGACTAATTATAATATACATCGAAGGATTATGAAAGTAAGTTTTGCGAGCATAACCTTTATGCAGCTGGGTACATGGTTTTTAAGACCTAGAAAAAATCATTGGTCAACAATATTCATGTACTTCATATTGGTTCCCGATAGCTCCAAATCTGGGAAATTGCAGAAAATATACTGTCGGGAACCAATATGGGATGAATAGGAATATATGTATTATGAGTAAAGTTTTTTGCCATAAGCCTACGATGCATAATAATTAATTAGTCTACTATAAGGGAAAAACAGTTAAAAGAGTCACGGGAAGGCGCTGGATACAGGTAGCGCAGGATCGTGTGGGCTGGAATTTATTGCAGGAGGCCTTTGTCCAGCAGTGGACATCCGTCGGCTGAAACGAACGAACGAAGGGAAGAACTAAATAAGATTTGAATTTCGCTACTTGGGCCGAAACCCCTTAAGGCGATTTATTGAATTTATTTTTGTCTTTGTCACTCTCACGGATACGTTGATGGGTGCGACATGCAGCGTCGCGGAAGAATATAACAGAAAAACGACTTTTTACCTAATTACTCAAAAACTAAGCCAGTTATCGAAAATCTGTTTCTCAACGTTTTTAGATATTATTATTACCGATACATTAAAACTAAAATTACAATTACATCCATTGTAGTTTCCGATAAAACTGAGAAAAACTGAGATTTTGGAGCAACTTTTGGGAGAACTTTCTATCGAGAAAATTTTATCCCATCGTGTTTCTGCTTCTCAACGATTTTAGATTAAAGACACAAAATACATGACGTTAAAATTTAAAACTAATTGTCCTTATAGTTTTTAAACAAAACTTCACTAAATATAGCTTAAATACGGCTTCTACGCCGTTAAGAATCTCTCTTTATTCTTGTAAAATAAGTAGGTGGAAGGGAGACTAAGAAAAAAACCTTTACAATAGCACACTGTAAACAGCCAGCGCTAGAATTCTAAAGCCTCCCTTCTTAGAATGAGAGAGAGAGGCTGGAGTGTGATATTAAATATGAAATTCCTAGTCATCGCACGACCCAGTCCGTACGCCGTACCGCCACACTCAGCGCGAATATTTAATACTGCCAGATACTTTAGGGCTTCTTGCAAACTGAGCGATAAAGTCGGTGTTATTGATCGTAAAATATAAAACCTTCCTTCCTCAATTGAGCGGTTACAGACAAGGTATCTATATATCCTTCTTTGGTCTTTCATAGACATCCGATTTTACGATTAACACATGGGCTACTTTTTATCTCGGAAAAATCCACGGTAAAGTAAAAAAAATGGTCAAGTGCGAGTTGGGCTTTAAGGGGTTCCGTACTATCAATACCCATTTTCAATCGTATTAGAGTAAACCAAGCATGCCTGCCCACCACATTCAAAAACGAGCAAAAAATCACGTTTGTTGTATCGGAGCCCCCTTAATTTTTATTTTATTTTAATTTAACTATTTGTTTCTACAGCAAATATGCAACTAAGTATTCGGTGAAAATTTTAAGCATCTACCTGTTACTATTATCAATATCGAGCAAAAAAATCACGTTAGTTGTATGGGAGCCCACTTAAATATTTATTTTATTCTAGTTTTTAGTATTTGTTGGTACAGCGACAACAGCAATAGTGAAAATTTCAAGCCTTTAGCTATCATGGCTCCAGAGACAGACAGACTGGTGACAGACAGACGTACGGACGGACGGACAGCGAAGTCTTAGTAGGTAATAGGGTTTTACGTTTTGGGTTCGTTCGTTCGTTCGTTCGTTTCAGCCGACGGACGTCCACTGCTGGATAAAGGCCTCCTGCAATGATTTCCAGCCCGGACGGTCCTGCGCTAACTGTATCCAGCGCCTTCCCGCGACCCTTTTAATGTCGTCAGTCTATCTGGTCGGAGGCCTGCCAACACTGCGCTTACCCGTACGGGGTTGCCATTCCAGTACTTTGGGTCCCCAACGTCCGTCCGTCCCCAACGACGGACGGACGTTTTGGGTACGAAACACTAAAAACAGCCAGCAGAGTGCAGACTGAACGTTAAACATACCTTATTGTTTAATAGTACCTATCACAGTTTACATATTAAGAAAAATACGCACCAATGAATATGATTAGTGTATATCAAACGCATCCATAGCAACGTAGCACAGCACAAAGTGGAAAAGCAACCTTAAACTCATAAAAAAATGTTATACATAAAACTCGTAGGTATACTTCTATGAAATTTTCATTTATTGCAAAAAAGTAAAATAACCCAATTGCTCAGTTTGCAGTTATCCTTAATAATGACAACGGTTATTCAGAATTCATTTTAACTTGGACGCCTTGGTGGGCGACGCGTCACGCGAAACATCGGCCAAGTTATGTTTAAAGTTGACATTTGTGATTAATTTCTTGTAATTTTAACTTTCCTGGGTTTCACATGCATTTTTAAATAAATATTTCGACATCTGTATGAATCACAGATATAGCGATCAGCGGTATGAATAGACACACAGACCAAGGAATAACTTTAATAGACATACATACCCTGGACAAGGCGGAGGGCGAAAAAAAAAATGTCGCCAGTTTATCGGTCCCATAAATGCTTGTTTTGTCACAAACAGTATACTCGTAAGACCGTGCTGTAGTTCGCTCAGTAACCACCTATAGAATTTTTACTGTTTGCTTGTACGAAAAAGATTTACGTAATAGTTCTGATGCCCATATCCTGAGTTTTCTTATCAGTTGTCTGTATGGAAAAAATATGGTCCTCAAAAAGGGGGGTAAACCGGATCGTCGAAATTTCAAAATGAGATAACAATATTGAGTGGGGTGAAAGTGCGTTACCTGTGTATTCTCAAACCGATTTTTATTTTGTACTTACCTATGTATTATACTATTATCAGATTTCGTCATTTTGACATCTCCGAAACGGAGAGATGTCGAAATGACGAAATCTGATTGGTTACTCAAACACACGTTTAACTTTTTCTAATAAAGTACGGAACCCTCAGTGCGCGAGCCCGACTCGCACCTGACCAATTTTTTTTATTTTTTTTTATTTAATGAACATGAAAGATGATGTAAGGACTAAGGATTCACGTGAGGCAAACAAAGTTACAGTCCTAAACTTTATTTTAGATAGTTATTGATATTAATTACAAAAATGCTGCAGTATTTTAATACAGAAGATAATGCTACGCAATTTCAGGTACCTATTAAGCGTAGTCCTGCGTAGTAATCATACTTTTCTCAAAGTTTCAAGTAAACAACAATTTTCCCCGCCGTGGGGTGAAAATTAAAAAACTTCCAAGATGGACGTCGCGTTCCTTTGAATTTTTAACCCGAAAATTCTGAAAATAAAAATTCGTAATACTTTTTGTTGTGTATTAAATCTCTCTCCGGGTGCCTTTGAGAGAATTCTAAACACGTTTTTCAAATTTACTGTAGGTATGGATATAATTATAAATATTTTGTTCCGGTTTTAGCATATGGCTCCGTTTTATCCTTTGGATACGGAACCCTAAAAAGTTGTTGATCCTTAAACGACTTGCATGCTCACGTCCGACCTGTCGAACTTTACTGCCTATTATAATGTAATCTTTATTGATCTACATTTACATGGACCCTTGAATTATTCAAATATACCTATAATATACCCTGTATCACATATTATGCGAATCAAGCCCTGTGGAGAATCACCTTTAGAACTTTAGAATAACATGTTTTGTAATTTTATCAAGATTTCGAAATTTAGGTATATGTAGGTACTTCAGAATAAATACTGTGCACGGGTTAAATTCGTATTTCCGAACAATTATGCTGTTCTTAAAATGCAATTGACATTTATTTGTTGCTTTTCAAAGTGAAATTACTAGTTAATTATTTTTTTGCCGTTTTGACTAATTTTGTTCAATTTGTTTTTCTCTGAATTGTGGTGTCACACACTAAATAAGATTTTCATTTTCTAATATCAAGTTCACGTGCGATCTATGGAAAAGGTTCTTGTTCATTGATTAGTTATTACTAACAGACAAAGAGACTGACAGATGAAGGGTTTGATTTTTTCCATTTTGTTACGTAATCCTAAAATAGCTTTGTATACCTAAGGAAGAAAGCAATGTACGAATGCAATACCTCGCTGGTCCTATAGTAAGTACAATATATCCGGAATGTTTCGGCCGGGACATAGGGGATCGTCCGGAAATTGTTCTAGAAGCTACAACGGGTCTTTCTGCACGCTATTATATTGGCCAACGACAGCGTTTAAGATGGATGAGTATTTTTCTTTAATCTTTACTGTCCTTAAAAAAACCGGCCAAGTGCGAGTCGGACTCGCGCACCGAGGGTTCCATACCATAAAAGAAGTAAAACATTGAAAGAATCACTTTTGTTCATGAATTTACGAGTATAATTTACATATCGGCACTTTTGTTGGCGAACCGCAAACGTAACTTTGTTTTTGGCGAATTATTGTTATTATCAAAAAAAGTATATAAGTTAGCGAGTTGATTTTATTTTTGCTGTAAAATATACGTTAACTTCTATTAATCATAATTATTTCAGATTTTTCGATTGGTAAACTTCGGAGATAAGGGGGGGGGAACGGTATTTTTTTCGACAGTTTGCCCAATAAATCAAAAACTATCAGGCATAAAAATAAATAAAAATTAGTTTTAGTATACACAAGTCACGCCCTTTCATATGATACCCCACTCAATATTGTTATCTCATTTTGAAAATTTGTCGACCCGATTTTCCACCCTTTTTAAATAGAAATAAAAACAATTTTCAAATTTTTACGATTGTTATGACGTCGCGTCACAATTACCTATAACTATTCTAAATTTCAAGTCGATAGCTTGAATAGTTACTGAAATAATCGAGTGTGACAGACGGAGACGGACGGACGGACGGACGGACGGACGGACGGACGGACAGAGAAAGTCTCACCATAAGGGTTCCATTTTTACCAAATTGGTATGGAACCCTAAAAACGGAACTTCACCCACTCTGACTGTTATTCTTCCAACTCTTAGTTGTTATAGAGATACTAGCTGACCGCGTTAACGTTGTTTTGCCATTTACGGGTATGAAAAATAGCTTACTCAGACCTTCCGAAGAAAGAAAAAATTTGATAAAAATCGGTCAAGCCGTTTTATAGGTGTTTGGTTACAAGCACTGCGACACGAACATTTTTTTTAATAATATTTAATAATTTATTTATTTCAAACTAGCATTTACCCGCGGCTTCGCTCGCGTCATTTATGAACAAAGTTAAATATTCAAGAATTAAACTACGCTGATTAAAAGCGACAGACAATGACATCTATGTATCCTACATAGAAGTCTTTGGCGACAGATGTTAGAATTGTGTTAGATCCTGGCAATTTGTAACATAATTAATTATTATGTGGCAAGCAAACTGAGCGCATATTCTAAAGGAGTGGTATTTTACAGAAGACTTGCTGTTTTTACTGTGCCACTGTAAGTACTGAGTAAATTCTGTCGAAATGGTCCAAAAACATTCAGTCAGGCTGAGTATTGATGAGAACTTATTTTTATGACCTATTTACAGTTTTCAGTGTCGATACAGTTTTCAGTGTGGATTACAGTTTTCAGTGTCGATTTACAGTTTTCAGTGTCGATACAGTTTTCAGTGTCGATTTACAGTTTTCAGTGTCGATACAGTTTTCAGTGTCGATTTACAGTTTTCAGTGTCGATACAGTTTTCAGTGTCGATTTACAGTTTTCAGTGTCGATTTACAGTTTTCACTCTTTTCAGTGTCGATACAGTTTTCAGTGTGGATTACAATCAGGTCGATCCGTTGCGTGGCTGCGGCGTGATTGACGGACAAACAAACCAACAAACCAACAAACTCACTTTCACATTTATATATTAGTAGGGATAGGGATACAAAGTTACAACAGTTTACAAAAATATATAAAAACTAATTGTATGTGTATATCCTATACCTTTAAACGAGCAAAGTATTGTTTAAAGGTAAAGCAAAATTTCGTGAAGAATAAATGTTCTCAGTGGTAATAAAAATGTGTCGAGGCGAAGCTAAACTCTCTTTTTTTTCTTCAATATTATTGGTAGTAGTAAAAATAAATAACGGAAAGACGTTTTGAGTTCTTGTGAAGTTATCTACCTTAAATTAACCTTGTGGTTAAAATCCAGAAAGTTCTCCATTATCAAAACTGCGTGATGTCTACACATCCACACTTGGTCAGAATGTTTGTTTGACCAAAGTTCTCAATCTGAAAAGAGCACCGTTGCCATTATGGATTAATCGATATTAAAACAAAAATATCTAAAACTGAATGTCTCTTACAACTGATAACTCAGACTACATTAAATAAAGGACTGATAAATGTCAGGATTTGGATATTGTAATGTATCATCAGCTAAAAGTAATGAAATAATGGGGAGTGAGGGGAGTGGCTGAATAAGGAAAGCTGAAGACTGGATGTGTTGGCAAGCACTTGGAAAGGCAAAAGTGGACGTCCGCAGGCTGATATGATGATGATGAATAAAGTAATGATGATGATGACTTTACCTACATTCCTCTTGTAAGCCGTAGACACTGCAGAAACTAACATTCTAGTAAAAGGAAGTGAGAAACTTCACGTCTTCATACGGTAATATAAAATCTCCGGCCTTTTACGATCCAGGCCATAACTGCCCAGCGGAAATTATTCTAGGCCGGACATATTCTGTCAGCTGAAAGACCGTACACTCTCTAGCAAAAAGGACTTAGGAAGGATGTAGGGCTGTTTACGCTTTTGTAAGTATAGGATCTGTAGTTAAGGATCCAAAGGGAATGAAAGTTTATGATACGGCAAACAATGCGCACGACATTTTAGGTCAGGACCTTTCGCCCTTAAGGTAATAACAGTTATCACGAGGTTCTGAGTTCGGTCCCGGGGTTGGACCACTAAGAAGCGTAGACTTTATAAATCGTGACATCTCTGTGGAGTTTATCTCAGTGGTAGAAATCAGTCATATTTTCGACAGTATCATAATATAATTTGTTTCTCTTTATTGCCACATCTATTTTATTGGGGATAACATAATATAATTTTGGGGATACCCTGGATTGTCTGGTCTGGATGTACACAAGGGATAAGGAAGGGCTCGTAGTAATTCCCCGGGCTCACCCTATGGAAACACGGGCTGGTCAATAACAAGTACCTACTTAGCTAACATTAATGACACTATTTAGTGTTAGAGGTATTACAAAAAAGCGTTAGATTTCTATAAACGTAAAATAAGCGTGGTTTGTTCAAACTATCCGAAGGCCATTATGGTTAATCGTAGAACAGGTCTTTGTACAAATTTCGAGTCGAAGTGGATAACCGTCGATAACTTAGTTCATAATGGAACCCTTATAACACCGTAGAGAAGTCAGCTCATAGAGAGTTGACGTCTTTATGTATGTTGTGTTCCATCGGTTGTTCAACGAGGAGTGCTTTGAAGAGCTGTTTGAAGTGATTCATCCTTCTACTTTATTTGTGTATACTCTCGTAGAAATATGTTCCATCCATTCCACCTGGACCTGGCTCGCGATGAATCCTACTATCCTATCCTACTCCTACTAATATTATAAATGCGAAAGTTTGTAATAATGTGTGGATGTATGTTTGTTACTCTTTCACGAAAAAACTACTGAATGGATTTTCATGAAACTTTACAACAATATAGCTTACACACCAGAATAACACATAGGCTACTATTTATAAAGATATAGTGTGAATTATCCAAAATATATAACAATAAGTGTCACGTAAATAGGAAAAAATTGCAATCTGCGACCTTTACTGACGTACGCCGCGAAAACCGTTGGAGTAACACGTATATAATGTACTAGTAGGGCGCGTGAGTGCGCGGGCCACATGTGGCCCGCGAGCAGTCTTCCCGCCTATAAAGCTATCGCCGTCATCTCCATCGCCAATTGGAATCCGATCGGCAGTGGGCTTAAAAAAATGACCAAGGAGCACTGTCATGGTTTTAAAGATAGTTAAGAGCTGTTAGAGCAAAAAATACGCTGAACCTCCAAGGTTCAGCGTATTTTTTGCTCTAACAGCCCTTAACTATCTTTAAAACCGTGACCGTGCTCCTCAACCATCATCCAAATCCTAGATCATCATCACTTCTCATACTTTCCTCTGGCAGTTCTCTGAAGAACTGCGTCAATGCCTTGGATAGTTCCCTAGTTATTGTAGCATGTACAATGTACATTTTCCATGGAGAAATAAATTCCTCCATTTAGTTTTTTTATTCATCCCGTTGAACTTGAGATCCTGATCACCTCTTGCTAAGAAACCACTCTCTTATCTTTTAAGCTGCGGCCAAACCTGCGCGACCAAAGCGACTGCGAAGCGGGAGCGTCTACCGCGCGGCGGACGCTACCCATGTATTCTTATGGCGCCTTGCACACCTACGCGACCGCGATGCGGGACGTACGCGTCGGCAGAGCGGGACGTACGCGTCCAGTGGTCAGACGTGTGTTTTGTAAAAGCGAATATAACAACACACAATTAATTTTTACCTATTTTATTGCACAATGGCTACACCAGGAGATACTCGTAATACAGTTGTTTATAGAACGAGTGCGAGAGTATCCTATTTATACGACTGTCCAAAAAAAGGAGTGTAATGTGTTTAGGGTTCATGTATGTATGTATGTGATGTTTCTTTATTCCACCAAAAGTTATGAACAGCTGAACCGATTTGAACATATATGAGGTATCGTTAGAATCCTTAGATCCTTCCGAGTAACATAGGCTATAATTTTTTCGGAAAAATCAATATGGCGGATGTTAGGCGCCACTTTGAAATGTGTAAAACAAATTCTTCAACTATCACAATATGTGTATCAAAATGAAGGTATTAGAGAGTAGTTATAAAAAAATATATATTTTTAATATATAATTTTACATATTATGTAGGATGTACACCCAAAAAAAACCTTTTTTATATGACTGTCCAAAAAAGATTGTGTATGTAAATTTATTGCCATTTACCATAACTTTTGAATGACTAATGACGTTTGGACATATTATTATGGGTAATTGTTGAATTCTTGCTTCACCTAACTGCTGACCATCACTAAAAGATATAAAATAAAAATATGTAATTAAAAAATTAAAAAACACAACTGCCCTGTTATAAAACGAACTAAAAAGTAAAGAACAAGTTATTTTAGTTGAACAGATAAGTTCATATGGCAGTCGGAGGGCTGTTCTGACGGATACCTTCTATTCTAAGAGGTCTCTATGTTAGGTACGAGGATGTCATTAGCACTACTATTTAGTAGTTACACCAGATAAAGTCGCGCGTCTTCAGTGACTGTTCAATAAGAAATGAAGTTCACGGTTCGCGCCGTAGTCGCGCAGGTGTGCACGCGAGTTTCGCGTTGTAGACGCTCCCGCTTCGCGTCCCGCGTCCCGCGCTACTGACGCGCAGGTTTGGCCGCAGCTTTATACTTTCCGAGATAGAGCAATACAAAATCTGTATAGCGTCCGTCTTGGATCCGCCATTTTAATTTTTTTTTCAGCTCACTGCCAATTGCATGATGTTCCGAGTATTTTTTGTTTCAGCAGTCCCCACCTAACTATAATACCTTTCCCATGCTCCTCGACTGTCTTCAAAACCCCCAAATCATCATCTCATTCCATATTTTTTTCTAGTAATTCTTCGAAAACCCGCATCAAAACCTTGCATAGTTACCAACATTTAGTCTCTTCAAGATTCCCCATACATTTTCTATGGAAAAATAAATTCCGTCATTTTGAATTTTTTTTCTACCCATCGAATAGACCTTCAGGTCCTGATCACTTCTTGTCAAGAAACCATTCTTCCATCTTGTATACTTTCCGAGTTAGACACCGATGAAGTTTGTATGGCGGCCATCTTTTTTCCGCCATTTTGAATTTTTTTTCACCTAACTGCCAATTGGATGACGTTTCGAATGACATTTGGTCGAGCACCCCCCACCTATCTGCAATACCCTCCCCGTGCTGTTCACCCGTCTTCAAAATCCTCAATCATCAGCTCTCTCCTTATTTTTCCTCCTCATGAATTTTTCCCCTCTATACGACATCATCCTTGAAAAAAAAATTTTTCATACAAAATTGTTCAGGAGAGGTGATCAATCAGTCAGTCAGTGGCCAATCAGCACAAGCAGCTATATATATAGTAACTAGTAGGGCGCGTGTGTGCGCGGGCCACATGTGGCCCGCGTGCTGTCTTCCCGCCTATAAAAAATCCCTTTAAAATTCCCCATGCATTATCTTTGTAAAAATAAATTTCGCCATTTTGATTTTTTTATCTATCCATCGAATAGACCTTTGGGTCCTGATCACTTCTTCCTAAGAAACCGTTCTTCCATCTTTTATACTTTCCGAGATATCGACGAAATTCGAATGGCGGCCATTTTGAATCCGCCATTTTGAATTTTTTTTCAGCTAACTGCCAATTGGATGTCATTTCAAATGACATTTGGTCGAGCACCCCCCACCTATCTTCAATACCCTCCTCGTGCTCTTCACCCGTCCCCGAAATCCTCAATCATCAGCTCTCTCCATATTTTTGTTCTTAATGATTTTTTCCTTTCTATACGACATGATCCTTGAAAAAAAAAATTTTTCATACAAAATTGTTCAGGAGAGGTGATCAATCAGTCAGTGGCCAATCAGCACAAGCAGCTATATATATATTAACTAGTAGGGCGCGTGAGTGCGCGGGCCACATGTGGCCCGCGTGCAGTCTTCCCGCTTATAAAGGTATCGCCGTCATCTCCATCGCCCATTGGTATCCGATTGGCAGTCAGCTGAATAAATTACCAAGGAGCACTGTCATGGTTTTAAAGATAGTTACGGGCAGTTCGAAGAAAAAAATACGCTGAACCTCATCGGATGAGGTTCAGCGTATTTTTTGTTCGAACAGCCCTTAACTATCTTTAAAACCATGACAGTGCTCCTCAATCATCATCCAAATCCTAGATCATGGTCTCTTCTCATAGTATGTACATTTTCCATGGAAAGATAAATTCCGCCACAGTGAATTATTTTCCATGCATCCCGTAGAACTTGAGATCCTGATCACCTCTTGCTAAAAAACCACTCTCTTATCTTTCATACTTTCCGAGATAGAACAACACGAAATTTGTATGGCGGCCATTTTGGTTTTTTTTTCAGCTCACTGACAATTGCCTGAAGTTCCGAGTATTTTTTGTTTCAGCAGTCCCCACCTAACAATAATACCTTGTCCATGCTCCTTGACTGTCTTTAAAATCCTCAATCATCACCTCATTCCATATTTTTCTCTGGTAGTCATCCAAAAATCCGCATCAAAGCACTTCATGTTTTACAACTCGTAGTCTCTTCAATATCCGCCATACATTTTCTATGGAAAACTAAATTCCGCCATTTTGATTTTTTTTTCTATCCATCGAATAGACCTTCGGGTCCTGATCATTTCTCGCCAAGAAACCACTCTTCCAACTTTTATACTTTTCGAGATGAACGCCGATGAAGTTTGTATGGCGGCCATCTTTTTTCCGCCATTTTGATTTTTTTTTCAGCTCACTGGCAATTGGATGACGTTTCAAATGACATTTGGTCGAGCACCCCCCACCTATCTCCAATACCCTTGGCTGTGCTCTTCATCCGTCTCCGAAATCCTCAATCATCAGCTCTCTCCGTATTTTTCCTCCGAATGAATTTTTCTCTTCTATACGAAATAGTAATTGAAAAAAAATTTTTTCATACAAAATTGTTCAGGAGAGGTGATCAATCAGTCAGTCAGTGAATCAGCACAAGCAGCTATATATATATTAATGATGGAAATGTTTATCTTAAATAGTTCTACAAATAAGCCCGCGATAGCATATATCCAACTCTTATGTGTAAGCCATTATCGACAAAATAGTGAACCTAAAGATAGATAGAGTTAAGCTCTGATGACATAACATCCACTAAAAAGGATTTTTAAAAATCTCGAAATTCACGCGGGCGAAGCCGCGGGCAAAAGCTAGTAGATTATAAAAAAAAGTGTCCGCTTGGGGTGCTGGCTGTCCGCTGTATGTAGAAATTCGATCCGTTTATTCGAAGCGACTCGACGCGAAATATGTATAAACCAGTACTAACCCTATTTTTAGAAGCTAGAACTATTATAATAAAGCGTTAGATGTCTAAGCGTGAAATTATCGGGGTCTGTTCAAACTATCCGGAGGGCGTATGCCTCGTATCTACGCCCCGCAGCCGCTGGTGGGATGTCTAACTTTTCCCAACTTCGTTCCGGGGCTTAATGCACTGAGCCCCGGCTCTTGTTAGTATTTATCTATTTCCGAATGAGTGCCAGACGGGTAAGACTCGAATTTTATGGGGTTTCGGCCATAGAAGCCCTCGAAATTCTTTATTTTCGCAAACAGAAGGCTAATATACAACGTAGATCACAATATTCAATGACTATTGAAATCGAATGAAGCTGGTGAAATTCAGTAATTAAGTTGTACAACACTAAAATTTAAAAAAAAAAAACTGAGCACGTATCTGACACCTTATATTTTAATAAATTGTTATTTCATTTTATTGTTTCATTCAGTTTCGTTCCAAGTTACATTCTATGGTCTGTCTCAAACGAATGGGAGGAATGAAAAAAACTGATTTTAGGTGGGCAACACCTAGTCACTGACATAAATATTACATAATATTACAGTATTACATATGTTTAGATACCAAGAAATTGAGTTGAAAAGCTAAAACAGCTAACATTGAGATTTCCCCCCGCGAGGGCAATATAAAGAGGGGCATTATGCACTCGAAACTTGTCTGTTCGAACTTCAATATCCCCTGAGGACGCTCTACACGATCCTCTCCAACGGAATGAGGTAACAGATGAGGAAGGAATATTTGAATGGAATTGAATGGAAGCGATTAGATAATACACTCTATCGGATAACTATAGATATCTACCGTAGGCAAGTAGGTACGGTTGATTAAACTTTATACTAAACTTACTATTATCACATACTTATAAGGATACCTTTCTATAGGTTTCAATAAACATCTCATGAATCTGGGTTACTACTACATATTATGTATACCATTGAAGTTTTTTTACTACTTACTACATGTTACATATGTTTACTATATGTTATGTATACCATTGAAGTTTTTTTTTTTAAATAAGTAAACATACTTTTGGAAAGTGGCGAGTTCCTTGTCAGTTCTTCTCGGTGCAAATTCATATGAACCTTTAAACTGGGCCTATCAAAAATGACCCTGGGACAAATGGGAAAAAAGATTTTGTATTTTCAGTAATAATTTATTTACAAGACATCTTCGTAAGAAATAATGCAAAGGCAACTGGCATTTCCGCGATGAACAGCTAGACCGATTTGTTGCCAAAAAACAGGCAGCCTTTCTCTCACCAGATTAAACTCAGTCTGTAAGATATTTTTGGCATTATAATTCCATGGGTCCAGGCCCCAAGATTTTCACGGTAAACTCCATCCTGAGACATGAGTTTATATTGGTCCCATTAAACCCAGTCATATTCCCGGCTACATAGGTACCTACTCCTACAGTGCTCTTCATACCAAAACAAAGTGGTGGTACTTAACAGGCTTATCAAAGCGCTTTTTAGTTACCTGTTGTTTTTGAAAACTATGAAGACAATTAGTTTCAAGCAGTTTTTAATTTTAAGTTCTCCCAAAATCTTCATTTTTCTCATTTTTATCGGAAACTACTTGGAAACTACAATGGATGTTATTGTAATTTTTGGTTTAATGTATCGGTAATAATAATATCCGAAAAGTCTCCAAACGGATTTTTGATAAGTTTACTTACCAAAAATCCATTCGGAAAGTTTTTCCGAAAGTTTCTTCCATTCTCGCTCGTCTCAACCCCTTAGCCGTGGAAAGCTCTTAAGCACTGAAACGCTTTATTCCTTTTATAATACAAAAACAAAAAAAAATACATATTCCCAAGAGTTCAACCCATCGCAACAAGGAAGGGTCAAATAATGCGAAATTAATCAACAAATCTCTCTCTCTCACTTTCCTTTATTCCAGTAGTCAAATTTTAGTCAATACCGAATTCCCACTCCATTCCAGTCTATTTATATTCAAGTTGGATGCAAATGAAACGGTTTCAGAGATTTGCTTTCGCTAACGGGATCGTCACCCGACGTTTATTTACGTCCCAAAGCAAAGAGGAACCCAAAATAGAAAAGTCCACGATCTCTCTCCAACCGAGTTGCACGCACGCGGAAATCGTAACCAAAAATACTGTGAAGTAAAACATTTTAGTGTTTACGAAAGCGTTAAATTAAGGATAAAAAGCTCTAAAAATTCGGTTTCGAAATCAGCGTGCAATAAAATTAAAGTGTTTTTAATAATAAAGGCGTCCGGTCGCGATGGCGGCGCGACCGCAAGTGGCGGCCATCTTGTTTTTTATAGCTACGTGGGTAGGTTATTGTTTTGGTTGCGATGTCGATATGGCTGTATACAATGTTACTATGAAATTTCTGTGGAGTGAGGAAACGTTCCCGAAGGATTATCCGCTGAATCGACCGAAGGCGCAATGGTCACCTGTTTTTGGTTTGTATTTTTCTCTTCATTCTGCACGATTAATACAAAAACACTTGTATTTCTAGCTGATTCATGCGATTTTGTTCCCATCCCAAATGCGTCAGCGGTCGCAAGATAAAAAGTATCCTCCCTAAATTACATTAGGTACTAGTATTTGTTTACTCGCTGATATAATAAAGCTTTCAAAGTAGGTATGTTTTGACTTTATCCATTAGATACAAACAAATTAAATAAGTCCCCAGTTTATTTAATATGCTGTATCGAATAAATCTGTATGTCCCTTCAAAGTGTCATACCATCATTATTTTTTAAAAACATTTTGCTCTACCTTTGTTTCGCTCCAACATCGGAGCATCATCAGATAATGATCACTTGCTTAGGCTTGCTTGTAAAAAGAAAACAAGAACCTGAGACGTCCCAGACGTCCTAGATAAGCTCGCTGAGCCCCCACTGAGCTAGAGAGGTTTTAAGTACTATAAACAATACATTATCTAATTCGCATTCGTCTTTCGAGGAAATCAAAGAAGCACAATAGATGGGACGTCCGCTAATTCATTTTACTGTCGACAAAAACGAAAACAAATTCTACGAAGCCCGGCAATTACACAAGTTTTTGTCGGCAATTTTTTGTCTGTCGAAAACACGCCTTTGCGGAAACCTTTAATCCTTCAACTAGGAGAAACTCACTGCTTTACGTGCATACATATTTATTGCATCACTATGGCCAAGCGTATCTCTGGACACTGTGGTCAGCTATGATCTTAGATTTTTTCTGTCTAAAATCATTGACGGCAAACATTGTCTAAAATCATACGGCTTTCCTTCGTAAATAAGTAACTTTGACCTCTTTGTTATGATTTGATATCAAATGTTTAATCTTATTAATGACCTTCAATTAACAGCTTAATTAAATCCCATTTCTAGACTATTTGCTAAGGGATGCATTGCGGAGTACAGAGTACAGACGATAGACTGCAAAGCTATAAGTAATGGGCTAAGCTAGTAACTGTTGTAGATACTAGATATTAATTTGTGGCTAAGGACGTAGATACAAGCTTAGCTTCAAAGTCCAACTGTTTGCTAAATAAAATGTGCATTGTCATCTTTGCAATCTACCCTTTTATTTCTATTTATTATTTAAAAAATAATCAAAATGTAACTTGAATTATTGTGTCCTCAAATAAACAGTCTTCCCCATACTGTTGTATATAGAGAATATTTATGTAATTAGAACAATCTCGGAGACAATAGCGTCGGAATGTCTTTGAGGGGAACTAGAAGGAAGTTTTTCTTTTATCCCCAAAGTTAGATGACATTTCGTGGTATAAAGATGACCGCACATTATAACGCGTTCACGCTATGTTTGTCAAAACACGTTTTACTACGGGCTGAATTAAAAAAAATCATTTTTCAAAGATATAATTAATTATTTGTAAAAGATCAATCACTTTTCAATTCTATATGCCATCTAATTATTGTTATTAGTGCATTTGAGACTACATTCCCATACATTTTTAGTGGCAAACGTAACCACTAAGTTAAAACGCATTATGGATCGCACGTGCGATTCGTGCGATTGTGTAATGTGCGATTGATCTAACTCGACTCAGATAAAACGGTATTTATTTGTATTTCCTTCAACCTTTGGACTAAGAGCGATATTATCAGGGACCATTCTACCTGTACCCCTAATGCGATTACAAAAACAGTTTTCAATATTTCGAAAAAGCGAATGTCCTAAGCGAAAACAAATCTTTATGATTTTTGGATATTAAATATCCTATAGGTATAGTAGATTTTTGGGATAGTGACGATAGTTTCTAATAGGATTTTCATAATCGGGTCCGTCAAAGAACCTAAAAAAATTCTATACCTACCACTGCATATTAGACATTCCTAGCTAACCAATACGTATCTTGTTTCAAAAAAACATCATGAAGAAATAGAAGAAGGAAACTTAATTGTAAACTAGTTATTGCCCGTGGCTCTGCCTGTGTGAAATTGAATTTTTCTAAAATAACAAATATGAATTTCCCGTTTCCACTGGCTATTCCGACCTCTATATCTACTTTCAATTCTAAAGTAGTCTTTAGCTGTCTCTATAAATTACTGTAGTGTAATTAGTGTAGTAATTAGTGTAGTGGGCTTTTTAAATATCCCCCAGTAAAAATGGATTTTTCCGAAATAAAAGGTACCCTTTGTCCTTTCCTAAGCTCCAGTCTACCTTTGTGCCAAATTTTATCAAAATTGATTCAGTGGTTTAGGCGTGAAAGCGTAACAAATAAACACACTGACATTTATAATTTCAAAGAAGAGATGATACCTATTACAGTAGAGAGATACGAATAACACATAAATCAGAGATAAGATTCAATTTAGTCTGAGTTAAAAAGAGTTTCGATCCTCGAAAATCGTCGTCGTTAGTGAGTACTACAATCTCGTGCTAAGGTAGGTAGGTACTGATCGCAGCGTCTGCTGTGAGTGGGTACTTGCTTTAAGATAAGAGATATTGGATGTAGATAGCTTAATAGCCAATTGTAGTAATGCGAAAGGGAAATAGGTACGTTTTTTGACCTCCCCGCGTTGAGATGGGTACTCTGATATTCTCTGCAGCACCTACGCCTGGTTTTAGGGATTTGGTGACACAGACCTTGGGTCTGAGCCATATGACATATCATTACAAAAGGCGGCCTTATCTCGAAGTAGCGATCTCTGCCAGGACACCTTCAAATTAGATTCAACATTGGTACCAAATCACAAACCGCAGGTGGTGCAAGACTAATTTTTGGAAATATTGCAGATACAATAAAGAACGAAGAAGAAGAGGCTTGTAACGTTTTCTTTTTGTTAAATACCCATATTTTTTACTTAAAAACTTTTTCGAGTATTATTTTTTATATTTTGTAAAATATGCAATGTAAGTAGGTATGTATGTAAAATTGTATATTTTGTTAAATGTTTGCGTGGGTATAGAAACGTTATCACCTGAAAAATTGTATTTCAAGAATAAAATGTAGGCCTCGCTCTGGACTTGCAACTCTCTCTATACGGGCATAAATAGCATTTATGAAAAAACACCTATTGTTCCCAATATTCAATCTATCCATGGTTTGCCTTACTAGAGACATAGCTTGTATGGAGCTTAAATGTCACATTGATATCTTTAGCAAGCCTAATGGAGGATAGATAGAATATTGGGAATCGGCATTAGTCAATAGACGATTATCTTAATACGGCTTGACCGATTTTTAAGAAATTTTTAAGTAGGTATATTCGGTACACCTGAGAATATACTATTTTTCATTCCCTAAATTATTAGTTCCAAAAATACTTTTTGTCGATAACTCAACGCAGTAGTAGACACAAAGTGCTGACTGCTAAAGGTTGGTACCAATCCCTATTTAAAATATAAGTCCCAGAGCCAGACGGTTGCTATGTGACCGGGGTACCGAATCGGTTCTATTATATTAATGTAATATTGAATTACCCGAGAAGATACAAATCCTCGGACACGAAGATTCTGAAAGGCGTTCGTCCTTTTTCCACCCAACAAAATTATCCTTTTGTCCGTTTCCTATAAAAAACACATCCTTGGCAATAGGGTAAAAAAGGCGGAAGAAGAGTTTTACACTATTCTAGATTTTTTCATGTTTTCTAAGTTTACAGTAGATTGCGTAACATAATCATAAAAGTATATTGCGTATTTCATTATTCTATTATATGGGTAATAGTTTTTTTTTTCAATTTTTTTTTTACTTTATTAACTTTAATAACAAATAGATAAATTTAACAGTAACAGATTTAAAAATAACAAAATTTATATAAAAATTTAAGCTAAAGCCTCATCGAAGCCAAGGCAGCGACGCATTGAACCCAAAATGCTGGCAGCATTGCCCCTTTGGATAGCCAAACTTATTTTTTGGCCAAGGTAGCTGCCAGCTCTTGGATCCCCGGTAGACTCAATCACCCTTTTTGAAATGTCATCAAAAAAGGAACGAGCACAGTTAAAATGTCCCCACGGTCCCAGGGTCTCAACTCCAAAAGGCACAAATATGAAGCTTCCATCGAGAGCTTCATATTTGCCCCTCTTGGCCCGTTCAGCGCTGGCCGCCGCCGCACCTGCCTTGGAGCAGGTCGCCTGAATATGGGATGCAGCCAATGTATCTACACAAGTCGCATCCCACACAAGCGACCTACCCAATTTCCATGGAACGAGCGTCATACCGTCTGGTCTCTTACCATCGCTTCGGGATAAACCATTCTGTTATATTAATTTTAATCATACTTTACATACCTAGGTATTTTTTAACAAAACCAACACTTAAATCTTCAATAGAACATCTATTGACAAGTCTCAAATATTTCTTTGGCACCTAGGGGCGCTAGATTACCTCAGTTACAGCATCTAGCAACGTTCAGTCAACTTTATAAATTAGTGTACCTCTAGAGCTCTAAGAGCAAAGACCCAAGAAGCTAAAATCTTGATTTGCTCTTTGGTTACCAAAGACATCCCTTATTTGTTTCCTTTATCCTATCACTTATGCCCTTATCTACTTGGCTTTATAAATAACTATCCACCAGAAACAAAAGTCAAAAAAGGTAGCACCACATACACTTGATACTTTTCTATAATTTCTCTACAAAATTATTATGTTCAGAAAAAATATGTAAATTATGAATGAAAATACTTTGAATCAGTTGTATGCAGCAGCTTTAGAACATTAATAAAGTTAGAATTTCCTAAAACTGTTCAACCAGGAGCTTCTAAATCATGCCCAATTGCACCAAATGTCGCCATATTCCGAAATTAATTACCGCTATAAAATCGAGCGCTGCTACATTACCGTGATTGTGAGAAAGTGTAATATATTAGCACCTACCCTCATTATGTTCATTAAAATATGGCTCTCTTTGAATTTTATGTGAAATATCGTTACTGCTACTTCGACCGTTTTTTTGTCACAAACAGAAGTCTCTATAAATTAACCTTCCTACTTCATAATTTTTTTCATGAAAGCGTTTACAAAGAACACTATGAGACTGAGAGGTCCACAGTTTCTAAAAGTGTTATAAACGAACCCTCAGTATTAGCGGAATTGAAAGGGTTCGTGATGATGCACTGTGCACTGAACGCGAGATTTTAATGTTTTTTTTTTTTATATAAATAAAAGTAAAATAGCTTGTGTTACTTATTATACAATTCTCTTACTCATTACTTATATTGAACAATATTATATTATGATCATCGTGTTCTTAATATAGGTCTCCTCTAAACTTTCCCAAGCGTTTCTTTTCCGAATTTTTATTTATATAAGAAATTTATTTTATTCTATGATGAGGTTTTTGTAAACAAGGTACAAGCATAACAACAAACAAAATAACATCCATAATAATATTATGCGTGGCATTTCATGAATATAATGTCCCAAAAATTAGTCTAAGCGTCTGGTGATCCAAGATACCTTACCGCTTATTTAGCTCAAGAACGGCTAAGATTAGCTAGCCATACAAAGAGGTAATAGCGCCAGCGTCTTGGGCACAATAAATGATCAGTTGGACGGTGTATTTATTGTGAAAATATTAAAATTTAATGGTATTGGGTTTTAAATCGTGTTTATTTTTTTACTGTGCATGGTTTCCTGTGATTAAAAAAAGGAGTTGTTACTCATTTATGTGGAGTTACTTTGAGAAACATTGCCCTGTAATAACTTCAACGGCTTCAACTGAAAACTTTAGATTACTATGCACTCTGGCAGCTATACTGAAGTGATAATGACGATACCATCACAACCGGATGTTTCTGACTCATAATAATATAACATGCAACGTCTTTAGTTTTCCTAATAATAGACAGGGTCATTCACCCAGTTGAATGATGTATTTTCGTTGCCAAAATAGCTAAAATACTTAGGGGCAGCATGCTATTTTTTGGGCTCCGTACACTAAGGGCAATGATGGTTTAGTTAATTAAGTTCTTTAACTAAAATCATCTTTGCTAAGGGTAAAACGGGACAATGTTACTAAGACTCCGCTGTCTGTCCAGATCAGGCCGAATAGACAGACAGATATCTGACTATTCGGCCTGGTTTTAGCTCATATATGAGTTCCTTTCCAGGTCAATCTCACAACAGCTCCTACCACCTGTACCATATCGGTGAAGTGGCGAGGGAGTCGGTTCGAAGCTTTGCTCAGTTCGGCAAGCTGGATGAGCTGGTGCAAGAAGGCGAAGACGAGCAGATGGTATACGACCAGTTCTCAGCTCCAGCCGTCGGCGAGGGGATTGGGGAAACGGAGAACATGGTGTTCGTTGATGGAGAACATAGTTTGGTGAGAATGTAATATTCTTTATTCATGAAAATCAGGACTTTTGTGGTCTGGCATAAATAAAAAAATCGAAATTTAAACTTTCTTAGATTTCACCTGATGGTACTTGTAGTCGTAACAGATGCTATCGCAGATTGAAAGGAGTAATGTTATATCGCTTGGCAAACGTCTTTGCTATATAGTTACCACTTTACCAGCTTACCTACGAGTATATTAGATGATCCGGCGAACGTTACAATAATAACGGCCTAATATAATTTATCTTTCACAGTAGTTTATTTCCTATTGTCAGACCTACCGATCAACAACATCATAAAAATCAGTCGAATCGTTGCGGTGGAGTATTGCTACAAACACTGAGACATGAGAATTTTTCTGTATTAAAGAAGAAAGAACATACGCTTACGCTTTTAAAATTTGTTTATTAATGTTTCAGTTTTTGTGATAAAAAAGTAACGTTTTATTTTCCAGATTTCAGTGATATGCCGCCTCATCCCGTCACCCGATTGGTTCGTAGGAGTGGACAGCCTGGATCTTTGCATCGACGCATCGTGGGTGGACCAAATTACACTAGACGTAAGATCTCCTGTGATAAAGTTAATATGTGAAATTGTAGGGAACAGTAAAGCAATGCGTGATCCAGAAATAAAAAATTGAGATGGGTTAATTTTCCTTTACCTGCGCTTTTTAGCTGGAGCCCTTAGACGCTGGTGCAGCAAGTGGCCTCACCTTCACAGCTCCTCGCTGGAAGACTTCGCCCCCTGATCCCGTCACGAAGCACGGCCCTCGACGCCCGAACCACCCAGCAGCTGGTTTCTACTACCCATTGTTGAGGGAACTGCCCGCAATTGCCAAAATTGAGTTTTCAAAGGTATGATAAAAATAAAATTGCAGTATGAATTCTTGTAAGAATCTTCTAGCGGAAGTCATGCGGCACTTAGCCATTAGGCATTCAGGGATGTGCTAAAAAGATGGAAATGGAACTGGAACTTATTCAAAAATCTATGAAAATGATCGCTAAGTGATCGCTAAATTGGACACGCGACTTCTGCCTATTCTTATACAATTTTCTTGAATTTCGTTCAAAAGCGATGCAATAGCAATCTTAGAAAACGCATGGATGCAGGTACAATAGGCTAGAGCTTTGGGTAGGTACTCGTACCACCGCTGTGTCAGTTATTAAACCGTCAAGCAGTAATTATATTACTACTTTTCGTTTTGAAAAGCACTACAGACGACAACATTATCGGGCAAACCGGGAATGTAAATCAGTATTTGAAGTCAATACTTCTTTGGGCGCGTAGTAAACCTTTGTTAGAGATGGGAAAAACCATTGGACTCACGACATTGTTACCTTTACCGACTCATTTTTAGTTTTTCTAGAATAATGATACAGTAATCTACCTTTCCAGGTCAAAGAATATACGTCTAAAGAGCTAAACGATATGGCACGTAAAGAATTACTGCTAAGCCTTAAAAGAAAAGACCAACGCAAAGGCTCGCCACGTAGGAAGGTCAACTTAGTGGAAGAATATGAGCCAATTCCAAGAGATGTAACCACGAAGAGTGCGGCAGAGGTGTTGCGAGATCTGGAAGAAGATCCTGTCCCCACAGTGAGGTACAATGAACAGGACAACAATGTTATTGTTGTGACTTTAGCTCCTGTCAAGTAAGTGTATTTGTTATCTTCATATCTTTGACTTCATGAAGTAATTTTGCGACCAATAGGGCAACAACTAAGTGGTTAGGACTTCCCCTCATATTTGGAGGTCCGAGCTTCTGAGGTCCGATCGCATTTCGATGTTAAGAACGTGCATTTTTATTCGAAACCATAGTCCATAGCCAAGCGCTAAATTGCCTGCTGGTTTCAAGGATAGGTTTATCATCAATTGCGGCAACGTTTTCCCACCAAACCAGACCAAATCCTGTTTTGGAATTTCAAAAAATCTTAACTGGCTTGTGTCGGGAATATAACCCAGGACCACCAGCTTAGAAAAGGAGTACGCAAGCGGCATTGATGGCAAATCACTTCACTTGCTTCCCGATAAAAGATGACAATATTGTTAAAAGCTGAGACATGTAATCGTAGTTCTCAATAATGTATTCAACGATTTAAGAAGTCGTAGCCTGTGAATTAGCCTCAATAGAAAATCATTAGAAATCGCGCTTAATTCTTATCTTGAGAGTTCAACCACCTATCGGGTATTTTTCAGGACAACCACAGTCCAAGAATTCGACCCGGGTCTCCAAAACATGGATGACGTAGTGCTGGCAGTGGCTAACGGCAAGAAACTAGGACTCGGTAAACACCTTCCCAGGCATTTCAGATCTCGACTTCACCATGCTGTTAACAGGATCCAACGTAAGTAATTACGTAAACTCGATGGATATTACGCAGACGTTGTCCGTGGACAAGCTCAGGGAAAATGAAATTGTCCTCAAAATAGTAAAATGGGTGCATAATGCATATTGACTAATGAGGTGAGGATTTGCGTAACATAGAAGCTTTATTAATGCAACCGCAGAAAAGAGTCATCATCTTTTCTTTATTGTATAAAATACTCCTACCAATTTTTGTTACCAAACTCCGCCAAAACGGCTCAACCGATTGTTATAAAATTTTCTGTGTATGTTCGGAAGGTCTGAGTAGGCCGTAAGCTATTTTTATATTCCTAAAGGCAAAACAACGTTTGCTGAGTTACAAGTCTGTTAGTTATACTTTTAGTTAGTAGCTAAGACGCTTTTCATAAAGAAGTCAGTAAAATATTAAATAGATGTAAAGATAAATTAACCAGCAAACTTCATCTAAATGTAGAAATTCTCCTCCAAGCTTCGACGCCAATTGGCTGGGACGATGATAATGATTTTTCAAAGTTTCCTTGCTTGCCTGCTTCCAGCTGACGACTGCCTCGTATCAGAGTGGTCGGCCTGGTCCCCGTGCTCCGTCACCTGCGGCTTTGGCGACAAGTACCGCCACCGCACCGTGGTCAGAGAGAGAAAGAAGAAAGGCCGCGACTGTCCCGCTCTGACTGATAGGAGGCATTGCGGCAACATCAACTCTTGCGCACATATTGATTATTTTGAATGGTGAAAATTATTTAAAAATTAGAATAATTTTAGCTTTCTGAAGGTATGTAAAAGTAACTATAAATAAACGCATTTTTCTTTGATAAACTGACATTTTCATTTCCCATGAAAGAAATCTGTTCCCCAAATTGACATCTACTCTAGACAGGGCGAACCGCGCGAAAAGATGTCGCCAGTTTATCGGTGTTATAAGTACCAACAGTATAAGGTCTCGCAGTAGTTCGCTCAGCGGCCACGTAGTATTTTGACAGTTGGCGCTATTGAATGCTTGTATGAAAAAGATTTACGTAAATCGTTCGGATGCCCATATCTTGAGGTTGGTAATCAGTGGTTCCCCACGATACACCAGACTTAATAAACGCGATATCGTGTGGTTGGCAATGTATGCCTTTGCCGATCTCCTTGGCTCAGTGCGCACGCTCGGATTCAAGTAAGAGGTCATGGGTTCGATTCCCGCATTGGGCCTCTATAGTATTTTATCTGAGTTGACTCAAGTCTGGTGTAAAGACGCACCGCCAAGCGATTAAGCGTTCCGGTGCGATGCTGGGTAGAAGCCAGTAGGGGTGAAATTTACCCCATCTAAGTTATTACGATTACAAGTTTGGCTGCATCATTACCTGCCATCAGGTGAAATCGCCAGTCTATCGAGCGATCAGCCGTGCTATTCTGCAAAACAGCGACGAGCGTACATCTATGCATCTATGAATTTGTCAGTTGTAATAGATTACAATTTTGCATGCCATCTTCGGCTTGGCAGCTGTCTGGCAGCTGTTTCAGAGATGGACATTTTGTAGAAAAGCACTGTAGTTCTAACTTGTAGAGTGTAAGAAATAGTAAAAATTAAAGAGCAAAGCCAAGATCTGCAATAACTATATGTATAACTATATGTATAAAGTCTAGTAATAAAAGACTAATAAGGGAGAATCATAATATATGATGATTTCATCTGATGTTAAGATCACCGCCGCCATTGGACATTAATTGTACCAGAGGAATTTCAAATGGTTGGCGTTTCTTAGGTAGTTTGTTATATCAGCCCTTGAATAACCATAAGTTATAGTGTTCCACAGTTTGATGAAAGAAGAATAGAGCAAAAAATGTTCATCCAAAACCTGCGATGAAAACTAAAGGTGAGTTTATTAAATTATTTTCAGTCTACGTGATTTGATCTCGGTTAGTGGCATTATCGGTTAGCCACCTCCAGTTTTAATTGTCATTACAATAATTAACTCCCAGCTCTTTGTCCTTTACTGCAATAAACCTCAACCCACGCATTCTCCGAAAATGGCTATAAGTCATGAAATATTTAAATTCTAATTTGCAATTTGGACGTGTTTTTATTGGCCTGCGGTGACCGCTATAAAGTTTTAGACCTTTACGATGTGCGGTGTGTTTACCCATGAATAACATAGGTCGACCCTGACCACTTGTTTTTCAGATTTGTAATTTATATTCGCCATGTTGACTGGGCGAAGCAGTGATAGCTCAGTGGTTCTGACCTCTGCCTCTCATAAGGAGGTCGTGGGTTCGAATCCTGGGCACGCACCTCTGACTTTTTGGAAACTAAATATCACTTGTTTAACGGTGAAAGGAAAACATCGTGAGGAAACCTGCATGCCTGAGAATTCACAAAAATGTTCTCGAAGGTGCGTGAAGCCCGCCAACCCGCACTTGGCCAGCGTGGTAAGCTATGGCCAAACCCCTTTCAGTCTGAGAGGAGATCCGTGCCCAGTAGTGGGACATGAAAAGGGGTTGAGATGATGAGTGATGATGATGATGTGGACTTTTCTTGCAGTTTGCCTGAATGGGTAGGCACAATGGTAGGTACCACCACAGTATCATTCTGCTGTAAAGTGAAGCAGTGATTGTAAACAAATTCTGTGTTTCAGTTTGAAGGGTACTGTATATGATGAAATTACCGGGCATGTTCCTCTTTTTCTCAGCTTTTATCCCGGCATACGCCAGGGTCAGCTTTCCTGCTTCGAAAATGTACCTACAAGATACAAGATTATTGGTACCTGTAACCTACACCAACACAAAAGAGTAAATAAAATAAAATGGCTAAACAAATGTACAAATATGGCTGCCATATCGCTACACAGCGATCTCTCCTAGGCAACCAATTATGAGAATGACATATCCGATAGCTAATATTGATCACGTGACTACCGCGCAAACTACGTTCAATTACTTACATCTCTTGAAATTCGTTCCAAAAGAATACCAAAAGCAATCTTAGATATATAAATATCTGGGTGACCGAGCTTCGCTCGGTAGTTTAACTACTGGCCAATAGATGGCAGCAGGAGTCATATTTTTATTATTTTTTTGTAAATTCGACATTTTCTAAAAATGTATACTAGCTAGATTGATTTATCGCCCCCAAAATCCCCTGTATACTAAATATCATGAAAATCGCAGGACTGATTAATTTGTTTTGCTGTTATCCGCTACTTGAAAGGATTCTGTATGGTGCAATATGCAGGAACACCATCCTTTCAAGTAGCGGATAACAGCAAAACAAATTAATCAGTCCTGCTAATTATGGATTTCCGCAAAATAACGCCTGCTTCCATTCAATATCATGAAAATCGGTCGAGCCGTTTCCGAGATCCAGATTATAAGGAAATATATATACAAGAATTGCTCGTTTAAAAGTATAGGTATAATAGTATGCTGCGGCTGTTGAACATACTCCTAAGATCAACAAAGTTTTCTTATAAATCTTCACATCAATAGGGTAAATAGTAAATACTGGGCGTTTCGTGTGATGTATTTCTTGCAACACAATGGTGAACTATAAATCACGGAACCGAGAACTTGTTTATTGGATCATGTTTCAGCTATTCCTCTTTCGGATAACAAAAAAGCGATTATAATATCATCTGTAGTTTTGGGCATTAAGTTATCACCCAACAGGAGAGGAAAAGTCTTTTACATCGGCTTTCAACGCGCGCGTCTACAATGCCCGTAGCTTTAATTACCAGGAGCCTAGACTCTAGACTCCATGAACATTGTGAAAATTGTATAGAAAAAGTCCTCACTAAAGAAAGATCAGGGGCCGTACCACCGTCTCTTATAGCAGTATTATTGTAATATTGTGGGAATCGAACCCACGACCACTAACGCAGAAGGCTCTACCAATACCGCTGCGCCATATTGGTGAAGCAAAACTTCATAAGGAAACCCAAGCCATTATTATCCAAGATACGTGAAGCCTGCTTATCTTCATTTTATCTTTGGCCAGTAATGAGTTGGGACAAGCTTTTAGTCGGTTATCAAAGCCAATAAAGAGTTGGGACAAGTTTTTAATCGGTTACCTTTGGCAAGTAAAGAGTTGGACTTATTCATAGTCGGCTATCTTTGTACCAGTTGGAACAAGTTTTCACTCGGTTATCTTTTTTTAGTTGGTTATCTTTGACCAATAAACAGTAGGGACAAGCGCACAAGTCCCCTCCTGAGTGGTCCAAGTACTGAATGCGAGTGAACGTATTTTTCGATTACCCTCCGAGGGGTAGCGGGAGGTTGGTTCGATGGCGGGGGGCCGCTAGTTCGTATTCTGTACGTGGTGTTCGCAAAATCAAGGACTATGTGATTCGATTTCTGTACACTTATGTAATCACTAAGAGTTGTTTTTACTCCTTCCTTTTTATGCTATTGTGTTTGACTTGTATCTTTATAACGTAAAACTTTCTTAGAACTTACGTAAATCTGATTTAAATTATTAAAGGTACTTTTTGCAACAATAAACCGTAAATTGGCTAATTTTAAAGTAACTGTAAACTGGCATGAACTTGCGTGCAGGATTCTGCACGCAATAACAAAATCGTGCCAGTACTTAAACGAACCCATATTCTTAGTTGCAAGTCAACAATACAAATTAAGGTACTACCTACTTCTTGTACATCAATACAATAAAACCATCGTTATTAAAAGGGAATACTAAATAGTGAACAAAATATGAAACATAATATTATTTCTTAAAATATAGAAAAGAACAGTTATAGTAATAGTTAAATGTAAATAAGAAAATGTTGGTTAAGAAAATACGCAGTAAATACGAGTATGTACCTACATAACTTTTTTCATCACAATACTCTCATTTACTAAGTTATAACGTTTTAAATTTCAACATAGAATCTATACTAATAATATAAGACTTAACACTTTAAGAAGAATTAAGTTACTTTAAGATAATCGTGGAATAGCTGTGGAATAATCATCACCACTATTCCATTATTGTTTATAAGATGGGAAAGATACATTCGAGATCTAAATAAGGCAGCTGCAGGCGTCGTAGCAGCTCCACGCAGATACTTTGCTCACTCAATCGGAAACATCAATTGAGTGTCGCGTCGCGAGCTACATACTAAACAAACAGACCGCCTCATAGTGGCGCTACTGTCGCCGCCGTCGTCCTGTCAAAACAACCCTACCCTCATGGTATATTACACGTAATTACAGCTTCTACCATAGTAACAGCAACACTGTTATCTACGTAGGGCACGAATCCCTTCTAGGGTACGAGCCTCAAGGACATTAGTGTTGTTTTTATTAAAAAACAAATAAGCAGAAAACATGTACTCTTTGACATAAAAATAAGCAAAACTAAATTCGTTTACAATTTCGTTTAACAAAAGTATTTCGGAACGAAATATGGCCAGGAGCATAGATTATTACTATATGAACCCGAATAACACCACAACATGATCGAAATTTGCACGAATTACAAATGATTTTGGTATTACAAATGTATGGGAGACATCGTGGGTAAGCGGACTCTTAAGTCATAAAATCCAGGTAGAATGCTCATATAAGCTCAGAACAAGGGTGTGCCGGTTATTGAGAGCGAGATACCTTATACAGGGTGCTCCGCTGTGCTACGACGCCAGTTATTGTTTTCCGATCGGAATATTAACGTCTTATTGTACGAGCGACCTGTGCAGTAAAAATAAAAACTCCGATATATAAAACTGTGTGCTGTTTTCAGGAAAACACAGGGGAAATTGAAATACAATGGGTATGAAAATTCTCTTTAATATAAAAAAAATAATTTTGAATAAATAAAATGTTGTTAGTTTATAAGTTATAACAAACCTGTTTGTATTGGTGATTATTAATTTTTAAATAAATTATTTTTTTATTCGTGATAGGATTTTTTATCCATCTTCTATTCAGTGAATGTATTTACTACGTCAACAGTATTGTATTCGCTGCTAATACTACCCTAGTTTTAAGAAATAAAATAATACAGGAATAAATTACTCTACATACAATAATTGTGTTATAGCTGTAGTAGTCTACTCGTCGTAGTCGGGATAAGAAGAATTAGTATTTAATATCTTCACAGTTATTTAATAGTTACTTGAAAGTGTCCAGTTTAGGATAACAGTCCGGGAATAGACTAATTTGTCAGTCAAACTCATCCCAAATGCGTTAAGCTGTCTTTGCATTATCTCTAGCGTAGAATACTAAATATTAGGTACTCTACCTCTATATAGTTTCCGATACTTTGCAGTTCGTAACATTTTACGATTCTATTTTGATTAAACCGATACGTCCGTTTTGTACAGTTTTTAGAACAAATATTGGATATGTGTAAACTGAACTAGCCAGAAGCAATACAATATCGCCGAAACATTTCAATTTGTTAATTTTTTCATGGACTATTTTTTGTACATCGAATATATATTTGGCCTATGCTACTGACGCAAAAAACTGTATTTTTTACTTTTTTCCCTATAACTTCGTCTAAGTCTGAGTGGATGTATATTTTATTTTAAAGTCCAGGTAAATCCAAATGATACAGTTAGTTTTTTGTAATCCATTTCTCTAGGTCTTATGAATTGGATCATATGTATAATCCAAAAAGTTTTATTTATTTATTTAACACTTTATTTGTACACCACAAAACATAATACTAAGCTAAGAAGTAAAAATTAATTAGTACAAAAGGCGGCCTTATCGCTAGGTAGCGATCTCTGCCAGGCAACCTACAGATAAGGAAAATACAGAGGAACCACGGACTGCAGGTGGTGCAACACTACAATATTTATACCTAAATTCAAATAAGTACATACTACTACATACACTAGATTACACAAATAAAAATAATAAAATAAATATTAATATTAATAAATATTAAATAAAAAAAACTAATATATATACTGAATACCCAATGATAAAGTTCAATCTGTTGTTCGAGGACAAACAAACAAATCTTAACACTTTTTATTAAGTTTATGTAAATAATAATATTATATGGAACGATCATGGTATTTTAAATTTAAAAGAAAAAAAAACACATTTTAGATGCCCACGCCCATCTTTTACTATCATCTTCGCATGGACGTGGGCACCTATAGTGTGCTTTATTTCCCTTTTCCAATACACAAAATTTGCAAATGTGGGCGTTTAAACGGAAAAATCTTTAGAAATCGTCATACGTTGATCTTTGGAATTCGGAAATACATGGGAAATTGCCAAACTACAACATTACCACACATCATCGCAATGGAAATTTTTCAATTTTCCACAATTTTCCGATACATTAGAGACGGGCACGCGTCTAGGGGAACTATACGAGTATGTTGATATCTTGGGGTGCGATCACTATGTACAAAACTTCGAACTGCTAGTTTTTTTAGGATTCTGTACCCAAAAAGACCCTGTTATTAAGACTCCGCCGTCCGTCCGTCCGAATCTGTCTCAAGATAGGTCTCAAGACTGTATCTCTTGAATCGTGATAGTTAGACACTTTTCACAGATGATGTATTTCTGTTGCCTCTATAAACTTTATTATTTTTAATAATTTATTTTATATTTATGCTAAGTTTTCTTTTAAATATTTTTATTGTACCACCTACTTCATATTTTCCAATAGCCGCTTCTTACCCCGATGGTTGCCTGGAAGAGATCGCTGTGTAGCAATAAGGCCGCCATATTGTTTTTTCTGGTTATTTATTTGTTTTTTCTTTCTTCTCGTAATGGTGTACAATAAAGTATTTTCTATCTATCTATTTATCCATTTTTTCGTTCTTGTGGTTTTGTTACAGTAAGTAATTAATAGTACCAACGTAATTAATTAATGTACTCACATGACTCAATTTATGCCCTTTGCTTACCTTAGATTAACAATATCCCATTGTAACTCAACAGCCTATGAGTCTATAGTATAAACGAATAAAAAATACTTTCGAATTTGTAAACCTTCTGTTACAGATAAACTTCGGTGCTCATTTACCAATTTCCATTCGAGATTTAACCTACTTATTTGTGTTTTTATGTGAAAGATAAAAGTATTAAATTGCACAAAATGAAAAATATATCTAAACAAACGAAAATGCCTTCAGCCAGACACGCCCTAACGTTCCTACCCCGGAGCGAGATCCAACAGTCAACATTGATTGATTGTTTAAACGGAGGAAAATATAAAAACACCATAATACGATCCCATTCAAATAACATCCATACCATGATAGATTGTGTGCAATGGAGTCAAGATCTTCCATACCTATACCATGAACTTACTGACATCACGCATACATTTTTAGGCTCCGCCCTGAAACCGGATTTTTGATATGTCAAAACTGTAAAATGGCGCTAATGTATGCGACCGACAGCGGTATGTGCCGTCAGCGGTACCGAAATGTATGACGCGCGGCGCCATATTTGAGAAATTTTTGGCTTCATCATACGTCACATCTTTCCCGTCTTCTTAGCATAGCGTGTTTCGTCATTGTATGCGACCGACATGCAACAGCGGTAACGAAATGTACTACGCGCGATGCCATATTTGAGAAATAAATTTTTGTCTTCAACATACGTCACATAGGTAGTTCCCGTCCTCTAAGCGTAGCGTGTTTCGTTATTGCCATGAAATAGGATAGGTCTACTATAGTAATATTCGGTGACGATTGTAAGTTCTCACTTTTTATACAAAAAAAAAACCGGCCAAGTGCGAGTCGGACTCGCGCACCGAGGGTTCCATACCATAAAAGAAGTAAAACATTGAAAGAATCACTTTTGTTCATGAATTTACGAGTATAATTTACATGTAGGTACTTTTGTTGGCAAACCGCAAACGTAACTTTGTTTTTGGCGGATTATTGTTATTATCAGAAAAAGTATAAAAGTTAGGGAAATGATTTTATTTTTCCTGTAAAATATACGTTAACTCCTATTGATCATAATTATTTCAGATTTTATGATTGATAAATTTTGGAGATAAGGGGGGGAACGGTATTTTTTTCGACAGTTTGCTCAATAAATCAAAAACTATCGGGTATAAAAATAAATAAAAATCGGTTTTAGAAAACACAAGTAACGCCCTTTCATATAATACCCCAATCAATATTGTTATCGCATTTTGAAAATTCGAAGCCCCGGTTTTCCTCCCTTTTTAAATACAAATAAAAACAATTTTCAATGTTTTATGATTGCAATGGCGTTGGGTCACTATTACCTAAAACTATTCCAAATTTCAAGTCGATAGCTTTGATGGTTACTGAAATAATCGAGTGTGACAGACGGACGGACGGACGGACGGAGAAAGTCTCACCATAAGGGTTCCATTTTTACCAAATTGGTATGGAACCCTAAAAAGCATAAAAAAGCTGTTGTTTTTCTGTAAACGCGCGACGACCGGACGGATGACCAGTTTATTTTTGTTCCGGACAACTGCCAATTGGTTTTATGTTCCACCGTCTACGCTCTACGTTGGTACTCCGTCAACGTCGAGTCAGGTGGTAAAAGTTATACAACCCCTGCGGCGTATATGTTACCCTGGTACCTACCCGTTAATGAATTGTTTGTATTAACCGTCGTTTACTCCAGGTAAATTGAAACACTTTTCTAACCGTGAGTTAGGTGAGCACCCTGTTAAAATTGTAAAAGTAAAGAGCTGAATGTAGATTATGTAATAAATACCATACTTTAAATGTATGTAATTATTTTAGCAAAAGTAAAGAGCTAAATGTAGATTATGTAATAAATACTTTAAATGTATGTAATTATTGTATACTTACTAGCTTTTACTCGCGTTTTCTTTTACAAATTGGACAGGCACTGTGAAATTTTCCGGAACTAAAAAGTCTTGTGTTCGTTTTCGTAGATATTATAATCTATCTTCATTTTAAATTACAGTCAAATCGACTCTTAGTGGTTGTGGCCTGAAAGAGTTACAAACATACACACTCCTATGCCTTTTTAATATTTTTGTCTTACTATGACGAGCGCAGTGAAGGTATAATGCGTATGACAATACGAAGTCCTTGCATGCACTGTATTTGGGCAGGGGTATCACTTATCAGTAGGTCTTAGAGCTCGTGTCATCACTCCTAGCAATAAAAAACCTTCTCAAATACAAAACTTGTCTACGCGGTCGTAAATCAATCCGCTGAAAAAGAAAACCCATCCCGCGACGTGACGTCGGCAAAAAGTAGCGGCCGGCGAGAAGAAAACTTGCAGAGCACGACTTGCAAAAAGATTTCCCGTTCACTTTCCATAAGAAATACAAGGATACAGCCGAAATACGAAATTAGTTTGGGCGTCTTTGTTTGACGCTTGGCTTAATCTCGGTCTTTTAATCTGAGTCCATACTTGCCCTAGATTTTACAAATAGGTGACTAAGTATTTCCACAGTGTTAAAAGATACATATCTTTAAACTGTGATATTTCATTGAGAAAAATAAATAGCATAAGGCAAAAAGAAGCGGCCGGCGAGAAAAAAACTTGCAGAGCACGACTTACTAAATTAACCCGAATAACACCACAACATGATCGAAATTTGCACGAATTACAAATGATTTTGGTATTATTGACGTGGGTTATTGGACTCTTAAATGACTGACGTGATATTCGTGAATTTTCTTAAAACTGATTTTTTGGTATTGTTACATATACCTACCTATACAAAAAACAAAAACTGAATGCGATCAACAAAATCAATATTCTATCTGGGGACACGGTAGTGTCCCCGCCAAGACGAGCCAAGCGAAGCGCGAGGGCACTACCTGTCTTTTCTCGAAGTGTTTCGCCGTATTTTTAAACCCTTATAACTTAGGCCTGAATTATTTCAGATAATCAAAATTCTCGGAAAATGCTGTCGCCAGTGAACTTATTAAACCTATAAAGTTTCAATTTTATAGGTCTTATACTTTAGATCTTATTGACGTCTAAAAACCCAAATTTCGTCACTGACTGACTGACTGACTGACTGACTCACTGATGATCATCAAAATTCCTAGGTACTTCCTGAAGACCTAGAAAGCTGAAATTTGGTATATAAGCTAGTATTAGCACACAACCAACAAAAAAATTCCAAAAGTTGGAAATTTAACCCCCCAACCCCTTAAAATAGGGGATGGAAGTTTGTATGAAATTACCGCAAATATTGATGCTAGAGGTCTCAAAATTGATATAGGGACTCTTTGTAATAAATAATTAAATACGTGTTTCAGGATTTTTAGTTAATCACTCCACAACCATAAAATTAGGGGGTTGGACTTGGAAGTTCGTATGGGGTTTCCCATAAGTATATAGGTATAATAAAAACTTAATTTCTGAAATTTGGTATATAAGCTAGTATTAGCACACAACCAACAAAAAAATTCCAAAAGTTGGAAATTTAACCCCCCAACCCCTTAAAATTGGGGATGGAAGTTTGTATGAAATTACCGCAAATATTGATGCTAGAGGTCTCAAAATTGATATAGGGACTCTTTGTAATAAACTACAAATAAGGAAAAAAATAAACTAGGTGAACCAAGGAGGGTTCCCTCATTTGAATGATAGAGGGGGGGGATACTTGATTCGGACAAATATCCACCTTGCAATGATATTCAAGAAATACACCAAAGAAAAGGAAATTAACCAAATAAAAAATATAGTCGTAAACAACTTACAAAAAAGAAGTGAAATCCCAGCAAAAACATTTTCATGTAAAATGTTGCCAAGACGAGAACATGAGGCTCACACTATCAAAAAGTTATCAGATCTCATGTAGAGCAAGACTTCTAACTCTACACGCCCTAACTCTATAAATCCTAACTTTATAAACTCTACACTGTAGTCAAAATATATTATGTCTTGGCTGTTTCGTTACTGTTACATGGGTGTAAAGTAAAAATATTATTCACTGACTTTGTACTTTTCTGATATACAATACCTAGTTTCTGTAGTAACGATTATTTATTAGATAGGTATTGAGTCTCCTCAGAAACTGCACTTAGGTTTTACTAACTGCATTGGTTTCAAATACTTCATCACACTTTGCAAAAGTGTGTTCCTTTGCTTTAGAGGATATTTTTAATAAATAGAAGTTTTTTCCCATAACAATGGTGATACCATTTAATTTTAATGTGAAATTTCTTGAATTTTGCATGGTCCACTATGCCACTTGCAAAACTCTATTAGAAAAGTACTGAACAGTGAATAAATTCTTCACTTTACGCCCATGTGACGGTACCGAAACAGCCAAGACATAATATATTTTGACTAAAGTGTAGAGTTTATAAAGTTAGGATTTATAGAGTTAAGGCGTGTAGAGTTAGAAGTCTTGCTCTACATGAGATCTGATAACTTTTTGATAGTGTGAGCCTCATGTTCTCGTCTTGGCAACATTTTACATGAAAATGTTTTTGCTGGGATTCTTATTTCCATACAATATTCCAAACAAAAGTCAAAACATATTTTCTTATTGACAGTAAAAAGCGAAATCACGATCCAATCGCACCTTCAAAACACATCAAAAAACATGTAAGTTCACTATCAGATCACGCCGTTTGAAGACTCTTATTTCAATTAGCATAGAGACTAAAATAATTCTACACAAAGCTTACAGTGTTCAGGCTCCTACTTTACAACACGAAACATAAAGTTGGCTCTTATTTCCAATAAGTTAAGGTTGGTAATTGCATTAAATTGTAAGTTGCCTACAGTACCTTTCATACATTTTGTAGTGTTAGAACTGGTGAACGAGGCCTGAGCATGACAAAAATGTCAACTTAAAAAGTTAAAAGCAATGCTACTCATACATACATTTCATACATTCATTCATTCATTCATACATTCATTTGCATACTCGTATCATAGAGATCCGCCAGCGACGACGTTTATAAATCTATGGCATCTATACTGAAAATAATTACATATTTTTTTATCTCCTTTTGGTGTTCTTCATTTAGAAACTCCACTCTTCAACTCAACTCAAACTTTGTTTCATTTTTTAGGTTTCCGTACCTCAAAAAAAAAACGGAACCCTTATAAGACCACTTTGTTGTCCGTCTGTCTGTACGCGCGAAAAACATAACCATTTCTTGGCAGTTGGCTAAAAACTAATGCCATACACATAATATAGTAAAAAATTAAAATGTAAACCTAGGTAAAATATAAGGAAATGGTCTGCTTATGCACCTCAAGCAAATAATGGACCAGCTCTTGAACTAGCATCTTTTATACAGTTCCTGAAAGTTGTTCTGATAAAGAAACAATTTGTATTCAATAAGCCCCGTACGACGTAAGAGTGTAGACTTTCCCAGCTTTTTATTCCGCTATTCTTTTCATACTGGAAAAAACTAGAAAAGGTGTAGAGTGGAAAAGTTCGTTACGTTCTCTATTGTAAGAAAATGTAAGATTTACGGTCAAGACATAAAAGAAAAATAAGTGCAAATTGCTTTCTTTATTCGTCATTATAATTAAAAATCGGATATATAGTTGATATTTACCTAGTTATCCACTAAGTATTTCTAAACTAAGCTTTTGAGTTCCCCACCACATCTGCCCAGAGTAATCTCAGAGGCTAAAAAAATGATGATTGATGATATGCATTTTCATACGATATCCAACAACAAAGAGGAATAAAAACTTTTGTCCTATGAAAAATATCGGACATGAATACCTACTTAGGTACCTTAATTTAAAATAAGTATGAAAGTTCAAATCTTTTTAAGTAATGTTCAAAAAAATCGGCTATCGAAAAAGGTGTTCGGATGGTTCAAAATGTCACCTTAGGTACTTGAGATAAGATTTTAATGAATGACCTGAAACGGGTTAAATAGGGAATAAAATATTTACAAGAAATAACAAAAATAAACATTTTTGTGATGTCATAAAAACCAAAATTCACGCAGGCCTTAGTCACTTGCAGTGTGTATAAACCGAACCGATTTGCGCTGTAAACTCAGTCAAATACGGGTAAACGTCGGGTGTAAACTCAAAAATCTCAGTCGGGCAAGGGTAAACGTCGGGTGTAAAACTAAGAAATCTCAGTCGGACACGGGTAAACGTCAGGTATAAAACTCAGATAGATCAGTCGGACACGGGTAAACGTCAGGTATAAAACTCAGATAGATCAGTCGGACACGGGTAAACGTCAGGTATAAAACTCAGATAGATCAGTCGGACACGGGTAAACGTCAGGTATAAAACTCAGATAGATCAGTCGGACACGGGTAAACGTCAGGTTTAAAACTCAGATAGATCAGTCGGACACGGGTAAACGTCAGGTATAAAACTCAGACAGATCAGTCGGACACGGGTAAACGTCAGGTATAAAACTCAGATAGATCAGTCGGACACGGATAAACGTCAGGTATAAAACTCAGATATCTCAGTCGGACACAAATTAACATCGGGTGTAACCTTTTTTAAAAGCTTCGGATATGTCTTCCGCTGTATTTATTTGCAAGGTAGATGAGCCTGCACCTCCGGCGTGGCTGTAATATGCGAAACAAGACGGGGAAATGGCTAAACTTTGCTTGCAACTGCATGTGTGGGCGCTCGTGTCTTGAATGCTAATCGAAGTTCAAATGTTCTAACATACAGTTAGCCATGTAGAAATCTGAATTAGCTACGTTTAGATTTTATCTCTCAAACAGTAGGAAACATGGCAAAAACGTGCAAGTTAGGCACATAGATCGAAGAACGAATATCCACGTAGGGACCAGAGAATATATCTATTGTACTAACCAACCTAATACCTATAATATGTCCATTGGGCTTCTTCAATTTGGTGTTAAATAGTACTAAACTACTTTTATATTTTACAAACCTTTACTCACCCGGGACACGGAATACATAATAGTACTAAAGGTACAGAAGGCTCACTCGGCAAGATGATTTAAAAAACCCTAAAAATAGCGTTAGCGCCTGGTCACGCCTCCAACAAGAACTTCTCTTTCTATCGCGTAACTTTATCGCATTCGACGTACTAGGGCTACCTCGTCATCGGGCGCACGCAGCGCGTGAAATAGACCGTACCCGAACTAACGCGAGTAAAGAATTAGGCGCGTGGCGACTATCTGAAATTAGTACGTCGAAACGCCTACATGTAATTTCTCGATCACATGATGAGTGGACCTGGCCTGCCCGGGAACGGAATCCATATCACAATATAGCTACTTACATCGTAAACGATCCAGCCATTTAAAAGTTGAGCAAAGACATATACGGTATACCTACATATAATAGAATACCTACATAAATTCATCCTGAAAACATTAAACTCTTTTTTTCATCGTCATGTAAAACTTCTTTGTCAGCCAAGGATTTGGGACCATACCGCAACTAAAGGATGATAAAGGTAGGTATTTCTTCTTAAAATTGATTCAAAAGATCCGAAATAAAAAAAAACTGCAGCTTGGTTTGCAAAAAATAACACGTCGAAAGATTTTAATAAAAATTATTATTAAAATTATTGAGATTAATAAAATCTACTGTTTTTAATAAAAAGCTTGCAAAAGGAAATTTCAAACTAAATCGTCACACTGCACCATTTTCTCATCCTTAGAAGCAAAATGTGTGAGAACTTTCATATTTGTGCACGTTATTTATGATGCAACGCGACCCCGCCACCTTGTTAGGAGAAATAAGAAATTGCTACTTGTGTATCTACTTTCCTAACAAATGGAAACTTACTTTAAAAAATGGCCGCCGCGACCGAGGGAATTGAATAAAATAAGTATAATTTTTATCTAGCTCCGTCTAGACGACAATTTAGATGAGAAGAAACGGCTAACAGTTCTTTGTTTCTACAGTTAGCAAACTGCGAGTGGAGCACAAATTGCATTTATGTTCAGAGTCGAAGATTTATTATTGTTTTTTGCCGTCATAATTTTCAGTGTGGCTGTGCTTTATGTTCTTGTTATTTTGTTTAACCGACTTCACAAAGAAGGTATCAGATATTATGAACTGTCCCCGACTCAAGTCCCAACGTCTTTTGATTGCTGACTTCCTCCTAACATCCCACCAGCTTTTTCAATCAGTGCATCTTTTCCTAGAGAGCACTCTAAAGCCGGTTCCCAATATTCGATCTATCTTCCATTTGCCCTACCAGAGATATCAATGTGACATTAGCTTCATACAAATTATGTCAAAATTCTATCTCTAGTGAGGCAAACCATGGATAGATTGAACATTGGGAACCGCCATAAGACATGCAGGTTGTATTTTCCTAACAAGTAGGTAATATTGACTGGTTACAACCATAGCTCCGATGATGCACTACTTAAGATTATTTAAAATAACGTTGGAATATCATAATTATTATATATTTAGTTCGTTCGCGTTAAGAATGCAGTGACTCATCATTGTTCGCCGGCCCCTAACCAATCAAATCTTTTCAAATTACAAGATCAAGTTCACAGTGGTCAATTGAAGGCTACGAACGCATAGCTTTTAACACCACTGTAAATACAGCTTTACCCTGCAGTAGCACTAATAATAATTAATCACTGCATTCTTAACGCGAACGAACTATAGTTACAGTTACAGGAATATAATTTCGTAAGAGAGCATACGGAATTTATTCTGAAACACAATTAACAATATTTCTATTAAGGGCGATGGGTACCATCCGAGCGCGAAAATTCAAATTTTATTTAGTTTTTTGCTCATAGTGGGCTAATTATACATCGAATGCTAATGGCAATGTGTTTTGCGGGCACATCATTTATGCATCTACATGTTTTTAATAAAAACTCTGCTCAACAATACTCATTTACTTCATATTGGTTCCCGATAGCACGAAATCTGGGAAACTGCAAAAAAAATCTTTCGGAAACCAATATGAGATGAGTGGGAACTTTCGAGCCAAGTTTCTTTTTTATTTTCTAACTTTAAGAACATGTAGATGCATAAAAAGTAGGCCCGCAAAATGCATTGCCATAAATCTACAATGTATAGTTAGTCTAATATTTGCAAAAAACTAAATAAAATTTGAATTTCGCGGGCTGGTAGGGCCGCAACACCTTAACGACTATTGTATCCACCATCCACATTATTTTTGTTTATCAACATGAGCGTAAACCATGACGAGATAAAATTAAACATTACAATAACGAATAATCTTTAAGAAAAGGAGGCAACTGCGGCGGAAGGAACTCTAAGGAATCCCAGTTATCAATCGTTCGATGAACATTAATAGAAGACTTCTTTTCTTCGCATTTTTTAACTTCCTCATCACCATGTAAATCCGTTGGCAGACATAAGCCGGATATTTCTAAAATATCATTCGATACTTCATCATATCGACCAATGTGATATGGGCATACTGACTGTCCAACATTATAACTGCCATCCACTGCAGATTTTTCTAAAACAGGGTGACATCCACAAGGCTTTATTACTATGTGAGGTTTTAGGTCGTCGTCATAGGGATCTTCATTACACAAATCTTTGATAAGATGACTTTGGTTACTAGATAATGTATGGTTTTTAACTGAAGATTCATTAGAAGATCCACAATTTATAGAGTCAGAGGTGTATTTGCTTTCATCACACGAATTTTCTTCGCTTTCCTCATTAAAAGGTGTTATTGTAGCTGTATTGATGACATTTTTGGCTTCCTCAATGTACTTTAATTTTGGTACATTGAAAAGGTTTGTATTTGTTCGTGCACTAGTGTCAGTTGCTTCATCTTCAGTATTTATAAAATATATTTTACCCGAATTCGTCATTTTTAATAATCCATGCTGGTTTCTGACGTCACGATTCAAGCTAACGGTGATATTACTAGAGTCCATTCGTTTTACAGGGCTTAGTCCTTTTGTGGAACTACTAAGAGTTTTCTTCAAATTAGTAATAAATGCGCTTTTCGAATCTTTATCAACCAAAATGGCATACTGGCCTGATTTAGTTTCTTTAAGGACGACTTCTGATTCAATAAGATTTTGATTATAATGAATACCAAACTTACCTCTTCCGTAAACATTGGAGTCACTGCTGGATTTAATAGCACTCATGTGGGACTTTTGTAAGTTTTCTCCACGTATTTCTCTACTTAAATACGGTAATTGGCTTAAAAGTTTACTTAAGGATTTAGGGGAAATTCCAGAACCTAATTTCTTTTTCATAAATTCCCTTTCTGATTTATTTCCGCTAACGATAACCTTTATATTACCAGAGTCCGATTTTATTAACATTGCATTTTTATTTTCTACATTTTTCTGATCTAAGTCCATGATAAAATGCCCAGAATCAGTCCTATAAAGATGAGTATAGAAATATTCATCTTCACTATGATGTTCCTTTATTGTTAGTCTGTACCATCTTTCAAATTCCTTGTCCAAAACTAATTTATAAATCCCAGAACCTGTTTGTTTTACCACAAATGCAACCTCTTTGCTAGCATTATTAGTGCCCTTAACTATCACTTTGAATAACTGATTATTTTCAATTTTGCAACTTTTTTTCTTGTTTTTCATCGTGTCAAGGATAATTTTTGTTAGATTTTCTTCTGACAAAACTTTATCACTTTTACAAATCTGGTCACAAGATCTAATTTTCACTTTGTTTGAAGGTTTTCCTAAATATGGTGGATCTTCTTTACTTAAATATTTATCCAACTCCAAAATTTTATTTTCAGATGGCGATTTATTTAGTAAATCTTTCTTGCACAAGTCCTCTGCAGTAGATAACTCAACGAAAATATGACCTTCATTAGTTTTGCCCAATTGTACCATCACATCTGGTACATTTTTATCAATCAATTGTGCAAATTTTTGATTCAATTTTACATTAGTATCTCCTGTGGAAGTCTTGGTGGCAATAGGAGAAAAAATATCTATGTCATCTATATCAAACTTTTTTTGGTTTTTAGGCAAATTACTCCGAGATTCTTGAACCGTCTCCTTAGGGGTTGCACCAACATTTCTTTCATCAATATCTTCCCTATTTCGGTTTATTACAACATTTTTTTGAACCATTGGGCACGTATATTTATCACATGATGTATGAGTTTCTACATTAATTTGTTTTAAATCTGCAATTTAATAAAATATAAATTAATGGTGAATTCAAATCGTATAATATTTTAATATGTAATAAAAACTAAAACAAAATATGGGAGTACAAAAGAAATTAAAAATATAAAATGTGTTAAATATCGTAAAAGTCGTGATTTATGCTTATCCAAAAAAATATTTCAAATCGTATCTACACTATATTACCTTGTATTTATATATCTTTTACCTATACTCTGTGATATACTAATTAGTCACCATCATGGTTTTATGATAATTTTAATTTTATAATGAAGCGTTGATTAAAATATGTTTTTTTTTTATTTATTAATGAACCCCAACTTTTCATAGTTTATTCCTCAACTATCTTTGCAGTCTTCCGCAGTTATTTTCATAAAGTATTGCATCAATCTTCTTTATTAAAAAAGGAAGCTTTGTCTTTAGAGACATGCTGGTTTCTTCTATTAGTATTATCAGAAATATTGTTTTCCTTGCTACTTCTTCCGCTATTGTTGCCTTGGAATTTATTATTTATTTTTCAGTTTGGTTGTGTCTTTCCGTTTTTCTGTATCTTTCCTCTTATTTTTAGTTATGTCTTATATAAATACTAGAAGGTAGATATAGACCGAAGGAAGATTGGGAAAATTTTGATTGTGACTTTGTTGTTGATTCGTGTATATTACCCTGCAATTGTGTGCTTTTCTCTCCCTATTTGACTTTTCCATAACATCTTTGATCATGGAAGAAACCTATGTCGAAAATATAAGTCCTGTAAGTGGACATTTTATCCGTGAATAAAAAAATGTGAGTTCTTCATTAAAATAAAACCACGAAATGATTTTGTGATATTTACTTTAATAATTAAGTTTTTTTTGTTATAATTCCAAAAATTTTGGTAACCATTGCAAACACAAACTGATATAAACATTTAATCATCCTCATACAAACAATTATTATTTGATATCCATAGACGCAGAGCTAACCATTGTGAAACTTACTTTTTCAATCGGAGTTACTCCTGTATAATATCTTCCCATAACTTCCTCGATTATTCGTTCACGAGGTTGACCTCTAACATCTAAAATAATATTACGTTTTGGATAGCTTGTACTCCCATATAAACTACGATAATATTATTTGAATTGTTTCTGACTGACCTTTGCGACAGACACATGGAATTTCCGGTGTACCACTGCACGTACAGGCAACCTGAAATATAACAACAATACTATAACAGGAAATTTCTTTAATATAACATTTCTATAATAGGCAATGATTCAACTTCAATGTGAATGTGGTCTACGAAAACAGCAACATATATATTTATTACCTGCAAGGTATAAAATCTTGATCAGTCGGCTTATAGTATTTATTAGAAATTGTTACTAAAATAACTTTTTCATTTTAAAACACAAAATATTTTCATTGAAGAGGGAGTGAAAGAATAAAGATCAAAAAAAGGGAAAGGCAAAATAAAAGAGAATCGACATGATAAAATTACCTGATCGTCTAATATCGACGTGTCTGGGGACAGCAAAGAATGCGCAATCGACTTAGCAGGGGACAGTAGTTCGGGCCCAAGGACGCACTGTGCTGCGCGCATGTTTTTAAACTGGCACGTTGGACCTGCATTAATAAATACATATATTTTTAAAATACCGCCTTCAAAAGTTTTTAATGCTAAATTAACCGATGGACATCTGTTTCTACACTAAGCGATGCGCCAAAAACTAAATGCAGTTTTTCCCATTTCATCCATCATCAAAAACAACATGTATAAAATAACGTTTATTTGAACACGTATTTAAATTTCAGCAGACATCAAGCTGATGTACAAAATCCAATACAGATAATAATCGCTCAGCTCCAAATTATGGATAGAAATTATGAACATCCCAAATCCCAATTGTTAACGTTTCTAAACAGGATAACGGCATGGCATCTAACAATCTTTTATAATATGGTACGCTATTTCTCTATCTGTGTTCTTTATCACTTTATTACACTATTCTTGAGGTATGACTGTGAGTAACAATTTTCTAGACAAATTCACTTACACGTTTTGTATTAAGCCAATAGTTCATTAGCGAGTTATAATATACCTTGACACGGGCTTGGTCGCCAAGCTGCGACCTCACTTCCAACAGCATCTGGTACATCGCGCATGCCACAATCAGGACCGCAAGGCGTGTTGTCTTTATGTGGACATATGACCACATCACCCTAAGTCAGATTATTATTACATCAGTTATGATAAATATACTCTGCATCTCAACATATAACTTCTCAAAACAATCAAAGAAATACCGAGAGTAGACCAACAAAGTAATTAAAATTAGACTATAGTGAATAAGCAAATATTTACAAACAAAGTTATTATTTTGTTAAGGCTTTCGAAGGCATCAAAACATAATATCACTTAACGAAATTGTTTCGATAAAGTTCTAATTGATGACTATCGTGACCAATTTATTTTGTTATTGTTGTTGTACGAACAGGTCCAATAACAATAACAAATTATCTAGGCTACCAAAATTCCTAGACAAGACGTATCAAATCCGGGTTTAGCCAAAAGAAAATACCAAATGCAGGCCAATTTAGGATTTATTCATTATCTTAGATAGTCTTTTAATCTTATCGATATTTTAGAAAATAGGCTCTGTCCAAATTAGCGCTATCTCTTAACAACGTAAACGGTCGTTCTAAATCATTTTTAGTAACCTGCAATTGAAAAACTATAAATAAAATTACTCATGTATTTTGGGTTTAATCCAAATTCACTTAGAAGCAGAAACACTATTAGATAAAATTTTCTCGATAAAAAGTCTCACAAAAGTTGCTCCAAGATCTCTATTTTTCTTATTTTTATCGGAAACTGCGGACGTAATTGTAATTTTTGTTTTAATGTGTCGGTAATAATTATAATATCCAAAAACGCTCACAAAATTATTTTCAATTATTACTAATAATAAATAATAAAAAATAATTACTAAAAACTAAGCCTATTGTAATTATAACAATAGGCTTAGTTTTTAGTAATTTGTTTTTAATTAGATAAACGTCGTTTTTCTGTTATATCTATTCTTCCGCAACGCTGCATGTCGCCCACCAACGTATTTCGTAAGAGTGTGTATACTCTTAATAGGCTGCATCATCATAACAAATATAGGAATACCAAATACGGCACCATTATCATAGAAGGAATCATCTCTGTTCACTATGCTATCGTGATATTATAGGATTTTTAATCTTACTGGGTCTTCTTTTTTAGGCACTACTTGTGGTGGAAAAGAAGTGGGTTCGGCGACTGGTGGTGGTGCCATTTTGACACAAATACAGCCCTTGGCTTCTTTGGGACAGTTGCACTCACTCGAACCGCCCCAGCGTTTGCAGGGCTCCTTTGAATAAAACCAAATTCTTCCTAAAATTTCTGTCAGTTGAGGAACTGATAGAACTTTTAGAATCTAGAGCAATATATATGTAACTTTGAATTTTAAATATTTTTAATTGAATTCAGCATTCCGTCAAAAGTTGTGGTCGTAGTTTATTTTAAGAAAATGCCTTTTATAGTAAAATCATGACAATATGCGCATGGTCGCAGTTCTTCTCCTCCTTGAAATGTTCCGATTTCGATGAACGATTTACGTACTCTTGGAGTTCGTAGCTTATATTTAACATCTTTAAATTTATTGACTTTTCTAACCTTTTTAGCTTCAGTACCCTTGTCGGTTTTCTCTGGTTTAGTTACTTTCACTTGTTTTAGACAAAGCATTAGCTGATTGTATGTCTCCGCATCCATCTAGATAAATAAATTGTATTACTTCAAAATTACATTGTCAATTATTTGTCGTGTCCCAAAAATAGAGAGGTTGTACCTTGAAAACTAATATCAGCCTCGATATCATAAATGGATGAATTCCAATTACAAATTTTATTTTAATATAGCAGTCAAACGAAGTACATTCTATTTCTATTTTCTATGATACATCTGTCTATTGAATGCTACGCTTTTGGAACGACATTAAAAATATTTGAAAATGACAGTTACCATCGATATGTTAGATTTCCTTACATTTTTCAGTTTCGAGCCGAAAGTAATCGTAGCAATAAAATAGACAACTCAAACGTTAATATCAGGCTGTAGGTTTTATGATTCAAATCGTTTGTAGAACATTTTTTTTCTTACTTACTTTTAATAATAAACATGAACTTATAAAGTAGGTTGTGTACCTCACATCTTGTCTTCACAGCACCACCAATTATAGTCAAATTCAAATTCTTTTTGACCGTAGTCAAAATGAAATCCTGCAAAATTTTTCTCGTAGCCTCATTAAGTTTGCCGTTTTTACTTTTCTTCAGACAATTCATGACTTCTTCAGCCACAGCCTTTCCTGGTCCAGTCTGAACTTGCCTCTCTAAACAAGTGTACATATTTTCGAAAATATTGTCCAGAAACTTCTGTTTGACTGCCAGACACACGCAATCCATTGCGTGGTCGGGATTGCAATGGTCACCTTAAAAATAAGAAATTACATAATCAGATATCCCTTTATTATTGAAAACAGCCTGACTTATAAGAACAGTAATATCAAGACTGACAAACAATTTCGAGACATGGCCTTTGGCTATGGCCCTCATGTTGATGGTGATGATGATAACATTGGGGACTCAAAGTGCTATAATGGCGACCCCACATGGGAAAGCGCAGTGTTGGCAGACCTACGACCAGAGTCGCTGGAAGACGCTGGATGTGGTGCAAGACCATGCGGGATGGAAGTAGTAGCGGATGTAGGTACCTGAAACCAAGCAATTCCTTTCTTCCAGACATCTCGGACAATCGCTACAAAACTTCCTAACGTCAGACGTATCGACACATTGGTGACATTGTATGCACCTCGCTTTGAACTCGGCTATTTGTTTCTCAATAGACTTTATTTCCGCGTTAATTGATTCTTGTTTATTTTCGCACTTATCTTTACATTGATCGCACGTTTGAATGAGTAATTCTATTTCCATCAGCAAAGATTCTTTCTGAAAATCATATTAAATGTTGGTAGAGTTTCTTTTTTCAGTTTCGCAGGTCCAAAAATAAGAGGAAAACGTTTTCAAACCGGTACGATCGTAATGGTATAAATATTAGTTCTAAAAACTAGTGTTCTCTAAATTCACTGATATAGTTGTTAAAGGGATATATTATTCTTAAGCGCGCAAAACTTAGAGACTCAAATTACCAATTAAATTATTATTACTTACATATATATTTAATTGTCGAACCGCCATCATTAGGTACTTTATTTGAAAATCTTTATCGTTAACGGTCTCAACCACTTTTAAGGGTGCGTTTCCACCAAAGTGGAGCGGACTACGAATCGGCAAATCACAGTGCCCGCTGACATCGATGTGTCAATCTGTTATTGGCCAATTCATGTTCCACTCCTCTTTAGTGGAACCGCTCTCTTATGTCTTTCAGAATGAGACTTCTGACCACGTGGCTAACTAAGAGCGGGCTCTCCACAACTTTGAGAACTAAAGTAGATGCCCGTTATTCGAATCCGAACCTGACAATTCAAGACCTGACAAACGGTATATACCAAGGGTCTCTCATTGTTCGTTTAGGGTATTAATTACTTTGAGATTCTTATTTAGTTAAGTTTGTACCTCGGCTTTCATGTCTTCGTTTTCAAGTTTCTTTTGCAGCAACACTTTGCACAGTTTCTGCAATTCTTCTCTGGCTTCTTTTATATATTTTTTGCCTTCTTCCTCTTTAGCTGATTTATGTTTGTTTTCCTCGTTCAAACGTTTCTCTAGTTTCGTGACTTCAGAAGCTATATTACTTAGTTTTGCCTGGGTACGAATTAATATGATTAAGCTATTTACTAACTCACCGAAAAGCCAAATCGCTTGGCGGTGGTGCATACCCAGCCGCGACAAACGCCTTCCACCAGACCAAGGACTGAGCCAATTTAGAAAATATTTTATAAAGTAGAAAGAATATGGTAGAAATTATAAAATTCCATTTTTTTTTTGTGTAGGACTGTAGTTTGTCTTTGTACGGTATATTTGGTACGGTACAGTACGACGTAAACAATTTTTAATTCCGAGGAATAATTTATATAACAGAACAACGTTTGCCAGATTAGCTAGTTGAAATTATAAAATTAATAAAAGCTATACTTTGAGCTCCTTGTTATTTACAACAGGTATTTATATTTAATTCGACAACTTACGTCTGAGGCTTGCTTTTTAGTTTCCAAGGACTTTTTAGCTGCTTCGAGGTCCTTTTTGTTGCTTTGGATACGTGTTTTATAATTCTCAATTTCCATATCAATACATGTTATATCGCTTGTCTTTTCTTTAATTTTTTCCTTTATTTCCTGATGGCATTTATTTAAGTTATCCGCTTGAAATTCTAAATCTTTTTTGTTTTTCCGCCATTTCGCGTTGCTTCTTTCAACTTCTTTAAGCTAAAATTCAACACAATTATGATTATCTAAAAATTCTTATTATTATAATCTTATCATTTACCAATGTTACCCTTAGGCGTACTATTAAGGTATTCCGTGCCAATATATAAAACTGCTCAACAATTTACTGACTCTGTGTCTATAAGATGTAAAATTTGAATCTTTGAATCTAGCCGTTATTGTTATCTTACCATACAGTTAAATTATAATAACTAATTTCTTTGACTAGACATTTTTAAGCAAAGATTTTTAATTAAATATACACGTGAAGATGATGTGAAACCAGTAATAACCAGAAACCAAAAAACCAGTGGCACTCCGCGAGTACCGACAGACGTAAAACCGAGAAAAACGCATGTAGGTACTACCCATTCGCAGAAGCTTTGCAAATGACTTTCCCTCCCACTTCATGCGACCGCCACCCGCGCACGTCTTTTATCCGACGATTGCTGGTGGCGGTAGCGTGAGGTGGGAGGGGAAGTCATCGGCAAAGCTTCTGCGAATGGGTTATATTTTAATAGCACCATCTATTACATAAGAGTTTGGGTAGGTATTCAAAATTCAAAACATAACAGATACTTAAATACATCGGTGTCGGGAACAGGGTCGTGATTTCAATGTTTTTCCCCATCTAAAAAATTGCCCAATACGTCTATAGAAGTTTACACCTACCTGTCTTAATAATTCATTCTGTCTTTCCAAAGATTCCGCAATTTTCTTCTTATAAGCCTCCTCCATGCAAGACCACAAGTGTTCCGCCTCCTTCTGTAGTTTAACCCCGTCCTTCTCTTTTTGCTCCAAAACTTGTATTTGTTCCAACAAGTTGTTTTGCGTTTCCAGCAACTGCTCTACCTTGCCCTGACATTTCTGTTCAAAGGATGCAGCCTACGGAGGGATCATTTCTAATGTGTGTTGAATTATTTATTTTAAATCCCCTTACCGGGGCTAAAAGAACAACACCGGGAGAGCGCGGCTCCCCTGCGACACATCGCCCGGGAAAGGAGGCAAACCTCGAGGCCCGTACCCCCGTGGGGACTTGCTGCGGCTGTGTGGTCTTCTCCATGGGTAGGAAGTCCTGGGGAGCTTGGGGAGCTGTCCTGTACTAACTTTAAGTTAGCAGGACTGATTAATTTGTTTTGCTATTATCCGCTACTTGAAAGGATTCTGTATGGTGCAATATGCAGGAACACCATCCACATGAAACACCACACACAATTTTCTATCACTTTCTTCGACGCACGTTTCGTCCCGACACCGGGACATCCTCAGGAGATGTTGACTTCACAATGCGAAATCGTAGAGTGACTGTCGTGTCAGCGACGCGTTCTTATATACCCTTTCTACTGACTCACACTAACGAAAGGGTATATAAGAACGCGTCGCTGACACGACAGTCACTCTACGATTTCGCATTGTGAAGTCAACATCTCCTGAGGATGTCCCGGTGTCGGGACGAAACGTGCGTCGAAGAAAGTGATAGAAAATTGTGTGTGGTGTTTCATGTGGATGGTGTTCCTGCATATTGCACCATACAGAATCCTTTCAAGTAGCGGATAATAGCAAAACAAATTAATCAGTCCTGCTAACTTAAAGTTAGTACAGGACAGCTCCCCAAGCTCCCCAGGACTTCCTACCCATGGAGAAGACCACACAGCCGCAGCAAGTCCCCACGGGGGTACAGGCCTCGAGGTTTGCCTCCTTTCCCGGGCGATGTTAATTTGTTTTGCTATTATCCGCTACTTGAAAGGATTCTGTATGGTGCAATATGCAGGAACACCATCCACATGAAACACCACACACAATTTTCTATCACTTTCTTCGACGCACGTTTCGTCCCGACACCGGGACATCCTCAGGAGATGTTGACTTCACAATGCGAAATCGTAGAGTGACTGTCGTGTCAGCGACGCGTTCTTATATACCCTTTCTACTGACTCACACTAACGAAAGGGTATATAAGAACGCGTCGCTGACACGACAGTCACTCTACGATTTCGCATTGTGAAGTCAACATCTCCTGAGGATGTCCCGGTGTCGGGACGAAACGTGCGTCGAAGAAAGTGATAGAAAATTGTGTGTGGTGTTTCATGTGGATGGTGTTCCTGCATATTGCACCATACAGAATCCTTTCAAGTAGCGGATAATAGCAAAACAAATTAATCAGTCCTGCTAATTATGGATTTCCGCAAAATAACGCCTGCTTCCATTCAACTTTAAGTTAAGTTAATAGTTAGACGAATTAATGGAAATACTCACTTCTTCCAAATTGCACAATACTTTGGTGAGTGAGAAATCAGTTTGGCTCACCGCAACCGCGGCGCTCGGTGGGTCCGATTTAGATGAACAGCTTTGTGCTTTGTCGTCGGAGTTGTCCTTGCTTATGCTGTAATCAAAGTATTTACAATAACCACCGATATGAAAATGAGGATCGAAACATTTTACGTAAACTTTCTTCGTACAAATAAAAAAGTAGAAATCTATCAAAATTCCCACTAATACGCCACAATACCTATGGCAGAAACCGTTCCTCCCTCGCTGGCCACCTGCGCGAGGGTGAGGATGACGTGCTGTTGTCGCTGTACGCCGACGACAGCGCGTACCTCGCGTCGTCGCATCACCAGATCGTCTCCGTCAACCGCATGCAGCGTTTGCTGGACCTGCTGCCGGAGTGGCTGGACACATGGAGGATGGCCATCAACGTGGGCAAGACGGCTGCCATCATGTTCGGCAGGTGGAAACCGCTGCGTCAGCTGCATCTCAGAGGACAGCTCCTACAGTGGCAGACTTCGGTGTGCTACACGGGGTGCCGCATCGACCGGAACCTGAGCATGGTACTCACGGTAAATCACGCCGTGAACCAGGCGAACGCTGCCGTGTCGATGCTGAGCCAAGTCCTAGCCTCCAGCCTCACACCGAAGACCAATCTCCGTATTTACGGCGTATGTCCGTTATCGTCTGACATATGCGGCACCTGCCTGGTATGCCCTATGTTCAGCCACTCAGACGCGCCGGTTGCAGGTGCAGCAGAACAAGTGCCTGCGCCTGATCGGCGATGGAGACGACGATGACGAAGTGAGGTTCATACAACTGGATCCCGACATCCCCGCGCAGGGCGGGGACATGATCGCTGGCGGCGCGGGGCCACAAGCTCTCCAAGACCCACAGGCCACAATCGGCGAGGCCGATTAGCCTATTTCGTCCAAGCAAACAGAAGCGCACTCTGTCAAAATGGTGGTTGATGAGCGAACTAAATAGCCTTACTGCTTGCTGGTGACAAAACAAGCATTTTTGGCATGGATAAACTGGCGACATTTTTTCGCGCCGCCCGCCCTTTCCAGAGTCTCATTCATCATTACCTCTCATTGCTTGGCGGATACGTGTTTGCTAGTGAGAACCAGCGCGCCCGGACAGTTAAGTCGCGTCCGAAACCTCCTACCAGACCAGATTTGAACCAATTTAAAATCCTAAACTGTCCCCGTACCAAAATTTAAATCCAGGATCTCTAGTTTCAAATAGACGCCAACTATGCCAGTGACGAGTTAGGCAAATGAAGAGAAATATTCACACACGTACTTTTTAATTTTATTGAGAGTTTCCCGTTTCTTATCCTTGGTATCACAACAGCCCGATCTGTAGCTTAACACGTGTCTGGATCCGAGCATGCCACTGTTGACTCCGTTGATTTTCATCCGTTGCTTGACTGCTTGCTGATTTTTTTGAAAATAAACTGTATTAATCTATCCCACAAAGGGTACTTAATAGTGCATTGTTGCCACCGATACGAGTATGAACCTGACGATTAGCCCATTGTTACATTTTACTCCAACTTTCTTAATATCTTACCGTCAAATTGACATCCGGATTTTCATTGAGGATGCCCCAAAAATCGCACATCAACTTTATCCCCGCGTCGTCGGTTGATGTCTCGGCGCCTGGGTCACTCGGTTGATATGAGTTGAGCTCTTGGATCAGTTCGTCCAACGCTTTGTAACGTCTGCTCAGGCATTCCGGTACATCAGGCATTTTTTCTGGACACGATCATGAATTATTTAGGTTCTGATTTATGAAACGTAAACTGACCTAGCTCGTGTCATGAAGCTGTTGTCAATGAGCAGGAGCACATACTTACCCTGCACTCATCTCGTAGGATCTTTATTTACTATGTTGTGAATTCAAGACAGACAGAGAGACTAGAGTGGCGAGATCGGAGGACATGCAATGTTGCCAGATCCTAACTGGTAAAGTTAGTATACCTACAATATAAAATCTAGTACGGGTGCAATCGGCTCAAAAAAAGCGAACGAAACTGTACATCTGGAAAGTAAAAGTATTATTCCGGCTCCAAATTGTTCTATGCAGTCCACATATTGTTCGGTAAAAAGTTACATCACTACTGACAGCGTCGGATTTGGGGACTCCCTAACTCTGGAATCGTTCACTTTAGCAAGATTATGCTAAGGACCATTTTTGTTTGCAATTTAATGTACATTGCTTTTTGTCCTTGGCATTTTTTCGCTAAGACGCATAGTTTTTGAAATATTTAGGAAAAACTGATAATCGCAACTTTTCCCCCAAAACCCCATGCCGTCAGTGGTGTAACTTTTTACCGAACAATATGCGGACTGCATAGAACAATCTGCACTCGGAATAATACTTTTACTTTGGATGTCCGAATCTGAATCTAATTGCACCATACTAAACGTGGAGCCACTGGATCTTAACTATGAAGTTTAATAAGCACACCAACATTGCAAAGTGGCGCTGAGCTGGCGGGATCGCTTCACGGGTTGGAACCGTACACCTTGAGAGCATTATAGTAAACTATTTAATTTATTTATTTCATCACATCTCCATTAACTATGAGGCATGCAGGTTTACTTACGTTTTCCTTCACCGTTATTAAAGCTATATTCGGTGATAGATGTATTTAACTCGGATATATTATTTCAATTCAATCATTAAATTGGTGAAAGAAGATATACTTACCCAAAGATTTTTAAATCGCTAACAGACGTTGATACTTTAAATATATTTTTATGATTCTCAGACCTTTACGTATTTTTTTATCAAAATTTCCTGTGTAGGTAATATTTTCATCATGGCCTAAGATCAAAGTTTTATGGTTTTATTTTTAAATATTATTATTTTGTTCACAACATTATTGGCAGTTATTGGAATTATGATGACATTATTGACAGAAAATGTTAAAACTTTAAATTCTTCCCAGATTAGAGAAAGATTTCATCGACTTGTTATAAATAAAAAAAGGGTTTTTAAATGAAAGAAAATGTATTGAAAAAATTGGAAATAATCTTTACTGTAGGTTCTTACATTAAAAAATATAAATAAAGGTCAATATTAGCGAAAAACGAAATAAAATTTGAATTTTATCACCCTTAAACACAAAAACAAAAAAGTAAAACTTAAATATATCTATAAATATTCGAATGTGACTATGGTTCTGTACCAGTCGAGTCGAATTTATCATAAATTCGACTAGCACTGGGTCGTGAGCTTGTGTGTACCATGTGTGTACCGTTCAATGACATTTACAATGAGGTTAAATCTGATTAGTTCTTCTGAAAACCCGCTTGGGCAGCGCCACTATCTGGTGTATCGATACAGCGCTTACAAGAGTAGGGCTTTTCACCAGTGTGAGTCCTTCAATGTGTTAAAAGAATACCTTTTTGTTCACATTTATTACCACAATTTACAAGCATCGAATAGCGACATAATGCCATAGTCGCTTCTTACGGCTTCATACAAATTTTCGTTTAGCGAGAAGGAATAGAAGACTTTCCCATGCCAAAATTAAAACGCTTGTAACTTTGTTAACCTTTGTTTTTAATAGGTTTTTTCAGTGTATTTTTTGTCATTTATTTTTATCCCAGTTTATATTAAAGCTTTAATTTTTATCTAATTCAAAAGTAGTGTTATACCCATGGATGTAACATAAAGGATGAGCCCTTAGTGACGTCACGCATATATTTTTAGGCTCCGCCCTGAAGCCGGATTTTAAGTTGTCAAATCTGTAAAATGGCGTTAATGTATGCGACCAACAGCGGTATCATGTTCTGTCAGCGGTACCGTAATGTATGACGCGCGACGCCATATTTGAGAAATTTTTGGTTTCAACATACGTCACATAGTTCCCGTCCTCTTAGCGTAGCGTATTTCGTCATTGGTTACACCCAATAGCCTGGCATTCTGGTGAGCAGCCCATTTTTTTACAATCAGCTATTATATCTTTGAGCATCATGATTTGTACCCCTGCTATGTAATATACAATGTATATGACTCTCATAGCTCACATTCTTCATTCTTCAGCCACATTATTGAGTCGAGCAAACGATATATTCATACTCTTAAATTGTGTTCTATACATTTCATAGCTTATTTTTACGGTCGGATGCTTTGAACAAAAATCTTTATACATAAAACTAATGCTCAGTTCACCGGGCAAATAGCGTCGATTTGGACTATGTTCACGATGGTAACGCGGTGCTGATGGATTGAAACTTTCAATGTGTTCTATAATCGTTTTTCGATCAAATTTTCGAGTTTTAGAATGTTTCCCTCGATGATCGGTATCTTTGTTTATATCGAGGCAGGCGGATAACATACTGTCATTGTGCTTGTCGAATCCCAATGTTGTTAGGAAAAAGGTCTTGCAAACAATTACTAAAGCGCCGTTGCTTTTTTGTAAAGTAAAACACCTTCTCGGGTTTCTTTTCCGTTCTCTATTATATTCTCTCTTAGGTACTGCCACTATGTAATGTGATCTTAAGAAAACTCTCTTTTCTGAATGTGTCATCTTCCAGAAATTTTGGTTTATTTTTTCACGTTCATCAGCTGTGAAAACTGAGGAGCATTTCTTTGTGCACTTATCATCACAGCCAGTTTTGAGTGTATATTTATCAAGCTTTTCTTTCTTTTTCTTAAGTTTTCTTTCTTTTAAGCTTGTGTTGTACTTTCTCCGTTTACGGGGTGGGTCAGCTAATGCTTGAGTAGTCTTTTCTGATCCATAGGGTATAGAAGATAAAGAGGAATCGATGGTCATAATACGTTTTTTTGAAGGTATGCAGTCCTTAAAAGGCTTTGACCTCCTAGTTTCCATAGAGTGACAGCTAAGCGGTTTTGTTTGTCTAAAAGTATCCACATTTGTAGAGATATCTTTTTCAGCAAGCGTCCTTTTGGTTTGAAACTCCTCGTTATTCGTATTATTAGCTAGGTTTGTAATATTTTGTATTCTTTGACTAGATACACCGCATGTTCTGAAATAAAAGAATTAATTGATTAGAAATAAGTTAATGACAGTAATAAATTGCAGTCATTAAAAGGTGGTACAATTTTCGGCAATACAAAATACTCCTTATAAACTCAAGAAAAAGGGACACGTCAAGACCCTACTCAAAAACTTGAAATGCCTATAACTTTTTTTTTTAAGGACATTATTTTTATCCTAGAGTATAAAAAAGTTATAAAAAAAATTAGTCAACTACCCAATTTCCCATTTAAATGTCAAAATCGACCTCTTGAGGGTCAACGGCTTTATTGTTATGATATTATGTTGGACGGCAGCCCTGTATAATGTAAAGTCCGACAAGGCTCTCTTGGCACTTGAATGACATTATCAGGAGGGCGTTGTTATAGAACAAAGGCAACCAGAAAATAAAATCTCCTCAACTTTACTTTTTAGTTTTATTTGAGTTAATATTAAGCAAAAACACAACATACAATAGCGATATACCGACAGAGCGAAATATCAAACAGTTTCACAAGATAGCGGTGTTAGTTCCGATTTTGGCCACACGCCAAGATAGCCTTCACTTTCTATTAAATTAAATAGCATAGTTAAAAATTTGTATGGGCACTTACTCAGCTGAGTCCTCATCTTCACACTTTATGGGATCCACTTCTGGAAGTGCTGAGCTGGGGCCTGCAGTTGGGGTCAGAACCACGCACATTGGCTCCTCCAGCGACCCTATGCTGTCTACGCATGAATCTTCAGGTACAACTTGAGTCTTCAATACCAACTCATCGTGACCTATGGGCAAAAATTATCACATTTATTATTTGACGACCTCCACGGTTGAGTGGTTAGCGTGCCGGTTTTCAAGGCGCCGCCATCTGAGGTTCCGGGTTCGATCCCCGGTTGAGGCAATGTAGAAAAATAAGTTTTCTACATTGTCTCGGGTCTGGGTGTTGTGGTACCTTCGTTGTTTCTGATTTCCTTAACACAAGTGCATAAGCTACTTACTAAGGGATCGGAGTATGTGATGTTGTCCACTATTTATTTATCCTATTACCTAACAATGATTTAAATCTGGATTTGTCATTAGCCTACATTGCGCACATCGAAAACGTTGACAGCATGCTGAGTGAGTGCTTTCAGCATTCTGTAGTTGCACTTGTGACTACTGCTTGTGCCTGCAAATGACATGGCCGGATTCTGCCCTCGAAAAAAATATTCATGGCCATCGACAAACAGTACGTCATATTAAAGCTTATAATTATGTCTTTACAATCGTTTTAGTTTTATGATCTGAAAACTTGCGAGAGACATAATATCAGCATAACAACTTGCAACAAAATTACTTAGGCGCATTTTGTTGCAAGTTGTTATGCTGATATTATGTCTCTCGCAAGTTTTCAGATCATAAAACTTCGATTGTAAAGACATAATTATAAGCTTTAATATGACGTACTGTTTGTTGATGGCCATGAATATGTATTTTTTTCCAGGGCACAGCTCCATACAAGTTTCGGCCATGTCCTTTGTTTATGTTTTTCACCGTAAACTTACATCACAATACCTTCTTGTGCATTTAGTAAGTGTAGTAATAATACAAGAAATAGAAATATAGCTAAAAGTATTACATTTAATTCGCAAATTTGCTTTTGGATGTTGGCAAAATTCTTGTGAAAAAGGACAGATTATTACGTGACAAAGAAAGCAAGTGCAAATTTAGTTTAAGAGTAAATGAGACGTGACTATATTGTTTATATCGCTGTGTCTATAAAATCGCAACGTGTCGCACACATTACAAAAACTTGGACGTTTTTGGAGGCTTAGGGCTGATCTAGCGATTTAAATCTTTTTTTTTTAATAAAAAGTGGACATCACATACATTGCTCCGATCCCTTAGTAAGTAGCTCTTGCACTTGTGTTAAGGAAATCAGAAACAACGAAGGTACCACAACACCCGGACCCAAGACAATGTAGAGAACTTATTTTTCTACTTTGCCACGAACGTTGGGTTTCGAACCCGGAACCTCAGAGATGGCGGCGCCTTGATAACCGACACGCTAACCACTCAACCATGGTCGTCTTTGCCTAATAAGAGGATCGTCTAGCTGTAAGTTTTCATTCAAAAAGCGATAATGTTTTCCTACCCGTAATATAGGCCAATTTCCATAATTTTCATCCATAAATGAGAGTGCGGTTGGCTTGCTACTGACGCCGTTAGTGTCAAAAAAATCTTTTTTGACACCAGTAAACCGGTGTCATTTTTTCGCGCGGTCTGTCAGGTCTTGAGAACTTATTCGTAAAGGCTAATTTTTTTTATCCGGAAATATCTACAGTTCCTATTCACCTTCAGAGACGTTCTCTCCCATCTCTTCCTCGTCTGATGAAGAATCTTTTTCACTTTTGACTTCATTATTAGTTTCCTCCAATGGTAAATGTGTATCATCAACAAGATATTCTTCAATATATAGGTCACAGTAATCTGGTCCTAGATATGATGTCACAAAGTCCCACTTTAGTTTGTTTTCTTTGCGATTTATGAGCTTTATATGTTTCCTTGTAATCTGAAATAAGGGTTTATAAAAAGTACATCAAATTAAAGGAATTGACACATTAAAAATAATTTAATAATCAAAAATTATTTTTAATAAAAATTTATACTCTGTATAGTTATGTATTTTCTATTTGACACAATATGAGACAGATATAGGTTTAACGGGGAACCAGAGAGAGACCACTTTACGTTTGCCTCTCTCTGGTATTTCTCCATCTTATATCTGATTCATGTGTCAATTAATAGAAAAAAAAAAACAAATGGACGGAGTATAGTTATTTAGTTTTAGGCAAAATTAGGCTAAGTATACAGCTAGATTTGGAACTCACTTTTCCATATTTCTCCACCAAGTACATCATCAGTGAGCGAGCTCTCAAGCTCTGCTCTCTAAGTCTACTGAAGTTCCTCAATCTTTGAGTACACAGTATGCAAAGTTTTTGTTTTAGACTTATGTGATTAGTCCGCTGAAACAAGTATGAATAAGTTTCATTAAATTTTATTAGATTGTAGTATAATATTTCATCATGTAAAGAAAAATTAATTGAAAACTTTACTTTGAGTTAGAAAAATTCTAACAAAAAATTTAAACTGAAAAATTTACTTAGTTCAAAAATTCAAAGCTTTGCAGCATTATTAATAACCTCTCATCCATAATACCTGTAGATCAAAAAATAAATGGGGGTTGTTCGACGGTTTGCCCAATAAATCAAAAACTTTCAAGCATAATAAAAATAAATAAAAATCGGTTTTAGATTACAAAAGTAACGCCCTTTACCTATATGACCCCACTCAATATTGTTATCTCATTTTTAAATTTCTATAATTGCCATCATTAGGTACAGCTATTCCAAATTTCACATTGATAACTCTATTAGTTATTGAAATAAAGGGTCATGACAGACAGACATATGGATAACAAAGTGATCTTATAAGGGTTCCGTTTTTTTTCTTTTGGGGTACTGAACTATAAACATGGATGTAAATTTCATACAATTAATGTCAAATTTGTCTTTGGTAGGACAAATCGGGATACAATAGGTTATTAATTTTGGCCATAACTCATGGGAAAATGTAGGTCATATGTTTTTTGATAAAAATAAATAAATAAATAACAATCTAACTCCAATGTAAGCGATTGCTTGTTTGTGTTAAAAGTACTAAAGAACTGATTACATTACTAGGAAACTCAATATTTAATGTAGGTACATACATAAATATACAATATAATATAATTAACAACTTACATGGTTTCCAATTAAGTTTTTGTATGCTTCTTTCAAATTTGATTGTCTGATTAGAGACAGCTTGCTGTTGGTGTCGAGGCATATCATGCAGACCTGCAAATATCATTCAATATCCTTAAGACGCTTTCTAAGCATGCAAAAATATCAGATAAAATAATAAAAATGTGGATTAAATCAAATAAAGTCAAATTGTAATTTATTTCATATAGGCCTTATGACATTCATATAAAAATATCTCTAAAATCTATCATAAACTAAGTTTACGAGCTGGATATTCTTTTATGTAATCACCATTTACCAACAATGAGTATAAATACTAAATTATATAGGCTAGGCTAGTAAATTCAGAGCAATTCAGTATCATTCCAAAGGACTTGTGTCTCTAACAGTTATTAATTTTATAGTATGCCTTATTTATGAGTTTAGGCTTGACAAAACCTTATGATATTTAAGTAAGTGACATTTCATGTGGTAGCTTGTTATAAAATCTTATACAGTTGCATGGATAAGATTTGCTGATTGCATATTATAGGAACAAGTTACCTGTAATGCAGCAGGAATAGCACATGGGTAAACCATCTTTAAGCCACTTTAAGTTACATAAATGTCATCAGTGTGAAAATGCTGAGAGCAGACCACGGCAGGGGCAGCTGAGCTTCCGGTATGACTTTGAGCCAAGTGAGACACTACATGACTAAGTCTAGAACCTGGAAATTACCAGATTAAACTCATCATTGAGTTTAAAGCATACTTTAAATTAAAGTATGAAGTACAACACAAACAGACACACCCCTGTTTATGCTTGTTTCTTAGACCTTTCTCGGGCTTTTGACATGGTGTTGTATGCAATTTAAATCTTTGGTTGTATGACACACTCTGGGAAAAATTGAATATTACTTTTCATGAGGCTTAATTATTTTCATTTTAGTCAGTTTAAGTAAGACATAGTATAAGTCGGAAGTCATAAGCTAAGCATGACCGTTTCATAGATTAGTACTTTTCATTCAAAGCAAGATTCAAATTAGCATATTCGCAAAACTGCTAGTTTTGCACGCAAAATAGGGCTTGAACATTTGTGTTGTGTGGTGTCTTTGATTAGGTGGGTATATACTCTACAAAGTTGAAAGTGTGGTGTATTCAGTAGGTGTACCTAATTACTTATTTTGAAATTGATAATTTATTTATAGATACTAAAAAAATTGAAAGCGCCGTGGATTGGCGCCGAATGTTGTGCAGATTTGAAGCGCTCTCTCGAAGTTCCACGGTTTATATTTTGTAACTAAAATTAACATTTTAATTTAAAATTTGCAAATGATCTTAGGTACCTACCTACAATGTTATTTTATTTTAGTTCCATGGACGCTCACGCCAGCTTTAGCAACACAATAATCAAAGAGTATATAATCACTACGTTTACAATAATCAGCGCCAAAAATCAAAATAGCGAAAAGATGCCGGTGTCTTCACTCGCACTCCCATTATTGATCTATGTTCACTCGGTTCACTCCACTCTTAATTTTTCCATAGACATAAAACACAAAAATTTCTTAGTGTTTTATGTCTATGCTTCATATCCCTATAGTGCAACTATAGTGTTTTATGTTTATGCTTCATATTTTGAGCCACAGACCAGTGTTTCGAGCACAGACCACAAAACAAATTTATACAATATACATATTGTAATACATATTGTAGAGAAAAAGGGCGGGAAACTTCGGACACGGCGGACGCGGTTTTTTTCGTTTCTGTTTTTCTTTTAATTTGATATCTTATTTAGAAAAGGATTGGTGTTGTTTATATTATAAATAGTGTATTATAAGTGTATATTCATAGTAGTTAGCTGTATATATAGGTAAGTTATAGAAAAATAGTTTATTAGCACTCTAACTCATGGAGGAGCCTCCTGATCCTGGGGGAACAATTCCTCCAGGATCAGTAAATATACCACTTATTCCATCTAAGATGGACATATTAATTTCGGCGGTCGAGTCGTCAATGGATACTGATACTTCTATTATGTCTAATATTGACCAAACACTCAAAAGAAAAATATTTTCACGCGTATGTGTGGCATGCAATAAGCGAAAGAAAAAAACAAAAACACCTGATGGAAAAGCAAAGTATAATTGTGATTGCAAGTGCGATGCAAAAACCAATCTTGAAAATCCACTTAACACAACTACTGATCAAATTTCAAATGTAACCTCTGAAAATCCTAATACTACAACTCGAGTGCCGATTGGTCGTGCTCAATATCAAGCCTCTGATAATGCCCCATTTGTTGTACATGTTCAAAAAGAAGGTGAAGTTGATAGCACTACGTCACTGCACCCTATTACATTTGGCCGCTTTTTGAAACAACATAATTTAGTTGGTATTGTGAATGGTAGTCTCAAACGAGTTGGCAGGAATAGAATAAGCATATCGTTTTCTTCATACATAGATGCTAATAACTTTTTACAAAACAAAAATCTTGAAACAGCCAAATTCAAAGCATTTATCCCGACGTTTAATGTTACTCGCATGGGTGTAGTGAAAGGTGTACCTCTTGATTGGTCTGACGATGAGGTTTTGTCAAGCATGACTGTGCCACTTGGTTGTGGACCAATAATTAAAATTAGGCGTATTAAAAGAGAAGTAATTGTAAATAATGCAAGTCAATTTATTAATACTGGAACAGTAATTATTACTTTTGATGGACAAGTACTACCTACCAGAGTTTACATGTGTTACACTGCTTTGCCAGTTGAATTGTACATCTATCCAACAGTGCAGTGCTACCAATGTTGCCGTTTTGGCCATGTAAAAAATCAATGCCGATCAATGCCAAAATGTTACAAGTGTGGGCAAGGCCATTCTGGGGACACTTGTCAGGTAGAAGAGGAGGATTACCGGTGCTGTTTATGCAAAGGTTCACACCAAGCTGTGAATAAGAAATGTTTAGAACATAGTAGGCAGAGAGCAATAAAAGAAACTATGAGCAAAAGCTGCATTTCATATATGGAAGCTATTAAAATGCATCCACCTGTTTCAAAATTATCTTATGCAGAAGCTTTATTTTCAACACCCATGTCTTCATCCTCAAAATATAATCCGTCTACTTCAGATTCTAATCCAGCAACTTCCAATTCTGTTTCACAGTCATATAAAAAAACTGTGTTTGCAAAGCCAAGATCTCCCTCAAAGCTGAGCAAAGGATATGACCGCTTTGCTCACTCAAATATAATAAAAGATCCTGTGTTACCTGCAGAAAAACCAATTAATAACAATCATAATGAAAACACTACGAAAATTGCTGATATAATTAAATTTCTCATCCAATTACTATCACAATCAAATTTAGTTTCACCTTCCCACGTCGCCTCAGTAATAGAACCATTATGCCAAATTCAAAATATTAATAATGGATCACAAAGCCAGAGTGGTTCAATGGAATTGCCTAAGTCTCAACATTAGGAAACCTGACCTAATTCAATTAATAAATAATCAAGATCCTTTTCTCATCTGTCTCCAAGAGACATGGTTGAGAAAGGAATCATTGTTTAAAATGCCAGGGTTTGTTTGTCTCAGAGAAGACAGACTTGATGGGTATGGTGGAGTGGCAATACTCATCAAAAATACTCTGGCATTTACTCCTATCACTCTACCTGTACATAGCGATGACTTATCTGTTATTGCAGTTATTGTAAATAGTATATGTTATGTATCTTTATATTTCTCCCGTCCTAACAATGATATATTTAATGAAATTAATGAAATATTGAATTTTTTACCGAAACCATTTTTATGTTTAGGAGATTTTAATTCTCATCATGAGTTATGGGGTTGTTCCACTCAACTTACTACGGCGAAAAGTTGTTAGATTTAATTAGCTCCCATAACCTGTGCATTTTAAATACTGGATCTCCAACACGGCTCGCTCGAACACCTAGTGCTCTAGATTTGTCAATTTGCACTCCTGATCTCGCTTCTTCTCTCACTTGGTCACCTGCTGAATCTACTTATGGTAGTGATCACTATCCCATAATAATTACCTTCCCCTTTAAAAATCCTCCAAAGCAAGTAAGACAACCATGTATAAAACATAAACTAACAGATGCCAACTGGAGTCTGTATAGAGTAGCTGTAGAACAAAAAATTAAAAATCTACCTAAAATAAGTCACTCTAATTTATTAGAATGCTCACAAGCATTAGCTACAGCAGTAACTGAAGCTGCAAATGAATGTTTTCCGTTAAAAAGGTGTGGTTTGGGATTTATTCCATCTCCACCATGGTGGGATGCAGAGTGTACTAATGCAGTTAAACAGAGAAAGCAAGCTGAGAAACAATATTGTCAGAATATGACTGATGAAAATTTTGATAATTATTTGCAAATTGCTAATACTACTAAGGAGCTACTTAGGGTAAAGAAGTATGAAGGGTGGCAAAGGTTTTGTTTATCTTTAAATCCCCATGTTTCACCGTCTTTGGTTTGGCAAAACATTAGAAGGTTCAGATCTGCATTTAAAGATACTCAACAAAATAAAATTTCATCAGAACTTGCAGAACAAGTCATGGATCGCTTAGCTCCTCCTTATGTACCTGAATGTCCCATGGTTATAACGCCCCATATATCTTTTAATTATTGTAATAACGCTTTAAATTCGCCGTTTACACTTATTGAATTAAAAGGCGTACTTTCATCTACCAAAGATTCTGCACCAGGTGAAGACGGGATTCCTTATTCCTTCTTGTCGAATCTCGATGATAATAGTCTCAGTTACTATCTGTCCTTGATAAACAATGTTATGATTACGGGCATCGTGCCCGATTCCTGGAGGTCCCAAACATTGATCCTTATACAGAAGCCGAATAAACCTAGTGCAGATCCAACATCCTATAGACCGATTGCATTGTCATCGGTATTGGCTAAAACTGCTGAACATCTTATTAAAATTAGGCTGGAATGGTTCTTAGAACATAATACATTATTATCAAGAACTCAGTTTGGTTTCAGGAGAGGTAAATCTACTCTTGACAGTTTGAGCATATTTACCACAGACATAAGACTAAGTTTTTCTAAAAATGAGTCACTGGTTGCTGCTTTCCTAGACATAAATGCTGCTTATGATAATGTTAATATTTCAATTTTAAAAAATAAATTGTTAGCCTTAAATGTTCCTATTTTACTAATTAATTTTATTGTAAATATGTTGTATGAAAGATATATAAAGTATTCATTAGATTCGTCTGAAAATGATAAATTCATTAGAACTGTGTGGAAAGGTTTGCCACAAGGTTCTGTTTTGAGTCCTATTTTATATAACATTTATACTTACGATTTGGACACATCTATTGAGAAGTATGCAAATGTTCTGCAATATGCAGATGATTTGCTTCTATATGTTGCTGGACCATCCATACATAATATTAGTCAGTTATTAACCTTAGCATTAAATGCCTTAAAGGGTTGGTTAGATACTAATGGTTTAGATTTGTCACCATCCAAAAGTTCTGTTGTGATATTCTCCCGAAAGCGAAATCTCCCACCTATTAATATTAATTACAATAGTGTACCGCTAGAAATTAAAGAGAAGGCAAAATTTTTGGGTGTAATATTAGATTCTAAGCTTACTGGAGTTCCTCACTATGAATATATTTTACTAAGGTGTGAGAGAAATTTAAACATTTTAAGGTGTCTCACAGGTGTATGGTGGGGTGCACATCCTTTTTCAATGAGACTGTTATATAATGCTTTGATAAGGAGTGTTTTGGATTATGGAACATTCTTATTACACCCAGGTAATACAAGTGCAGTTAAAAAGCTGGATTCTGTTCAGTCTAAGGCTTTGAGATTAGTAACAGGTGCAATGAAATCGAGTCCCATAAATTGTCTGCAGGTCGAATGTTGCGATCCACCCTTATGTCTAAGAAGGCAGTTCCTCTGTGATAAATTCTTCTTCCGAACGCTACAGCTAAGTTCACATCCATTATTTTTAAAAGTACAACAACTGGCGGAGCAGGTTGATGCCTGTAACTACTGGTTTCATAAAGATTCTCCATGTCTTGTAAAAAGTCATAGAAAATATGAAAGCTTAGGAGCTCCCACATATCGAAATATTACTCTTCCTTTATACCAATACAACTATGAAAGTCTTGTTGCTGTTCCGCAAATTAAATTGGATATAGGATTATTTAAAAATAATCCCAACTCAAAACAAGAATTCAACAGCATTATTAATAATGACTGGTCCGACTGGCATTGCATATTTACGGATGCCTCTAAAGATCAAGATAACAGTTGCGTTGGCGTTGGGGTCTATCATTCACAATATAAATGTATACAACAAACTAAACTTCCACCTGAAACTTCCATTTATACCGGTGAATGTTACGGATTACTTAAAGCTCTAGAATATATTTTAATTTTAAAGATATCAAAAACAATAATTTTTTCGGATTCTCGCAGTGCTTTAGAAGCTATTAAGAGATTCCCATTTAAAGTTCATAAACAGTCTTCAATTATTTTCGACATCAGAGATCTTTTATATAAATGCTCTCAGAAGAATTGTGATGTTGTGTTGGCTTGGGTTCCAAGCCATGTGGGCATTCCCGGAAACGTAAGAGCCGATCAACTGGCAAAAGAGGCTGTACGTGTAGGAGATACTGTACCGTACACTAATTATTGTACTGATCTGGTACATTTAGCTAAAACATATTTGTATGAAGCGTGGGATGTGATATGGCATAATGATGGTTCAGTGGGTAAACATTATAGAAAAATTCAGCCATTCATTCCAAGAAAACCATGGTTTAGCCGACTAGTATTTTCTAAAACGGTCACTTCTGTTTTGTGTAGAATGCGCTTAGGTCATGTTTGTACCCCGGCGCATTTGCACAGACTAAAAATTGTCCCCGACCCCCTTTGTTCCTGTGGAGAGAATGGGGACTTAAACCATATTTTCTTTGCATGCACTTTGTATGACCGATTTGCCTTTCTTGATAATCTTGAATCATTGCACATTCCATTTCCTACCTCTATAATTTGTTTATTATATACTAATTGTTATGATGTTTATAAAGTTTTGTCTTTGTTCCTAGAAACAAATAATTTAAAGTTATAGCTCAATATATTGTATGTATATATGTAAAAAAGTTGTAAATAATATTTGTATATATATTTAAAAAAAACCCTATCCTTTTCCTTTGGAATTCTAATTTGAATCCTGCTTGATTTTTTAAAAATAAATATAGTTTCCCTAACTTTTATTATCCTATAACCTGACATTGGCTTATCTGTGTAAAGCCAAAGAGAAGAAAAAAAAAAAAAAAAACATATTGTAGATTTTGAGCTTCGACCAAAAAAACACCACTGATCAATGCCATTGATCTACAACGGGGCAGATCCTTGGTGTGGGACGCCACTTGCGTCGATACGCTAGCACCGTCTCAAATCAAGGATACTGCTATAGCTGCGGGCGCGGCGGCGGCGACGGCCGAGCGAAACAAGCGGCTGAAATATGCAGGCCTGGGAGAGGGCTACATATTTTCGCCGTTTGGCGTGGAGACTTTGGGGCCATGGGGCCCTGAGGCGCGTCGTTTATATAAAGAGCTTTCGTCGCGCCTTTTTGATACGACCCGGGACCCAAAGTCTGGCACATACTTTGCTCAAAAAATAAGCATTGCGATTCAGCGAGGCAATGCTGCCAGTCTTTTGGGTACGCTCCCATCAGGTGTCGATGTGGATAGACTATTTTAGTTTATAAATTTTGTATTTAATATGTAATGTTTAAATTAAGGTAAATTGCATATTTTTATTATTGATCTACAATATATACAAAGATCATAGAGATAATACATAGATATAACAAGAGAGCAATCAAAAATTTTTGTTAAGCTAAAATGAGACTTATTGCTTTTCTTTTACAGTAGCTATTCTCTTACAAGCGGTAGCTAGCTAAAAGCAGTCCTGGACGAGAACGATCCCTCTGGTACTGTGTCCTTGTCTAACATCTTGTCATCTCAACTAAATATTGGATTTTGTAGAAATGGTAGAAAAAATAAAATAGTTTGCTTTTTTATGATTTACTAAAACGAACATACACAAACTTTGAAACTTTTTATTTTATTTCTCCAGTTAATATAATTATTAATTTATGTAAATAATAATTATTGCGTTGTACCCACATAAAATAATTATATAACTGAGTAACGTAGTTCTTAAATGTGTTTAGGACTGTTAATGCCAAATGCAAGATGGTGGTTTTGTCAAAAACAGCGATCATATTCTGTAGGGTAACCATGAGTTATGTGGATCAAAGATTTTTCTACTCACGTATCTAGTAGTAGTTAGGTAAATTCGGTACGGTAGACAAATTGGTGATGTACATTATAGTAATCTAAGGTATTGTTTTTTTTATTTGATGGGCAGGCTAAGGCGAAATCAACGACTCTGCCAGCGAAATTTAAAATTTTCATGGCTTTTGCAATTTGTACGCTAATTACACATCAGAGGTTTATGGCAGTTAATTTGCGGGAATGGCAGTCCGCAGTATCATCTTCAGATCTAATCTAATAAATATTATAAATGTGAAAGTTTGTGAGTTTGTGAGTTTGGATGCTTGTTACTCTTTCCTACTGAACCGATTTGGCTGAAATTTGGAACATAGGTAGCTTATAACCTGGATTAACACATAGGCTACTTTTTATCCCGGAAAACCGATAGTTCCCGAGGGATACTCAAAATACCAAAATTTCTAGAGCAATCTATAGCTACATATATAGATAGATTGTTCAAGCAAACTTCCTTGAAAACATGTTTAAAGGTTGGAATAGGGAACGATAACGGGAAAATGACGTTTCCCTTAGGATTTGTAAAAAAGCGAATTTGACGCCGGCGAAGCCGCGGGAAAAAGCTAGTGATTATATAAAAATCTTTGTGTAAAAATGTGTATCCTAGAAAATTAGTCTGAGTATCGAGTTTTATATGAGTAACTCGCAAATCTCGGACTTATTTCTTTAACTGGACACTTTCAAGCAGAGATTTTTATATAAACACGTGAAGATGATATACGGAATCCCGCAATTTGAATGCCATAAGCCTATTTAAATGTCTTAAAAATCGCAGAAAACCACTTAAATTCCATTTCCCATTTTCCATTTTCTATTTTCAATTTTCCATTTTCTATTTTCCATTTTCCATTTTCCATTTTCCATTTCCATTTTCCATTTTCCGTTTTCCATTTCCCATTTCCTATTACCCATTTCCCATTTTTTATTTTCATTTTAATAAATGTTGTCATAGGACATTTTCCATTTTCCATTTTCAATTTTCCATTTTCCATTTTCCATTTCCATTTCCCATTTCCATTTTCCATTTTCCATTTTCCATTTTCCATTTCCCATTTCCATTTTCCATTTCCCATTTCTCATTTTCCATTTTCCATTTTCCATTTTCAATTTTCCATTTTCCATTTTCCATTTTCCATTTTCCATTTTCCATTTCCATTTTCCATTTCCCATTTCCATTTTCCATTTACCTTTTCCCATTTTCTCATTTTCCATTTCCCATTTCCATTTTCCATTTTCCGTTTTCCATTTCCCATTTCCCATTACCAATTTCCCATTTCCCATTACCCATTTCCCATTTCCCATTACCCATTTCCCATTTCCCGTTACCCATTTTCCATTTCCCATTTCCATTTTCCAGTTCCCTGTCTCCATTTCCCATTTTCCATTTCCCATTTTCCATTTTCAATTTTCCATTTTCAATTTTCCATTTTCCATTTTCCATTTCCCATTTACCTTTTTCCATTTTCCATTTTCAATTTTCCATTTCCCATTTCTCATTACCCATTTCCCATTTCCATTTTCCATTTACCTTTTCCCATTTTCTCATTTTCCATTTCCCATTTCCATTTTCCATTTTCCATTTTCCGTTTTTCATTTCCCATTTCCCATTACCCATTTCCCATTTCCCATTACCCATTTCCCATTTCCCATTACCCATTTCCCATTTCCCGTTACCCATTTTCCATTTCCCATTTCCATTTTCCATTTCCCTGTCTCCATTTCCCATTTTCCATTTCCCATTTTCCATTTCCCATTTTCCATTTTTCATTTTCATTTCAATAAATGTTGTCATAGGACATTTTCCATTTTCCCATTTTCCATTTTCAATTTTCCATTTTCCATTTCCCATTTCCCATTACCCATTTCCCATTCTCCATTTTCCATTTTCCATTTCCCATTTCCATTTTCCATTTTCCATTTTCCGTTTTCCATTTCCCATTTCCTATTACCCATTTCCCATTTTCCATTTTTTATTTTCATTTTAATAAATGTTGTCATAGGACATTTTCCATTTTGCATTTTCATTTATCCATTTTCCATTTTCCATTTCCCATTTCCCTTTTTCCATTTTCCATTTTCAGTTTTCCATTTCCCATTACCCATTTCCCATTTTCCATTTTTTATTTTCATTTTAATAAATGTTGTCATAGGACATTTTCCATTTTCCATTTTCAATTTTCCATTTTCCATTTTCCATTTTCCATTTCCCATTTCCTTTTTCCATTTTCCATTTTCAATTTTCCATTTCCCATTTCCCATTTCCCATTTCCCATTTCCCATTACCCATTTCCCATTTCCCATTTCCCGTTACCCATTTTCCATTTCCCATTTCCATTTTCCATTTCCCTGTCTCCATTTCCCATTTTCCATTACCCATTTTCCATTTCCCATTTCCCATTTTCCATTTCCAATTTTCCATTTCCCATTTTCCATTTTTCATTTTCATTTAAATAAATTTTGTCATAGGACATTTTCCATTTTCCCATTTTCCATTTTCAATTTTCCATTTTCCATTTCCCATTTCCCATTTTCCATTTTTTATTTTAATTTTAATAAATGTTGTCATAGGACATTTTCCATTTTCCATTTTCAATTTTTCATTTTCCATTTTCCATTTTCCATTTTCCATTTCCCTTTTTCCATTTTCCATTTTCAATTTTCCATTTCCCATTTCCCATTACCCATTTCCCATTTCCCATTTCCCATTACCCATTTCCCATTTCCCATTTCCCGTTACCCATTTTCCATTTCCCATTTCCATTTCCCATTTCCCTATCTCCATTTCCCATTTTCCATTTTTCATTTTCATTTAAATAAATGTTGTCATAGGACATTTTCCATTTTCCCATTTTCCATTTTCAATTTTCGATTTCCCTGTCTCCATATCCCATTTTCCATTTCCCATTTTCCATTTTTCAGTTTCATTTAAATAAATGTTGTCATAGGACATTTTCCATTTTCCCATTTTCCATTTTCCATTTTCAATTTTCCTTTTTCCATTTCCCATTTTCCATTACCCATTTCCCATTCTCCATTTTCCATTTTCCATTTTCCATTTCCATTTTCCATTTTCCATTTTCCATTTTCCGTTTTCCATTTCCCATTTCCTATTACCCATTTCCCATTTTCCATTTTTTATTTTCATTTTAATAAATGTTGTCATAGGACATTTTCCATTTTCCATTTTCAATTTTCCATTTTCCATTTTCCATTTTCCATTTCCCATTTTCAATTTTCTATTTTCCATTTTCCATTTTCCATATTCAATTTTCCATTTCCCATTTTCCATTTCCTATTTTCCATTTTCAATTTTGCATTTCCCATTTTCCATTTCTCATTTCCCATTTTCCATTTCCCTGTTTCCATTTCCCATTTTCCAGTAGGCTTTTTCCATTTTCCATTTCCCATTTTCCATTTTCCATTTTCCATTTCCCATTTCCATTTTCCATTTTCCGTTTTCATAAATGTTGTCATAGGACATTTTCCATTTTCAATTTTCCATTTTCCATTTTCCATTTTCCATTTTCCATTTCACATTTCCCTTTTTCCATTTTCCATTTTCAATTTTCCATTTCCCATTTCCCATTTTCAATTTTCCATTTTCCATTTTCCATTTTCAATTTCCTATTTCCCATTTTCCATTTCTCTGTTTCCATTTCCCATTTTCCATTTCCCATTTCCATTTTCCATTTTCCATTTACCTTTCCCATTTTCCATTTTCCATTTTCCATTTCCCATTCCCCATCTTCCATTTCCCATTTCCCTTTTTCCATTTCCCATTTCCCATTTTCCCTTTTCAATATTCCATTTCCCATTTTCCATTTTCCATTTTCAATTTTCCATTTTCCATTTCCCATTTCCCATTTTCCATTTTCAATTTTCTATTTCCCATTTTCCATTTTCCATTTTCAATTTTCCATTTCCCATTTTCTATTTCCCATTTTCAATTTTCTATTTCCCATTTTCTATTCCCCATTTTCCATTTCCCATTTTCCATTTCTCATTTTCCATTTTCCATTTTCCATTTTCCATTTTCCCATTTACATTTTCTCATTTTCCATTTCCCATTTTCAATTTTCTATTTTCCATTTTCCATTTTCCATTTTCAATTTTCCATTTCCCATTTTCCATTTCCCATTTTCCATTTTCAATTTTGCATTTCCCATTTTCCATTTCTCATTTCCCATTTTCCATTTCCCTGTTTCCATTTCCCATTTTCCAGTAGGCTTTTTCCATTTTGCATTTCCCATTTTCCATTTTCTATTTACCTTTTTCCATTTACCAATTATTACTTACCAATGGACACAAAGTAGTGAGTCTTTTTGGCTAGCCATTTCCGCCATCTTGTGTCGCATCAAAAATAGCCAATCACAGCGATCAGCCAATCACAGATAGGCACCAGTCAGCTGATCAGAAGGGCTGCTCTAGCTATCTATCGATATGGAAATATTATCGATGTAGCTAGTGGTTAGTAATTAAATATTTAAGAGCAAAAATGAATTAATTATTACTATTAAAAATTAATTTATAGTTAAACTAGCCAGCGGTGCATATTATATTTCCGGATTAGGATTTTAACTTATCCTGCGAGAGCAAACTACATTTGATACGAGTGATTGTACCTATAGTAAATGTTCGCATCCGCGGCCCGTTTTCTTTAGGGCGATGGGTACCATCCGGGCGCGAAAATTCAAATTTTTTTAGGTTTTTGCTCATAGTGGGCTAATTATACATTGAAAGCAATGAGTTTTGCGGTCACAACATTTGCATATACATGCATATACATGTTTTTAATAAAAAAAACTCTGCTCAACAGTACTCATTTACTTCATATTCGTTCCCGATAGCTCGAAATCTGGAAAACTGCAAAAAATTATCTTTCGGGAACCAATATGAGATGAGTGGGAACTTTTAAACACAGTTTCTATTAAAAACATGTAGATGCATAAAAAGTAGGCCCGCAAAATGCATTGCCATAAATCTACAATGTGAAGTTAGTTTAATATTTGCAAAAAACAATATAAAATTTGAATTTCGCGGGCTGATAGGGCTGCAACACCTTACAGCGGATATAACTACGAGAAGTCAGAGGTGTAAAACCTAGATGTTCATATAGAAGGTAGTGATATTAGGAGCCCTACTCATCTATCAACATTTAACTTTGCATATATGAATTTTATCGATATCGGTATAACAGCGGTCGCATACTTAGTACTTTGTTTTTGGTTTGTTAACATAACAACAAAAATTAAATCGAATTTATTTTAATCCTGAAGAAATATTTCTTCTTTTACACATTATATAAGTGCATGTAATATGATCATAACACATAATAACACATAATTTTTAACGATTTAACGATATAATTAATGAAATCGAATACTGACCTATGAAGTGTTAAATGTGGCCTATTTTTGTCTTTCCGCGATCTGCACTGCACAACACAACACTGAGTAGGCATTTTCACACCGGAATACTAATTTTAATCCACACGCAAATTAGAATAATAATATGATTGTCTAATATTTCGCAAAAACATGATACGCATGTACTTTGTATACATGTTTCGACATGTTCGATTCTACAAAATGCTACAAATTATGGAGGAATTGGCCACCCGGGTTTTTTTTTTCGGGACGTCACAACTTCAGTGTTGCCGAAATCAGAAAAAATAAATATTTTGCTATCTCGTAAACAATTCTGAATTAGTTAGAAAGAGACAATGTGCTGTTTGTTATAGCTGTCGATTTCACGCAATATATAAACGCATACCTATGTGTAGAAAACTACAGCTGCTCCATTAGTTTCGTTCCTCGTAGGTTACAATGTTTGTTAGTTTGTTAGTTTGTTAGTACCTACTTATAGTAGTCTCTGGAACAATCAACCTTTCGGTTCCCTGGGGGCCTGGTCTGTGCAATCAACCACCGTAGACAGAGAAAATCATGGTGCGGTGTAGTGTTAAAGGTTAGTTTTTGTCTCTTTTTGCGACACGCTTTACCAGCGTCTATAGCGTAGACAGAGAAAAGCTATAGACGCTGGTAAAGCGTGTCGCAAAAAGAGACAAAAACTAACCTTTAACTCTACACCGCACCATGATTATTTTGTTTTGAATCGTTGTAATAATATGTGTAAGTTTATAAAAGTGTTCAAAACCTAATTTAACTTGAATCGGACATAACATAATCGTAAAAACTGAATTATAAAGTAATACGATAGCTAACTGTTGGTCCGCTGTCAAACTTTGTTTAGCAAAGTAGTGTGACTAAAACATAAAAAACGTGACACGCTACGTGAAACAAAAGATCTTATCGTTCTATTTCTTTTCTTTACACGACATCGGCGTAAGTTGCTCTTTGTCTTGTGTGAATGAAACATAAGATAACAATTTGTCTATAGCTTTTCTCTGTCTACGGTCTATAGCTTTTCTCTGTCTACGTCAACCACCAATCAATCAACAAAACAAACCAGTAACCACAGAACAAAGACAAACCACACAACAAACTTTGATGACTTTTTACGGGTTTGTTTAAAAATGAAGCTGTTTTATGTTTTAAATTATGTATTGATCAGTATTGATGTAGAAATTAGAATGTTCATTGTAGAATCATTTTTACTTTACAGACTGCTCTACCTGGTTATTGGTTTTTTAGTGAAAGTAAATAGTGTTATTTACGTCTTTTTTAGGTTGCCCCGTAGCCGTAACAAACATTTCAGTACTGCTTGGCTCAAGACCTTCCAGTATATGTGCCAGTCCTGCTCCCAGCATTTCTGATGACACAAAAATATATTAAAGTGGCTTAAGGATGATTTGCACAGGAGCTACTCCTTCTGCAGGGCAGGTAACTTGTAACATGAGCTGAAACAGATATCTGATAGCCGGCCTATCCAGCCTCGTATTCACAATCTGGCTGGATACTGTACCTATAGTAATTCAGTGTCTTCCTAATGCCCTAGAGCAAAATTCACAAAATTTTACACAAGGGGCAATAAGTAAACCATTAATTTTAATAATTGCATGTCTAAAATGTTTGTTTTATTAGATTAGTATTCAAAATTAACAAATGGCGAAATCAAACTGATTGTACGGATCATAATCTTCCAACCAATCTTATATTCACCCAATATTTTTTATGCACTGTTAAGAGGGCCTCTGATGAGATATTGTCAAAATTTTGCTTTAAAGAGGTTTTGTTTTCTAGAAGTAACTTAAAGTACATTTTGCAGGTCTGCATGATATGCCTCAACACTAACTGGAAGCTGTCTCTAGTCACTCAACCTACATTGGAAGAAGCATACATAAACTTAATAGGAAACCATGTAAGTTGTTAATTATGATCTACATTTTTGTGCATGATTTAAGTAAAGAACTCGGATAGTGTTAATCGAAGGGATGCATTTATTATATGTGTGTGGTAGGCAAACACAGAACCATACACTGTGTGTAGCCAACACACTTGGCCAGTTTTTAATATTTCATCTATATGGATAGAATTTAATAAAAAGTTTTCTATGACCTATTTGCAATGCCACAATAGTAAATATTCTATTTGCAATTTTTTTATACATACACAATAATTATTAATTATTATAATTATAATAATCAAATAAATTTTCTCTACCATTACTCTTTCAGCAGAGTGATCAAGATCACAGAAGACAACTAACACTTTGTGTACTTTGCACTCAGAGATTGAGAAACTTCAGTAGACTAAGAGAGCAGAGCTTGACAGCTCGCTCACTGATGATGGACTTGGTAGAGAAATATGGAAAAGTGAGCCCCATACTTAGCTGTTATAATATTAATTTTTGACTTTTTAATGAGATGTTTATTATGTTTATTGTTTTATTTTAAATCTTATTTATATCTGGAATTCCTTTACTCCATTTCATTGTCTAACTTGTTTTAGATGACAATGACACATATAGAGCTGATAAACCTTGAAGAAAATCAACTTAAGTGGGACTTTGTGATGTCATCACTAAGGCCAGATCACTGTGACTTATATGTTGAAGAACTTGTTGAAAATGAACATACAACATTGGAGGAAAATTATTTTGTAGTTAAACATGAAGAAGACTCTTCATCAGAAGTAAAAGAGATGGAAGTGTGCTCTGAAGGTAAACGATGAGGGCAATTGCCATTTGTTCAAAAGCAAGAAAGACTCATTGTTGTATTATAATGATGTGAGACATCTTGTTCTATAGAACAAATGGAAATTATCCATTTGTTCTGTATAACAAATTATACAAGACTTAATAATTAATCAAAACCAAGCGAATATAAAAAATATTAAGAAATGGAGTTATCAATCCTCTTTGTCCAATAGCGGGTGAGGAAGACAACAATGCAGGCAATTATTACGACTCTGTTGTAAGTGACGACGCATGCAATGACAGTATAGAACTGCAGACAAGACTGCTGGAGGAGGCGATGTGCAAGGCTCTCGCGCAGAATCCGGTTCCCCGGTCTGCAGTAATGGAAGTGGATCCATTAAAGTGTGAAGATGAAGAGGCCCCGCAGTGTGCCGGTGGCTCCATGGCGGCTCCTGCCCACAAATCTGATGCTGACAACAAGTGAGTGCACTTAGATTAAGTTATCATTAAAAAAATATTTTTTAAAACAAGTTTTTATAGGCTTCATCCATATTCTCAGCATCAGACCTTGGTTACCATTGTATCAATCAACTCCCGAGTTCCTAGGGCCATCTTCAGATTCCATGATCAGTGGGCTTATTCTGTATTGTTAGCAACTCGCACTGGGTTACTAACTAAGAAAACTAAAGCAAAAATCCTATTTTTGTATAACTTAGCAACTAGCGCGGTATGTTGACACGATAATAAACTAACCTAGGTTGGTAACTTGTGCAAAATTAATACAAAAATAGGATTTTTGCCTCCCTTTTCCAAGTGAATAACCCAGTGTGAGTTGCTAACTAACAATACAGAATAAGCCCCCAGATCAGATCTGTTTTAATTATATTGCATTGTCATCTGATTTAAATACACATGCATGCAAAATTAATTACTTGGACAGGTGGAACTAAATAAAAGCTTGTGACTTTATACTCGCATAAAAATCGAAGTTCTACTCGATATCATTAAATTTAGCTTTCAGTACCTCATTCATATTCACTAGATATAATATACCAATTTGCAATCACAAGTCTAGTTGGTCAATATATTGTATGTATCATATGCTATGATATTAAAAGAGAATAAATAATTAAAAAAAATCAAAAAACCCGACTGCAAAAATGTCAACTAAAATGCAATAACTTAAAAGACTGAAACAAGGCGGACAATGAAAACAAAATTATAATAAATTTAAAACGATGCAATTTTTACTTCATTTTAACAAACAACATTATGAGCTGAAAGCTTTAGTTAAATTTTCGCATTCAATTTAAAAATATAGAAGGCGGGACCTATTTTCGCAAATTATAAATTGCATCGTTTTAAATTTATTATAATTTTGTTTTCGTTGTCCGCCTTTTTTCAGTCTTTTAAGTTATTGCATTTTAGTTGACATTTTTGCAGTCGGGTTTTTTGATTTTTTTTAATTATTTATTTTATTTCAGGCTTTTTAGTTGCCACACTTTACTAGCGTAATAAATTATGTTTTCGATTTATGCTATGATATACCAAGTAAAAATGCACATTATAAAGTACGACACACATTTGGTCAATACAAGATTAACGCTATCAAAAACTACAAATATTACCATTTTGAACGCATTGATCGACTGTTTATAATTCCAAATTAATTCGAAACATATGACTTATATATATTTTTGTAATCTCCTTGTAATTCACTTCATTTAGATACCCCACTCGATAGGTTTGGTTATAAATATTTTGTAAATGACTGACAATTTTAGTCCCAAAATCCGCTATTTTGCTTTTTATTTTCAAAAACCTATCTAAGAACACTTGGGTTAGTGAGACGAATCTAACGATACCATTAACGTCAAAATCCATCCAGCCGTTTGGAAGATACGTGGTCATAAAGAAATTTACATTACATACATACATACATACAAGATACGCGCGAAAAACATAACCCTTCTTGCAATCGGGTAAAAATGTGTGGGTACATTTCAATACTTGTCGTTATTTCTTTTAACAGAGACACCATTCGGCAGCTGGTCCACAAGTGTTTGGTGCAGACTTCAAGTAAGTTATTAATAAACTTAGGTTTTCTAGTTATTCATTCATGGTTTAATTTATTATTAAAGTCTTATAACTATTGATTCAAAATTAAATTGCCTGATAGTAATCGTATATGGATAGGAAACCTAAGATATTAGTTTTAAATGCGAGAAAATAGTCCAAAAAATTTTGTTTCAGACGGTCTGCCCTGTAGACTTGCAACAGATGACGCCGAAACAGCTAAAGAAGCACACACAACACAGAACAGTAAACAAGCATTAGTAGTAAACAAAATTAGAGCAATAGACAACCTGACATCCAACAGCAACAAAACAAAAATTAACGTCAAAAATTGTGTGATCAAGTTGTATGATATTTTCAAAACTACTCAAAATGTTGCTTCAATACTCGATGGAACACCAGCTGTTGGTTCTTGTGATACTCTAGATACTGAAGCTACTTCTGAGGTGGCCCAGGATCGCACAGAAGTCGCTACCACCCACAAGCCTGCTGTATCAACACTATGCAAAACTGAGGCATCGTCATCAGGAAGTATTTTAGGCCCAGATTCTCCGAACCAATCGTTTACTTGTGACGTCTGTCAAAGAACGACTACACGGAAATCTTCACTAGTTACTCACATAAAGGCTCACAACAAAACTCATACTTGTAGTATATGTGATTACAAATGTGCAAATCAAAACACTCTATCTCGCCACGAGAGGAAAAAGCATGAAAAGACATACACTTGTAAATTATGTCAATACAAATGTTCAGAACCTCGCGCTTTACTACAGCACTTGAGGACACACACAGGTGAAAAGCCTTACTCTTGTAAGTTATGTGAATTTAAGTGTTCACATCATTCTTCTTTAATGAGGCATGTGAGAACTCATTCTGGTGATAAGCCTTTTGCTTGTGAGTTATGCAATTATAAATGTACTCAAAAATGTTCTTTGGTCAGGCACATGAGGCGGCACACTGGTGAAAAGCTGTTTTCTTGTAAGTTTTGTGATTACAAATGTGCATGTAAGAGTTCTCTGTCGATACATGAGAGGACTCACGATGATGAAAAAACGTATTCTCGTAAGTCTTTCGAAGATGTGGGTAATTCAGTTGAGGTTAAGAGAAGTAACGCTGGTAAAAATAAGTATGTTTGTCACTTTTGTGGATATAAATGTGCATTTAAAGGTGTTCTAATAATACATTTAAGGACTCACACTGGTGAAAAGCCTTTTTCTTGTAAGCTTTGTGACTACAAATGCGCACGAAAAGGTGGTCTGTCAAAACATGAGAGGACTCACCACGGTAAAAAGTCGTACTCTCTCAAATCAGTCGGAGACACTATGGGTAATTTAGTTAAAGTTGAGTCGAGTAACTCTGGTGAAAAGCAATATTTTTGTCATTTATGTCAATATAAATCTGGAGTTAAATTTGCTCTGGTAGTCCACGTTAGGACTCACACTGGTGAAAAGCCTTATGCTTGCAAGTTTTGTGAGTATAAATTTGCAACAAAAAGTAATCTAACTCGTCACGAGATGAATCACACTGGTGAGAAGCCATACGCTTGCAATTTTTGCAATTTTAAATTTGCAATTAAATCTAAATTAGTGTCTCACATTAAAACTCACACTGGTGAAAAGCCTTATGCTTGTAAGTTATGTGAATATAAAAGTGCATCAAAAAATAGTCTAATTTGTCCCGAGATGACTCACACTGGTGAAAAGCCTTGGTCTTGCAACTTATGTGAATATAAAGCTATGACAAAGAGTGATCTAGTCAAGCACATGAGGCGTCATACAGGTGAAAAGCCTTACTCTTGTAACTTATGTGAATATAAATGTACACGAAATGGTGATCTAGTTAATCACATGAGGACTCATACAGGCGAAAAGCCTTACTCCTGTATGTTATGTGAATTTAAATGTACGTCTAGTAGTATTTTATTCAGACACATGATGTCACATCCTGGTGATATCTCTTGTAAATTTTGTGAATATAAATGCACTCAAAGTAAATATTTAGTTAGGCACATGAAGAAGCACACGGGTGAAAAGCGGCCTTACTCTTGTAAGTCATGTGAATATAAAAGTGCTCTAAAAAGTACTCTAGTGATCCACGAGAGGACTCACACTGGTGAAAAGCCTTTCGCTTGTAAGTTATGTGAGTACAAATGTGCATCAAGGCCTAATTTATTGATTCACGAGAGGACTCACACTGGTGAGAAACCTTATGCTTGTAAGTTCTGTGAATATAAATCAGCTGTAAAAAGCAACCTGCTGGTTCACGAGAGGAAACACAAATGTGTAAAGTTGTTAGTGTAAGTTTTTTTTCATCGAGGTACCTACATCATCTACAATTAAGGCCCGGTTTCCACCAAAGCGGAGCGGAGCGCAGCTGTGTTTGAGTAACCACAGATTTCGTCATTTGGACATCTCTCCCTTAAGTTTCGGAGATGTCAAAATTTGATTGGTTACTCAAACACAGCTCCGCTCCGCTCCACTTTGGTGAAAACCGGGCCTAAGAAGTTTTGAGAGGAGAGCCCTAACATTTGGGACAGAAAAAGGGGTTGAGAGTTGAGACCACATATTATACTCTATGGAGATCAGTGATGTTTATATTGCGGTCTTTGTTTGTTTTAAGTGACGAGATTGTTTTAGCGACTTGTGTACAGTGCGACAAGGCTATCTTGGAGCGTGGCAAAAATCGGTATAATAACGTGATACTGTTTGATAGTTCGCTATGTCGGTATAAATGTTGTGTTGTTTTTGCTTAATATTAATTAAAATAAAACTAAAATTGAAGTTCAATTGTGATGATTTTATTTTCTGGATACCTTTGTTCTATAACAGCGCCCTCTTGACAATGTCATTCAAGTGCCAACAGTGCATATGGACTTAACACCTGTACTTATTAACTCCATGGCCTTGTCGGACTTGTAAGCGAGACAGATATACAGTGTGTCTGGGATCGAACTAGCGATATTTTAAGGGAGCGTTCTATAGCTTATTACAAGCAAAAAATTCCCCACCCCTCACCCCCTCCCGGTAGATTTCAATTTTGTATGCGTTTTTTTGGGTATGTGCACACAAAATCCGTAATATAATAATAATAATTTGCTTCTCAATAGCAAAAAAACAAAATGTATTAAATTCACCTTACCTAATGTTAGGCAAATTCAAACGAATGTAAAACTAGGTGTAGAGGAATTGGATCTTGTAGACACAACTGTATTTCTAGGAATAACGTTAGATGCTAAACTGCAGTGGGACCCTCATATAAATAATTTATCGAACAGGCTTAGTTCTGCTGCGTACGCGGTAAAAAAAATTAGGCAGCTGACAGACGTCCAGACTGCTCGACTGGTATATTTTAGTTATTTTCACAGCATTATGTCCTATGGTCTTTTGCTATGGGGTAATGCTGCTAACATTGATACTATTTTCGTGCTGCAGAAGAAGGCTGTTCGTGCCATTTATAAAATGGGCCCAAGAGAGTCTTTAAGAGAAAAATTCAAAGAATTTAATATAATGACGGTACATGCACAGTATATATTCGATAACTTGATATATGTGCATAAAAATATTAATAACTTTGTTAAGAAAAGCGATCTCCATGCTATCAACCTTAGAAGTAAAAATAAACTTATAGTTCATAAAACAAGACTAGAGAAAATAAATAAATCATTTAAAGGCAATGGGATACGCTTTTATAACAAACTCCCTAATGAAATATTAAACTTATCCCTCAATAAGTTCAAAGTCGCTGTAAAACGAAAGCTCATTAATAAAGCTTACTATAGTATTAAGGATTACTTACAAGAATCAAATCCTTGGGGATGAATGAACTGCTGTAATTATACTAGCTCAATTAGTTTTAAAAGCTTTTGTGAAGTGGTGATAACAGAAAACAAAACCCGGCTGAGTTTGTTGTGGGCTTCTTCTCAGTGCAGGGCGCGTTGGAACCCTCGTAAACTTAGTTTTAAGTCGACTTGGAGTTATCGCCATACAAATGTGACAAATATCATAAGGACCATTTACAAGCGCCTTTATATTAGGCCTATGTGAAATAAAGATATTTCATTTCATTTCATTTCAATAACTTGAAAGTCTGTTGCTTCACATGTTCTTAAATGGTGTTAATCGACTGGATACAATATTTTCCATCGCTGGATACCTATTATTGTGTAAAACGTTAAAATAACTCAAACAAAAATGCCTCGAATTAAAAAAAATGCCAAAAAAAATTATGTCTTCGCTTCTGAAACGGAAGATTCATGATCACTTCATGATTTCATACACAGAGGAATGATTCAATAGGTACGTTTGACAGTTCATTTTTGTGCCGATTTGAAGCGCCTCCCCCGAGCGTCCACGGTACTAAATTGACATTTGTTAGAAGTGGACCGTCGTTTTGATATTTTGAATGTCATTTGATTTTAGTTCCATAGACGCTCACGCCTGGTGACGCAACAATCAGCGCCAAAATGGTGAAAATCAAGTGTCTTCAGTTGTCAGTCAGCTATCCAGAGTAGGTACCTACCTATATTATATTCTGTCTATCTTTCGGTTCCGTCTGTGACACGCACCTTATCCTTGCAATGAAAGTTGTTGTGAAAAAAAAAACACTAAATACGTACCTAGGTACCTAGTGCGCATAGATACATATATACTTGGGAACCTATGCGTAAAACGTAGTGATTACCTATATACTCTTTGCCTATGCGTACCTTTTTTTTTTTTTTCTCTCTTTGGCTTTACACAGATAAGCCAATGTCAGGTTATAGGATAATAAAAGTTAGGGAAACTATATTTATTTTAAAAAATCAAGCAGGATTCAAATTGGAATTCCAAAGGAAAAGGATAGGGTTTTTTTAAATATATATACAAATATTATTTACAACTTTTTTTACATATATACATACAATACATTGAGCTATAACTTTAAATTATTTGTTTCTAGGAACAAAGACAAAACTTTATAAACATCATAACAATTAGTATATAATAAACAAATTATAGAGGTAGGAAATGGAATGTGCAATGATTCAAGATTATCAAGAAAGGCAAATCGGTCATACAAAGTGCATGCAAAGAAAATATGGTTTAAGTCCCCATACTCTCCACAGGAACAAAGGGGGTCGGGGACAATTTTTAGTCTGTGCAAATGCGCCGGGGTACAAATATGACCTAAGCGCATTCTACACAAAACAGAAGTGACCGTTTTAGAAAATACTAGTCGGCTAAACCATGGTTTTCTTGGAATGAATGGCTGAATTTTTCTATAATGTTTACCCACTGAACCATCATTATGCCATATCACATCCCACGCTTCATACAAATATGTTTTAGCTAAATGTACCAGATCAGTACAATAATTAGTGTACGGTACAGTATCTCCTACACGTACAGCCTCTTTTGCCAGTTGATCGGCTCTTACGTTTCCGGGAATGCCCACATGGCTTGGAACCCAAGCCAACACAACATCATAATTCTTCTGAGAGCATTTATATAAAAGATCTCTGATGTCGAAAATAATTGAAGACTGTTTATGAACTTTAAATGGGAATCTCATAATAGCTTCTAAAGCACTGCGGGAATCCGAAAAAATTATTGTTTTTGATATCTTTAAAATTAAAATATATTCTAGAGCTTTAAGTAATCCGTAACATTCACCGGTATAAATGGAAGTTTCAGGTGGAAGTTTAGTTTGTTGTATACATTTATATTGTGAATGATAGACCCCAACGCCAACGCAACTGTTATCTTGATCTTTAGAGGCATCCGTAAATATGCAATGCCAGTCGGACCAGTCATTATTAATAATGCTGTTGAATTCTTGTTTTGAGTTGGGATTATTTTTTAATAATCCTATATCCAATTTAATTTGCGGAACAGCAACAAGACTTTCATAGTTGTATTGGTATAAAGGAAGAGTAATATTTCGATATGTGGGAGCTCCTAAGCTTTCATATTTTCTATGACTTTTTACAAGACATGGAGAATCTTTATGAAACCAGTAGTTACAGGCATCAACCTGCTCTGCCAGTTGTTGTACTTTTAAAAATAATGGATGTGAACTTAGCTGTAGCGTTCGGAAGAAGAATTTGTCACAGAGGAACTGCCTTCTTAAATATAAGGGTGGATCGCAACATTCGACCTGCAGACAATTTATGGGACTCGATTTCATTGCACCTGTTACTAATCTCAAAGCCTTAGACTGAACAGAATCCAGCTTTTTAACTGCACTTGTATTACCTGGGTGTAATAAGAATGTTCCATAGTCCAAAACACTCCTTATCAAAGCATTATATAACAGTCTCATTGAAAAAGGATGTGCACCCCACCATACACCTGTGAGACACCTTAAAATGTTTAAATTTCTCTCACACCTTAGTAAAATATATTCATAGTGAGGAACTCCAGTAAGCTTAGTATCTAATATTACACCCAAAAATTTTGCCTTCTCTTTAATTTCTAGCGGTACACTATTGTAATTAATATTAATAGGTGGGAGATTTCGCTTTCGGGAGAATATCACAACAGAACTTTTGGATGGTGACAAATCTAAACCATTAGTATCTAACCAACCCTTTAAGGCATTTAATGCTAAGGTTAATAACTGACTAATATTATGTATGGATGGTCCAGCAACATATAAAAGCAAATCATCTGCATATTGCAGAACATTTGCATACTTCCCAATAGATGTGTCCAAATCGTAAGTATAAATGTTATATAAAATAGGACTCAAAACAGAACCTTGTGGCAAACCTTTCCACACAGTTCTAATGAATTTATCAGACGAATCTAATGAATACTTTATGTATCTTTCATACAACATATTTACAATAAAATTAATTAGTAAAATAGGAACATTTAAGGCTAACAATTTATTTTTTAAAATTGAAATATTAACATTATCATAAGCAGCATTTATGTCTAGGAAAGCAGCAACCAGTGACTCATTTTTAGAAAAACTCAGTCTTATGTCTGTGGTAAATATGCTCAAACTGTCAAGAGTAGATTTACCTCTCCTGAAACCAAACTGAGTTCTGGATAGTAATGTATTATGTTCTAAGAACCATTCCAGCCTAATTTTAATAAGATGTTCAGCAGTTTTAGCCAATACCGATGACAATGCAATCGGTCTATAGGATGTTGGATCTGCACTAGGCTTATTCGGCTTCTGTATAAGGATCAATGTTTGGGACCTCCAGGAATCGGGCACGATGCCCGTAATCATAACATTGTTTATCAAGGACAGATAGTAACTGAGACTATTATCATCGAGATTCGACAAGAAGGAATAAGGAATCCCGTCTTCACCTGGTGCAGAATCTTTGGTAGATGAAAGTACGCCTTTTAATTCAATAAGTGTAAACGGCGAATTTAAAGCGTTATTACAATAATTAAAAGATATATGGGGCGTTATAACCATGGGACATTCAGGTACATAAGGAGGAGCTAAGCGATCCATGACTTGTTCTGCAAGTTCTGATGAAATTTTATTTTGTTGAGTATCTTTAAATGCAGATCTGAACCTTCTAATGTTTTGCCAAACCAAAGACGGTGAAACATGGGGATTTAAAGATAAACAAAACCTTTGCCACCCTTCATACTTCTTTACCCTAAGTAGCTCCTTAGTAGTATTAGCAATTTGCAAATAATGATCAAAATTTTCATCAGTCATATTCTGACAATATTGTTTCTCAGCTTGCTTTCTCTGTTTAACTGCATTAGTACACTCTGCATCCCACCATGGTGGAGATGGAATAAATCCCAAACCACACTTTTTTAACGGAAAACATTCATTTGCAGCTTCAGTTACTGCTGTAGCTAATGCTTGTGAGCATTCTAATAAATTAGAGTGACTTATTTTAGGTAGATTTTTAATTTTTTGTTCTACAGCTACTCTATACAGACTCCAGTTGGCATCTGTTAGTTTATGTTTTATACATGGTTGTCTTACTTGCTTTGGAGGATTTTTAAAGGGGAAGGTAATTATTATGGGATAGTGATCACTACCATAAGTAGATTCAGCAGGTGACCAAGTGAGAGAAGAAGCGAGATCAGGAGTGCAAATTGACAAATCTAGAGCACTAGGTGTTCGAGCGAGCCGTGTTGGAGATCCAGTATTTAAAATGCACAGGTTATGGGAGCTAATTAAATCTAACAACTTATCGCCGTAGTAAGTTGATGTGGAACAACCCCATAACTCATGATGAGAATTAAAATCTCCTAAACATAAAAATGGTTTCGGTAAAAAATTCAATATTTCATTAATTTCATTAAATATATCATTGTTAGGACGGGAGAAATATAAAGATACATAACATATACTATTTACAATAACTGCAATAACAGATAAGTCATCGCTATGTACAGGTAGAGTGATAGGAGTAAATGCCAGAGTATTTTTGATGAGTATTGCCACTCCACCATACCCATCAAGTCTGTCTTCTCTGAGACAAACAAACCCTGGCATTTTAAAAAATGATTCCTTTCTCAACCATGTCTCTTGGAGACAGATGAGAAAAGGATCTTGATTATTTATTAATTGAATTAGGTCAGGTTTCCTAATGTTGAGACTTAGGCAATTCCATTGAACCACTCTGGCTTTGTGATCCATTATTAATATTTTGAATTTGGCATAATGCTTCTATTACTGAGGCGACGTGGGACGGTGAAACTAAATTTGATTGTGATAGTAATTGGATGAGAAATTTAATTATATCAGCAATTTTCATAGTGTTTTCATTATGATTGTTATTAATTGGTTTTTCTGCAGGTAACACAGGATCTTTTATTATATTTGAGTGAGCAAAGCGGTCATATCCTTTGCTCAGCTTTGCGGGAGATCTTGGCTTTGCAAACACAGTTTTTTTATATGACTGTGAAACAGAATTGGAAGTTGCTGGATTAGAATCTGAAGTAGACGGATTATATTTTGAGGATGAAGACATGGGTGTTGAAAATAAAGCTTCTGCATAAGATAATTTTGAAACAGGTGGATGCATTTTAATAGCTTCCATATATGAAATGCAGCTTTTACTCATAGTTTCTTTTATTGCTCTCTGCCTACTATGTTCTAAACATTTCTTATTCACAGCTTGGTGTGAACCTTTGCATAAACAGCACCGGTAATCCTCCTCTTCTACCTGACAAGTGTCCCCAGAATGGCCTTGCCCACACTTGTAACATTTTGGCATTGATCGGCATTGATTTTTTACATGGCCAAAACGGCAACATTGGTAGCACTGCACTGTTGGATAGATGTACAATTCAACTGGCAAAGCAGTATAACACATGTAAACTCTGGTAGGTAGTACTTGTCCATCAAAAGTAATAATTACAGTTCCAGTATTAATAAATTGACTTGCATTATTTACAATTACTTTTCTTTTAAGGCTTGTCTACTAGCAAACAAGAGGTTTTCTCCGGTTTTCTCCGTGTAACTCTTCCTTACTGAGTGAATGTAAAATTACAGAAAAAATATATGATATATATTGAACCTTTATCTTTAATTGGAACGTTTGAAATTATTCTAAATACATTATTAGTGAATGAAAAAAATTTTCAAAGAGAAGTCCTTTTTGTTAGAATTCTTGTAACTACTTCTAAACGACAATGAATTTTAGTATTTGGCTTTCGCACAAATATTTAACGAGACTTTTTCCAGAATTGGTACGTTTGGCTTGTCAAAATAATGAAAAATAAGGCTAAAAATAATTTTCTTAGTTTTCTACGTAAATATCAACGGACGAATCGGTGAGCGGGCGACGGGCGGCAGTGTGATTCGGACTGTTGGACGGGAAGGTCACGCTTCTTGTTACTCTGGAGCCGTTTATTAATTCATATCGATTATTCTGAAGTAAATTTAATAGTGCTGGGATTTGCATCTCGCTTTACACGTTTTACGTGACACTTCTTTATAATAAGTTATTATATACCTATTTATTATGTAATGAATGAAAAATTCTTGTTTTATCACTATTCGCTATTTTGTGGTGTCGACGGCAACCTTGGGATTGAAAGAAGTCAATTACTTTTTGTATGGGGATTAGTCCCACCAAAAATTGTCACGTATATTAGTAAAACTTATGTTGATTTAATTCTTATGATTTTGTGAATAGAATGGTAAAAAGCAACTAAGCCTTATTTAAGGGAATATTCGGATATCGAGAGTCCAATGTGAACCTCAGCTTATTCCTACTTACTGCTGCTGTCTCGCAGTTCGGACAGTAATTGTTTACGCACATTGTGTTGAAATCTAGTAGTACAATTGACAAAACTGCGTTGTGAAGTTGGGTGATCCATTTTCCAAAGAAATACTAGGTATTAGGTCAATAAGTCAATAAACTTCTAATTTCGTTTCATGATTAAATCTTGAAAAAATCTAATAAATAAAAATCAGGAGCTGTGGGACAGGGAACTCGAACTCTTTTCGAAGAAATATTGAGAAAACTTTTTATGTGTCTACCGGAAGTCCCAGAGATGAATGCAGTTATCTTTGACAACGAAAAATAATAAAACGTTTCGATATACCTACGCTTTTTTTGTATAGGTAATATCAAGTAACTGGAAATGACAAGAACCAAGAACTGATGAACAGGAACATTGAATATCAAAACATTACCTCTTTCTTATGACTTAATTAATCCGGTTAGATTTTTATATGAAATCAACACCTTTTTTTTACTATGATAAATCTGTTACTTATTTTAAGTATGATTTGATTAATAAACGCTCTCATTCCCAGTGGGCCTGTTTATGAATAATAATATTAAAAAAACTTAGGTTCTGACATCTGTGTATTCTATGGTTGTAATAATGTCCAATGTCCGTCATTACTCATGTCTTTTGATCGGTGTGCAAAAATCAAAATGGTGTGAAATAAAAGTCTAGAATCATTTTCCAACATACCTACATACTTGTGGTTTAATTTTCTTAGAACAAAGTACAAACGTGCAATTTCTACAGGGCCTAAAAAATTGTCTCCTTTGTCATAGTATAGTATTCTAACAGTCAAGCTCTTTCATTTGATACTTATATTGAAGGAGTGGTAAAAAAAATGCTTTACATCATTTCGGAAAAGAGCTGATACTTTTACATTGCTGGACCGATATTAACCAAACGTAGCTAAGAACAACTGCACGGAAACTATAGCATTCAAATAAAAAAATCGCATCAAAATCGGTCAATCCAACTGAAAGCTACGATGTCACAGACAGACATACACACATATACTCCTACACCTCTGTTTTTGCCTAGGCCCTAGGGGTTGAAAATGAAAGCCATGGCTCGAATTTATGATTTTCGATCGATAATCCTCAATTGATAGTTGAGGCGAAAGTGGCTTTCAATATTTTTGATACACAAATAATACCTAACATCTATAATAATCGTTGAACTTCAATATTCAATGAAATATCGATGTAATAGACGAATTTCAATGCCAACTGCCGATGTCCAAAATATCGATAGTTCGGCAACACTATCCCGCATGCACACCGCAGTTGCGAAATATTGTAGCGGGGGTAAGGCGGCCGGCGCGGGGAAAATTTCTGGCTCCGCCCGGAACTTCAAGGTCGTTGGCTAATACAGGGGCCTTAATACGCCTAATTTTAATTATTGGTCCACAACCAAGTGGCACAGTCATGCTTGACAAAACCTCATCGTCAGACCAATCAAGAGGTACACCTTTCACTACACCCATGCGAGTAACATTAAACGTCGGGATAAATGCTTTGAATTTGGCTGTTTCAAGATTTTTGTTTTGTAAAAAGTTATTAGCTTCTATGTACGAAGAAAACGATATGCTTATTCTATTCCTGCCAACTCGTTTGAGACTACCATTCACAATACCAACTAAATTATTTTGTTTCAAAAAGCGGCCAAATGTTATAGGGTGCAGTGATGTAGTGCCATCAACTTCACCTTCTTTTTGAACATGTACAATGAATGGGGCATTATCAGAGACTTGATATTGAGCACGACCAACCGGCACTCGAGTTGTAGTATTAGGATTTGGGGTAACATTTGTAATTTGATCAGTAGTTGTGTTAGGTGGATTTTCAAGATTGGTTTTTGCATCGCACCTGCAATCACAATTATACCTTGCTTTTCCATCGGGTGTTTTTGTTTTTTTCTTCCGCTTATTACATGCCACACATACGCGTGAAAATATTTTTCTTTTGAGTGTTTGGTCGATATTAGATATAATAGAAGTATCAGTATCCATTGACGACTCGACCGCCGAAATTAATATGTCCATCTTAGATGGAATATGTGGTATATTTACTGATCCTGGAGGAATTGTTCCCCCAGGATCAGGGGGCTCCTCCATGAGTTAGAGTGCTAATAAACTATATTTTCTAAAACTTACCTATATATACAGCTAACTACTATGAATATACACTTATAATACACTATTTATAATATAAACAACACCAATCCTTTTCTAAATAAGATATCAAATTAAAAGAAAAACAGAAACGAAAAAAACCGCGTCCGCCGTGTCCGAAGTTTCCCGCCCTTTTTTTTTTTTTTCTATGCGTACCTATGTCGGTTTCAAAACTTTCTGCTCACGTCCGTAGTGATTATATACTCCATAACTAATATAGTGATCACTGAGTGATCTGTGATATACTCTTTGGCCGCTAGGAGTAATAATCATAGACATAAAACACTATAGGGATAGGGATATAGACAGGCAACTTCGAACTTCATTTTAAGACCAATAGCACACTAGTATACTACAGTAGTGTGAGTGTTTTTCGACATGATGTACATCTATATAAACACACCACAATTTCATTCATTTATTTTCGTGCATCTCCCTCATCCAACACTGGTTTTGCCTATAATCCCCTATTTCCCTCTCTTTCTAACATGATACGTATGTATACAACCATGACAGACGATAATGGCGGAACCTTTAGGGATGTTCTCATAAAACCGCCAACCGGTAAATAGTGATGTGTTTTAGGGTTTGCAATTATCGATTTTCCAAAGTACCGATTTTCTTCAATACCACTTGTGTCCTTTTTCCTTTCATGGATTGTCAATAACTATAGGATAACAAAAACTACATGAATTTTTAATGGCTGATTTATTCCGATCTTATTAATTACAAACTTTTTTTTTAATTCTTAAACGTAATTTAACACATTAAAAGGAAATGGTATATACTACACAACCAACCTAATTCAAATTTTATTTGGTTAACACAATATTACATAAAGTTAGTAAAATTGCAGGATTAACTATGAGTATCCTTCTTTTATTGCAAATGAATCCCACAATTGAGTATGACCTGAGTCACTTAACTCACAAATGAATGAATTATTGTTTAATTTCCCCAAATGAACACTAATGTAGATTTTAGTTTAAACAAATTGAGAAAATAATAGCCATGGTAGCTGCAAGTAAAGTAACAACCAACCCTTCTCTACCCCTAGTGGCCTCCTCCATCCCCTCATAGCCACCCCACGCCTCCAAGATAGAGATATGATTAAGATTTAACATACAATTACTTAGATTCTGTATCAACCTAACACTCGTATTTACAGACAAAACTAACACACTATTATCACAAAAGAGACTTGAGTCTGCCATGATAACTTCAAGTCATTATTATACATTAATATACAGAAAACTGGCTAATACACACATTATAACTATCTCAAAACTCGTATTTACAGACAACACTAACACATTATTATCACAAAAGAGACTTGAGTCTGTCATGATAATTTCAAGTCATTAATACATTTATTTAGGTACAGAAAACTGGCAAATACACACCTTATTATTATCTCAAAAGTTTGTCATTATTACATATTAATCATGAGCCCGAGAATTGACTATGACCAGAGCCATGTTACTGTAAAAGTAATTATTGATTAATTTCCCCAAATGAACACTGAAGTAAAGATTTTCATATAAACTTATTGTGAACAACCAACCCTACCTCCCCATCAGTGGCCTCCTCCATTCCCTTATAGCCACCCCACACCTCCAAGATAAAGATATGAATAAAAATACAATAAGATTCTTTATCATATTTACAGAAACCACTATCTAGTTGATAATTTATAAGCATTTACAGTTTGCTACATAAATTGAGGAGATGAGTGCAGAAATGTGCAGATAAATATAATTTGATAAATTGAAGACCAAAGGAAACAACATTAATTACTTCGACGACGCACAGATCTATAACTGGCACCTTTGGTAACTTTAGTAGCAATTAAAGTTTCCATTTCTGCTCCCTTTTTCCTAGAATCAACATTGTGAATTCTTCTATTGAAATTAATGCACCATTGTCTAACTTGCATTCTTATAACAAACAACCAGAATATTTTCAAAAACTGAAATTTGTGTTCATTGCATGTATACCAAGATGTATCGAGATTCTCAAACTGTTTAATAATATCAGTGTATATGTACACTTTACAGAGTTTTGGCAAGGTCTGTTCAATAACATAAATACAGTGCCATACTAAAGCAGACAAGTTACCAGATGGATAATACAATTTTCTGCTATTAGGATCATACTCCTTAATTGATATTAAAGAGTGAAATGGTTCAATTTCATTGGACAATAGTGCATTTTTACAGTTTGGACATTGTGCACAATCTAATCTGGGAAACAAAGATCGACAGACTGCACCAGCAATATATGATACAGCATGGGTCTGGAAAATGTTTTCAGATGGAATACATTTATCAATGAAAATAAGATTCTGAGTATCAGAACTCTGCTCAACGTCAATAATATCCGAATTCTGTTTTCGTGTGGAAACTAAATTTCTTAGACTTCCCAACATTTTATCATTATCATTGGTGCAGTTTGCATGCAATGATTGGCCAGTTGTTATATCATTAATAAGCAATGTTTTGTACAAAGCAACAAACTGATGGCAGTCAGGATGTGTGTTACACCCACCCTGTCCTCGAATCTGGCCAAAGAAATTTTCCAGTGGATCCTGGTTTAAACGCTTGAGACTCAAGAATTTTACGCCTGGAATCATTTGAAGGTCCGACCAAAGGTGTTTTACAGTTTTAATGTCATGTATAAAGTTACGTAACGATAATGGCTTACTTTCTCTTGAGTCTGTTGCGTCAAATCGCATTGATTCTAACTTTTTCACTGCATCATTCCAAAAATCTATGTGTTTGGAATTTAAAGACAAAGCATTACGGTATTGACCTCTGTCATTGCCAAAGCAATTGAGGCTGTCAAACAGATCATTAAAGAACAAAAGGATCTCAGCAGTGAAATAGCCATTATCAATGTTCACAGATGGTACAGTATAATTATGAACTATTTGGAGATCTTCATATGTCTTCATCTGGTTGGTCAGGACTCGCGATACACTGTTGCTAAACACTTGCGCAGCATACTTGACCTGAAAATATATAGTTATAGAAATAAACAGAGTGTTTTGTCATAGGAGGAAGTTTTATAAATCTTTACTTTTAAGTTGCAAACCCTTTTCACAGTCCACAACTGGGTAAAAGTTTATTTTTAGAACAGAATGAAAGTGCTTTGCCCACCGTGCTGACAAAGTGTGTTGACAATATCAGTCAGTTGGTATACTCAACCTCCCTCTTTCTTTCACGAGATTGTTTTATATAGCCAAACACTACATTGTCAATTACAATACTCAAACACACATTATTGAAATTATTGTCTTTAGTGTTTAACATTGATAAAAATTAATCTTTGGAACGGCTGAACCAATTTTAACAAACTTTCACAGTCAAGTCAAGGATTTTTATATATACAAGAGGATATCCTAAGATTGTTTTTTTTTTTTGGGGAAAACGTCTATTTCACATGGGATTATCAAAAAAAAAACTAAAGTCACACAAGAAAGTTAGACTTGCCTTCATTTTATCATATGAATTTGGATTCACATGTTTGTCGGTTAGATTTGTAGATCTGGCAACACCACGTGCACCATCTATTGCATAAAGCCTCTCGATGAACATCCACTGTGCACGCTTGTGCCCAATGAGCAGGTCCTTCTTCTGTAAATTGTTACGAAAGCATTTTAACAAATGGGGTACATCATACACATGATAAATTTTTTTATCATCAATTTCATAATGGATCACATAGGGATCATTATCACCAGACCTGAGTAAGTTTTCACGTGTATCAGATATTAATGCATTTATCGCAGCTACATTAGCAGAGCCTTGATCAGACACAGTTGATCTCAAAACAAATCCAGTTTTAAAAATTTCAGCAATAATTTCTTTCAGGATCTTTTTAAGGAACATTGTTTTAATACCATCCCGAACAAAATAAAATGCAATAGGTATTTTCCAAGGGGAAAATAGCCCACGCAACATAAAAACTAAAGCTTTATCAGCAACATTATTGGTGCGTTCTCCACCCCCTAGATCCTCAAAACCTTCTATTACACCAGTATGAAAATTAAAGTACAAATTTTTGTTAACAGCCATTTCATCAAATAATAATACACATTGCAACCCCATTGGATCTTTGTTCTTGGCGGCATCTGCCAAATGTTGAAAGATACAATCATTAATACCAGGTCTTAAGGGAATGTCACTCAAAAGCGAGCCTATAGTCGATTTGGCTGGTAATCTTACATTACATTTTTGCAAATATCGGTAACACTTTGGGCTTAATTTGTATAAAGATAGTGCAAAAATTTTTTCATCCGTGGTGTATCTTACTCCTTTTGGTTTAACACCAGACAATCGTATCTGAGAGTCTACAAGTAATTTACCAAATCTGTTTAAAAGGGGGTACTTTTTTATAAACATTTGGCATTTTTGTTTTAATGATTGATACTTAGATTGAGCTTTTTGATACCTAGCAGTCATAATCTTTAAGTTGCGTTTTAATATAATATTTCCCTGATATAACTTTTTCTTACGAGGGGTGAGTTCATTTTGGTTCAAGCGGACTCTAGGTATTTTATCAGATCCCCTTGCACGTTTACGTGATATGTTACGTACTGGAGTGGTATGGTCTGGAGAAACAGTATTGCAAGAGATTGTGTTAGATGGGATGGGACTTTGTTGCAATTGATGTAAACAACTGACATTTGTTCTTGGCTCTATTGGCATATCTTCATCAAGAAGAGAATATATTACCGTCTCATGCATTTGTGAGCTTGTTGCGGGTTGTTCCCTTTCAGGAATAATTCCTGAAGGTAATGAGACAGGGCTTAATTGCGAGTAGTTAACAATATTTATTTGGGGCTCTAATGGCATATCCTGGTCGTGGGCAGTACCTAATGATTGCACTTTTTCAAGATTTTGAGGGGCTCTCAAGGAATGTTCTACATCAGCTGATGAAAGAAGTGACGCGCGAGAGGAAGTATCACAAGTAACTTGGTCTATTTGGCATTGGCCTGGAATTACACTTACAACTTTAATGTTGAGAGGTTCATTATCAAGTAGAGGAGTTATTTCGAGATATTTAACATTGGATAATTGAGGCGATGCCTCTAGAGGAGTTATTTCGAGATATTTAACATTGGATGGTTGAGGCGATGCCTCGACTGGGGTTTCATAGACAGGTAGATGCAAAGAAGGAACTGCATCTAAAGATAATCTAGAATTATTAAGAATGTGCTCTTGCTTGAAATGAATACGGCAAATCCTAACATCTTCCAATTGCTTGCGAGAGTATTTACACAAAAATGGACAAACATCCAACCATACCTTCCATCTATCAGGGTTAGTAAAAGGAATTCTATGTAAATTTAGCTTCTTATAACAAAAGGGAACACAGCAAATCTTCATCACGGTAAAAAAAAATTTGCACAACACTTGAAACACAATTTATCAATTTAAACAGCATAAATCGAATATATCTCGGCTTAAAACTTTTTAAAAGTGAAAACGAATAAATAAAAAATCAAATCCTGTTATTAAATTTTCGTCTCCTTGCTGTTGCTAAAATGCTATCCATGCTATGCCGTCTTAGAACAAATCAAGTCGAACCCATACAAACTAGCGATAACTAGCGGTCGTAGTTGAATTAAGTGGCAGTGTTGCTATAACTAAAACGATATTTTACCTAAAATGTTTTTTTTAACATGGCCACATTGTAAGCATACGTCAAGTCGTCAAATAACAAAAAAAAAAAGATGTCCGCGAATGTAAAACCTTCCGTTCACCGTTGTTTTCTGGTTTTATGATTTTGATTTTTGTGTTGGTTTTGCTTTCGTTGTCGTTACTCGTCATTAGTGCCGCGCCAACGCATCTATATTCTATTGATTTGTATTCACGGCTTTCCGCGTCGAGTTGAATTATGCTCCGCATAAGTGTAGAGAAATTGGACTCATTTTAATGTTACAGAGAAATTGGACTCAAGTTTATAGTGTTAAGTTTCAATATGTCTTTTATGTCGTGTTGCGTTGTAAATTGCTTCGTTAAACATGGACATGGTATGTAAACAGTTTGATGAAATGAATTAGGTTAGGTTAGGTTGTGTGTGATGTGATTATTTCACGATCCTTTGTTTCCTTTTTTATAGGAGTGCCTCTTCACCGGTTTCCCAATCCCACCACGGATCAAGAACGGTTCGAAGAATGGGTACGCAAAATCGGCGGAGAAGTTGCAACCTTAGAACAATCTTTCGTGTTCAAGAATAGACGAATTTGTCATTTTGATAGAAAGTATTATGGATCTAAAAACCGGCTGAGTAAGATTGCTGTACCATCGATTTGTGTGCCAGGTATAATATTTATAAGTATTTCCGTCTTCAAAGAGCTCTATTAGGATACTCCGAGATACTCAATCACACTAGTCACTACAGTATGAAGATTGAAAAATCCTCACCGGTAAGAAAACATGGGAATAAAGGGTGACTATTCCCATATCTTTGTATTTTAATAGACTTAGAACTAAAGTAGAAAGACAAAATAAGTATAATATGATAGTAATAATGCCTTATGTATATGTCGCAAGCGGATTGCATAAATGACCACATTACATTACAGCTAGCTGTTTTGTATTGAAAAAATCGCCACAATATAAAACAGCCCTGGCTTTAACAGCTGTAGTAAGGAGATTTATGCAATTCGCCTACAATAATATACACATTACGATCATAATATATAATAATAATAATTATTATTTTTATTATTATTAATTAAAATGAGGTTTAATTTTTGTTTCAGATGTGAATTTACCCGTCTCACATGACCAAAACATACCACCTCATAATCAACCAATAGAGTCACTTGAACCATGTGTTGCAAATGATGTACCAATTGTTGCTAGTACTAGCAAAGACTGCAATGAACCTGTTACTCCCCTTTACAGAGATTCTAACGCATGTGACTGCAGCCCCATCAAGGAGATCAGGTAAATTTCCAAGTTACATAATAGAATATAATTATTAAGTTATATTGACTATATTAGTATATAAACTTATGCATCGTAAAACATTTCAAATAGATCCAGAGTTCCTAAGAAAGCTTTTGTAGATAACTGCCAACAATTTTATTTTAAAATTATGGCACAGTATGAGACACTTGGATTCAAGCAAGAGGTCCTGGGTTCAATTCCCAGCGTAGCCTACTTCAGAATTTCATAGCATCTAATTTCGGTTAGATCTGGTCTGGTGGGAGGCTTCTTTGGCTGTGGTTGGTTATCATCTTACCGGTTAAAACGCATCTCCAACTGGTAGAGTAACCAAAGAGATTAATTAGCCAAATTAATATTATTAAATCTTTAGCAGCATCTTGACTTATCATTAGGTGAAAGTATGTTTTAACCCTAATACAGTTACATACTCGTACGTAATAATATTTGGTTAACAATTTTGTATGCAAAAATTAAATGTGATGTATTTTATTTTTTTACAGTTTCTATGACACCTTATGAACTGAAGCTTAAGGAAATAATTACAAATTTAAAGAAGCAAGTGCGCAGAACCAAGTTGACAAATAAGTCATTCAGGCAACGGTTAAATTTGGCTAAGAAAAGTGCTAAACATGTTGCAATCAGTTATATGAATAGAACTTTGACAAAGTCAGCTAAAACATTTATTCAAATGCAATTGAAACAAAAAAGCAGCAATTCATTATTATGAAAAAAATAAAAACAAAAAGAAATTGTGAAAAGCATGATTTATTAATTTCATTTCAGTGTAAAATAAATTATGTCAATTTTTATGTATTGTTTTTCTTTTAAATTCCTTGATTCCTAAAAATAAATAAAAATAAAAATAGTGGTTTGGTAGTATAGTATGTAGGTACCTACTACGTATGTAGGTACGTCGCGTATTAACTATGACCACTAGATGGCGTTATTCCAAGAACCATAAATCGGCTTGAGACGTACATCTATTTCAGGTACATACATACTTATCTATGATGCTATCTAACACTTGCTATTTGCTAACACTGCTTCGTAGTTCGTAGTGGTTCGTAACGTCACCGCCGCCATTGAGAACGTGTGGTTCTCGAAGAGCGAGAAGGAAGGGGGGGCTGTCATACAAAATGAAAGAGATAGAAAAAACTGTTAACTGCCAACATTGGCTGTTCGAAGTCGGGAGGGACTGGTAATAATGTTCTGTGCTCTTTGGCCCCGCCTTTTGCTGTCCGCTGCAGTGTTGTGCTATTTACAAAAAAATAAAACAGAAATTAGAAATATAGTACTGAATACTGATATCTCACCTGCGTTAACCAAGTGGTAACGTGGCGGTAACCAGATAATGATATTAAGTCAGTGTTGTCTGAAGACACTCCCTCGTTGCTTGGAAATTACAGACAATACAAACAGTAGCTGAGGTTCTGAAGTACTAAATATGTTAGCATATTGCTTATGTTGTACATAATATGAATTATTTCCAGGTTAACCAGTGACAAATGTCTCTGTTCTGCTTGGCTCAGAGCCGCCTTGAACATACCTACCTGCTATGCCTGAACATGCATGAGCTATGGTATGCTCTTAGATTTTTCTCACTCATGACATTTATGTAACTAAAAGTGGCAAAAATGGATTACACGGGAGCTACAGCTCCTTCTGCAGTGCAGGTAACTTATAAATTACAGATGAAAAAAATATCCTGTAAATATCAATATTGGGCTGGATAATGTATATTGTGAAATGAATTGAAATGAAATGAAGGTTTATTCATTAAATGTACGTACAATTAGGTGTTACAATATTGAGATAGGCCGATTACATTTTACCATTTATAACTGGTGTATGAATATTGAAGTAGTGTTCTAAAATTAGGCAATAAGAATAACACAATTACAAGGTAAAATATGCAATTAAGTCATAATAATAACATAAATCAAATACCTTGTTTTAATAATCATTATTACAAATTTAAGTTATTGTCAGAAATATAATCTTTTATGTCATAATATAATTTATTCATTAATAATTCATAAATTTTATTTTTAAATATTGTCAATGGCTTTTCTCTTAAATTGTGTATAGTAATACCGCTGATTTCACTCTGCCTCATAGTTTGTCGAATATCCAGTGACCGGCCAAACTATTTGTCCAATCTGTTTAGCCTTTATTAATATAGGTATGTGTTATTTTAACCTAATATTTTATAAACATTTAACAGGGGCCTTATTCTGTATCGTTCACTTAGTTAGTTAGTAACCCTAACTGGGTTATTAACTAAGAAAACGAAGGCAAAAATCCTATTACCAACCTAGGTCGGTATGGTATCATATCAGTATACCATGCTAGTTGCTATCTTGTACAAAAAGAATACAAAAATAGGATTTTTGCCTCTGTTTATTAGTTAATAACCCAGTTTGGGTTACTAACTAAGTGAACGATACAGAATCAGCACACTGGACATCTTTTGAGATTGGCTGATATTATCGAAATTCTATTTTAAAGAGATTTTGCTATTCTAAAAGTATAAAGTAAAGTATATTTGCAGGTCTGTATGATATGCCTAGACACTAACTGGAAACTGTCTCTAGTTACTCAACCAAAATTGGAAGAAGCATACAAAAACTTAATTGGAAACCATGTAAGTTGTTAATTCATGAACTCCTTCATTTTTGCATGATTTAAGTAAAGAATCGGAAATGATTAAGGAATAAGTTCTATTTAGTATGAGAATGCCATTGTGCGATACAATGTTTTGTTAGTGAAATATTAAACTTTAAAGTGTATTTGTATTTTTTTTAGAAAAATTAGATTTTATAATTAAAAAAATAGTTATTGAATATACTTTTCTTGTACAATATATTAAAATATTAAAAAAGTGCTTATTTTTCTCTTAAGTGTTTTCTATGACCTATTTGCAAAGGCACAAATCACAATAGTAAATTTTCCTTTTTTCCAATTTTTGTATACTTACACACTCAATAATAACTTTTATAATTAAATAATAATCAATTAAATATTCTCTACCATTACTCTTTCAGCAGAGTGATCAAGAGCACAGAAGACAACTAACACTTTGTGTACTGTGCACTCAGAGATTGAGGAACTTCAGTAGACTTAGAGAGCAGAGCTTGAGAGCTCGCTCACTGATGATGGACTTGGTGGAGAAATATGGAAAAGTGAGCCCATACTTAGCTGTTATAATATTAATTTTTAATTTTTTGATGAGAAGTTTATAATAATATGTTTTTGTTTAAGTTTAAATGTAATTTAGATCTGGAATTTCCTCACTCCGTTTTACTGTCAAATTTGTTTCAGACGACAAAGAAAAATATAGAGCTAATAAACCGTGAAGAAAACCAACTTAAGTGGGACTTTGTGACGTTATTACTGAGGCCAGATCACTGTGACTTATATGTTGAAGAACATGTTGAAAATAAATATTCAACATGGAAGGAAAATTACATAGTCAAAAATGAACAAGACACTTTATCAGTTAAGGAAGAGATGGAAGTGTGCTCTGAAGGTGAATGATGTGGGCAGTTGCCGTTTGTTCTATGGAGTAGAAAGAGGAAACAAACTCTTTTCCTATCTTGTATAAAGTCAAGGCGACTCTCTCACGAATGGTTCCATACCATTATCTATAAACGTAGAGGGATGATGATGCAGAGCCAGAACTCTCAATAATATCCTACTACTACTACTAAACAAGTAGAGTCATGAGGTCTGGACCATCAACCATAAACAAGCAAAGAATCAGGTTTTTTTGTACGGTAGCCCCCTTTAAACTTTAATTTTATACTATTTTTTAGTACTCGTAGTGGCAACAGTAAGACATTATTTATATGACAATTTCGAGTGTGTAACTATGTAAAGTTCAAGAGATACAGCCTGGTGACAGACGAACGGACGGCGATGTCTCCATAACAGGGTCCCGTTTTTACCCTTTGAGTATGAAACCCTAAAAATGGGATCATCATTCTCTGTGTTGTCTTTGTAGCAGGTGAAGAAGACAACGATGCGGGCTATAATTATGACTCTGTTGTAAGTGACGACGCGTGCAACGACAGCGTAGCGCTGCAGACAAGACTGCTGGAGGAGGCGATGTGCAAGGCTCTCTGTGCAGTTCCCGGCTCTGCAGTAACAGTGAAGTGTGAAGTGGATCCGTTAAAGTGTGAAGATGAAGACGCCCCACATGCCGGTGGCTCCATGGCGGCTCCTGCGAGCAAACCTGGCACTAACAACAAGTCAGTGTACTTCATGTGTTTTGTGCACAGATATAGGAAACAATATGGACAGGCCCCGTGTACAAAATAAGCGCAACTATTTTTAATGTTTAAAGTGGCGCATAAGATGGCTCCACCTAGGGAAGTAAACTTAGTACAAGAAAATTTGACAGCTAATCTTGGCGCTCAACATGGCGCCGCAAGTCACGCAATGCTATGCTAGAATTAATGAATTGGGTGCCTCCTTAGTTCCCATATCTCTATGGTATTGTGATTATATCAGATTTCACATAGCGAATTAAGAAAACAAATGAATCTGTCCTGCTAATTATGGATTTCTGCAAAATAAGCCTGCTTGTATTCAATAGTGTTGCTTTTATTCAATAGTCTTTGGTGGTAGTATAAACAAACATTCCTATATTCATTTTCGTAATTGTGTTTATTTCTTTTAACAGAAAGCCGATTCCAACACTGCAAGTTGTCAGTTCTTGTGGTACTCTGGATACTGATGCTATTTCTGAGGTGGGCCAGTGTCGCGCAACAAGTGAAAGTGAAGTCGCTACAACCCACGAGACTTTTGCATCAACCTCATGTAAAACTGAGGCATCGTCGTCAGGAAATAGTTTAGGCCCAGGTTCTCCGAACCTATTGCTTACTTGTGACGTCTGTCAAAGAACGTTTACACTGAGAGCTGCGTTACTTGCTCACATAAAGACTCATAACAAAACTTATACTTGTAGTTTATGTGATTTTAAATGTGCAAGAAAGAGTGCTCTTTTGAGACATAACATGAGAAGCCACACTGGTGAAAAGCCTTATGCTTGTAAGTTATGTAAAAGTAAATTTGCACATAAATCCAGTTTAGTGACTCACATTAAAACTCACACTGGTGAAAGGCCTTATGCTTGCAATTTATGCAATTTTAAATTTGCACATAAACACAGTTTAGTGACTCACCTTAAAATTCATTCAGGTGAAAAACCCTATGCTTGCAATTTTTGCGATTCTAAATTTGCACTCAAATCTTATTTAGTGACTCACATTAAAACTCACTCTGGTGAAAAGCCCTATGCTTGTAATTTATGCGATTCAAAATTTGCACTTAAATCTTATTTAGAGACTCACATTAAAACTCACTCTGGTGAAAGGCCGTATGCTTGTCAGTATTGTGAATATAAATGTGCAACAAAAACTAATCTCTCTCTTCACCAAAGGACTCACACTGGTGAAAAGCCTTGGTCTTGTAACATATGCGATTATAAATGTAAGAAAAAGGATGAACTAGTCAAGCACATCAGGATACATACAGGTGAAAAGCCTTACTCCTGTAACTTATGTGAATATAAATGTACACAAAACAGTAGTCTCATTAGTCACATGAGAACTCATACAGGTGAAAAACCTTACTCTTGTCACTTATGTGAATATAAATTTGCACAAAATTCTTCCTTAGTAAGGCACATAAGGACGCATACTGGTGAGACTCCGTACTCCTGTAAGTTATGTGAATTTAAATGTAAGACCAATGATATTTTAGTTAGGCACATGATATCCCACACTGGGGAAATGCCTTACTCGTGTAACTTTTGTGAATTTAAATGCACTCTAAGTAAATATTTAGCTAAGCACATCAAGAAGCACACGGGTCGAAAGCCTTACGCTTGCAAATTTTGTGAATATAAAAGTGCTCTAAAAAGTACCCTAGTGATCCACGAGAGGACTCACACTGGTGAAAAGCCTTTCGCTTGTAAGTTATGTGAGTACAAATGTGCATCAAAACCTAGTTTATTGAGTCACGAGAGGACTCACACTGGTGAGAAACCTTATGCTTGTAAGTTCTGTGAATATAAAGCAGCTCTAAAAAGTAACCTTCTAGCTCATGAGAGGAGACACACAAATGTGTAAAGTTTAGTGTAAGTTTTTGTTTTTTGTTTGTGAATTGGGCGTCCTTGAGATAGAAAAATGGGGGTGTTAGGTCATTTTCGTTACGGAATTTCTGGATTCGGTCTCCACGCTCAAGGCCCGCGATAGAAGCTATGCTAAGCTTAAAAATAATAGTCCTATGATCTGATGATGATCGACAGTAATTTGTAACAATCGAGCACAATGGTTTGTGTGTTACCTTGAAGACGCATTTTAAGCATTTTATTACTATTTATTAAGTATTTATTTATTATTATTAAATTACATAACCAGTATTGTCATACTAATTATATTATAATTTGTAATAAAAAAGATATCATGGCCTTCCTTTTGTTTGTTTATGCTATGTTAGATCTACCTAAAAATATTCCTTATAATTCTAGCCTTTCAATCGGTGTGATAGAACTACATGTAACGTTTTAGGTTTCTGTACCTCAACAAAAACGAAACCCTTATAAGATATCTTTGTTGTCCGTCTGTCTGTCTGTATGTCACCAAACCAACTCACCACCTACCTAATTTATTTCATTGGAGTGGTTATAGGTAGTGGCCCACAGTCATTGCAATTGGAAATTGATTTTATTTTTATTTAAAAAGGGGGGAAAACTTAGGCATCAAATTTTCAAAATGAGAACGATAATGAGTGGGGTATCATGTAAGGGCGTTACATATGTATTCTAAAACCAATTTTTATTTATTTTTATGCCTGATATATGATTTATTGGACAAACTGTCGAAAAAAATACCGAAAAAGCAAAAACAACACAACATCCAAAAGCGATATAGGTACCGACAGGGCGACAATATCCCCCCCCGATGGATTCCAATCTTGTCGCGATGGGGGGCTCAGTAGCCGTGGTTGGGCCCCACGGTGAAGCCAAAAGGAATCCAGGAGGGGACGCTCGGAGTGGGCCTGGAGATGGGCCCGCTCTGGATGCGTCCAAGAGGGGTGCGGGGGACAGAGTTTTCTGTCTCCTGCAGCCAGGAGGGGTCGCGGGAGGAGAGGCGTGTCGGTGTGTCGTTGCCGCTCGCCCTAAAAAAAAAAGGGCGACAATATCAAGATTCACAAGATAGCGGCGTTAGTTCCAATTTTGGCCACGCGCGTTTACGCTCCATGTGCCATGGACTATATTGAGTTGCCAGCATTAAATATTACTTTTGTTCGATTTATATTATAACGTACAGTCCGACAAGGCTCTCTTGGCACTTGAAGGAGGGCGCTGTTGCAAAACAAAGGCAGCCATAAAATATAATCTCCTCAATTTTACTTCAATTTTAGTTTAAAATAGTTAATAGTAAGCAAAACCAACATAAAATACAATAGTGATATACTGACAGAGCTAACTATCAAACAGAAGCACAAGATAGCGGTGTTAGTTCAGACTTTGGCCACGCGCCAAAATAGCCTTGTCGCACTGTACGTAAACGTACCGTAAACAAACCCACGTCCTATGGCTCTAGGTATTTACAATGTGCAATGTTGATGTAAGATCAATGTTTTGTCCACGGCCATAACGGCCGGAAATCGGAATCACAAAGCTATTCCCTACGAGGAACGAAACTAATGGAGCAGTTGTAGTTTTCTACACAGTTCTACATATATATATATATATGACGGGGTAGCTGACATCAAAGTGTTTTTAAAAATAATGACGTCAGCATTGCTGACGTCATTCTCTTCACTATCATCATCCTGCATTGTGACAGTATTTCAAACTACAATTTCTTCAAACAATTCTTTTATTGCGCTTCACTTAAATCAACAGCGTAACAACAATGAGAGCTGTGCACAGTTCGGCTGCTCGAGCGTGAATGAGACGTGCAGCAACAAACACTCGTATTTATAGCAAAATAATGAATCATGACAAAACAAAACAAATTCTAACGAAAATCATTTCAAATAATTGTTTCACTTGCTGCACACCTATTTTTAACAAATAATTAATCATTTTAACTTAACCAAATAATAATAATTTAACTTTTACTAATTTTAGTCATAATAATCAATCAAAGTAATAAACAATCAAAACAGCAACTTTTAGATTTTATAAAAACCTAATTAAAAGTATTCACTATTGTTTAAAATCATTGTTATTAGTTTTAGGAGTTACACATCATCAAAATAACTGGAGTTTGATGTGTAGTTGCGCCGATACGGCCGTTCTGACCGGCGGTGCGCGCTCTGCACCAGCCGCGCGTATGACGTTTCCTTTGTTTCTCGACGTGCCTGTTGATTTTCGACGCACTTCTTGATTCTCGACGTTTATCTAGAACAAAGAATGTTTCTTTTGTGATTGGTATCTGTGTACCCTTTTCATTAAATAATATGAAAGTGATTTATTTTGTATAGTTTGTATTGTGGCGTACACTGTGGTACTATGTTGTACACTGTGGTACTTTTTATTGCGTACACTGTGGTACTTAATTGTTGTGTACACTGTGGTACTTTATGGTTGCGTACACTGTGGTACTTTGTTGATGCGTACACTGTGGTACTTTGTTGATGCGTACACTGTGGTACTTTGTTGTAGCGTACTCTGTGGTACTTTGTTGTTGTGATTTATGTTGTGATGAAGTTTTAGTTATTAAAATATAAGACGTACGTACGTTTTAATCAGCTGGTTCTTGTGTTTGTTGTTCGACCATGCTGGCTCGTGAAGTAGACGGTGTAGGCTCTTCGGCTAATGCTGGAGTTTCGTTTTCCGCCGATACGGTTATTTGATCTCCAGGTTGCGGTGCCCGACGGAGTTGATCGTGAGCAACTTTTCTCGGACGCCCTGGACCAACTACCTTTTTCACTAGGTAGCGGTCGTTGTCCAGAATTCTTGTTATCTCGTACGGCTCGCTGAATTTAAGATCCAATGAAGTTTGATTTCGAGGATTATTTTTAATGAGCACATAATCACCACGTTGGAAATGATGGATTTTAGCTTTTCTTGAATTGAAGCGTTGTCTGTCTTGTTCTGCATTTTGTGACATCTTTTGTTGCACGTAACTAGTAAGTGCTTCAATATCAATAGTCTGCTCGTCAATATTTACGAGATTGAGTAGCTCTGGAGGGGCACAGTGCCTGCGCTGAGTGAGTAAAGTAAGAGGAGCCACTCCTGTCACACGATGGGGAGTGCAGTTTATTGCCAGCTGCAGTTCTTCAAGTGTTGTGTGCCATTCTTCAGTTTCATAGTTTTTGATCATGGTAAGCGTGTTTTTTAGCGTAGCTACGGTGCGTTCTACCTGTCCATTCGCTCGGCTGACTCCTGGTGCTATAGTATGAATGTCTATTCCAACCCGGTCACAGTAGGTCTTAAATTCACCCAAGAACTCTCTTCCACCGTCCACTATGACTTGGACTGGAGTGCCGAATAGGTGAACCGTGCGTTTCAGGGCAGCCAACGTGCTGTGTGGATTCTTGTTAGTTGCATAATAAAACAGCACGTATTTTGTAAAAGCATCTATGGTGACGATCACATACTGTTGGTCGTCGGATGTTCCCATTTTGCCTGTTATATCCATATGTATAACTTGAAAAGCCGTAGTTGGTTTCTGAATCGGATGCATTTGAGCTTGTACGGCGCCTGATGCCCCTTTGGATGTTCTGCAGACCACGCAGTTGTCAACAAATTTTCGGACATTCATACTCATTTTATCGAACCAGTAACTGTCCTTAATTTTCTGCAACGTCTTCTCCCAACCAGGGTGTTTTAATGCAGTGTGGAATGAGTTTATTAAACTCCACTGAAAAGACCTCGGAACCACTGTGCAGAGTTTTTGTCCGAAGGCTGGGTCTTGTACAACGCGCTTGAGAACATTATTTTCTAGTACGTAGCCGTTTCTATTGTCGTTGTTACTCATACCCTCCATTATAGCCCGTAGTGCTTCATCGCGTCGTTGTTCAACTCTCAGCCAGTCGAGATCTCTGGTCATCATATTTACTGTGGGTTCTACCGGGTTCCTGCTGAAATAGTCAGCATGTTGAAGCTGTTGACCCTTGCGGTATTCAACCTCAAAATTAAAGTTTTGTAGAAATGCCCACCAGCGATGAATTCTAGGGAGCAAGTCCTTTTTGTGCTTGGACGCCTTCAGCGCATTACAGTCTGTGATAACTGTAAACTTGCGTCCATAAAGGTATTGTCGGAAGTGTTTTATTGCTCGGACCACCGCCAAGGTCTCTAGTTCATAGGAGTGGTATCGACTTTCAGTTTCGGTGGTCCTCATGCTCATGAAAGCAACTGCATGTTGTCGTCCTGCAATGACTTGCACCAGTACTGCCCCGAATCCCAGGCTACTTGCATCTGTATATAACTGAATCGGTGCTTCTTCTTGAAATAGTGTTAGCACTGGCGTTGATGTTAAGCATTGAATGACCTTTTCTCTTGCTTTTTCGTGACGTTCGTTCCATTCCCATTTAGCTCCTGGTTTGGTTAGCTCATATAGTGGTACCAGTATGCGTGAAAAATCTGGTATGAACTTTCTGAAGTAGCCCGCCAATCCACAGAACTGCCTGACTTGTCTGGGTGTCGTTGGTACTGGTGCTTTCACTAGAGCATCTATTTTCCGTGGGCTTGGTCGGACTTGTCCATCTGATACCACGTTGCCCAAATATTCGATTGAGCGTTTGAAAAAGCTGCATTTATCAGCATTAATGGAGAAACCAGCATCCTGTAAGGCTATGAGAATACGTTCAATGTTTGATAGTCCTTCTGTGATGTCCTCGCATTTGCTTAATACGTCGTCAACATAGACTTGAGCTACCTTGCCTAGTAATGGGCTCAGAGCTCTGTTGATACAGCGCTGATAGACTGAACATGCATTGCTCAATCCAAATGGCATAGTCGTATACTCATACAATCCATCCGGTGTGACAAAAGCTGTCTTTTCTATTGACGACTCTGCAATCGGTATTTGATGAAAACCTGCAGCCATGTCGAGGGTTGTAAAGAATTTTCCTTTGGCCAATTGATCGATTTGGTCCGATATTAGCGGCAGTGGATAGTGGTCCCGTAAAGTATTAGAGTTGAGTTCTCTGTAATCTACGCACATACGATCATCACCATTTTTCTTCTTTACCAAGATGATGGGACTGGAGTACGGAGACTTGCTTTCGCGCACGATCCCACGCTCCATCAACTCTTTTACAATTGTACGCACTTTCTCACGTTCAATTGGACTCAGCCTATATGGTCGTCGTTCCACATATTTATCTGGATTTTTCAAGCGAATTTCTAGCTCACCAGTCTTGACCCGAGTTGTTGGATATCCTCTGATAAATAGGTGCTGATATTTGTTCAGAAGTGTGCGTAATCTTGTGATATCTTCTTCATTTGCGAGGTCACAATCCAATTTATCGAAGATTGGGTCTTTATTTTGAACATGATTGATATTCTGCTGACGTGTTAATCTCGTTCCGTCCGAAGTAATCATCATAGTAAGGTTCGTATCATTTATTAAGTTCATACCCACTAGGATATCTATAGTCATCTCATAATCTGCTACTATGTGAAACTGTAGTTCAACATTGATGTTATCAATTATCCCAACTGTAACTAGCGTAGCTATTGAAAATACCGGAAATTGTCCAATCCCTTTTAAGTAATTTGCCGTTTGTATTCGTTTTCCTGGTAACTGAGCTGCTACTGATTCTCGTATTAGTGAACATTCTGCGCCACTATCAAAAATTGCTTGGAAAGTCTTTGTTCCAATCTTCACTTGAATCGGAGCTAATTTCGATCCAGCAATAAAATTTACGCTTGATGTCAATGCACGATCGCGTTTAAAACATGTTTCAAAAGAATGCCCTGGAATTTTGCAAAATGAACAAATTGTCGTTTTATTGTTCTGGTTGGAGATAACTTCCTTGTTATCGGTTTCTGATCTCATTTTGTTTCTTTGTTCAGGTTTTGATTCAGTCATCTTGTAGTAACATTCGCTGGTAGTGTGATTGCTTCTTTTACAGATACGACATGACGAAGTCGACGGGGTCGCGTTCGAAAAACGTGGTCGCTTATTTGCACTTGTATTGTTTGAATTTGGATGAGAACGCTTCATCGTTCTTATTGATGACGCTACGGATATCAGTTCTGGCACCGTTGTGGCCCTTGTATTCAACAGCTCAATCCTAAGCCTTTCGTCATTCACGCATCCAATCACAGCTTCTACTGCGTCTTCATTTGATAGTTTGTCTTTGGTGATTCTTCTCCATAAGACCCAAGCTCGTGATAAGAACTCGGAGATATCCTTTGAAGAGTCGTAAACATGTTCTCTAAATCGAACTATGTCTCTGGAATAGCGGTTTTCTGGCTCAAACGTCGTGATTAGATTGTTGCGTAGTTCAGCCCATGTTGCTGTGGTAACCATCCAATCGTCAACCCACATTTTCGCTCTTCCTTTAAGGAGACTGCCGACCTTCATGCGTATGTCAAAATCTTTAAGGTTGTATGTTTCTATGGCTTTGTCGATGTGTTGACACCACTCACGTACTCCAACATTGGTGTCTGGATCGAATGATGGTAGATAAATGTCGGTAATGCGCACTTTGGTTTCCGCTGGTGTACTTAGGCGTTCCGACATTTGCTGCATAACTTGCATCATCTGCATCATTAATTGTGGTGGCATGCTGGCCATCGGTGCGTTGACCACGGATGCTTGCGATATTTCTTGCCGTGACGAAGTTCCAGTATTGCCTGTGGTATTCGATCCATGAGGCAGTTCCGTTCGTGTTATAGCATCAGGCTGTTGTTGAGCGGAAGTGGCATGTGATCCCACTACTGATGACGGGGTAGCTGACATCAAAGTGTTTTTAAAAATAATGACGTCAGCATTGCTGACGTCATTCTCTTCACTATCATCAGCCTGCATTGTGACAGTATTTCAAACTACAATTTCTTCAAACAATTCTTTTATTGCGCTTCACTTAAATCAACAGCGTAACAACAATGAGAGCTGTGCACAGTTCGGCTGCTCGAGCGTGAATGAGACGTGCAGCAACAAACACTCGTATTTATAGCAAAATAATGAATCATGACAAAATAAAACAAATTCTAACGAAAATCATTTCAAATAATTGTTTCACTTGCTGCACACCTATTTTTAACAAATAATTAATCATTTTAACTTAACCAAATAATAATAATTTAACTTTTACTAATTTTAGTCATAATAATCAATCAAAGTAATAAACAATCAAAACAGCAACTTTTAGATTTTATAAAAACCTAATTAAAAGTATTCACTATTGTTTAAAATCATTGTTATTAGTTTTAGGAGTTACACATCATCAAAATAACTGGAGTTTGATGTGTAGTTGCGCCGATATATATATATATATATATATATATATATATATATATATATATATATATATATATATTTTTTTTTTATTTTTAATTTTTTATCTTAATAAATACAAAATAGTACAAATATGAATTGCGTGAAATCGACATAGCTATAACAAACATCACATTATCTCTTTCTAACTAATTCAGAATTGTTTAACGAGATAGCAAAATATTTGTTTTTTTCTGATTTCGGCAACACTGAAGTTGTGACGTCACGAAATGGTCTGCATATTACCTATAGTGTTTTATGTGTTCTGTGGTAATAATGCTCTGTGGTTTTATGTCTATCACAGATTAAAGATATTGTATCTTTCGATACAGATAGGACACAGACGAAGAAGAGCGTGTACCGTAAAACGGGGTAAATAAGAACGGCGGGGTAAATAGGAATATTTTTCTGATTTTCTAAACTGTCCTGTTTGTCATTCTGTGTATGAGAGATCAATGGATTGTTTATTTTTTAATGAAGCCTATGATTTTTGCTACTGGCAGGACTAATCAGTTTTAAACTAGCCAATCAGATTCCACTAAAAAACCGCGTTTAAAGTGAGGTCCTCGTGAACACTTGAAAATTGCTCTTTTTTATTTTAAGTTTTCGATGTGTATATATATGAAAGTGTTTGAATTGAAGTAATTATTACAATAATAGTCTATTGAAGGTTAAAGAAACGTTAAGAGGTAAGTAAATATAAGCGTAATTTCATCGTAAATCCTAATAGTCGAAGGGTCGTTTTTTGGTTATTTTGGGGTTAAAAGGAACGTGAAGGGGGGAAATTGGCACATGAACAGGTATAAATGGAACAGCATGGGGGTTATTTGGTTCGGGTGAGAGGTAAATAGGAATCATACAATAGGGCTGTCAAAAACCAAAACTTAATTACTATAGTACCATTTTTTTGCTATTGCGAGCTTAATTTGACCATAAACCATTATTTACATTTACCTAACTAGGCATAAATCTTTTCCTTCATTTAGTGAGGCTATGATGCCTACAAATAGGACAACTATTTTTTTCTAAAACATTAAAACGTTTTAATGTTTTTTTTTTCAGAATGCCTCGTAACTATACCCCTAAACCAGGCGCTAAGAGATACAAAACTTATGACAAACAAATTATCAAACAAGCGCTGGAAGAGATACCGGCAAATAATACCTTCACTGCGACTGCATTCAATTAATTTCTTAATTTAGACAAGAAGATTTAAGAAGAATAATTTAAGTTTTATTATTTTTTTGCCTTCTTTATTTTTGTTTAATTTAAGTAACGTTTAAGTAACATTTAATAGTAATTTCGTTTTAGATAGGTAATTAAAAGTGGAGGCCCAATTTTTGTTATTTGCTAAAATAAACACTTGATCTCACAAAGTTTTTATTTTTACTATACCTGCACACATAAGATAAGCAGCATAGTAAGGTTATAATAAACTGATACTTTTTAAATTAGGTATAGGTACCTAGGTAGGTGTTTACTTTGGATAAAAAAAAAGATTCCGACGAATTGAGAACCTCCTCCTTTTTTTGAAGTCGGTTAAGTAAATATAGTGACAGCCCTGCGTAAAATTCCTATTAACCCCTCTCTTATACCTATTATCCCCATTGGGGGTAAATTGGAATTTAGCATAGTTTTTGGTGAAAATATCAAAATATTTGCCATATTTTAGAATCTAAAGCTACTCAACATCTAAAACAGCTTGCCAGCCACCCTAGACAGTATCTTAACATACCCAATGTGTTGCGGAATAAGGTTTAAATTCGAGTTGAAGTTGGAAATCGTACCTATTTACCCCGTTTTACGGTACCCGTAAGACTGACGTTTCGCCCACCCCAACTGACAGGTGTCACCAAAGAACGAGGGCTTTCATTTGACAGATAGTGTTGTGCTATTTGATATCGACTAACTAGTGATGTGCTTTCTATCGACTTATTATCGATTAGTAATATTATTTATTGTATTTTCATCTCTTATAAAAAATAAAAATACCAAACATGATTGAAAAATAATTTATTTAGAGACAACTGTTAATATATAATAAGAATTAATAATTATTAATTTTACAATTACAACTTCACAAAGTTAAAGTTGGTTTTTTCTTTGTTTTTCATATTCCAGCCAACTAACATCTTCATTCTTCATAAATTGTCTAAGAGTAGGTAGGTATATTTTCTCAGCACATTATTATGAGGACAAGATTCTAATTGCAGACAAATGATTTCTACTAACCTCTTTTATATCAAACAAAACAATTCTGGGTGATGGATATGTTAAACAATTTCCTTTCAATAAAATATATTTCTATCTTCTTAGAGTGCTGTCTCCTATCGAAGGTTGGCAACCATAATAGCAATTTGAATCTTGGATATCGCTGCTCTGATTAGACTACGGGTGCTCTTGCCAAACCATTGGCGTAAGTTTAAACGCCAAGATATTATACTGCGGCCAGGCCTCCTCCTGCCTGCCACCTTCCCTTGCATAATTAATTGAAGGAGCTCATATTTCTTGGTGCTGCGCATATTCATATGAAATAATCCAATCATGAAACTGCCATGTAAATCTTCTTGTATTGTATACAAAATACTTTTTTATTACTTTCTTGCATATGTTCTGAATTGCACAGCTAATCTTTTCTTTATTTCACTTGAAATTAAATATATCACTAGAACCTGGAACAACTGGATGATCAGCATTTTTCAGGGTTTCAGAATCACTTTCACTGGTTTAATCCTCTTCCATTTTTGCATTTTTGCTAGCAGTTGACTGTGAAAATAATACTTCAAAACTGACAATTGTTTATCCCTGGTTCTTTAGGTCTCAGGTACCTTATCTTCCTCGCAGTTTGAATGAAGTCCAGCTTACTTACTTCTTAAACTTCTTTACGAAATGCACCTCACAGGCATTCAGGTTACGAAAATAAGCCGGCCATGGATGTAACATCGTATTTCGCCATTGAAGCCGGCGAGCTTGCGGAAATTCACATTTCTTGATTCTCGGAAAAAAACGTATGCCTTCTCACGAAGAATCTCGGCAGCTAGTAATCAAACAATTTTGCGAGGCGTATTGATACAAGCGCTCACAAAAATGATAATAAACTTAATTTCACTGGTAAATCAGTATAAATTATCGGTCTTCTTTAATTTTTTTGGTCTATCCAACGAAAATAACAAAAAGATTTCAGACTTCAGTTTAGATAGATTTTAGAACTTTTAAAAAATCATCTGACAAATTTTGTTTTCATTTACACAAATTCTCTAGTCTATGAATAGTCTTTGTTTCTAGGTATTTTTAATCAATTTATTAAAATCTGAAATAGAAAACAAACCCATTTTAGGTTGATGTGTTAGCTTTTCTCTGTCTACGGTTGTTGAGGTAAGAACTGTCAACTGGGATGGGAGTATGGAGAGAGCACCCACCATAGTAGGCGAGTGTCAGGGGCCTGATGTCTATGATGGTTCTTGGTCTGTGGTGGCGTGGTCGACGCGTCGGTCACAGACCAGGCGTCGGCAAAGAGGGCGTCGGTGGCTCGGTGCAACTGCAACTCCATTGCAACTCTCACGGCTGATGGTTGGTAATTTTCCTCTATTTCTTGATTTCTTGGTCTGACAACCAACAATCATTTCATCACATATTACAATAGTTGTGAATAAGAAGTTATTACAGTTTTATCGGATAATATTATAATAATATGTCATCGTTGTCGGTAGGTACTCGTACTCCCGTCTCCTCCGTTCCTTAGAAATTACAGAAAATGCAGAGAGTACTTGAGTTCTGAAATTCTGAAGACCGATTTCAAAACCCATAGACTCTCACCTGCCGGTGGACTCAGCATTTCCTCATTCATAACATTTGAAGGAAAGTGGTTTAAATATGGCTTACCCGGGTGCTACTCCTGCAATACAGGTAACTTGTAAATACTTTTAGAGATTGGCTGATACTATCAAAATTTCGTTTTATAGAGGTTTCATTATTCTTAAATTTAATAAGTAGAACTTAAGGAGCACACCACGGATGTGCCCGCGAAATTCAAATTTTTTGTGATTTTTCGTGATTTTTAAGCTGATAAGACGTAATAGGCTTTTGGCAGTCAAATTGCGATAATCCCAAGATCATCTTCACGTATTTATATAAAAATCTCTGCTTGAAAGTGTCGAGTTAAAGAAATTAATCCGAGATTTGAGAGTTGCTCACTTAAAACTCTTTACTCGGACTAATTTCCCAGGATAGACATTTTTATGCAAAAATTTTGATATAAACATGTAAAGAAGTAACTGCCATTTTCGCAAAAAATGACTGCCATAAGCCTATTATGTGTAATTAGCGTACAAATAGCAAAAAACCACGAAAATTTTGAATTTCGTGGGCAGACCTGTTGAGTTCGCCTTAATGAATTATATCTACAGGTCTGCATGATATGCTTAGACACCAACAGCAAGCTAATCACTCAACCAAAATTGGAAGAAGCATACAAAAACTTAATTGGAAACCATGTAAGTTGTTAATTATTTTTTTACTCTATACAAGCTAGTACTTGGCTGTGATTTCACCTGATGGTATGTGGTGATGCAGCCGAAGATGTTATCGTACAAACTTGGAAGGGCGTAAATCGCTTGGCGTCTTTGTTGGAAGGGTGGTAACTAGCCACGGCCGAAGCCTCCCACCATACCAGAACTGAGCCAATTTAGAAATTATAAAATTCCAAAGTGGCCCATGGCGGGAATAGAACCCGCAACCTCCCACTCGTATCCCAGCGTCAGGGAGATCATCAATTCAATTGAAAACCTACATTTTCTCATGTTTAACTAAGGGATTGTAACTTACTTGTAGAAGCATTAAGGAGAAAGTCTCGCATACAGGGCAAAATGGAGAGTGGATGGTTATATGAAAATCCCATGCTTTTGAAGTTACAAGACGTTGATATTTGGATATGAACATCTATTAAGACTAAGGCATCTGTTATGAAAAGTATGTTTGATAATTCCCATGGGCAAAAAGGGGGTTCATGGGCATCTGCTTCAATAATAAGTGTACCTTATGGAACCCTAGTAAAGCCACAAAGTAAATTTGTCTAATTACAATTGTAGGTACATTAGGTATAAGTAGGTATTAAATTTATCAAATAAATATTCTTGTTCATTTTTGTTTCAGTGGAGTGAACACACAAGTCTACCACAAACACTTTGCATACTGTGCACTCAGAGATTGAGAAACTTCAGGAGACTGAGAGAGCAGAGCTTGAGAGCCCACTCATTGATGATGGACTTGGTGGAGAAATACGGAATAGTGAGTTTAATTCTCTTGTGTTGCATTCTCTCAAGTTAACTCTAAATTTTTTTTTACACTATACAAGTTAGTACTTGACTGCGGTCTCACCTAATGGTAAGTTATGATACTAACTTGGGTAAGTAAACTCACCCGGTTTCTACACAGCATCACACTGGAACGCAAAATTGCTTGGCGGTGCATCTTTGCTGGTAGGGTGGTAACTAGCCACGGCCAAAGATTCCCACCATTATAAACCTGAGCCAATTTAGAAATTATAAATGACATGGGCGGATTCTGCCCTCGAAAAAAAATATTCATGGCCATCGACAAACAGTACGTCATATTAAAGCTTATAATCATGTCTTTACGATCGTTTAATTTTTAGGATCAGAAAACTTGCGAGAGACATAATATATGAATATTTTTGGCCATGAATATTTTTTTTCCAGGGCACAGCTAAATACAAGTTTCGGCCATGTCTTTTCCAAAGTGGCTTGTAGTGGGAATCGAACCCGCAGATTTCACCAGATTTCAGCTAAATAATCTAAAATCAAGCAGTGTAATACTGTATTGTTCTGTGCTTTAACATGGAAACTTTGTCTTTTTAGTTAGATTAAATGGCAATCTGATAAAATTTACACTTATTTATTTCAATATATGGTGTATTCATAATAGTAATAGGCTATTCTTGTTTAAAGTTGCTGCTTTCACTGAAAAATTAATGCCCGGTCAGCTAGTAAAATAATAATATATTATGTCAGCTAGCTATGTTAACATGTGATCGAATCACAAATTACACAAATATCTTCATGACATTCAGTATGGAGTTTTGACAATTGAGTTTGTCTCCATCAACCTCTGCTTTATTGTCTTTTTCAAACTTTTAGTATAATATCGATTACAATCTGTACATTAATAAAAGAAAATACAATTAATATAATATTTTCTTTTAATTAATTTACAGATTGTTCCTTTGCTGAGCTCATATCTAAAAATTACATTTTGGAGCTAACAGTAACACTGTCTTTGTGTTTCATTCTTATACACACATGGTCTCAAAAGTAAATTGAATACAAATGCGAGGCATTTTGGACTTTTTTTTGATGAGAAGTTGTTTATTGTGTTTATTTTAAAATTTGTATTGGATAAGGAATTCCTGCACTCCTTTTCATTGGCAAACTTGTTTCAGGTGACAATGAGCCACGTAGAACTGATAAACCGTGAAGAAAATCAACTAAAGTGGGAGTTTGTGACGTCATCATTTGGGCCGGATCACTGTGATCAACTATATGTTGAAGAGCTTGTTGAAAACAAACATACAACATTGGAGGAATATGGATATGTAGTCAAAAACGAACAAGACTCTTCATCAGGGGAGGAAGAGATGGAAGTGTGCTCTGAAGGTGAATGATGCAGGCGATTGCCATTTGTTCTAACAGAAAGTGGCAAGATATTCTACTTTTATATTATAACTAGCGGACCCGACAGACTTCATCCGGTCAAAAAGATTTTTATTGTTGCAGTTTTTTGCTCCTACCTATTTTAGATAGATAAATAGATAAACTCTTTATTGCACACCACAGAATAAAAAGTATAAAAAAGAAAGAAATAAATGTAATACAAACAAACTTAGGAGTACAATTTGGCGGCCTTATCGCTACATAGCGATTTCTACCAGGCAAACAATATTTATTTATTATAGTCAGGGCAAAAAAACATATATATTTGATAGATATGATTGAATTTGAACTTTGTGAAGCGGTAATAAAGTGTAAATTGACTCTTTGATGTTAGGAACACACCTACATTGCTTAGACAACAGTGAGTGCTTGTAATTTAATATGAACTTTATGCAATAGCAATAAAGCTCAAATTGACTCTACGTTTTAATTAGAAAATGCATGGGAAAAAGAAAAGGGCTGTTTTCTGGCAATTATTCGAATTTTTCTCGCCGTAAACTCTTGAACTTCAACAAACAGAATTGGCCAAATTGGTCCAGGCGTTGTTGAGTTATGCGCTTACCAACACGTTTTGCTAATCATTTTTATGTATAGAGATGGCATGAGGCATCTAAGGGTCAATTTACACCGCGGCGGAATGGAATAGAAGCGTCAATTTCACCTCATGACGCGTGAAGGCGCGCGAATTTGCTGGAATGCTCGAGTATTCCAGCAAATTGGATTGTAAATGCTTGGCACCTGCACTGCTCTGACCAACTGTGTAGGCGGCTTGGCGTAAGAAAATTTGTAATGGATTTTGGGAGAATTCCGTCGTGAAGAAAATCTTCGAAAATCTAGAATGTTGAAGTTTCTCAAACTAGTCAGCAGAATACGCACGCATGCAATCACCATACATTTGGTATGGGACTCGTTAGCGCGAGCTAACTGAAGGCAGCGCCATCTATCTAGCGATGGGTGAAACTTTGTTTCTACCAAGTGTCCCGCGTTACTCTCGTCTTTTTTTTTACGATTGATAGGCTTACGCTTGACCACAATCATGTCCGATGGGCAGAAATGTTGAGATCTGGGATGGAGCGCGCTTGTCTAGAAAATGCCTATTCACTCTTCTCTTGAAGGCACCCAGATTGTACTTGGCTGGGAACACGGAAGCTGGTAGGGTATTCCACACCTTAGCGGTTCGTATCAGAAACGTGGAAGAAAAGCGTTTCGTTCGAGTACGCCGGACATCAACCACATAAGGATGCCACTTCTCTCGACGTCTTGCGGTTCTGTGGTAGAAAGGTGAAGGAGGTACAAGGTTGTGGACTTCCTGAGCACACTCTCCAAAATATATTCTGTAAAAAAATATTCTATCTTTGTCCAATAGCAGGTGAAGAAGACAACGATGCGGGTGAATACGACTCTGTTGCGAGTGACGACGCGTGCGACGACAGCGTAGCGCTGCAGACAAGACTGCTGGAGGAGGCGATGTGCAAGGCTCTCTGTGCAGTTCCCGGCTCTGCAGTTGCGGAAGCGGATCCGTTAAACATAAAGCGTGAGGATGAAGACGCCCCGCAGTGTGCCGGCGGCTCGATGGCAACTCCTGACGCCAACGACAGGTCAGTACACTCAGCTATTCAACTTGATACTTGCATGTCATCATCATTAATGGCCCTACAGCCCAGAGTTGCCAGATTTTATTTTTTGTTAAAATTTTGGAACTTTTTGAGTAAAAATAAAGCGGGATTTTTTTTCATCGAAAGCGGGACATAGTAAAAAAAAATTATGTAGGTAATCAGAGTGTTATCTAAGCTACTGAATAAAAAACAAATCGGTCACCATGGTATGTCTTTCGAAATAAGGGCCAGATAGCCATATTTAACGATAACTTTTCTGTTAAAGTTAGTTCAAGGTACCAGGCCATAGTAATAATTACTGTATATCTAGGATAATTGGCATTACCTACCCAGATTTACTTGGCGAGAAAAGTCCTAACACCAATAACCAACAGTTCCTGTTTCCATTATTTCTCAATATATGTATAAACGTATCACATCATCTCACAGCTCTACCTCTTTTTATGTCACATCATCTCACATCTCTACCTCTTTTTATGTCTTACTGCTGGGCACGGGTCCCCTCTCAGACTGAGAGGGGTTTGGCCATAGCCAACCACGCTGGCCAAGTGCGGGTTGGCGGGCTCCACACACCTATAAGAACATTTTTTGTGAACTCCCACGATGTTTTCCTTCACACCTAAGAATGTGATATTTGGTTCCTAAAAACGCACATAACTCGGAAAAGTCACTCGTGCCCAGGATTCGAACCCGCGACCTCCTTATGAGAGAGGAGAACCACTGAGCTATCACTGTATAAAATACATTTAATAATGTGTGGTTATCTTTTTGACAGAGAATCCATCCAGCCGCTGGTCCACAAGTACTCCGTGCAAACACCAAGTAAGTTATAGAACTTAGTTCTTATAGCCATTCATCCAGTGTTTGACATGTTGTAATTTTGTAAAGGTCAACTTAAAGGACGCACGCTCACACAAACACAAACACACACACACACCTGCAATAGGTACACGAACTTTGTAAAATGCTGCATGCAATGTTGTAAATCCTGAACTTACTTTTCTTACCATTTTGATCTTTCATTTTTGATTTTGTTTGTAATCTTAAAATTTCTAGTTGATAGCTCATTATTATTAAAAATTTGAAATGTATATCAACAAATGGGAAGGCACTGGCCCCTAAGATACGGGCTTTCCTAGTTTAGGGGTCAGGAGTCCAACGAACAATGTAATTTGAGTTTCTTTCAAATAAATGTTATGTTATTGTTTGCGCTTTACGCTAGCATTCCGGTTTATGCTAGGCCTATCGCGTCGACGGCCTGCACGCCCCTCTCCCGCGAGCGGTTTGCGGCCAGCGCCCGCGCGCGCCCCGGCCGCGTTGGCTCGCACCAGTCCGGTGCAAAATCCCGACGGAGTCGATTGACTGTGCGTGCCGCGTTCGCCCGCGTGAAGTCGCCCGCCACGCCGCATCTCGCCTTCTTACGAGCCCGATTTCTTGTGCTACTTCGTTTGCTGTGTTGTCCGCCGCGTCATTCTAACGCCGCGGGCCCCTTTGGCTATCCGGAATACTGTTTTTTGTGCTCCCGCGCCACCTGGAAATCACGCCGCCGCGGAGCCGCTTCGCTACCCGCGAATTCGTACCGCCGCCGCGAAAGATCCCTCAAGGAGGGCGAGTGTGTTCCTATTTGCATTTAACACAGCAGGCACCACACACCACATTTCATCCTACACGAACACACTCCCCGGATTCCACGTGCTGGCTGTCTCCATGCGCCGGTAAGTACCTAGTAGTAAGTCACTCTGTGCCGCGGGATTAAACCCAGTGCAAATCGCCTATAAAATTTTTTGGCGGGCCTTTTTCGACCCGCCACCGCCGCTGCCTGTGAGAATCCGCTGGACTGCTCTGATGGGCCCGGCAGTTGCCCGCTGATTCATCGTGCACAGGCGCGGTGCGTAATCATTTTTGGTAGCAACGAGCGCGGTTTGTCTACACCTCGCTTTGCGTTTTGCGCTGGTTTTGCCCGCCGCGCCGTTCGTTTTCTGCGCCGCTGGCATAAATCCCGCTTTCCGCCACGCGCCGTGTCGTTCGCCGCGCTGTTAGCGGAAATTCCGCAATCGCCGCCAGTTCCGCTGCGTTAACGCCGCGTTTCGGCCGCGTTCCGCTTATTATAATTATAAGTTTAATCTTTATTTTAAGTTTTGCTTGCGTGCCGGTACCGCCCGCTCGCCGTAATTTAACACGCGTATCTACTACGGTCGCGCCGCTTTGTTCATTGCGACTACGGTACGACCGCGATACGACTTGTTTACTATTGCTTTAATTTTATTATTGCTTGCACTCGCGCCGCCCGCCGACTTGCCGGCCGCCTTTTCAATTTATTGTTGCTTTATTTTTGCTTTTGTTTACATTTAATTTGTTAGAATGTCCGCGAACATAAAAAAGCTAGCTGTGCAGATACAGTCTGAGCTTCGCTGGGCGACGTCCGCCGCGGGTTTGATAGGCCGCGAAGATAGATCCGCCGCCCTATTACACCGAGCGGACCAGGTGCGGACTCGGCAGGCCTCTGTGGAGCAGGCCTTTCAAGACCTGCTCACCCTCGGTCCCGAACAGGAGGTACTGAGGACGGCTCAGGCCGATTACGACCAGTTCTTCGAACTGATGGACTCGGTGGTGGAGGCCGCCCACGGGATCCGGACCGCCGCTGATGAAAGGCGTCGAAGTGGCGCTTTTAGGGACTCCCCCAGCCGACCGCCCACACAGCCGGCATTACTCGGGAAACTGCCCACGATCGAGCTGCCCAAATTCGGTGGGCAGCTTCAAGAGTGGATGGGCTTCCTGGCGTTACTCGACAGTCTTGTCCACGCCAGGAAGGACCTGTCCCCCACCCAGAAGCTGACATACTTACTGTCCTCGCTACAGGGCGAGGCCCTGGACGTGGTGCGGCACCTCGACCTCTCGGAGGAGAGCTACCACACGGCCCGGGAATTGCTGGCCAGGCGTTATGAAAATGTGCGCCGGTTGGCCGACGCACATGTAGCCCAGCTACTCGCCTTGCCCGCCGTCACCGGGGTGGCCGGCCTCAGAGAGGCCTTGCTAAACCCTTGCATTGTGGCCACCAATGCTCTCCGTCGATTGGATCTCCCCGTCGACCAGTGGTCCTTCTTGTTGTTGCACATAGTGCTCTCCCGCCTGCCGTCGGAGCTTAAGCTCCGCTTCGAGCAGCGCTTCGGAGGGGACGGTGCAACCTACCTGCCCCCTTTCTCCGACCTCCTGAAGTTTTTGGAGCAGGAGTGCCTCCAGGCCGATAACTCTGGAGTTACCGGCCCTCGAGTGGCCCCTGGGAGGTCCGAGCATGTCCGAGGGGGTGGGGCAAGGACTGGCCCTTCGGCGGGGACCGGCCCCAACCGGCGAGGCCGTGGAGCCGACGCCAGAGAGGGTCGCCGGGTGTCACAGTACAGCGGGGCCGTGGCCACGAAGCCCCCCCTGTGCCTATTGTCGGCACCCCGGCCACCAGGTCTCCTCGTGTCCGCACTTCCTGGCCAAACCGGTTGCGGCCCGGAGAGATTACGTGGCGACACGCCAGTGGTGCTTCTCGTGCCTGGGCCAGCATCTCGTAAGAGACTGCCCGCGCCAGCGGCCCTGCCCACATTGCGGCGGTGCCCATTCGGCCATCTTGTGCGCTAACCGGAGTGGTTCCGGTCGCCGGGACGTTGGGTCGCGCACCCCCCCCATGGGCGGGGGCGCTCGATCGCGCACCCCCATGGGCGGGGGCGCTAGTCCTGGCCACCCGGCCAGCCCCGTTAGGCGTTCTCCGGTGGACCACCAACCTTCTAGTGGAGGTAGGGGTTCCACCCCCCGGAGGAGGGCTTCACCCCCCCACGGCATGGTCTCATACCCCTCGCGTCATCACGATGGGGATATCGCGGCTGCCCCATTGGGCGTCGTCCCGCGTCGGTTCTCGCCGCCACTACACGAGTGGCCGCGACTGGAGCGCCATCCTCCCACCATAGGTCGAGGCGATCCCTACCGGGTGCCGGACGTTAGCCGCATGGTGCGGCCCCAAATGGGTGAACGGTCCCCTGCTGATTACCAGCGCCCTAGGGGCGGTGGGGCTTCACCCCCCCAGGGGGGGGTCACACCCCCCCGGGGGAGGGTCACACCCCCCTCGCATTTTTATGACGGGGGTCTGACGGCCGCTCACATGAGCGTCGACCCATCTAGGTTTTTGCCTCCCCTCCATGTGTGGACGCAACTGGAGCGCCATCCACCCGTGCTAGGTCGAGGCGCTCCCTACCACGCCCCGGATGCTAGCCGCATGGTGCGACCCCGGGTTGGTTATGCCGGATGGTCCCCACGTTGGGTACCCTCCCCCTCTCTAGCAGCGCCCCAGCCGGAGTACCCCCGTCAGTGGGCTCCCGCTGGTGAAGGCGCGTCGCGCTAGGTGTCCGCCACCCTAGCTGCCACCTAGCCACCTCCCCTGAGACTTTGGATCTACAGCAGTCAGTATGCCAGACCATACTTTTGTCGACTGCCTCAGGGAGGTTAGGGTCTCAGGCTACAGGAGTGGCTCTCCCTTGTGGCCTCACTTCCGAATGATGCGTCCGAAAAGGGGTACGCAGCCGTGGTCTATTTGCGGACTGTCAGTGACACCGGCGAGGTCGCAACCCACCTTGTCTTGGCGAAAAGTAAGGTGGCCCCAATTCGGTCACGCTTGACGATACCCAAATTGGAGTTGTCTGGAGCCGCTCTTTTGGTGCGCCTTCTCAACCATGTGCGTACGTCCCTCCTATCGATTGTTGACCTGACGGAAGTGTACGCCTGGTCGGACAGCGAAATTGTCCTTTGTTGGTTGCGAGCCGCTCCCCACAACTTGGAAGTCTTTGTTGCCAACCGGGTTTCCCAAATCCAGAATTCGGAAACCCCGTTGACCTGGAGACATGTGCCAGGGGACCTGAACCCTGCAGATTGTGCTTCCCGCGGATGTGAAGCTTCCGACCTTGTCAACCACTCTCTTTGGTGGGGCCCTGACTGGCTGACTCGGAATGAGTCCGCCTGGCCTCAGAGTAGGTTCTCCGAGCCCGATGTGTTACCTGGCTTGCGAGTCGGAGTTGTTGAAGATAAGCCAGCCAATTCGCTGAGCTATCTTCAGGAACGCTACAGTTCCCTTGATAAATTGATTGGGGTGACGGCTTGGATTCAGCGCTTCACCCACAACGCTCGGAACCCACGCGACAAAATGTCGAACCCGGTCTTGTCGCCCCTGGAGAGACAGGAGGCCCGGACCTTTTGGATACGTTTGGTTCAACTGGAGCATTTTGAGTCCGCTATTGAGACACTGAAGCGAGGTTTACCTTTGAAGGGCTCGCTCGCCCGCTTAAACCTCTTTCTGGATGACACCGGATTGATACGCGTTGGTGGACGCCTCCGGAATTCTGACTTACCCTATGGGGCACGTCATCCCCTGCTGCTTCCGAACAATAGCGCTTTTGTAAAATTGTTGGTGACGCATTACCACGTCAAAAATGCCCACGCTGGCTGCAACGCCCTTTCGGCCATATTGCAGCGCGAATTTTGGATTTTATCGGGACGACGCTCCATCCGAAGCGTCATTTTCAAGTGCATTCCGTGCTACCGCCTGAAGGCCAGCACCATGCAGCCCATTATGGGGGACCTCCCCACCGACCGTGTCGTGGCCTCGCGCCCTTTTTCGGCGGTCGGGACGGATTTTGCGGGGCCGTTCTTCGTCAAGAGCTCCAGCCTCCGCAATGCTCGTTCCCTCAAGGCCTACCTTTGCGTTTTTGTTTGCCTGGCTACCAAGGCCGTACACTTAGAACTGGTGAGTGCCCTCAGCACCGAAGCCTTTGTAGCCACGCTAGGCCGCTTCGTTTCACGCCGAGGTTATCCGCACCTGATCCGATCGGATTGTGGGACCAACTATAAGGGTGCCGATAGGTATTTGAAGGAAGTCGCCCAATTTTTGAATGAAAATAAGATAGGCATCGGCACGGCAATGTCCAAGATGGGGATAACTTGGACCTTTGACCCGCCAGCTTGTCCCCACTGGGGCGGGATCTTTGAAGCCGTCGTTAAGGTCTCAAAGACGCATCTCCGACGCGTGATAGGTGAAACCATTTTGACTTTTGAAGAGCTCGCTACCGTGTTTTGTAAGATTGAGGCTGTCCTCAATTCTCGGCCACTCTGCCCCTTATCGTCCGATCCCAATGACCTGGAAGTTTTAACCCCCGGTCATTTCCTAATTGGTGAACCCCTTAACGCCCTGCCCGAGTACCCCTTCAGGGACGTGAAGGTCTCACGGTTGTCTCGCTTCGAATTGCTACAGCAGATGACCCAAAATTTCTGGCATCGTTGGTATTTAGAATATTTGCATCTCTTGCAGCAGCGCGTTAAGTGGTCAGACAAGACCGACCCACCTAAGGTTGGTGATCTTGTCCTAGTTAAGGAGCCTAATTTGTTGCCTTTGTGCTGGCGTCGTGGACGCATTCTTAAATTGATATATGGATCCGATGGGGTTCCCAGAGTTGCCGAGGTAATGGTCGGAGATTCGGTTTTGCAGCGAGCCGTCTCTTCCTTATCCCGCTTGCCCATTGGTTAGTGGACCCCAAATCCTTGGGTCCACTGGCGGGGGTGTTTGCGCTTTACGCTAGCATTCCGGTTTATGCTAGGCCTATCGCGTCGACGGCCTGCACGCCCCTCTCCCGCGAGCGGTTTGCGGCCAGCGCCCGCGCGCGCCCCGGCCGCGTTGGCTCGCACCAGTCCGGTGCAAAATCCCGACGGAGTCGATTGACTGTGCGTGCCGCGTTCGCCCGCGTGAAGTCGCCCGCCACGCCGCATCTCGCCTTCTTACGAGCCCGATTTCTTGTGCTACTTCGTTTGCTGTGTTGTCCGCCGCGTCATTCTAACGCCGCGGGCCCCTTTGGCTATCCGGAATACTGTTTTTTGTGCTCCCGCGCCACCTGGAAATCACGCCGCCGCGGAGCCGCTTCGCTACCCGCGAATTCGTACCGCCGCCGCGAAAGATCCCTCAAGGAGGGCGAGTGTGTTCCTATTTGCATTTAACACAGCAGGCACCACACACCACATTTCATCCTACACGAACACACTCCCCGGATTCCACGTGCTGGCTGTCTCCATGCGCCGGTAAGTACCTAGTAGTAAGTCACTCTGTGCCGCGGGATTAAACCCAGTGCAAATCGCCTATAAAATTTTTTGGCGGGCCTTTTTCGACCCGCCACCGCCGCTGCCTGTGAGAATCCGCTGGACTGCTCTGATGGGCCCGGCAGTTGCCCGCTGATTCATCGTGCACAGGCGCGGTGCGTAATCAGTTATTATTATTATTAAAACCGTGTGGTACCTTATCGTACATGTGTAGGAAACGAAAGTAGTCCAACAGTTTTCGTTTCAGACTCTCTGCCCTTCGGGCTTGAAGCAGATAATGAAGAAAACGATGAGGAAGACGACTCTACACCGGATATAAATCAAGCACTAGTGAACGAAGATGACACTTCACCCAACCAAGCATCCGACAGCGACGACAAGACGAAAATTAACATAAAAAATTGTGTGATCAAGTTGTATGATATTTTCAAAACTACTGAAAATGTTGCTCCAATACTCGATGGAACGACGCAAACACGAAGAGCTCTCGGTTCTTGTGATACTCCAGATGCTGATACTACTTCTGAGGTGGCCCAGTATCCCGCAGCAAGTGAGTATGAAGTCGCTACTATCAACGAGCCTACTGTATCAACACTTAGCAAAAGTGAAACATCTTCATCAGGAAATAGTTTTAGCGCATATGCTCCAAACAAATCGTATATTTGTAATGTTTGTCAACAAACGTTTGCACGAAAAAGTGCGTTAGCTGATCACATCAATACTCACAACAAATATTCTTGTAAGTCATGTGGATATAAATGTGCGAAAAAAAGAAATCTTTCTACACATGTGAGAACTCATACTAGCGAAGAGCCATATACCTGTAATTATTGCAACAAGAAGTTCTTACAAAAAGATTATCTAGTGGCTCACATTAAAACTCATTCAGGTGAAAAGCCTCACTGTTGTTCGTTTTGTGAATATAAAACTGCAAAAAAGAGGGATTTAACTGTGCACATTAGGTCACACACAGGTGAAAAGCCTTTCTCTTGTTCGTATTGTGAATATAAAGGTGCATCAAAAAGTGGTTTAACTACGCACATTAGGACACACACAGGTGAAAAGCCTTACTCTTGTAATTCATGTGAATATAAATGTTTACATAATAGTACCCTAATAAGACATCTGCGAACTCATACTGCCGAAAAGCATTTTATTTGTAATTTTTGTAACAGGGAATTCTCGCGAAAATCTAATCTAGCATCTCACATTAAAGCGCATATATTAGATGAAAAACATTTTGCTTGTAAATTATGTGAATATAAATGTTCAAACAAAACTACTCTATCGATCCATTTGAGAACTCATACTGGTGAAAAACCTTATGCTTGTAAGTTATGCAATTACAAATGTACTCAGAAATGTACCTTAGACAGGCACCTGAGGACGCACTCCGGTGAAAAGCCGTTTTCTTGTACTTTGTGTGAATATAAAAGTATAACAAATGCTGGTCTAGTTGCACACATGCGGTTACACACGGGTGAAAAGCCTTACTCCTGTGCATCATGCGAGTTTAAATGTTCAACAAAAGGTAGTTTATTGCGTCATCTGAGGACGCACTCCGGTGAAAAGCCGTTTTCTCGTAAGTCAAGTAGAGATAAAAGTAATTTAGGTAAGAGCAAGAACACTGCCAAAAACCCGCATGTTTGTCAGTTTTGTGGATATAAATGTGCATGTAAAAGTGTTATGTTAGTACATTTAAGAACTCACACTGGTGAAAAGCCTTATGCCTGTAATTTATGCAACTCTAAATTTGTACAAAAACCTCATTTAGTGTCTCACATTAAAACTCACTCTGGTGAAAAGCCTTATGCGTGTAAATTGTGTGAATATAAATGTAAAACTAAAAGTATTTTAGTTCAGCATAATATGAGGTCACACACTGGTGAAAAGCGTTTCTCTTGTACGTTTTGTGAATATAAATGTGCAACAAAATGTGATTTAACTAAACACATTTATTCACACACTGGTGAAAAGCCTTACTCTTGTAAGGTTTGTGAATATAAATGTACAACAAGTAGTGGTCTAATTAGTCATACGAGGATACACACGGGTGAAAAGCGTTACTCTTGTAAGTTATGTGAATATAAATGTGCTATGAAAAGTACTCTAATGATTCACGAGAGGACTCACACTGGTGAAAAGCCTTATGCTTGTAATTTTTGTAAATATAAATGTTCTAGGAAAAGTACTCTAAAGAGTCACGAGAGAATTCACACTGGTGAGAAGCCTTATGCCTGTAAGTTATGTGAACATAAATGTAGAAAAAGCAATGACTTGGCTAAGCACCTGATGTCCCACACAGGTGAAAAGCCTTACTCTTGTAAGTTATGTGAATACAAATGTGCTTTGAAAAGTACTCTAATGAATCACGAGAGGACTCACACTGATGAAAAGCCTTTTGCTTGTAAGTTCTGTGACTATAAATGTAAAGTAAGGTGCAATCTATTGATTCACGAGAGGATACACACTGGTGATAAGCCTTTTGCTTGTAGGTTCTGCGAATATAAAACTGCTGTACAGAGTAATCTTTTGGTTCACGAGAGGAAACACACAGATTTGTAGTGTTGTTTGTGTATTATTTTACGCTATTGCATACTCGTAGCTTCTACCGCGGTCTTTGAGCGTGGAGACCAAATCCAGAAGTTCCGTAAGGAAAATAACCTAACACAACTCCCAACTCCGTGGGGGGTGTAAGAAGTTGATGAGTCTCCGAGTGCCAAACGTCTTTTTTTTATTTCCTTAGCATTCGGGTGAATTTTTTTAGTACTAGCAGGCAGACCCGACAGACTTCGCCCTGTCAAAAAGATTTTTACTGTGGCAGTTTTTGCTCCTACCTATTTTATAGTCAAGGCAAAAAGCGGCAATGAAGTGCAAATTGACTCTTTGACGTTAGGAACACAACTACATTGCTTTGACAACAGTGAGTGCTTGTAATTGAATATGAACTTTATGCAATAGCAATAAAGCTCCAATTGACTTTACGTTTTAGTTAGAAAACGTTTGTATCATATGGAAAAAAGAAAATAGGATTAGTATTTTTCCGGCAATTATTCGAATTTTTCTCGCCGTATGAACCATCCTTGAACATTTAATAAAAAGAATTGGCCAAATTGGTCCAGGCGTTGTTGAGTTATGCGCATACCAACACATTTTGAAATTCATTTTTATATATAAGGTGTTTACAAAATTACTGCCATCGTTCCGGGAGGTGATTGTGTCATACATATACACTTCAATAGTGAAGAAATCTCAGTCCCCGGACTCAATAAAATATTTAATTTTTTTATTCAAAATTATTAAGACATCGCATCATGTTGGATTTTCGTCAAATTTTTTACGCGAATTTGTTTTTAAGGCTCTTTCAGGCCGTGCACTGTTATTGTAGAAACGTCATAGTCGTCGTTTTCAACAGACTTCTCAATTCGACAATTTTTCAATTTTTCGAGTATTTTTTGTTTGTTACTTAACTCATGGAATAGCTTCGTAATAATGAAGCACCGGGTGATGACGATATCACAGCGGAGCTTCTGAAAGCAGGAGGAACTAACTCCAACCCTGAATGAACTGAAGTGTCTCTTTAATGCCGTCATCACGACCTGTACAACGCCAAAAGAGAGGAGCAGGAGTGTTACCATACTCTTCTTCAAGAAAGGAGACAAGCACTTATTAAAGAATTATAGGCCCATCTCACTTCTGAGCCATAATTACAAGATGTTCTCTAGGGTTATTACGAACCGACTTGCCCGGAGACTTGACGAGTTTGAACCTCCGGAACAAGCCGGGTTTCGAAAAGGCTACAGCACCGTAGACCACATCCACACTTTAAGGCAGATTATGCAGAAGACCCAGGAGTATAAAATGCCTCTGGGTCTTGCGTTTGTGGACTACGAGAAAGCCTTCGACTCCATCGAAACCTGGGCAGTTTTGGGCTCGCTGCAGCGTAGCCAAGTCGATTGGCGATATATCGAAGTGTTGAGATGTCTATACGACGCCGCCACAGTGACCGTTCAGGTGCAAAACCATGCAACACATCCGATACCAATTCGAAGGGGTGTAAGGCAGGGAGACGTTATTTCTTTAAAACTGTTTACTTCCGCTCTCGAGGATGTGTTCAAGGCTTTGGACTGGAAAGAGTGTGGCGTAAACGCTAATGGCGAATACATCTCGCACTTACGATGTGCAGACTACTACATAATTATATTGGCAGAAACGCTGCAGGATCTTGAGCAAATGCTGACCGACCTTAGTACTACTTCCAGACAGGTGGGTCTTAATATGGACGTGGACAAAACCAAGATCATGTTCAATGAATATGTCATCACAAGGCCCATCGTTGTCGAAAATGCCAGCATCGAAGTTGTTCAAGAATATAACTAACTACCTGGGACAGATTATACAGTTAGGTAGAAACAACTTCGACAAGGAAGCTGACAAAAGAATTCAGCTGGGATGGGCAGCATTTGGAAAACTGCGTCAAGTCTTCAACTCGCCGATACCCCAATGCCTAAAGACAAAAGTCTTCAACGCCTGCGTCTTACCGGTCATGACATACGGAGCAGAAAAGTGGACACTCACAGTAGGCCTTGTCCACAAGTCGCTCAGCGTGCTATGTTGGGTGTTTCTATGAAGGAGTGAATCCGCAACGAGGACTGTGGTGGCGCGCTCTCGGTAAGGCCTATGTCCAGCAGTGGACGTCTAAAGGCTGATTGATTGATTACCTCATGACTTTTAACTGGGTTATAAGTGCTCTTTGACTGGGTGAACCGAATTTGATGCTTGTTTTTGTATTTGAAAGTGACATGAGAGTTTAGGCAATTTTTTTTTAATTTTTGAATTCAATAAGACATCAATAGAGTATCGAGTTTGACGTGAGAAACTACTCGACTAATTTATTTAAATAAAAAAAGCAATAAAAAAACATCTGTAATTTTCGCCTTCTCGGTTATCGTGTGTTAATAAAAATTGTTACATGATGATACGTATGTATATTCGGACAAATTTCTTATAATGAACAGTTACTTATAACCAAATATTTTAATGATAAAAACTAATAGCATGGTTATAAAACATTATTATACTACTAATAGCAGATACCCGCGGCTTCGCACGCGTAAATTTTAGTTTTAACTATTATACAGGAACCATCCATTTTCCGGAATAAAAAGTACCCTTTGTGTTAATTTACATGAAATCTATCTTCATTTCAACTTTAAACCAAAAATTTTCAGTAGTTGTGCGTGAAGGAAAAATTTTCTCCCGCATGAATATCTGTTTTTCCCTATTATCACGAAAACAATGGATTTTCCCGAGAAAAAAGTAGTTGATTCTAGGATATAATCTATCTCCATTCCAAATTTCAGCCCAATCGGTTCAGAAGTGACGGCATCGTGCCGTCACTTCAGAACCGATAAATTTTCCGAGATGAAAAGTAGCCTACGTATTCAATCCAGGATAAAATCTATCTTTTTTCCGAATTTCAGTCACATCAGTTCAGTAATTACTGCGTGAAGTAGTATTTTAACCGCGTGAATATCAGTTTTTCAGTTTTCCCGCGGACACCATAGATTAATCCGGGATGAAAAGTAGCTTTTGTATTAATCCAGGTTATAATCTATCTCGATTCCAAATTTCAGCCAAATCAGTTCAGTAATTACAGCATGAAGGAATATTAATTAATTCGTGGATTTCTGTTTTTCACTATTATCATAGAAACCATGGAATTTTCCGGGATGAAAAGTAGGCTTTGTAATAATCCGGGATAAAATCTATCTCCTTTCCAATTTTCAGTCATATCATTTCAGTAATTACAGTGTAAAGTAGTACTTCTCGCGTGTGAACATCAATGTTTTTAGGTTTCCCGCGGAAACCATGGTTTTTTCCGGGATGAAAAGTAGCCTTTATATTAATCCAGGATACAATCTATTTTTATTCCGAATTTCAGCCATATCAGTTCAGTGATTACGACGTGAAGTAGTATTTTTCGCGTATGAATATCTGTTTTTCTTTTTTCCTGCAAAAACCATGGATTTTTCCGGGATAAAAATTGCCCTTTTTATTAGCCCAGGATATAATCTATCTCCGTTCCAAATTCCAGCCAAATCGGTTGTGCACTTGCGGCATGAAGATTTTTTTTCCGCGTCAATTTCGCTTTTTTACTAATCCCACGGGAACCATGAATTTTTTCGCGGTGAAAAGTAGCCTTCGTATTAATCCAATATATAATCTATCTTTATTCATAATTTCAGCCATATCAGTTCAGTAAATACGGCGGGAAGTAGTATTTTTCCCGCGTGAATATCTGTTTTTCCCTTCTCCTGCAAAACCCATGGATTTTTCCGGGATAAAAAGTACCCTATTTATTAACCCAGGATATAATCTATCTCCATTCCAAATTTCATCCAAATCGGTTGTGTACTTATGCGGCGTGAGATTTTTTTTCCGCGTGAATTTCGGTTTTTAACTTATCCCATGGGAATCATGAATTTTTTCGGGATGAAAAGTAGCCTATGTGGTAATGCAAGATATAATATACCTCCATTCCAAATTTTAGCCAAATCGGTACAGTAGTTGCGGCGTGAAGACGTATTTTAACTTGATAAAATCCAAACTTCGGACCCCCGTTTCACCCCTTTAGAGGGTGAATTTTGAAAAATCCTTTCTTAGTGCTCCCCTAGACCTCATAAGGTATCTGTGTGCCAAATTTGGAGTCTCTAGACCCAGCAGTTTGGGCTGTGCGTTGATATGTCAGTGAGTCAGTCAGTCAGTCAGTTTCTTCTTTTTTTATATATATAGGTAGATATAATATTATCATAAAGCTTCATTGTGTATTTCGTAATATGTAAGCTACCAAATAAAATTTGAATTTTCCAGGCATACCGTTGCATTGAGCTTTAAGGCAGGCCATGTTCACTTATCACTTGATCGAAGAAACTACAGGCTACAATTTCAACTACAATTCCAGACGGCCGTCGCGCGCCGGCTGCTTGCTCGTGTTAGTTCTTGTACGGCCTATTCCACGCAGTGCTTGCGCCCGATAGCGAGACGTCGAATGATATAAAGTTACGCGATAGTAAGAGACCACAACTTTGCGTTTGTTGCGTGTTATTTGCGGAGGCGGAGCCAGGCGTTATTGCGAACTGAATTGCACTGTTTGTGTCAGCGCTATTACAGATAGCTAGTCGCTATTTCTTTAAATCATCTTGCGGAGTGAGCCTTCTGTACCGTTAGTTACTATTATTCCGTGCTTTAGGTTGAATGCAATGGTCTGCCCGAATTCAGTCTTTTATTTATTTTATTTATTTAAATATCTTTATTGCTTAAAATTAGTACATAAAATTACAACGAAAGGAAAACAGAGAAACACAAAGGGCGACCTTATCACTAAAGTGATCTCTACCAGGTAACCCACAATTACGGACCTTTGATCTGAAAAACGACGGGGAATCGCAATAAAAATAAAAATTAAATACATAGACTTACAAACTAATACATACATACTATAATAATAACAAATATGTAGAATAGACAGATATAAATATATATAATATATATATATATATATATATATATATACAGTCGAAACCGATTATAACGACATCGTTTACAACGACTGATCGGTTATTACGACTAGACCGTAAGGTCCCGGCCGAATCTCTAGTAAACTATTCAGTAAACATACCGCCTATAACAACATCGGATACAGCGACATATCGTTTACAACGACGAAACTTTATCGATGTTCATCGACTATAACGACCATCCGTTACTGGCCCAATAAAACAAAACAATACGAACAATTTTAGATCTTATTACTAAGCGTTGAAGGAATATTTACGCACTACGCACTTTCTCCCACCCCATCCGAACCTCTTCCCGGTCATTTGTGATTTGACCTTGCATATTTCACATCTATTGTTTAGTGCGCTAACTGACTGCGTGAGTGACAGGTTGATTTTTAAGTTTTGGCTTTTATTACACCATTACCATGTCGCAAAATAAGAGGAAAGTGTTTACTATTGAAGAAAAACCTCATATCATATGGAGATTAGAAAATGGCGAGTCAAATAGTGAAATTGTAAAGGAATGTGGAGTTTCGCACTCTACAGTATCAACTCCACTCAATATTGCTATCTCATTTTGAAATCTCGACGACCTGGTTTACCCCCCTTTGTAAATAAAAATAAAAACGATTTTCAATTTTTCATGGTTGCGCTGACGGCGGGCCATCATTATCTACACCTATTCCAAATTTCATGTCGATATCTTTAATAGTTACTGTAAACGGTGGAGCTAAATAATAACGCCTTTTGATATTTTTAGGGCTTTTAAAACGTGAAGCAAAGGATTTGAGCGGCTTTTCTTTTTCGAATTCGTAACGGCGGCGTCCTTCCTTGCAAATTTGCGCGCTGTCAATCCACTGACGTTACCGCGTAGCGCCCTCTGCTTGACGTTTTGTTTTGCACCTCGTTTATTGAAGCATTCAATTTTGGAGATACAAACACAGATTATTAAAAGCAAATATTTAAATTATTTATTAAACGAAAATTAAAATGACGAATAAACATTCGCGTCGTTAACATAGCCCACCCCAGTGCTGGGCTCAGCACTCTTCTCCAACTGGCAGCTTGGCGACGCGAACTGTAGATCTTCTCAGCAGCCCCGACTTCGTCCGCACGTCCACCACGCGCACGCGCCCGTCTCTGCCTGGCAGGACCGCTTCGATCACGCCTCTGGGCCAGACTCCTCTCGGCATGTTGGGATCGACGATCACGACGACATCGCCGACCTGCAGGGGTTGGGACTCCTGTTGCCACTTCTTCCTCGGTAGCATCTGCGGCAGGACCTCTTTCACCCAGCGCCGCCAGAATTGATCGGCCAGGAGCTGCGAGATGCGCCACTGCTTTCTCAGGAACTGGCCGGAGTCATCGAAAACCCCGGGTACTGGAAGGTTCGAAGAAGTACCTAAAAGAAAATGGTTAGGTGTGATGGCCTCTGCGGTTGTAGGTTCCACAGAGACGTTAGTGAGGGGACGGCTGTTGACTATTTGTTCCACCTCTGTCATCAGTGTCATCAGCACCTCTTCTCTCGGTGTGCGTTCCTTCAGTACAACCTTGAGCGACGTTTTCACGCTTCGGATTAGGCGTTCAAATGCCCCACCCCAATGTGGGCTCAGGGGTGGCTGGAAAACCCACGTGGTGCCGTAGTTCACGGCCTCGTTCTTCAGCATGTCTTGATCCAACTCCTGCACTGCCCGTTTTAATTCAGTGGCTGCTCCTCTTAGATTTGTTCCGTTGTCCGAATAGAAGAACTTCGGCCAGGATCTTCGTGCAGCCATGCGTCGCGCAGCAAGAATTAAGGAATCAGTGGTAAATGAGTGCACTAACTCGATGTGCACGGCTCGTATGGTCATGCAGGTGAATAACACGCCATACCTTAAATTATGCCCCCGTCCCACAGCTACCTTCATCGGTCCAAATAGGTCCACCCCGCAGTGCGTGAACGGCCGCTGGTGATGCGCCATCCTCGCTTCGGGAAGATTTCCCATCCTGGGTGGTTGCGGTTGTGCCTTGCGGATTCTGCAAAGCAAGCATTTGGATACGACGTTTTTCACAGTCGGGCGTAGCCGCAAGATCCAATAGGTTTGCTTTAATTCGTTGACTACAGTTTCTTGATTACCGTGAGCGTACTTTCTATGGTAGTGCATTACTATGAGCTTCGCTATGTGACTACGACCATCCAATATTATTGGTTGTTTTGTGGCTCTTGAAATTCCAGGTGCAGCGTCGATGCGCCCGCCTACTCGGAGAACACCGTACTCATCGAGGAACGGCGTTAAGGTGAGTAGCTTGCTTTTCTTGTCTAATGTATTTTCTTTTTGCAGGTGCTGGAGGTCTTCGGAAAACGATTGAGCCTGTGCGTTTCGCATCAACAGTCGTTCGGCGCGCTCCATCATAACTCCGTCGACTTCTCCGTTGAGTTTCTTACATTTATCAACAAACGCCAACACCATGCACGTAGATTTTAGGAGCCGTATCCACGAAGAAAATCTCTCCGGATCGGGACACGCAGGTGAGTGTATGGGAATATCCTTTATGGCAGCCACATATTCCAATCTATCTGAGACGATTGGACTCGTTCTCGGCAGGTCTGCAGGCCATTCATCGTTGTCACGGCATAAGAAAGAAGGACCGTAGAACCACTCGCCTTCAAAAACACTCAAATCGCAGCCTTCTCGGGTAGCGACGTCGGCTATGTTTAGCGTAGTAGGTATGTATCGCCACTCGCTCGCACAGGTGAGCTCATCAATTTCGCCTAGTCGGTGAGCGACGAACACTTGATAACTACGAGTGTTGTCTCTTATCCAGTGCAATACGGTAGTTGAATCGCTCCAAAAATATTTCCTTTCAGGTTTGATCGTGTGATTTTTAATCACAGTTTCAGCGAGCCTAGCGCCGATTACAGCAGCTTGTAATTCCAGTCGTGGCACAGTCAAAGACCTTTTAATCGGTGCCACTTTGCACTTGCTAGCGATGAACGAAACGTTTATCTTATTACGGTTTACCCATCTCCAGTATGCCACTGCGCACATCGCCTTCGTAGAAGCATCGACGAAAACGTGCAACTCCAAATGGTCATAAGTGTAATGTTTGTCCGCGTCGCTTAGTCCCTTGTGCTTCTCGCCCTCGCGCGTAGCTGTGTGATAAAATCGAGGTAAACAAACACGGTCGATGCGTTTAAGCAATTCAAGCCATTCGGTCCATTTGGCATAAAGTTCATCAGTAAGCAAATCATCCCAGTCTATGCCCGCTGACCACGTCTCTTGTAGGATGATTTTCCCTTTAATCGTAAACGGTGAAAGTAAACCAAATACGTCGAATATTGACATCACCACTCGTAGCATTTCCCTCTTGGTGGGAATTTTTTCTCCTGAGACTATGTCGACCGGAATACGTTTGAAGGAAACGTCGAAACCCAACGTATCATTTTTTGGCCACCAGATTAGACCTAGCGTACGTTCTGACAGTTGTTCAATATTGAACTTTACGGCTGTTGGTCCTAAGGTATCAGTTGGCATGCAACTTACGACTTCCTGAGAGTTGCTTGTCCAATTTCGCATTTCAAAACCACCCTGCGAGTGAATGAAAGAAATATCTTGTGTCAACTCTTTCGCTGTGTCTTCTTGTTGAGCACTCTGAATGTAGTCGTCCACGTAGTGTTGTTGATATGATATTGCGTGGATAGCTGCTGGCTTCGATGCTTCGTACCTCCGTGCATTCTTATTTTTAATAAACTGCGCAATGAACGGGGAACAATTGGCGCCGAAAATTAAAGATGTCATGGCGCACACTTTTATATTTTCATTAGGGCTGTCACGCCACAGGAGACGTAACGCTTCTTGATCTTCGGGTATAATTTTAATCCTTCTTCCTTCCTTCAACTGGCTAGTTTTCTCCAGGTGAGCTAAAGCGCGCAGGTCATCGGCGTTCTCTCGTGGCGCAGCAGTCACGCCGAGGGAATCAAAAGTGAAAGATCGCCGAACCTTCTCATTTAACTCGCGGAGTTCCTTCTCGGTACTAGATTCGCAGTCGAGGCTTTTAGTAAGGAGTGTGGAGTGCACAAAACATTGTCCTTTATCTAAACCATGCACACACCACCCCAGAGGAGTAAGTGTGGCGTACGGTTCCCCTGGCTTTCCTTCTAGGACTTGCATTGGCAGGAGTAATTCGTAGTTATCTTGCCCTATTAGGATCTCAGGCTTAAATTGTTGTAGTTCGAACTCGTTTCGGATTTCATTCAGATGTCCGTATCTCGACAGATCTATATCAGTGGTGTCTTGTGATGGCAAATCTAGCTCCAGTGCGCTCGCAGTAAACGTAAACAGCTTACCGTCTCGGTTAGATACAGTTAATTGTACTATCTCGCTGTCTCGCTCGATCACATCAGCGAATGCACCGCACACACGCATAGTTTTTTTGTGCCCGCGCAACCCCACTCGCGCGACGAGCTCCGAGCTGACCATCGTCAGTGTTGATCCACCGTCCAGGAGTGCGCTCGTGTTATAAGTTCCCCTCGGTCCGTGTAGCTGAATAGGTACCACTTGCAGCAATGTTTTGTACCTATAGGTTCTCTAATGTGCGTAACAGTTTCCGTGTTCTGTTCTTGAGAGGTCGTTGCGGCTGTATTCTCGCGTGCGGTGTTTTCGCTTCGCGTGTTTTTAAACTCGTAATGTAGTAGCCGGTGATGACCCAGGCCGCATGTTCTCGATCCTGTGTCGAAATCGCAGACAGGAGCGGTGCAAATATTCTCTTCGTCGTGCCTAATTGGAAGTAAACATTTAAAGCATAGGCGATGTTGTTTTACGTGGCGCCACCTATCTTTACGTAGTGCCTTCTTGAAATATTTGCATTCCGGTAAACCGTGCGGTGATCCTCGGTGACAAAATCGGCATTTTTTCTGCTCCGGTGTTTCGCTTTGCAACATTACGTGATGCTGCGACCTACCCGGTTCTATCGATTTGCGTTTCAAATAATTTTGATCGGACTTACTGCAAGTAATAATATTAGTTGCCGTCTTCGATGTTTTCACCGCTTCCTCGCGTAGAAAATCTGACAATATTAATAGTTTAGGTTTAGATTTGTCGGTGATGAGCGGATAACTGTAGTCGGTCCATTTCGATAATAATACTGTCGGGAACTTAGACAACACGGCGGACATTATGTTTATGTTTTTTAGGTATTCATCCTCACCGATTGCCAGCACAGCTGAGACGAAATTCTGGACTTTCACCGAGAACTTGACAATATCCTTGTGATAATCCGGTGCCATCGCCGGTAGCCTGTTGATATCATGAGCTATTCTATGGATTATTACATCTGGGTTACCGAATTGCAGCTCTAGTGTAGACATAACGACGTCAGGCGTTGTGGCGCTTATTAATAGCGCCGTGACTGCTTCTTTGGCCGGTCCCCGAAGACAATTTCTCAATCTCCATAGGTTTTCTCTAGGACTGAAGTTACACAATGCCGTGGATTCCTCATAGGCTTGCTTAAAATGCAACCAATCCATTGGATCTCCTGCAAAGGTAGGTAAATCTTTTTGTGTGCTAATACGGCTTAAAAGCTTAGCATTTGGTGCGCTGTTTTTAGAGACGGCTGCCATATCCTTAAGTGCGCTAGCCAGCATCGCAATCGTACCTTCAGTGCCGCCGCTCACTGCGACGGGCGGGCACAGCTCGCCCGAATTCTGAACATCCTGCTGGACGGGCTGTGCTAACTGCTCGTGGCTACGCTCCAACCAATTCTCCACCTTACTACGAACGCTACGCACCTCCTGCTCCTCCGCTATTGAACTATTGCGTGAACTGTATTTGTCGTCTATTGCCGCCATATCAGCTTGCAGCCGCTTTTCAATCAGCTGCATCTCGATGCGCGCCTTTGCCTCGGCCGCTTCTAGCTCAAGCTTTGCTTTCCTTGCGCGGATAGTGCTTGACCTAGTTGACGAACCTTTGTGCGAAGCGGATCTGTGCGAAGCCGCTTTGTGGCCGCTAGTGTGAGCATTTTTCTCACTACAATCTGCTTCCTCTTCGCCGAAAAGCCTTTTCCTCACTTCCTCTTTCAGTGGCGTATTATTAAGGTGCTCCGTTGCTACATCCTGGCTCTGTTCCTGCTCCTTGGCTGGCGCCTTCTGTTTTCTTACGGTGGCGCGCGTCGGGTTTACCATACTTGGCGGTGGAGTTTGGAACATACCTTAATAGATCCGGCTGAAGTGACCACTTTGTAGCTTGTGGAGCTAAATAATAACGCCTTTTGGTATTTTCAGGGCTTTTAAAACGTGAAGCAAAGGATTTGAGCGGCTTTTCTTTTTCGAATTCGTAACGGCGGCGTCCTTCCTTGCAAATTTGCGCGCTGTCAATCCACTGACGTTACCGCGTAGCGCCCTCTGCTTGACGTTTTGTTTTGCACCTCGTTTATTGAAGCATTCAATTTTGGAGATACAAACACAGATTATTAAAAGCAAATATTTAAATTATTTATTAAACGAAAATTAAAATGACGAATAAACATTCGCGTCGTTAACAGTTACTGAAATAAAGCGTCGTGACACACAGACAGACGGACAGACGGACAACAAAGTGATCTTATAAGGGTTCCTTTTTTTCTTTGAGGTACGGAACCCTAATAATACCCGTGCGAAGCCGGGGCGGGCTGCTATTACATATATACGATAATATAACTACTTTTGTATATGTATTGCTTATAACAACTATCGGGTATAACGTCGGAAACTATACGGTCCCTTCAATGTCGCTATATCAGGTTTTGACTATATAAACATACATAAACAATATTAATACATACAATATACATATTATTTCATTACTAAATCTTTCAATGTTTCAAAGCGATAGATAGTGCATTTTGACGCGTTTTTTGAAAATCGCTAGTGATTTGGCACGTCTGATTTCAACCGGGAGAGCATTCCACAGAGTTGCCCCCTTCATGGTAAAAGAATCTGAGTATGATCTTGTATTGCATTTGGGGACAATTAACTTGCAGTCCCAACAGGAGCGCAGAGTGCGCTCACGTTCAAGTGAACTAATGAACTAAACTCTAAGTGATAGTAATTTGACGAATTCGTGAAAATAGTGTACCTAAATGTTTCGTTTCAGACGCTCTGCCCTTCAAGTTTGCGACAGATAACGAGGAAAAGGCTGAAGAAGCCGATACAATGCAGATAAGCGAAAGTGAAGCATCTTCATCAAGAAATAGTTTTAGCGCACATACTCTGAACGAATCGTATACGTGTGATGTTTGTCAACAAACGTTTGCACGAAAAACTGTGTTAATTGATCACATCAATACTCACAACAAATATTCTTGTAAGTCATGTGGATACAAATGTGCGAAAATAAGAAATCTTTCTACACATGTGAGATTAAGACATACTAGCGAAGAGCCATATACCTGTAATTCTTGCAACAAGAAGTTCTTACAAAAAGATTATCTAGTGGCTCACATTAAAACTCATTCGGGTGAAAAGCCTCACTGTTGTTCGTTTTGTAAATATAAAACTGAAAAAAAGAGGGATTTAACTGTGCACATTAGGTCACACACTGGTGAAAAGCCTTTCTCTTGTTCGTATTGTGAATATAAAGGTGCAACAAAAAGTGTTTTAACTATGCATATTAAGACACACATAGGTGAAAAGCCTCACTGTTGTTCGTTTTGTAAATATAAAACTGCAAAAAAGAGTGATTTAACTGTGCACATTAGGTCACACACTGGTGAAAAGCCTTTCTCTTGTTCGTATTGTGAATATAAAGGTGCATCAAAAAGTGTTTTAAATATGCACATTAGGACACACACAGGTGAAAAGCCTTACTCTTGTAATTCATGTGAGTTTAAATGTTCATTTAATGGTACCCTAATAAGACATCTGCGAACTCATACTGCCGAAAAGCTATTTATTTGTAATTTTTGTAACAGGGAATTCTCGCGAAAATCTAATCTAGCATCTCACATTAAAGCCCATATAGATGAAAAACCTTTTGCTTGTAAATTTTGTAAATATAAATGTGCTAAAAGTAGTGCTTTAGTGAGGCACACGAAGAAACACACGAGGACGCCAATGAACAAAAAGTCTTACTGTTGTATGTCGTGTGAATATAAATGTTCACAAAAAAGTACTCTAACGAGGCATTTGAGAACTCATACCGGTGAAAAGCCTTATGCTTGTAAGTTATGCAATTACAAATGTACTCAGAAATGTTCCTTAGACAGGCACCTGAGGACGCACTCCGGTGAAAAGCCGTTTTCTTGTACTTTGTGTGAATATAAAAGTATAACAAATGCTGGTCTAGTTGCACACATGCGGTTACACACGGGTGAAAAGCCTTACTCCTGTGCATCATGTGAGTTTGAATGTTCAACAAAAGGTAGTTTATTGCGTCACCTGAGGACGCACTCCGATGAAAAGGCAAGAAAACGGCTTTTACGTAAACTTAAGTCAAGTAGAGACAAAAGTAATTTAGGTAAAAGCAGAAACACTGCTGATAACTCGCAAATTTGTCAGTTTTGTGGATATAAAAGTGCATTTAAAAGTGCTATGTTGGTACATTTAAGAACACATACTGGTGAAAAGCCTTATGCCTGTAATTTATGCGACTCTAAATTCGTACAAAAACCTCACTTAGTGTCTCACATTAAAACTCACACTGGTGAAAAGCCTTATGCCTGTAATTTATGTGACTCTAAATTCGTACAAAAACCTCACTTAGTGTCTCACATTAAAACTCACTCTGATGAAAAGCCTTATGCGTGTAAATTATGTAAATATAAATGTAAAAGAAATGGATCTTTAGTTCAGCATATGAAATTACACACTGGTGAAAAGGGATACGCTTGTACGTTTTGTGAACATAAATGTACAACAAAATATATTTTAACTAAACACATTAGATCACACACTGGTGAAAAGCCTTACTCTTGTAAGGTTTGTGAATATAAATGTACAACAAGTAGTGGTCTAATTAGTCACACGAGGATACACACTGGTGAAAAGCCTTATGCTTGTAGGTTCTGCGAATATAAATGTAAAATAAGGGGTAATCTATTGATTCACGAGAGGATACACACTGGTGATAAGCCTTTTGCGTGTAGGTTCTGCGAATATAAAACTGCTGTACAGAGTAATCTTTTGGTTCACGAGAGGAAACACACAGATGTGTAGTGTTGTTTGTGTATTTTTTTAAGCTATTGCATAGCTCCTATCGCGGGATTTGAGCATGGAGACCGAATCCAGAAATTCCGTAACGAAAATAACAATTTGAACTGCGATGTCAACTAAACTGTAACAAATAGGAGTCCATGTTACAATGTTTTTTTTTTCATTCTTAATTAATCATACCCTAGACTGAACGATATATTTATTGACATATTTAATTGGATATAAAATAGTTTTCATCCAATAAGCAGCTCGGTGAAGGTCGTTATATAGCGGGATCCCAGACTATTAGTATTCGGGTGAATTTTATTTAGTACTAGCAGGCAGACCGGACAGACTTCGCCCTGTCAAAAAGATTTTTATTGTGGCAGTTTTTGCTCAAATTGACTTTTTGACGTTAGGAACACAACTACATTGATTTGACAACAGTGAGTGCTTGAAATTGAATATTAACTTTATGCAATAGCAATAAAGTTCAAATTGACTCTGCGTTTTAGTTAGAGAACGTTTGTATGGGAAAAAGAAAATGGCAGTTTTTAGGATTTTTCCGGCAATTTTTCGAATTTTTCTCGCTGTAAAAACCGTCCTTGAACATTTGAAAAATGAATTGGCCAAATTGGTCCAGGCGTTGTTGAGTTATGATAAAAATGAATCTCAAAATGTGTTGGTATGGTACATAAGGTGTTTACAAAATTACTGCCATCGTTCCGCGTGGTGATTGTGTCATACATATACACTTCAATAGTGAAGAAATCTCAGTTCCCGGACTCGATAAAATATTTTATTTTTTAATTAAAAATTATTAAGACGTCGCATCATGTTGCATAAGCACGTCCATTAGAGCATACGTAAGTATTCAGTGTTGACCTTGGCCGTAGATCGAGCGTTGACCTTGGATTATCCTAATAATATTATAAAGGCGAAAGTTTGTGTGTGTGTATGTTTGTTACCCCTTCACGGCTCAACTACTGAACCGATTTAGCTGAAATTTGGAACATAGGTAGCTTATAACCCGGATTAAAACATAGGCTACTTTTTATCCCGGAAAAATTCGTAGTTCCCGTGGGATACTCAAAATACCAACTTTTCTAGAGCAATCTATAGCTACATCTATAGATAAATTGTTCAAGCGAACTTGCTTGAAAGCATGTTTAAAGGTTGGAATAGGGAACGATAACGGGAAAATGACGTTTCCCTTAGGATTCATGAAAAAGCGAATTTGACGCGGGCGGGGCCGCGGGCAAAAGTTGAATCTTTTATCACTATAAATGTGAAAATGGCCACTATGTAGGTTCTGAACATAGCACTGTACGCATTTAACAAGTGTGTTTTAGTTGAACAAGGGGATATGGGATAGTAATGCTATAAATAATAATGCTATAATGCTATAAATAATGCATAATGTTATAAATGTGAAAATGGGTACCCGTATTATAGGTTCCGACATTACAACTGTTTCGCTATTAGCATTGTGTTTTAGTTGAGCAATGAGATACAGGTTAATAATATTATAACTATGAAAACGGGTACCTTTATGATATAGGTTCTGAACTAACATCTGTTTCGTTACTGACAATGTATGTTTTACGGCCGTTCCCAATATCCTAACTATCCATGTTTTCCCTTACTAGAGATAGAAATTTGACATAACTTGTATGGGGCTTATGTCAAATTGATATCTCTAGTAGGGCAAATAGAAGATAGATTGATTATTAATTTCGGCCATTAGTTGAGCTGTGGGATATGGTATAATAATTAGTAATGCTATAAATGTGGAAATGGGTACCTACCCATAAAGGTTCTGAAAGTACAATTGTTTCGCTATTTATAATGTGTGTTTTGGTTAAGCAATGGGATACAGCCTACAGGTTAATAATGCTAAAAAGGTGTTCCTGTATAGTTTCTGATATTAAAACTGTTTCGCTATTAAAAATATGTGTTTTAGTTGAGCAATAGAATATGTGATAGTAATTATGCAATAAATGCGAAAATGGATACCTATAAGGTAAAGGTTCTGAAATTATTTCACTCTTAAGCGGATACGTTGATTTTATTTTCGTCCTTCTCACTCTTATGAATACGTTGGTGTGTTAGGTTAGGTTAGGTTAGTATGCAGCGTTGCGGAAGAATATAACAGAAAAAGGTTGTTTTACCTAATTACTTCAAAAACTAAGCCAGTTATTTAAATGTCGTTCTGAGCGTTTTTGGGAATTATTTTTTACCGATACATTAAAACAAAAATTACAATTATGTCCATCGTAGTTTTCGATGGAAATTAGAAAAATTGAGATTTTGGAGCAATTTTTGGGAAAACTTTTTGGCGAGAAATTTTTATCCAATCGTGTTTCTGAAGTTAGGTTAACACATATGCTGTTTTTTTCCCAGAAAATCCAGGACTCCCACGGCATTTGTAAAACCCCGAAATTCACGCGGGCGAAGCCGCGGGCAAAAGCTAGTTGTAAAATAAGTTTTACTGATGGACGTGCTTATGCAACATGATGCCTATTTGTTAGTAATAGTGGAGTTTCGTCAAATTTTTTATGTGAATTTGTTTTTAAGGCTCTTTCAGGCCGTGCACTGTTATACTACGGACGTTCAGAGAATGCGTTCCTGACACGTCGCGATTGAACTGACGACGTAACTTTGTAATGGCGTTGCAGTTACGATAAAATAGTAGATTGGGTGTTTAATGTATATATATATATGTTTATTTATATATATTTATTTATTGCATATATATCTTATTATATTTTAATTGCACCATCCCGCGCTTCATTACACTAATCCTCTCACCAAAGGTTGCCTGGTAGAGATTGCACTAGCAATAAGGCCGCCTTTGCGCTCAGTGTGTTCCGTTGTATTTTGTCTCTCTATTTGTGTTTCTCTGTGTGTGTGCAATAAAGTTATATAAATAAATAAATAAAATAGATTGTTACACAAGGGACGTAAGTAAGCTATTACAGAACAAGATCCAATTTGGCGCCAGTGCGAGCGCAGCGAGCGAGGGTGAATATAGTTCGAGGGTGTAATAGCTACTTGCAATCGAGGTAAGCATTCTACTTTATATCATACTTGCGAGGTAAATAAAACATTGGTAATGCAAAATGAAATTTTAATTAGAATAATTAGCAAATTTCGAGAAAAAATAGAAAAAAAAAATTAATAAAAAATTAAAAAAAAAAATTCAAGCATAGTGCGACGTAATGTTGCCCTTGAACTGTAATGTGAACATTACAATTCAAGCATGTTGCCTTGAATTGCAAACACCAACTTACAAGGAGACTTTCCACCATAGTAATCCATAGTTACTGAGCAAGTATGATATAAATATTATTGCTGGTTGTTTACCGTTTTAACAATTGATGAGCATTAATAGTAGATTGTTACACAAGGGACGTAAGTAAGCTATTACAGAACAAGATCCAATTTGGCGCCAGTGCGAGCGCAGCTCGCATAGGGCGCTAATGGATCGCGTGCACCCGATATATTTAGTCACACGAGCGAGCGCAGTGAGCGAGGGTGAATATAGTTCGAGGGTGTAATAGCTACTTGCAACCGAGGTAATCATTCAACTTTATATCATTCTTGCGAGGTAAATAAAACATAGGTAATGCAAAATGAAATTTTAATTAGAATAATTAGCAAATTTAGAGAAAAAATAGAAAAAAATGGTTACTTATTATAATTAATTATAGTAATATTGATAAGAAAAGAGATTGTTTACCAAGGAGTTTTGCATAGCTTGAACTGTAATGTGAACATTACAATTCAAGCATAGTGCGACGTAATGTTGCCTTGAATTGCAAACACCAACTTACAAGGAGACTTTCCACCATAGTAATCCATAGTTACTGAGCAAATTATGATATAAAACAACATTATTATATCAATAATCAATTAATGTTATAATTTTGTGAAAAAATGAGTGTCAAATAACTTGGTAAACAATATTTTTCTAAATCTAAACTGCGCTATTACAAGGTTATGTCAGCGCTTTATATTTGTAGTGCTGTGCTAACAATAACAGGCAATAATAGTATCGTAATCGAAATCGATGAACTGGCTCTGGAGTACGGTCATCGCGTTCTAAGAATTCCACCGTATCATTGCCAATATAACGCGATTGAGCTAATCTGGGCTCAAATAAAAGGTAACGCCGCCCGCCACAATACTTCCCCGCCATTCAGCACGAAAAAGATGATGACCCTATTAAAAGAAGCCTGCGGGGAAGTCACAAGAGATGACTGGGCAAAGGTTGTTGAGAAGACTAAAAACCTGATTGTGGAACATTTTGACCGAGATATCAGGATTGATTTTGTATAATTATATTATTGATAATAATATACTCGTAATTATACATGTAGGCGAAGATGATGATGAAGACACCACCTCCTCAAGCGATTCGGAGTCTGATTAATATTCTGTTCGCACATTCAATTCAATGTACTTTATTGCATAGAAATACAGATTGTAACTTTGTAACAAAGAATAAATAAAACAATTTTATTATATTAATATTTAATATATAAATTTACATTTTTTTTTTACATTAAAACTTATTAATATTACCTTTTTTTGGTTTCCACTTACTCGTAAATAACTAAAATATAAATTTTAAATGATTCCGCCAATTTAAAACGAAAATAATTTTAAAAATAACGCGGCGGTTCATTTTGGAGGAACGGTAACGAACTCAGTGTCATGTTGTGCCCATCACTAGTCGTGACTAACTGATAGGTGTCAGGAACGCATTCTCTGAACGGCCGAACGTTATTGTAAAACGTCATAGTTTACCTATTCAAGATTTGAATGCAACTTTATACACGCGATTTCCACTTATTTGAGTTGTTTAGACGAAGCAAGATCTTCACGTATTTATACGCTATATTAAAAAATCTTTTATGTCCATTTTCAACAGACTTCAAAGAAGGAGGAGGTTCTCAATTCGACAATTTTTTAATTTTTCGAGTATTTTTTGTTTGTTACTTACCTCATGGAACAGCTTCGTAATAATAAAGAGCCGGGTGATGACGGTATCACAGCGGAGCTTCTGAAAGCAGGAGGAACTAACTCCAACCCTGAATGAACTGAAGTGTCTCTTTAATGCCGTCATCACGACCGGTACAACGCCAAAAGAGAGGAGCACGAGTGTTACCATACTCTTCTTCAAGAAAGGAGACAAGAACTTATTAAAGAATTATAGGCCCATCTCACTTCTGAGCCATATTTACAAGCTGTTCTCTAGGGTTATTACGAACCGACTTGCCCGGAGACTTGACGAGTTTGAACCTCTGGAACAAGCCGGGTTTCGAAAAGGCTACAGCACCGTAGACCACATCCACACTTTAAGGCAGATTATGCACAAGACCCAGGAGTATAATATGCCTCTGGGTCTTGCGTTTGTGGACTACGAGAAAGCCTTCGACTCCATCGAAACCTGGGCAGTTTTGGGCTCGCTGCAGCGTAGCCAAGTCGATTGGCGATATATCGAAGTGTTGAGATGTCTATACGACGCCGCCACAGTGACCGTTCAGGTGCAAAACCATGCAACACATCCGATACCAATTCGAAGGGGTGTAAGGCAGGGAGACGTTATTTCTTTAAAACTGTTTACTTCCGCTCTCGAGGATGTGTTCAAGGCTTTGGACTGGAAAGAGTGTGGCATAAACGTTAATGGCGAATACATCTCGCACTTACGGTGTGCAGACTACATAATTATATTGGCAGAAACGCTGCAGGATCTTGAGCAAATGCTGACCGACCTTAGTACTACTTCCAGACAGGTGGGTCTTAATATGGACGTGGACAAAACCAAGATCATGTTCAATGAATATGTCATCACAAGGCCCATCGTTGTCGAAAATGCCAGCATCGAAGTTGTTCAAGAATATAACTAACTACCTGGGACAGATTATACAGTTAGGTAGAAACAACTTCGACAAGGAAGCTGACAAAAGAATTCAGCTGGGATGGGCAGCATTTGGAAAACTGCGTCAAGTCTTCAACTCGCCGATACCCCAATGCCTAAAGACATAAGTCTTCAACGCTTGCGTCTTACCGGTCATGACATACGGAGCAGAAAAGTGGACACTCACAGTATGCCTTGTCCACAAGTCGCTCAGCGTGCTATGTTGGGTGTTTCTCTGAAGGAGTGAATCCGCAACCAGGACTGTGGTGGCGCGCTCTCGGTAAGGTCCAGCAGTGGACGTCTATAGGCTGATTGATTGATTACCTCATGACTTTTATCTGGGTTATAAGTGCTCTTTGACTGGGTGAACCGAATTTGATGCTTCTTTTTGTATTTGAAAGTGACACGAGAGTTAGGCATTTTTTTTTAAATTTTTTGAATTCAGTAAGAAATTAATAGAGTATCGAGTTTGACGTGAGAAACTACTCGACTAATTTATTTAAATAAAAAAAAGCAATAAAAAAACATTTGTAATTTTCGCCTTCTCGGTTATCGTGTGTAATCCAAAATTGTTACATGATGCAGTATACGAATGTATTTTCGGACAAATTTCTTAAAATGAACAGTTATAACCAAATATTTTAATGATAAAAACTCTAATAGCATGCCCTCATTTAGGTTATAAAACATTATTATACTACTAATATAATATTATCATAAAGCTTCATTGTGTATTTCGTAATTTGTAAGCTACCAAATAAAATTTGAATTTTCCAGGCATATCGTTGCATTGAGCCTTAAGGGAGGCCATGTTCACTTATCACTTGATCGAAGAAACTACAGGCTACAATTCCACACGGCCGTCGCGCGCCGGCTGCTTTGCTCGCGTTAGTTCTTGTACGGTCTATTTCACGCAGTGCGTGCGCCCGATAGCGAGACGTCGAATGATATAAAGTTACGCGATAGTAAGAGACCGCAACTTTGCGTTCATTGCGTGTTATTTGCGGAGGCGGAGCCAGGCGCTATTGCGAACTGAATTGCATTGTTTGTGTCAGCTGTAGAGTCGCTATTTCTTTAAATCATCTTGCGGAGTGAGCCTTCTGTACCGTTAGTTACTATTATTCCGTGCTTTAGGTTGAATGCAATGGTCTGCCCGAATTCAGTCTTAACTCTTAAGTGATAGTAATTTGAAAAATTCGAGAAAATAGTGTAAATGTTTCGTTTCAGACGCTCTGCCCTTCAAGTTTGCGACAGATAACGAGGAAAAGGCTGAAGAAGCCGATACAATGCAGATAAGCGAAAGTGAAGCATCTTCATCAAGAAATAGTTTTAGCGCACATACTCTGAACAAATCGTATACGTGTGATGTTTGTCAACAAACGTTTGCACGAAAAACTGTGTTAATTGATCACATCAATACTCACAACAAAATATATTCTTGTAAGTCATGTGAATATAAATGTGCTAAAATAAGAAATCTTTCTACACATGTGAGATTAAGACATACTAGCGAAGAGCCATATACCTGTAATTCTTGCAACAAGAAGTTCTTACAAAAAGATTATCTAGTGGCTCACATTAAAACTCATTCGGGTGAAAAGCCTCACTGTTGTTCGTTTTGTAAATATAAAACTGCAAAAAAGAGGGATTTAACTGTGCACATTAGGTCACACACTGGTGAAAAGCCTTTCTCTTGTTCGTATTGTGAATATAAAGGTGCAACAAAAAGTGTTTTAAATATTAAGACACACATAGGTGAAAAGCCTCACTGTTGTTCGTTTTGTAAATATAAAACTGCAAGAAAGAGGGATTTAACTGTGCACATTAGGTCACACACTGGTGAAAAGCCTTTCTCTTGTTCGTATTGTGAATATAAAGGTGCAACAAAATCTGTTTTAACTATGCACATAAGGACACACACAGGTGAAAAGCCTTACTCTTGTGCATCATGTGAATTTAAATGTTCACAAAATGCTACCCTAATAAGACATCTGCGAACTCATACTGCCGAGAACCTTTTTATTTGTAATTTTTGTAACAGGGAATTCTCGCGAAAATCTAATCTAGCATCTCACATTAAAGCGCATGTAGATGAAAAACCTTTTGCTTGTAAATTTTGTGAATATAAATGTGCTAAAAATAGTGCTTTAGTGAGGCACACGAAGAAACACACGACTTACTGTTGTATGTCGTGTGAATATAAATGTTCACAAAAAAGTACTCTAACGAAGCATTTGAGAACTCATACCGGTGAAAAGCCTTATGCTTGTAAGTTATGCAATTACAAATTTACTCAAAAATGTACCTTAGACAGGCACCTGAGGACGCACTCCGGTGAAAAACCTTTTTCTTGTACATTTTGTGAATATAAATGTACACGAAATAGTGGCCTAGCTGCACACATGAGGTTACACACGGGTGAAAAGCCTTACTCCTGTGCATCATGTGAGTTTAAATGTTCAACAAAAGGTAATTTATTGCATCACCTGAGGACGCACTCCGGTGAAAAGCCGTTTTCTTGTAAGTCAACTAGAGACAAAAGTAATTCAGGTAAAAGCAGAAACACTGCCAAGAACCCGCAAATTTGTCAGTTTTGTGGATATAAAAGTGCATTTAAAAGTGCTATGTTGGTACATTTAAGAAGACATACTGGTGAAAAGCCTTATGCCTGTAATTTTTGCGACTCTAAATTCGTACAAAAACCTCACTTAGTGTCTCACATTAAAACTCACACTGGTGAAAAGCCTTATGCGTGTAATTTATGTGACTCTAAATTCGTACAAAAAGCTCACTTAGTGTCTCACATTAAAACTCACTCTGATGAAAAGCCTTATGCCTGTAAATTATGTGAATATAAATGTAAAACAAATGGATCTTTAGTTCAGCATATGAAATTACACACTGGTGAAAAGGGATACACTTGTACGTTTTGTGAATATAAATGTACAACAAAATATATTTTAACTAAACACATTAGATCACACACTGGTGAAAAGCCTTACTCTTGTAAGGTTTGTGAATATAAATGTACAACAAGTAGTGGTCTAATTAGTCACACGAGGATACACACGGGTGAAAAGCGTTACTCTTGTAAGTTATGTGAATATAAATGTGCAGTAAAAACCTCTATGTTAAGACATGAGAGGGCTCACACTGGTGAAAAGCCGTATGCTTGTAAGTTTTGTAAATATAAATGTTCTATGAAAAGTGTTCTAAATATTCACGAGAGGATTCACACTGGTGAGAAGCCTTATGCCTGTAAGTTATGTGAACATAAATATGGAAGAAGTAATGACTTGGCTAGGCACCTGATGACCCACACTGGTGAAATGCCTTACTCTTGTAAGTTATGTAAATACAAATGTGCTATGAAAAGTACTCTAATGAATCACGAGAGGGCTCACACTGGTGTAAAGCCTTATGCTTGTAGGTTCTGCGAATATAAATGTAAAATAAGGGGTAATCTATTGGTTCACGAGAGGACTCACACTGGTGAAAAGCCTTATGCTTGTAGGTTCTGCGAATATAAATGTAAAATAAGGGGTAATCTATTGGTTCACGAAAGGATACACACTGGTGATAAGCCTTATGCTTGTAGGTTCTGCGAATATAAAACTGCTGCAAAGAGTAATCTTTTGGTTCACGAGAGGAAACACACAGATGTGTAGTGTTGTTTGTGTTTTTTTTTGTATATCATAAATAAATAAAATAAATGTCATTTATTCATAAGAATGTAGGTACATTAGGTGGTCACAATAACAATCAATATCCTTGTACATTCTGCCTTATGGCGTATGAATATTTTTTTTTTTTTAAATAATAAATTGTTTATTTGTGAACAGAAAATACATACAGTTATCTTAAAATTACCCTGGACCCCCAAACTAGGAAACCCGTGACTTGGGGGTCGGTTTCTAAAGTTAAACTTAAAACAATTATAACACGGACGAACAACTGCAGTAAATGAAGCATTTATATTAGTATGGCAATTACAATTTAATATATTAGTATGGTTGCGTCTGCGAGTGTATATTTTGTATGTATACGTGCGTGCGTGTGATATGTATATGTGTGTGTGTGTGTGTGTGTGTGTGTGTGTGTGTGTGTGTGTGTGTGTGTGTGTGTGTGTATGTGTATGTGTGTGTGTGTGTGTGTGTGTGCGTGTCTGTGTGCGCGTGTGTCTGTGTGCGCGTGTGTGTGCGTGCGCGTGTGTTAGAATGTGCATAATTTATGTTTAATAAATAAATATTACCGAATAAGCTTTTCAGTGTCATGGTAGTTTAGATCACTTAAAAATTTTCTTAGTTTACTTTTGAGACTATAGCTGTTAAGATGGGAGGTATTGACCTTTTTGTCGATATTTTTATACAAATATAAGCTCATGTAGTTAAATTGTCTCTGTGCAAATGAACTGTGTGTACGCGGGATGTGAATATCTAACCGACGCCGGTGAGAGTGAGTATGGACCGGTGGAGGTGCAGGGTGGATTTGATGGTATCGAAGAACACTTCTTTCAATATACAGTTGCCGAACTGTAAGTAATTTTGCGGTTTTATATAGTTCCTCTGTGGGGAATCTGCGCGGTTTACCAAGCATTACCTTTATGATGGCTCTTTGGGCTCGTTCTATCTCAATCATATGAGTGGTAGCTGCGCCTCCCCATACTGTTATACAGTAGGTGATTAGGGATTCACATAAAGCCTTATATACTTGTGTTTTTAATTTGTTGTCTGCAATGTCGGGGAGATTTCTAAATATTGGTATAAGCCTTCTGACTTTATTGGCAAGTGTTGTGATATGTGGGTGCCACGTTAGGTTTTCGTCAATGATGACTCCTAGGTATCTCATAGTTTCCACCTTATCGAGGACTTCGCAAGTGCAATCGCTTGGCAGTTTGTCTGATTTATTACATGGAAAGGTATGGAGTTTAAGCGAGAAGTTAGGCATAGGTTGGGTTACACGCGAGACACTGAAGCAAACATACTTTGTTTTTTGGGCGTTTATAGTTAGAAGGTTATTTTCTAGAGTTTTCGTAACTATGCTTAGACCCTTTTCAGCTGCCATACGAGTTTCGTCCCATGTTCTGCCATGGAATATAATAGCTGTATCATCGGCAAGGGCAATAATTTGTGCATTATTTAATTCCAAATTGCAAATCTCATTAGCATAAACTAAAAAGAGGGTCGGACCCAACGTACTACCTTGTGGTATCCCATGTGTGACTTTGTTGGTATTACTGGTAAAGTCAGAGACTTTGACTTTTTGGCTCCTTTGTGTAAGATAGTCCTTAAGAAGAAAATGTAAATAATGTCAGTAGTTTGATATTATCATTTTTGTAACTATCATTTTTCATAATATTGTCAATTAAGTATTATAATTCAGAATGGCACTTCTTGTCAATACATAATTCATAAAGTCAAGAAATTAGTAATTCAGAATGTCAATAATTGTAGATAGATAATTTATAAAGTCAAAAAATTAGTATTTAAGAATGTCAATAATTGTTAATTTATAAAGTCAAAAATTAGTTTCATTTAAAAATTCATTGACATTGTAATAACATTTATCCATAAGTAAATCAAACGTACGTTTTTTAAAGACATTCAAAGTATTGTCTTTATATATGTCAGGTAGTTTATTAAAAATAGAAATTGCCATACAATGCGAACTCTTTGCAAAAATTTCTAGCCTCTTAGGAGGCATCATCAATTTATCCTTTCTACGCTGTCGAACTCATATACTTAGCATTCCGGTAAATATTATTCAGTGTACTTGATATTATAACTGTTTAGTACCTAGTATTCGAAGCTTAGCCGTGGCGTACATCAATTTCACGTAGTGGCCTCGTAATCACTAGATAGGACCGATGGATTTTCGTTTTGACCTGAATTTGTTTTTAAGGCTTTTTCAGGCCATGCATTGTTCTTCTAGAAACGTCATCGTTTACCCATTCAAGATCAAATCGTGCAATTCAAAGAATATATATGTCACAGCCAAAGCGATTAATCCGGATATTATACATATCATCTGGCCATTATTAATAATATCAACTCAATTTGGTTAAAGTGATAATTGATATAGAATTAATCACATTAACCAGCTATTTTTTATACCATCTTCGAAGACTTGGATAATGTAATAAAGCAAGTATGGATAAAGATTATTTACCTGTTTACTAACTTATTTATGAATGTTTTTATGTAATTCCCTTCACAATGTCACTAGCTTTCGTAAATAACTCAAATTAACGAGAAGTAATAAGAAAAATTATTATTAAAAATCATAATTTGTTAGGTTATTTCAGACGACATTTAATGTATTTCTTTGCCAGTTTGCTAATATTTTAATGAAATAATAGTATTAATACAGGGTCTAGGAGCGAGCGAAGCGAGCTCGGGACTTGAGGGCACCCCGACTCGGTTGGGTTAGGTTAGCTGAGTGGTTATTTTCTTTTATGACCACCCAGAAATAGGAGCCCCGCGAAGCGGGGCTCCGTCGAACGAGCCTTGAAAAGTGTAAGGGAAAACTAAATTATTAACCTTAAAATTTTAAAACTTAAAAAAATTATTTCACGAAAACTTTTACTTTAATTAGTATTTTAAGAATTTTAATTATTTTAAGAATCAACGTAACAACAATTTAGTCAGCCACGGATCACGCCACGCAGCAGCGGGATGAAGAACGGGGAGGGTTTTACAAGCCAAATAGACCGTATTATCACTTTCGCCAACTGTGACCAGCGCCTATGAATAACACCCAGATAAAGTGATTAATTTATCAAATTGTCTAGTCAATTTGGCTATTATCCATAGTAACCAGTCATTATTAATAATAGCTGTTTAATCACTATGACTTTAACATATATATATACACACGGTGACTTTTTTTTTTTTAATTATTTTTTTTTTCATTTGAAAACACCCTTTAATAAACGTAAATCTAAATATATAAAAGAAGAAACTGACTTATGAGGTCTAGGGGTGCACTAAGAAAGGATTTTTCAAAATTCAAAATTACCTAAGGGGGTTAGACGGGGCTCCAAAGTTTGCATTTTACCAAGCTTAAATACTCCTTCACGCCGCATCTACTGAACCGATTTGGCTCAAAGGACATTGGCAGAAATGTACACAAATAAAGTTTAGCGTCTAGATGTAACATTAATTACAAGACGAATCTAGTAAATAACTGAATTTTTCCAAGGTATCACCAGTTATTGTAAAGGACGGGTAAAAAATAAAATATTTAAAGAAATTCAATTGATTGGATTGAATGAGACCCTTTGAGAACATGTGGAGCAACAGATTTTCAAGTTATTACTGATTTTTTGTGCACATACGCAAAGAACGCAACCAAAATTGAAATGGCTCTCACGGGGTGGGGGTGAGGGGGCGCCCCCCCTTTGTAGGATTTTTTTTGCTTGTAATGAGCAATAGAACACTCCCTAAAATTATCGCTAGTTCGATCCCGGACACACTGTATATATATAAAGCTCTATAAAGTATAAAGTTGTTTGAATGCAACTTTATACACGTGATTTCGACTTACTTATTTGAGTTGTCAAGACGAAGCAAGATCTACACGTATTTAGGTATATTAAAATTCTTGTTTAATAATGTCCATTTTCAACAGACTTCAAAGAAGGAGGAGGTTCTCATTTCGACGGTTTTTCAATTATTCGAGTATTTTTGTATGTGTTACCTCATGCCTTTTAACTGGGTATCAATGCTCTTTGACTGGGTGAACCGATTTTGATTCTTCTTTTTGTATTTGAAAAGGATATGAGGTTTATACCCACATCAAGGTTATAAAACATTATTATACTACTAAATATATGATATTGTCACAAGCTTCATTGTGTATTTCGTAATTTGTAAGCTACCAAATAGAATTTGAATTTTCTCTCTCGAAGTAGGTACTTATTCTAGACGGCCGTCGCGCGCCGGCTGCTTTGCTCGCGTTAGTTCTTGTACAGACCGTACAATTTACGGTCGAATGATATAAAGTGACGCGATAGAAAGAGACCACAACTTTGCGTTTGTTGCGTGTTGTTTGCGGAGGCGGAGCCAGGCGCTATTGCGAACTGAATTGCATTGTTTTTGTCAGCTGTAGAGTCGGTATTTCTTTAAATCATCTTGCGGAGTGAGCCTTCTGTACCGTTAGTTACTATTATTCCGTGCTTTAGGTTGAATGCAATGGTCTGCCCGAATTCAGTCTTAACTCTTAAGTGATAGTAATTTGAAAAATTCGAGAAAATAGTGTAAATGTTTCGTTTCAGACGCTCTGCCCTTCAAGTTTGCGACAGATAACGAGGAAAAGGCTGAAGAAGCCGATACAATGCAGATAAGCGAAAGTGAAGCATCTTCATCAAGAAATAGTTTTAGCGCACATACTCTGAACGAATCGTATACGTGTGATGTTTGTCAACAAACGTTTGCACAAAAAACTGTGTTAATTAATCACATCAATATTCACAACAAAATATATTCTTGTAAATCATGTGAATATAAATGTGCACAAAGAGGAAAACTTTTAAGCCATACTGCGAGAACTCATACCAGCAAAAAGCTTTACACATGTAATTTTTGCAACAAGAATTACTCACGAAAAGCTTATCTGGCGATACACATTAAAACACATTCAGATGAAAAGCCTCACTGTTGTTCGTTTTGTAAATATAAAACTGCAAAAAAGAGGGATTTAACTGTGCACATTACGTCACACACTGGTGAAAAGCCTTTCTCTTGTTCGTATTGTGAATATAAAGGTGCAACAAAATCTGTTTTAACTATGCACATAAGGACACACACAGGTGAAAAACCTTACTCTTGTGCATCATGTGAATTTAAATGTTCACAAAATGGTACCCTAATAAGACATCTGCGAACTCATACTGCCGAGAACCTTTTTATTTGTAATTTTTGTAACAGGGAATTCTCGCGAAAATCTAATCTAGCATCTCACATGAAAGCGCATATAGATGAAAAACCTTATGCTTGTAAATTTTGTGAATATAAATGTGCTAAAAATAGTGCTTTAGTGAGGCACACGAAGAAACACACGTGGACGCTAATGAATAAAAAGTCTTACTGTTGTATGACGTGTGAATATAAATGTTCACAAAAAAGTACTCTAACGAGGCATTTGAGAACTCATACCGGTGAAAAGCCTTATGCTTGTAAGTTATGCAATTACAAATTTACTCAAAAATGTACCTTAGACAGGCACCTGAGGACGCACTCCGGTGAAAAACCTTTTTCTTGTACATTTTGTGAATATAAATGTACACAAAATAGTGGCCTAGCTGCACACATGAGGTTACACACGGGTGAAAAGCCTTACTCCTGTGCATCATGTGAGTTTAAATGTTCAATAAAAGGTAATTTATTGCATCACCTGAGGACGCACTCCGGTGAAAAGCCGTTTTCTTGTCAGTCAACTAGAGACAAAAGTAATTTAGGTAAAAGCAGAAACACTGCCAAAAACCCGCAAATTTGTCAGTTTTGTGGATATAAAAGTGCATTTAAAAGTGCTATGTTGGTACATTTAAGAAGACATACTGGTGAAAAGCCTTATGCCTGTAATTTTTGCGACTCTAAATTCGTACAAAAACCTCACTTAGTGTCTCACATTAAAACTCACACTGGTGAAAAGCCTTATGCCTGTAATTTATGTGACTCTAAATTCGTACAAAAAGCTCACTTAGTGACTCACATTAAAACTCACTCTGATGAAAAGCCTTATGCGTGTAAATTATGTGAATATAAATGTAAAACAAATGGATCTTTAGTTCAGCATATGAAATTACACACTGGTGAAAAGGGATACACTTGTACGTTTTGTGAATATAAATGTACAACAAAATATATTTTAACTAAACACATTAGATCACACACTGGTGAAAAGCCTTACTCTTGTAAGGTTTGTGAATATAAATGTACAACAAGTAGTGGTCTAATTAGTCACACGAGGATACACACGGGTGAAAAGCGTTACTCTTGTAAGTTATGTGAATATAAATGTGCAGTAAAAACCTCTATGTTAAGACATGAGAGGGCTCACACTGGTGAAAAACCGTATGCTTGTAAGTTTTGTAAATATAAATGTTCTATGAAAAGTGTTCTAAATATTCACGAGAGGATTCACACTGGTGAGAAGCCTTATGCCTGTAAGTTATGTGAACATAAATATAGAAGAAGTAATGACTTGGCTAAGCACCTGATGACCCACACTGGTGAAATGCCTTACTCTTGTAAGTTATGTAAATACAAATGTGCTATGAAAAGTACTCTAATGAATCACGAGAGGGCTCACACTGGTGTAAAGCCTTATGCTTGTAGGTTCTGCGAATATAAATGTAAAATAAGGGGTAATCTATTGGTTCACGAGAGGACTCACACTGGTGAAAAGCCTTATGCTTGTAGGTTCTGCGAATATGAATGTAAAATAAGGGGTAATCTATTGGTTCACGAAAGGATACACACTGGTGATAAGCCTTTTGCTTGTAGGTTCTGCGAATATAAAACTGCTGCAAAGAGTAATCTTTTGGTTCACGAGAGGAAACACACAGATGTGTAGTGTTGTTTGTGTTTTTTTTTTTGTATATCATATACTTAGCATTCCGGTAAATATTATTCAGTGTACTTGATATTATAACTGTTTAGTACCTAGTATTCGAAGCTTAGCCGTGGCGTACATCAATTTCACGTAGTGGCCTCGTAATCACTAGATAGGACCGATGGATTTTCGTTTTGACCTGAATTTGTTTTTAAGGCTTTTTCAGGCCATGCATTGTTCTTCTAGAAACGTCATCGTTTACCCATTCAAGATCAAATCGTGCAATTCAAAGAATATATATATATACACACGGTGACTTTTTTTTTTTTAATTAATTTTTTTTTCATTTGAAAACACCCTTTAATAAACGTAAATCTAAATATATAAAAGAAGAAACTGACTTATGAGGTCTAGGGGTGCACTAAGAAAGGATTTTTCAAAATTCAAAATTACCTAAGGGGGTTAAACGGGGCTGCAAAGTTTGCATTTTACCAAGCTTAAATACTCCTTCACGCCGCATCTACTGAACCGATTTGGCTCAAAGGACATTGGCAGAAATGTACACAAATAAAGTTTAGCGTCTAGATGTAACATTAATTACAAGACGAATCTAGTAAATACTTAACTGAATTTTTCCAAGGTATCACCAGTTATTGTAAAGGACGGGTAAAAAATAAAATATTTAAAGAAATTCAATTGATTAGATTGAATGAGACCCTTTGAGAACATGTGTAGCAACAGATATTCAAGTTATTACTGATTTTTTGTGCACATACCCAAAGAACGCAACCAAAATTGAAATGGCTCTCACGGGGTGGGGGTGAGGGGGCGCCCCTCCTTTGTAGGATTTTTTTTGCTTGTAATGAGCAATAGAACACTCCCTAAAATTATCGCTAGTTCGATCCCGGACACACTGTATATATATAAAGCTCTATAAAGTATAAAGTTGTTTGAATGCAACTTTATTCACGTGATTTCGACTTACTTATCTGAGTTGTCAAGACGAAGCAAGATCTACACGTATTTAGGTATATTAAAATTCTTGTTTAATAATGTCCATTTTTCAACAGACTTCAAAGAAGGAGGAGGTTCTCATTTCGACTGTTTTTCAATTATTCGAGTATTTTTGTATGTGTTACCTCATGCCTTTTAACTGGGTATCAATGCTCTTTGACTGGGTGAACCGATTTTGATTCTTCTTTTTGTATTTGAAAAGGATATGAGGTTTATACCCACATGAAGGTTATAAAACATTATTATACTACTAAATATATGATATTGTCACAAGCTTCATTGTGTATTTCGTAATTTGTAAGCTACCAAATAGAATTTGAATTTTCTCTCTCGAAGTAGGTACTTATTCAAGACGGCCGTCGCGCGCCGGCTGCTTTGCTCGCGTTAGTTCTTGTACGGTCTATTTCTCGCGCTGCGTGCGCCTCATAGCGAGGCAACCTTAGTACGTCGAATGATATAAAGTGACGCGATAGAAAGAGACCACAACTTTGCGTTTGTTGCGTGTTGTTTGCGGAGGCGGAGCCAGGCGCTATTGCGAACTGAATTGCATTGTTTGTGTCAGCTGTAGAGTCGCTATTTATTTAAATCATCTTGCGGAGTGAGCCTTCTGTACCGTTAGTTACTATTATTCCGTGCTTTAGGTTGAATGCAATGGTCTGCCCGAATTCAGTCTTAACTCTTAAGTGATAGTAATTTGAAAAATTCGAGAAAATAGTGTAAATGTTTCGTTTCAGACGCTCTGCCCTTCAAGTTTGTGACAGATAACGAGGAAAAGGCTGAAGAAGCCGATACAATGCAGATAAGCGAAAGTGAAGCATCTTCATCAAGAAATAGTTTTAGCGCACATACTCTGAACGAATCGTATACGTGTGATGTTTGTCAACAAACGTTTGCACGAAAAACTGTGTTAATTGATCACATCAATACTCACAACAAAATGTATTCTTGTAAGTCATGTGAATATAAATGTGCACAAAGAGGAAAACTTTTAAGACATACTGCGGGTACTCATACCAGCAAAAAGCTTTACACATGTAATTTTTGCAACAAGAATTACTCACGAAAAGCTTATCTGGCGATTCACATTAAAACACATACAGATGAAAAATTGTTTTCTTGTAAATTGTGTGATTATAAATTTACAAGAAATAGTGCTTTGGTAAGGCACGCGAGGATGCACACGAATGAAAAGTCTTACAGTTGTATGACATGCAATTACAAATTTACTCAAAAATGTACCTTAGACAGGCACCTGAGGGAGCACTCCGGTGAAAAACCTTTTTCTTGTACATTTTGTGAATATAAATGCACACGAAAAAGTGGCCTAGCTGCACACATGAGGTTACACACGGGTGTAAAACCTTACTCTTGTAACTCATGTGATTTTAAAACTTCAAGAAAAAGTAGTCTTATGAATCATGTGAGAACTCATACTGGTATAAAGCCTTATGCTTGTAAGTTATGCAACTACAAATGCGATTATCCATCATCTTTAGCCAGACACATGAGGACACACTCCAAATCAATTGGAGATAAAAGTAATTTAGTTAAGTCTAAAACCCAAAATACTATTAAAAAGCCGGTTGTTTGTCAGTTTTGTGGATATAAATGTGCATTTAAAAGTGTTCTATCAGTACATTTAAGAACTCACACTGGTGAAAAGCCTTACGCTTGTAATTTATGCGACGCTAAATTTACACAAAAACCTGCTTTAGTGTGTCACAATAGAATTCATACCGGTGAAAAGCCTTATGCTTGTAAGTTATGTGACTATAAAGGTACAACCTCTAGTGTTTTAGCTAAGCACATTATGTCACACACTGGTGATAAACCTTACTCTTGTATGTTTTGTGAATATAAATGTGCAACAAAGAGTGTTTTAACAACGCACATTAGGTCACACACTGGTGAAAAGCCTTACGCTTGTACGTTTTGTGAATATAAATGTACAACTAATAGTTATCTAGCTATGCACATGAGGTCACACACTGGTGAAAAGCCTTACTCCTGTTCGACTTGTGAATATAAGTGTACAACAAGGACTGTTTTAAATAATCACACTAGGTCACACACTGGTGAAAAGCCTTACGCTTGTTCGTATTGTGAATATAAATGTACAACAAAGAGTGTTCTAATTAGTCACATTAGGTCACACACTGGTGAAAAGCCTTATGCTTGTACATTGTGTAAATATAAATGTACAACAAGTAGTAATCTAGCTCAGCACTTGACTTCCCACACTGGTGATAAGCGTTACTCTTGTAAGTTTTGTGAATATAAATGTACTTTTAAAAGTAATCTAATGAAACACGAGAGGACTCACACTGGTGAAAAACCTTTTGCTTGTAAGTCATGTGAATACAAATCTGCTGTAAAGAGTAATCTTTTGGTTCACGCGAGGAAACATGCGAATGTGTAGTTTTGTATTTTTTATTTCATCTCCTTTATTAGCGGTACAATTTATATCGGTGAGATAAATTTTATTTATATACTGTTAGTAGTGCAACTGGCGTCTTTACTTTTAAATAATGTGAATAACAATAAGTATTAGTAAAAAGTAGGTACCTACTCTTTTGTAGGTATGAATTGGCATGTACTCTATACCTTCATCAAAATATAATTAAACCAACATATAGTTATTTCTTGTAAGAATACTATTTTACATTAAAAACAATACTGAAAATATACCTTAGTGTTTTTTTTTGATATTACAATCCAAAAATATAACCTAGGCCTTAACGTGAAATCAACGGGTCTGACCGCGGAATTCAAAATTTTCGTGGTTTCTTGCAATTTGTACGCTAATTAGACATGATAGGCTTATGGCAATCAATTTGCGAGAATGGCAGTATCATCTTTACATGATTATATCAAAATCTTTGCATAAAAATGTGTATCCTAAGAAATTAGTCTGAGTATCGAGTTTTATGTGAGTAACTCGCAAATCTCGGACTAATTTCATCAACTCGACACTTTCGAGCAGAGATTGTTATATAAACACGTGAAGAAGATATTGAGATTATCGCAATTTTACGGCCATAAGCCTATTATGTCTTATTAGCTTAAAAATCGCGACAAACCACAAAAAATTTTAATTTCGCAGGCACACCCGTGGTGTGCGCCTTAAGTTCGTGAACTAAGACTAAAACGCTAAAACGTGATTAACACCAAACAAAATAATTTAAACTTGGCGGGCAAATGAACTCATTAGGTTGGAAAAAATAATAAGATGACTGCCTCCGTGGTTGAGTGGTTAGCGTGCCGGTTTTCAAGGCGCCGCCATCTCTGAGGTTCCGGGTTCGATCCCCGGTCGGGGCAATGTAGGAAAATAAGTTTTCTACATTGTCTCGGGTCTGGGTGTTGTGGTACCTTCGTTGTTTCTGATTTCCTTAACACATTTGCATAAGCTACTTATACTAAGGGATCGGAGCAATGTATGTGATGTTCACTATTTATTTATTTAATTAAAATTCATAAAATTAAAATTATCATTACAGTCCACCCGAACTAGACCGATCCGCCAAATTCAAATTTTAAAGCTATAATGAGCATAACAATATATAACGATACCTAAGCCTACTAACGATAGCCTAGGATCCCGCTATACAACAACCTTCACCGAGCTGCTTATTGGATGAAAACTATTTTATATCCAATTAAATATGTCAATAAATATATCGCAAGTGGGTTGCCTAAAAAATTTCAGTCCAGGGTATGATTAATTAAGAATTAAAAAAAAACCATTGTAACATGGACTCCTATTTGTTACAGTTTAGTTGACATCGTAGTTCAAATTAGATTGGATGTTATAAATAGTGCTTTTTGCCAGAAATACTTTCCTGGCTGAGGAAAGTATTTCTGTTCTATAATTTTTGGGAAAAGAAAGTTAACGGATAATAAAATCGTAGGTTTTATGCACAATTATGCACAATTGCAATTTGCGACCTGAATCGCTCATCCAATCTAATTTGAACTAAGATGTCAACGGAACTCTAACAAATAGGAGTTCATGTTACAATGGATTTTTTTTTAAATTCTTAATTAATCATATCCTGGACTGAAATTTTTTAGGCAACCAACTTGCGATATATTTATTGACATATTAATTTGGATTTAAAATAGTTTTCATAGGGTTTTACCATTTTAATTTAAATTAAATTTTTATTACATACTATGTAATATGAAATAGTACATTTCGATAACTTATATTGTCATTTCTTTACGAGTCCCGGGTTGTTGGCCCAAACCGGAAGCGCGGTAAAGTACGCTACGCTAACCTGGATAGATACAAACCATGGATAGATTGAATATTGGGAACCGCCTTTATGAGGGCAAGAAATATGTGACGAACTTGGATAAAAAATCACACAGTGTGATTTTTCGTCCAAAGTGACGAATGTTGAAGCCAAAAATGTCATAAGTATGGCGTCGTTAACAAAAAATTCATAATTCAAAAATGTTATTCTTTCTCATAGGCCTTACTTACAGGTACTTTCGAAACGTTAGACTCTCCCGCCTCGTTCGGAAAGTAGCACTGCACCGAGAAGAACGGCCAAGAAACTCGGTACGGTACCGCTGACAGCACATAATTTTGTCGCTTACATTAGCGCCATTATGGCGCCATTTTACAGTTTTGACAAATTAAAAAGGAGCCTAAAATACTGTTAGTCGTCTATGGTCATTTGTGGTCTATGCTTTGATGATGTATCAAAGGGTCTATGATGTTCTGTGGTTCTGTGTCACTGATCTCGATAGAGTATATAGAATATATCATTAAATGGACCTTATATGATCCAAATATTATGATCATAATTATAGAGCTCAGTGCATGGAAGTACTTATTAATTCCATGGCTCAGTGTTCTGTGTGCCATTTCTGTGTACCTACTACTGTGTATAGGTACCATAGACCGTAGGTACTAGGTAGACTATAAACTATTTTTATCTATAGAGTAGTCTATGAATTGATTATTATTAGATTATTATCGTAAACAAATTTATAGGTTAGTGGTAAACAATAAACATTTTTGTAAAATTTTATTCCATTTTTTCAAGTTTTATCATGACGGCGCTCGGTCCGGTAAGCTAGATTTTAAATTATACAATTTACTCTGTCAACAAAATGTTAAAAATGAACGATGCTGAGTATGTAAAAGAAATTTAAATGATTTCGTTCGTCCATGTAGAAACAGCGTTATCTATTTGCGATTATTACCAACAGTTCCTCTGAACAGTCCTCATAAGGTTATAGCTCTACCTTATCTAAATACCTATAAGCAATGAGCTCAGTTGGATTGATACCTATTATCATTGTTCATCCTTTATTATACACTAGCTGATGCCCGCGACTTCGTCCACGTGGGATAAAAACTATTCTATCTTTTAAGTTGGACCAAATGACAGATATTCACGAAGTTTGAACTAAATCGGTTCAGTAGTTTAGGAGTCCATTGAGGACAAACATTGTGACACGAGATTTATATATATTAAGATTTGCATTTTGCCGCCACTTGGTAAGATAACAGAGAATGAAGATTGGTAAGGTAAAATATAACGACCTGTGAGCAAGCTGTTTACCTGTTGTAAAGTGATATTATGTGTATCAATGTTAGATACAGTGTGTCCCTTTATTCATTGCAATTTCATATGACACAATGCACTGTGCTCACTGCTCATCATCCTGAGACAGTTCTCAGGTCTCATGTTGCTCATTAATGACAACACGGTACAGTGCCCTTCAATCCAAAACACAGCAATACATTACTGCTTCAACGTAGAATAACTAACATTGCAGCGATAGTACCTACCTGAATGAACTCCTCAAGGAAGAGTCATACTAAATTTAGATGATGTACCTAACCCTATATCCTAAACGCACAAACGTCAATATTGGATGAGCTGAAGATACAGACCCGTCTGTCTGCCATCTGTGCCTGCAAGCAGCTATCATTCTTCGGCCTCACTGTATAGAGGGCCTTATTATGTTTGGTTACATGAAGGGCAAACGAAGCAGAGGCAGAGAACCCACCCGGTGAATAGACAGAATCTGCTAGGCCATCAGTGTGAACATCCAAGGTTCTTTCCACAAGGCTTAACACCGCACTACCTGGTGAGCCTTGATTGGCAAGCTGGGGTTTGATTGGGTAAGAAAAACATATTCATTGTTATCTTTATTGTTTACAAATCCTCCTCCCTGATTGGCTTACATAAATCAGCCAATCAATCAGCAGGCATAATACGATTATGATGAATGTGTTTTTCTTACACAATCTAGGGGTTAGTCTCGTAGACGGTCATAACCTTCAGTCATGAGGCTACTACTAAGAAGAAGAGAAAAAGAAGAATCTTATATCCTAGTAAGTGAACGGCCGTTAGTTGTTACTAATTATGACGAGACAAGACGAGACGACCTCCGTGGTTGAGTGGTTAGCCTGCCAATTTTCAAGGCACCGCCATCTCTAAGGTTTCGAGTTCGATTCCCGGTGGGGGCAATGTAGATTGTCTCGGGTCTAGGTGTTGTGGTACCTTCGTTGTTTCTGATTTCCTTAACACAAGTGCATAAGCTACTTACTAAGGGATCGGAGCAATGTATGTGATGTTGTCTACCATATATTTATATTATTATATACTAGCTTTTGCCCGCGGCTTCGCCCGCGTGAATTTCGGGGTTTCACAAATCCCGTGGGAGCCATGGATTTTCTGGGAAAAAACTGTTAACCTAACTTCAGAAACACGATTGGATAAAAATTTCTCGCCCAAAAGTTCTCCCAAAAATTGCGCCAAAATCTCCATTTTTCTAATTTCCATCGAAAACTACGATGGACATAATTGTAATTTTTGTTTTAATGTATCGGTAAAAAATAATTCCCAAAAACGCTCAGAACGACATTTTAATAACTGGCTTAGTTTTTGAAGTAATTAGGTAAGACATTGTTTTTCTGTTATATTCTTCCGCAACGCTGCATACTAACCTAACCTAACCTAACCCACCAACGTATTCATACGAGTGAGAAGGACGAAAATAAAATCAACGTATCCGCTTAAGAGCGAAGTAATTTCAGAACCTTTACCTTATAGGTATCCATTTTCGCATTTATAGCATAATTACTATCACATATCCTATTGCTCAACTAAAACACATATTTTTAATGGCGGAACAGCTCTAATTTCAGAAACTATACAGGAAAAAATTTTTAGTAGGTATGTTTAACCTGTATCCCATTGCTTGACCAAAACACACATTATAGGTAAATAGCGAAAAATTTGTAGTTGTATTTTCAGAACCTATATGGGTAGGTACCCATTTCCACATTTATAGCATTACTATCCCATATCCCATAGCTCAATTAAAACAAACATTGTCAGCAACGAAGCATTTGTTAATTCAAAACCTATACTAAGTATATAGGTACCCTTTTTCATAGTTATAATACTATTAACCTGTATCTCATTGCTCAACTAAAACACAAAATGCTAATAGTGAAACAGTTGTAATGTCGGAATAGTCTAGGATTCCGCTATACAACGACCTTCACCGAGCTGCTTATTGGATGAAAACTATTTTATATCCAATTAAATATGTCAATAAATATATCGCAAGTGGGTTGCTTAAAAAAATTTCAGTCCAGGGTATGATTAATTAAGAATTTAAAAAAAACCATTGTAACATGGACTCCTATTTGTTACAGTTTAGTTGACATCGTAGTTCAAATTAGATTGGATGTTATAAATAGTGCTTTTTGCCAGAAATACTTTCCTGGCTGAGGAAAGTATTTCTGTTCTATATTTTTTGGCAAAAGAAAGTTAACGGATAATAAAATCGTAGGTTTTATGCACAATATTATGCACAATTGCAATTTGCGACCTGAATCGCTCATCCAATCTAATTTGAACTAAGATGTCAACGGAACTCTAACAAATAGGAGTTCATGTTACAATGGTTTTTTTTTTTTAAATTCTTAATTAATCATATCCTGGACTGAAATTTTTTAGGCAACCCACTTGCGATATATTTATTGACATATTTAATTGGATATAAAATAGTTTTAGTTTTCATCCAATAAGCAGCTCGGTGAAGGTCGTTGTATAGCGGGATCCTAGACCAGAACCTATAATACAGGTACCAAATTTCACATTTATAGCATTATGATTCCATATTTCATTGTTCAACTAAAACACACTTGTTAAATGCGTGCAGTGCTAAGTTCAGAACCTACATAGTGCCCATTTTCACATTTATAGTGATAATATCATTAGTTTTTGCCCGCGGCCCCGCTCGCGACAAATTAGCTTTTTTCACAAATCCTAAGGGAAACGTCATTTTCCCGTTATCGTTCCCTATTCCAACCTTTATACATGCTTTCAAGCAAGTTTGCTTGAACAATCTATCTATAGATGTAGCTATAGATTGCTCAAGAAAATTTGGTATTTTGAGTATCCCACGGGAACTATGGATTTTTCCGGGATAAAAAGTAGCCTATGTGTTAATCCGGGTTATAAGCTACCTATGTTCCAAATTTCAGCCAAATCGGTTCAGTAGATGCGACGGGAAAGAGTAACAAACATCCAAACTCACAAACTCACAAACTCACAAACTCACAAACTTTCACATTTATAATATTTATTAGATTAAATATGTCAATAAATATATCGCAAGTGGGTTGCTTAAAAAAATTTCAGTCCAGGGTATGATTAATTAAGAATTTAAAAAAAACCATTGTAACATGGACTCCTATTTGTTACAGTTTAGTTGACATCGTAGTTCAAATTAGATTGGATGTTATAAATAGTGCTTTTTGCCAGAAATACTTTCCTGGCTGAGGAAAGTATTTCTGTTCTATATTTTTTGGCAAAAGAAAGTTAACGGATAATAAAATCGTAGGTTTTATGCACAATATTATGCACAATTGCAATTTGCGACCTGAATCGCTCATCCAATCTAATTTGAACTAAGATGTCAACGGAACTCTAACAAATAGGAGTTCATGTTACAATGGTTTTTTTTTTTTAAATTCTTAATTAATCATATCCTGGACTGAAATTTTTTAGGCAACCCACTTGCGATATATTTATTGACATATTTAATTGGATATAAAATAGTTTTAGTTTTCATCCAATAAGCAGCTCGGTGAAGGTCGTTGTATAGCGGGATCCTAGACCAGAACCTATAATACAGGTACCAAATTTCACATTTATAGCATTATGATTCCATATTTCATTGTTCAACTAAAACACACTTGTTAAATGCGTGCAGTGCTAAGTTCAGAACCTACATAGTGCCCATTTTCACATTTATAGTGATAATATCATTAGTTTTTGCCCGCGGCCCCGCTCGCGACAAATTAGCTTTTTTCACAAATCCTAAGGGAAACGTCATTTTCCCGTTATCGTTCCCTATTCCAACCTTTATACATGCTTTCAAGCAAGTTTGCTTGAACAATCTATCTATAGATGTAGCTATAGATTGCTCAAGAAAATTTGGTATTTTGAGTATCCCACGGGAACTATGGATTTTTCCGGGATAAAAAGTAGCCTATGTGTTAATCCGGGTTATAAGCTACCTATGTTCCAAATTTCAGCCAAATCGGTTCAGTAGATGCGACGGGAAAGAGTAACAAACATCCAAACTCACAAACTCACAAACTCACAAACTTTCACATTTATAATATTTATTAGATTAAAAAAATTATGTTTACAGGAACATCCGAGGAACCTGATACCGGAGCTGTGTAAACAGTTTTACCACTTGGGATGGGTCACAGGCACAGGCGGTGGGATTTCTATCAAAGAAGGGTAATTATTATAATCTTAAACTAATTGTGTCTGTTTCCTTTTAGAGTCTAGTTTGCTGCTTTTACTACTATTGTAATTTTTTAGTTCCTGTAGTCAGATTTATAAAGAGCTCTGAACAATTAAAATTTTTTAGTTGAGTAGCTTGGTTGCTAGTTTTATTATGTGGCTTGACTTGATAATAACCAATTTGCCCTGCTCAACCAATTTGGCTATGGTTAAATCTCTGCAGAGATCTTCCATATAATGTCTTTAATGCACAAGACGACGAAGATGCTTTGACGACCTCCGTGGCGCAGGGGACGCATGCTCGGATTCGAGTGGGAGGTCGCGGGTTCGATTCCCGCCACGGGCCACTTTGGAATTTTTTAATTTCTAAATTGGCTTAGGTCTGGTCTGGTGGGAGGCTTTGGCGTGGCCACCCTACCATCAAAGACGTACCGCCAAGCGATTTACGTGCTGTACGTACGTAGCTGTGTAGAAACGGTTGGGGTGACATAGCTTACCCCTTCCTAGTTAGTATGATAACATCTTCGGCTGACTCATCACTTACCATCAGGTGAGATCGCAGTCAAGTACTAACTTGTATAGTGTAAAAAAAAAGACAATGCAATTGTGAGCGCAAACACAAGAACACTTTCTATTACCACACTGTCATAATTCAAAATTTAGAGAAATTTTGATGGGATCAGACATACTACATAACAGATTACTTTATTTATTTCAGAGACAAAATCTTTATTGCTCCCTCAGGAGTGCAGAAGGAAAGAATGAAGCCAGATGATTTGTTTGTACAGAACATTCATGATGAAGACTTGGAACTGCCACCACCTGACAAAAAGTAAGAAGAGAACGCACATAATGCAACTTATGTCTTGAACGCTTTTAATTTCCCCTTTTTATAAGGGATAAACTTATGGAACCTATTGTACAAAAATTAGACTTTCTTAACTATTATTACTTATATATTAGTAAAGTAATTAGTAAAGCACTGAAAAGCATAAGATCATTTTGTGCTTTTCAGTGGGTTTCTTATTTGAAGGCGGTTCTTATTAGAAACATTATACAGAATGTAACTGATACTTTCCTGAAACCGCATCAAAATCGATTCAGCCAAACGTGAAATAATTGTGGACAAACATATACATACTTACAAACATATAGGTTGAATACAGAACCTCTAATTTTTATTAAGACTGTTAAGAAGTAAATAATTTAAAAAACATGACTGCCTCGTGGTAAAACTACTTTTTTTTTTAAATATAGCCTATGTTACTCGGAATGATGAAAGGTTTCTAACGATACCCCATATGTCCAAATCTGTTCTGCTGTTCAGAAGTTATGGTGGTATAAAGAAACATCACATACATGAACCCTAAAAACGTTACACTGCTTTTTTAAGTGCAGTCGTGTAAAAATACAATGTTCCAGATTAAAGAAGAGCCAGTGTACACCGTTGTTTATGCTGGCATACAGAGAGCGCAATGCGGGTGCAGTCATTCACACACACTCGCCGCACGCCGTCCGCTGCACGCTGCTCTACGACAAGGAGTTTGTGATCACCCACCAGGAAATGATCAAGGTCAGTGACGGTCACTGGTCTTAAATATAAGTCAGTCATAACTCACAATTATTGTTTGGGCATGTAAGTGAGCCAGATATTATGTGCAAATTATACTCTCCACATGCTGAATGCTGCTTTATGGAAACCAATACATGAGTGCGTGCGTGCTTGCGTGCATGCGTGTGTGCGTGCGTCCGTGCGTGCGTGCGTGCGTGTGAGCGTGCGTGTGTGCGTGCGTGTGAGCGTGCGTGTGTGCGTGTGTGCGTGCGTGCGTGTGTGCGTGTGTGCGTGGGTGCTTGCGTGCATGCGTGTGTGTGCGCGTCCGTGCGTGCGTGCGTGCGTGTGTGTGTGCGTGCGTGCGTGTGTTATCGCTTTATCCTAAACTTACGGTATCGATTTGGCTACAATTCGGAATGTAGGTAGATTAAACTCTGAACAACATAGGCTATTTTATATACCAGAAAAATCCATGTATTCATCTGTGGTTAGTTAATATATCTATGTTTCCAGGGTATAAAAGACGCGACCCTCGGCCGCTACCTCAGGTACGACGAGAAGCTGGTAGTGCCCATAATAGAGAACACGCCGTTCGAGAAGGACCTGGCGGGCAGCCTGGCCGAGGCGTTGCGCGCGTACCCGGGCACCAGTGCCGTGCTCGTGAGGAGGCACGGCGTGTACGTGTGGGGCGACACCTGGCAAGCGGCCAAGACCATGTGAGTACTATAGCTTGGCAACGCACCAGTGCGGTGCTCGTGAGGAGGCACGGGGTGTACGTGTGGGGCGACACCTGGCAAGCGGCCAAGACCATGTGAGTACTATAGCTTGGCAACGCACCAGTGCGGTGCTCGTGAGGAGGCACGGCGTGTACGTGTGGGGCGACACCTGGCAAGCGGCCAAGACCATGTGAGTACTATAGCTTGGCAACGCACCAGTGCGGTGCTCGTGAGGAGGCACGGCGTGTACGTGTGGGGCGACACCTGGCAAGCGGCCAAGACCATGTGAGTACTATAGCTTGGCAACGCACCAGTGCGGTGCTCGTGAGGAGGCACGGCGTGTACGTGTGGGGCGACACCTGGCAAGCGGCCAAGACCATGTGAGTACTATAGCTTGGCAACGCACCAGTGCGGTGCTCGTGAGGAGGCACGGCGTGTACGTGTGGGGCGACACCTGGCAAGCGGCCAAGACCATGTGAGTACTATAGCTTGGCAACGCACCAGTGCGGTGCTCGTGAGGAGGCACGGCGTGTACGTGTGGGGCGACACCTGGCAAGCGGCCAAGACCATGTGAGTACTATAGCTTGGCAACGCACCAGTGCGGTGCTCGTGAGGAGGCACGGCGTGTACGTGTGGGGCGACACCTGGCAAGCGGCCAAGACCATGTGAGTACTATAGCTTGGCAACGCACCAGTGCGGTGCTCGTGAGGAGGCACGGCGTGTACGTGTGGGGCGACACCTGGCAAGCGGCCAAGACCATGTGAGTACTATAGCTTGGCAACGCACCAGTGCGGTGCTCGTGAGGAGGCACGGGGTGTACGTGTGGGGTGACACCTGGCAAGCGGCCAAGACTATGTGAGTACTATAGCTTGGCATCTTCGTGCGGGACCCTCCTGCGAGGTGACAGACGGCCGGGGGACGCGGTAAAGCATACATGCAGAGAAGTGTCCCCTTTCCCCGCTACACCCATGACCGTAAAGCATACATGCAGAGAAGTGTCCCCTTTCCCCGCTACACCGATGACCGCTGACATCTAAGTTCCTTGCCTCCCCACAGTCTGTCACCCCGCTGGAGGGTCCCGCACGAAGTTGCCAAGCTATAACATCTTATAATACGGGAGCCCAAGAGGGGATTTTGGTAGTTACTCGAGAGTCGTGGGGTCCAATAATTTAAAATACAATAGGTGGATTTTAAATATTATATGCTGAAAAAATTAGGTTATAATAATTATGATGTGCTATTTCAGTGGTGGGGATGGAAAAAAACCGTGACTGAAAATTTTTTCTCAAGCGCGTCAGATTTTTTGATTTTTATACAGACGCTTCATCTTGATATGTTTGTCGTCCTTACCCCTATGAGGTAGATCAATGTCCTTACCCCATAATCTGACAGTTATGTCGAGTTTTCTTAATCTGCCGGTTTAAAAAAATTATTTTTTTCCAGCTGATTAAAGAAATTCCTTGTCATAATCATAATTACAATATAATTAACTATAATAATATATAATAATTACGTATAATTGTTGGATGGTCCATTTATCGAGGGAGACTTGGGCCGTGGCTAGTGCACCGTACAAAGACGCACCGCGCGGTGCGATTATTAAGCGTTCCAGTGCGATGCTGTGTAGATACTGTTAGGGGTTACTTACCAAGTGAGTTCGATAACATTTTAAACCTGTTGCGATATGTAATAAGAAGGGGAAGAAAACATTTACATTTAGAAAATAAATAAATAGAACACATAGTTTTGTTGCCAGCCCACTGAAAAAAATATGTTTCCACAATACTACAAGAACGTAAAGAACGTATAGTAGTGAAAAAAATGTTGTACGAACAAAAAAACAGTAAAGATAAAGTCCTAAAGTAATGCACGCGTGCATTACTTTAGGACCTCTATTAGACTGAGTATATTATTTACAGGACGGAATGTTACGATTACTTATTCGAAATGGCGGTAGAAATGAAGAAATTAGGACTCGACCCAGCTCACAATCCGGAGTCAGTCAAGAATGGACAAAATTAGCCATCAAAATATGATTGCGATAAATAAAATTTGTGGCCATAAAATATGTAATTAGTTATATTTACTACCGTTTAAACTAGAATACGCTAAAGTGTTTATTGTATTTTTACACAAGTTATTTTTCAATCGTTTAAATAAAATAATTACCAAAGATATAATTCGCTTTTTACTTTTCAATCGCCCTCATTACGTATAAGCGAATAAAATTAGTCTGAGTAGTCTGTTTTGCTCCAAAGTTGATTTCTAAAAGTTATTTTGACGTGACAACGTCTTATAAATTGGTTTGCCGGGTGACACTTCAAGAAACTGCGTTACGCTCCGCTCACGTTATGCGCTCACAATGAGAGCGAGTGAGAGGCACGCGTCCCTTCCACTCGGGCATGGTTAGCCCGCCTAAGAGCGAGAGAGACAGACATACGTTGTCACGTAAAACTTTCGCCCGTATACCGACTTTACAGGCAACCAATTTTTACTTTTTCAGTGTATGGGTGCTTTTCTATATGTATACTTATATTGCATTTATGTATATTAAATATTTCGTTTTTTTTTTACTATTTAATTATTAATTCATTTCATATCATATCATTTCATGTCATTTCACTAAGGTACAGGTTTTTGTACGAATTTCGAGTCGACTCGCATAGCACAATTCACAAACGAATCGAACTTCTCCATACATTTACAGCTAGCGCCTGACTCAAAATTTCGTTAAAAAAACTGTACCAACCCCTCTATCTTAATATATATAAATCTCGTGTCACAATGTTTGTCCTCAATGGACTCCTAAACTACTGAACCGATTTAGTTCAAACTTCGTGAATATCTGTCATTTGGTAAAACTTAAAAGATAGAATAGTTCTTATCCCACGTGGACGAAGTCGCGGGCATCAGCTAGTATTTATATAAAGAGGTGTCGGTTACGTCACGGTAACGAGTTCAATGGCCCATCTCAAAAATGTCAAACGCGCCCAAAGAAGTTTTCACTTCAAATTATACAACAAACACCTTTTGGCTTCACAAGTTATACGTATTTCGGAATGGTTTCAATAAAAGGTTGTTATAAATAAAATAATAGCGTCCTTTATTTTTCAAACACCGTCATGGCGTATAAGTTCAGCAAAGATACTCTGTGAAATTACGTTCATGCAATTAGTTTTTGGATCCAAATCTTTCTTATGTTTCAAAGTATGTCTGTTTATCCCGTGGACACTAGACACACAATTCAGCATGATCAAATCTTTAATTTCATTTAACTCTGCTTTAGAAAGGAGATTTGTATTGGAGAAATCTTCATCCAAACTCGGAGATTCCATTTTCGCTATCTGGTACAAATTCTTCAAATCCAAACAACTTTTCTGCCTCTTCGCGTATATCGCCTGCTTCCTTTTCAAAACCCTTTTGAGCTCTTCCAAATACGGCTTGTTTTCCGGAATTTTCTCGTCTATAATCTCGATTTCTTTTTCGTTGAGTTTCTCTAGGTCCTCTTCTTTTATATGGAACTTTTGTTTTATTGTTGACGGCAAAACTGTAACCGTTTTCTCTGCAAAAACGATACTTATCAGTTTTCGTTTGGAGTGCCTGTCTGTTTAGATTCTAGCGTAGTTCGATGTGACATTTACGCAGACTATACATTAAATGGCGTATAAAGTGAACCTTGAGTAGTACACATTTTCGGCTGTCAACTGAGGCGCCGCCATCAGGGTTCCTCTCGCAAGGCACGAACAGATTTATCTGCGCAGATGGTCGCCATTTTGGGTCAACTAAATTACCGCGTACCTCAGAACAAATATTGAGCATCGGCAATTCGTATTTCCGAACATGATGCTGTTTATACAAATAATATATACCTTTATTCGTTTCAGATACAATCATTAGGATCAACTTTTGTCGACTTATTTTCTACTAGCTGTTGCCCGCGGCTCCGCCCGCGTGCAGTTCGTTTTTTTTACAAAAATGTTTCCCGTGGAATTTCTTAATTTTTCCCAAGATAAATGAGTGGTCCCTGGGTTCGATGGACCCGTCAAGGAGTCTTCTTCCAATCTCTCCTGTCAACGTGCTATCTTCTTTCACACAATTTACCTTTATCTTCTTTGGTCTTCCTCTACTTATACACTCTATCGAAATCGCTTATGTTACTCAATTCGCATGGAGTAAAACAGAGTGGGGCGTGTCATCGTGGATTGTAATATCTATACTAACCAAACTTATCTTATTCTGAGATGATACCAACGCCCAGATATTGTAATTAAGCATTCTGATGCGCTGCTGTGTACGTAGCAACCCGTTCCTGCTACGTACGGGTTATCTTGTATAGTTATACCTAGTTGCACGATCAAAAGGACGATTTAAACTGTCGATATTTCGACCCCGTTTTGATTGTGCTACGTAGATAAGTAGCTATAGGTTTTTTTAAACATCCCACGGGCATATATATAAAGTAGGATCATAAAATTTCATTTAAATCCGTTACTTGAAAGACGCCTGCTAACTGTTTTTGTAATGTTTTCTTTCCCGCGGGAACTCGATTGGATTAATAAGTTTTACTATATATATATTTTGTTAAAGAGGCAACATAAGGTTTACTAAATTAAGTTCATTAGTTGTTGTTTACAAAACTGTTAAATTAATTGCAGTTTTTTAACTATCCCACGGGAACTCTTTATTTTACCGGGATGAAAAGTATCCTATATGTTGACCAGGGACATAAGCTACCACCACACAAAATTTCATTGGAATCGGTCCAGCCGTTCCAAAGATTAGCCCGTACAAACAGACAGACAAACAGACAAACAGATAAACAGACAAACAGAGAAACAAAAAAATTGAAAAAAAATTAAATTAGTTCTATTTCACTTCTTACATCCCCCTGACTCCGTTTTTAGCATTTTTTTTATTTGTACAGAAATTCGACCTCTACAGATTTATTATATGTATTGATATTGATTGTATTTAACGTTTGCCGATGCTCGATATCTATTTTAAAGTACTCTTTGATATTATTGCGTAAAGTTCACAATAACTTTTTTTGATATTATTATGTTCTCTTAAGTTAACAGGCATTACATAAAAGTTTAATTTGGTTGGGTATTTACCTGCATTTGTACAATGAGTCGGTTTCACAGAGAAGTAGGCGCGCATTTTTTGAGCCGGTGGCTTATCAAAATCCTGACCATCTTTTGAAAGATTATTTTCATAAATATCGTATTCTATACAGACTATTTTCTCCTCCAACCTCCTAAGCTCGACGTTGTTTCTTGAAAATTTTGAAAATTTCTTAGCGATCACCTTTATTCGCGGCACTTCGGATATGTAAATGTTTTTGCTGTCATCGGGTTTAAATATAGATGGGTCTGTGTTGCCTGAAATAAAAATATAACTGGTAACATCGGTCCATCCTAATTCCAGACAGAGATGTTGGATTGCAAACGAAGGCTCTTAAAAGTCTTTATAAATGTTTTGATGAATACAAACGATGTTGAGATGTTTTAGGTCATTTTAGCAACCCCAGTATTCCTTAGGTATGTAAGCATTTATAACCACTGGGTTCAGATATCTCCCTTATAGACGTCCTCTGAATTTCTTAAGTTATACATAATATCTGCATACCTAATCATTTAAATTAAAGACAATTAGATAAGCTTTTATAACGAACTCCCTAATGAAATATAAAAAGTATCCCTCAATAAGTTCAAAGTAGCTGCTAAACTATAGCTTATTAATAAGTCTTTAATGTAGTATTAAAGATTATTTACATGAATGACAAATCCTTGGGAGTGACAGTGAACTGCTGTGGTTATACTAGCTCAATTAGTTTTGAAGAGCAATTGTAAAAATGGTGATAACAAAAAAAGAAAACTCGGCTGAGTTTGTCGTGGGCTTCTTCTCAGAGCAGGGCTCTTTGGAATCCTCGCTAACTTAGTTTTAAGTTTCCTAATAGTTACTTATAACAATTAATATCGTATTAAAATCTTTCATTAGTGCGAGTTGTTGAAATTTCAAAGAGATAACAATATTGAGTGGGGTATCATAATATGATAGAGCGTTACTTGACTTGTGTATTATAAAACCGATTTTTTTTTTGTTTTTTTGTTGTTTTTAAATAAAATGGGTTGAAACTTGAGTGTACCTTGATGTTCAGCAATCAGCATCCGTTCCAGATCCGCAGTGTTCTCCACATTCTGCCACTGGGAGCCATCGGACGTCTCCACAAAGGACATAAGTTTAGTGTTGGTACTCTGTGAACTGCACGGAACTTTCCGAAGCTGCCGCAGATTCTTTATCGCGTACGGGTACACAGGATCGAAATCATATTGCTGTTTGATTAGATCTTTGAACTGGAAATACATTATCTGTATTTTATTAGGAACTTTGTACAGTGCAACGTTAACTCCGTAATGTAACGTACCTCAATATAATCACTTCCTGGATTTAACAAATTCGAAATCCCCTAGAATTGTCCATAAAAGGCAGTCTTCACATTGGGAACATTTTTGCGAACAATCTCTTTATTATGAATTTTCAACTACATTATTATCAAGAAAAGTTTAAATACCTCTTATTAACAAAATTTTTCAATCCAAACCCTTTAACGTTCGTACTAATATGACCCTTCGCAATAACAAAATGTGAAATGAATTTTGTCCTGTAGGCGGAGTGGGCAATTTTGGGATGGTGAAAACTATAAAACACGTTACCGAAACATCACACTGTTACCGTAATCGACATCTCTGTTTTAAATGGGAAAAACCATTGAACTCGCGACACTGTCACCGTAATCTACTCGAGTTTTCAATTTTGTCGGAACTCGTTTACAGCATTAATTACCGTTAACACAACCTGCAACATACATAATTGTCGCTCGCGCTCCGAGTAGATAGAGCCGTACCTAACAACAACTATGAGTGCGGCATTTTGTATGGTACGCGGATGGTAGTGTGCGTGAAAAATTGTGTAACGACTGCTTAGCTAGGTTTGACACTTTCGTCTTTCGCAGTCTTGTACCTCCATGGTAAGTAATTATGGTATTATTAATGTTTATGAATATGCATACTACAATACGAACATGCAAATCCAAGCTATTGTTATCCACAGACTGTTCCACGTCTTTAAGATTCGGTTTGATGTAGCAACATCTGTTGGCAACAGACTTATCATACTTGTATTGAGCTCTTCGGATTCTCGGAGACAAAACTTCTACTATCTCCGGTTTAGAATTAGCGATCGCTTTAAATTTTTCGTCGTCCTTTTTTAGATTTGCGCGGCCGTACTTCCGTTGGTTACGGTTCATTTTGCCGTTAACAAGTCGTAATACCTAGTTCTTTTTGTCTCACATTGTTTTATTTTGTAAATACTTAAATTGCATCAAAAGTCAAAAGACCTTCAATATTTTTTTTTTGCGTTTGAGACTCTAAGGTTTGAGATGGTTTGACTTTTGAGACAATTTTTATGATGACGTTACCTCGTGGGACGTATATGATTAGTGATCCATAGATCAATGTGATTCATCGATAAAGTTATTCCTTGGTCTGTGATCGGATCCATCTCCAGCTCCAATTCTATTAATTAAGTATTATCTCTGGTCTATCAATTTATCTAGGGGAGCAGGACGATTATCTAAGGACTCCGTTTGAAGATAAAATCTCTGTTTAAAGAGTTTGCTTGGAGGTAACAGATAAAAATATAGGAAACAGCAGAGATAATTTCTTACAACGTAAGTATATAATATGAACTTCATTACAATAATTTTATTATTGTTAGATTAATAAATAGGTATATATAATATTTAACAGACTACATCTACTTTAGTTGGTTGCGAATACAATTTTGATGACTTGAAAGTTGAAACTATCGTTCGTAATTTTCATGGGTTCTCTGACTCAAAGCCAACGCAATATGTGTCGCTACACGCTGGGTCATATAAAGGGAAAACAGGACGGTAGTAAACGCATATGATACTTGCTGTAAAGCCCGAAAGAGAGACAGAGAGAGAAACAGACGCTCAATTTTTGTATGCCCCAGCATGCAGAGACATATAGCGTTGAGTGCGCCGCGAACGCTTCTCGCGCGGGTAATAGACGACGCTAGCGGCGGGGTGACGCCCTGACGGCAGCACCGTGGGGGTCAGAGTTCGTACGGTCAGCAGGAGTTTGTCGCAGCGCGGAAGACACGTCAGCACCGCGACACACCGCGTGGGGCTCAGGATCTTCTGCACTGTACGACCGTCTACTTGGAGCTGCGATTCAAACAAAACAAACAAAAAAATCGATAAGGGGGCGTCCATAAATTACGTGAGGTGTTAAAGGGGGGGAGGGGGTTGAGTCAAATCTCATCTAATCTGACGTTGGAGAGAGGGGGCTTCGGAAAATATCACGCAATTTTTTTTCAGAGTGAAACCAAAAAAAAAAATATACTATTTTTGTCCATATTTTTCTTTTTACAATAACAATCCAGCACGTTTACGTAAGAAACCCACATTTTGAAAAATCTCACGTGAGATTGGGGGATGGGGGAGGGAGTTAAATGAATCTCACGACATCTAACCAGGGGGAGGGAGCGAATTACAGAAAATTAAAAAAAAAACACGTAATTAATGGACGCCCCCTAAACAAACCATCACTTTAAAGAAGCAACCAGTCTTATTGCCTGACAACAAAGGCTACGGCTATTTTTACTCTCTGTACTACGAGTGAGACATTGGCTTTGTTTACTAAGACGGGGATGCCAATGGCAACGACAGTAGGTACCTACTGTTTCCCCTAGTAGGTAGTTACTATCGCAGTAGGTATCTACTCAGTCGTATCAGAAGTGAGATTCGAGAACTGGAGAACTTTGTACCTACCTACGTAGAATAGTGTGACGTGTTAGGTACCATGTTTTTTTGTGTAAAAGAATGACCAACAAAACAAGACGCATGGGCTTAGCCAGGGGGGGGGGGATTTAAGGGGTTCAAACCCCTCCCCCCCCCGAAATGTGCAGAATATACAATATAGCAGACCAGCAAACGTTGTTTGATAATAATTTAATACTCCAAATAAAAATAAAAAATCTTATGTAAGTAGGTATATTTACCTCGTATCCCTGAACATTTTCGATCTCACGTGGCACCTTCCACCTCACAAGCACTGTGTGATCTGAGACCTTTCGGACCGCTAAGAAGCTTGCTTTCAGACCTTCGTAACTGCTTTTTACATACTAAAAATAATGAGTAACTTAGCTATATTTCTCTGAAACATTAAATAGGTACTCATATCTATAGATACACGTATTTTATTATATGCTAGACAATAAGCGTACCTACAGTAATTCTAGTTCCCAATATTCTATCTATACATGGTTTGCCTTACTAGGGACAGAAATTTGACATAACATGGAAGATAGATAGAATATTGGGAACCGACATTAGTGGAGGCGTCACTCACTGTCTAGTGTCTATGCATATTGGATAAAATCGATTGAAATTAAAAAATGTCGGTAATCTGGACAATTTAACGAACAGAATATCAATGTTGTGAACTTACATTAACTTTTGGTATTGTAAACATTTCCGATAAAGGGGCGATCGGTCTGGTTAGCTCTGACTTGCACACCGTTCGCGTTAATAGGAAGTCCAGCAACTTCGCCATGTCTATTTTCATTTCTTCCTGTTATTATATTAAGATGCTTAGTATCAGATATCAGAAAAGAAAACTGGAGTATTTCGGGCATTTGATTCGTAACAGCCAAAAGTATGACCTATTTAAATTAACAATGAATGGGAAGGTGGCAGGTCGGAGGCCTGGCCGCAGAAGGATACCTTGGCTTTAAAACTAACGCCAATGGGAGAGTCATCGTCGTCGTTTCAGCTGATGGACATCCACTGCTGGACATAGGCCTCCTGAAAAGACCGCCAAACACCAAGATTTTGCACCGCCTGGTGCCAGCGACTTTCTCCATCTAGTAGGAGATCTGCTGACACTGGGCTTCCCGGTGGCCGCCATTCTAGCACCTCTGGCCCCGGCATTATTGGAGAGTACCCGTGGATTATTCAGAGTAGCGGTCGGTGTCCAAGGCATAGAGAAATAAATAATATAATCTTTGTCCAAGGTACAAATCGTAATGATGATGATTGCCAACTTTTAGGAGACGGCACACTAAGAAGAATTAGTATCAGATCAAGACGGATAAATGTGCAAAACTTGAAAGGAGACTGTGTTAGAAGATATGAGGAGATAAGGGCACAGAAGAAGAATTCGTTGCGTCTAAGAACGGGTGCTACTTGTTCGAAAATTCTAATGTTTCAACATACACAGTATGTAGACTCTACATTTTGGTTCTTTGTAGAGCAATAACCACACTGGTTAGATGGTATAGACTGGATGACTCAGTAGATACTTATAACCTTCAAGAACTGAGAAAACCCCTGGAGTAAAATATGTGATTGCGAATAATTTGGAGAATAAGATTACCTAAGACCTAATTTGTGTTGTGTATAGTAGTCACCTCCCTCTCCAGCAAATATGTTATTCGAGAAAGTATGTATATTTGTCTGTTCCTCACCAACGGCAAGTCTTCTTGAAAGCTTAGCCTTTGATCTTACCATTGATTGTCCAATATTGCAGTTTATTTCTTTTTCCACCAGAAGTGTCAATTTGCTTGTTTGTAACGCAGCGTCGCAACATCTGCTTTTCAACCCCAAATCCAATTTTGTCTGCAATATATTGCCAATTTTTTTACATTTTTAAAAGTATGCGATTACTTAACGTTGCAGTTATTTTTACATACCTCTGGTCTACAATTACTAGTATTACCAATATTCTCCTTATCCATGTCAGATGTAAGATATGTTTTAATGTAACCCAGCTTTAGCAGTGGCGAATTAAGTAATTTACTAACTTCGGTTTGTAGTTTTGCCTAAAAACTTTCAACTATTAAATTAAAATCGCACTAAAAACAACTAACAAATCCACCGAAATATGGCTCCTTGGCTTTTCACCAAATAAATTGTCAAAAACAGTGTTCTTACCAAAGCATCGTGTCCTCGTGTTTCATTCGTTTGCAAAGATATTGATTGTACAGCGCGTTTAGTGTTTATTTCTAATTCAGGAATATTACTGTCAGCCTTTTCATAATCGTTACATGTTACTATTGTATTGTTAACGTACAAATTCTTTCGCAGAACGGACCAAAGCTTTGTATTAGATTCATGGACTTCCTGAAAATAATTAGATATTATATTTTATTTTATTATAACATATATTATTTTATATGTTATATATAACTTTATATGTTACATAAGCAGTGATAGCTCAGTGGTTATGACCTCATCCTCTCATAAGGAGGTTGCGAGTTCGAATCCTGGGCACGCACCTCTGACTTATCCGAGTTATGTGCGTTTTTAGGAAACTAAATATGACTTGCTTAGCGGTGAAGGAAAAATTCGTGAGGAAGCCCGCATGCCTGAGAGTTCACAAAAATGTTCTCGAAGGTGTGTTAAGCCCGCCAATAATCCGCATTTGGCCAGCGTGGTGGGGTATGGTCAAACCAGTTTGAGAGGATACGCTTGCCCAGCAGTGGGACATAAAAAGGGGTGGAGATGATGATGATGATGATACTTGATATCATGATACTAAAATATTGGTTTTGACTTTGAGTCACATTTGACTGTTGAGTCATGCGCTAACCTTTAGTGGAAGTCTTGCGTCTTCTTCCAACTGATGCACTGAACAGTTTTCGTAAGACGTACTAGCAGACTTTGTACATTTACGATTCAGATTATAGCCATGATGCCTATACTTTTCTTTTAAATGCTCCGTTATAAAGTCAATTATTTCATTATTAGAATTATTTGATGGTTTCTTGAATTTTGATCTTGTAATATACTTTTTTGATTTAGTTACAATTTTTTGAGATCTATTTACAGGCCGAGTGCACATTTTAATATCACCTTTACTAAAGCTATCATTCTGATCGGACTTTACCTTATAAATAAAATTATTGCTAGTACCATCTAATGCGTTTTCCCCTTTGTTGTTTGTTGCTAGTGTTTCGTGTTCCACTTTTTGTAATGTAATTGTTTCTTCATCAATATCAAGACATTTCTTGGCATCAGGGATGCGATTATCATATGAGTTTTTCATTATTACAACATTTTCATAAAAATTTAATTTTGTACTACTTTCACCACAATTTTCATTGTCATCTTTTGACCAAATTTCTGCTAAATTTTTACGGTTTAGCGATATAGTCTCTTGTAGCTGCGATAAAGATTTTTCTAAAAATTCGATTCTACTGAAGAAAAGGTCTGCATCGCTGTTAACTTTGGATTGACAACGAATATTTGAAACTTGACTGTTGAATAATTCATCTTCATCGTTAATAATAGAGTCTGTATGTATATTAGAGTCATTAGGATACTTTGAATTCATATTTTCATCTTTCTTAACTGAGTTGGAATGATATTCTGTTATATTTTGTGTACATAACAATTTTTTACTAGATTTTTTTCCACTGAGCTCCAAAATAGTATTACTTGGCAATAGTTCCTTGACAAAAGATAATCCTGACTGCTTTTGGTTTTTTGTAGGAGAACGTATCTTAACTTCAAACATAGCTGGTGTTAATAATTTTCCTTTTTTCAATGGATATAGAAATTCAGTTCCAACATTGTCACTAAGGCCTTCTCCGTTTTTTGACGTCTTGTAAAATAGCATTTCGTTGCGTCTAGATTCATTATCATCAAACACATTTTCTAATCCTTTACAGGCCATGCAATTACAAGGGTTACAACTACAGTCACTTAGAGCTCTTGTTGTTTTCATTAGATCACATTCAGCTTCTTCTTTTCTACGCCACCATCGGCCTTCACAAGGCTGACATTTATTTAAACTAGGCGATTTGTCAGATAAATTCGAGATGGCAAGTGGCGTATCTTCATCTTCGTAGGCATATTTAATTTTGATTCCATGTGTTTCTTTATCCGCACAAAAGCTGAATTCACAATTCATACCATGGCGATCATCTTCAGACTTACTGAAGCCAGCGTTTGAGTAAGAATTATCTGCAAGTGTAAACATAGCTATTGTGTCTTCGTTTTTAAATTTACCGGTCGGTTTTCGACTCAAACTATACTCTCCTAGTATCGCTTGGCGAAGATCGTAATCACGACCGCTTCTGTCGATTGGTTTCCTTACAATCCTATTTTTAGTATCACATTTACAGTCCATACCATCTAATTGACAGATATTACTGCCACAACTGTTGCAATTACAATTTCTCTGTGATACTATATCAGTTGACACTTCGCGCATTAGACTTGATGCCATTGCTCCGTAACTCTGTGTGCAGTTCGCACATTCACACGGTTCACACTGGCATCGACTATGCTGAAAATTCCCTTGGACAGGAGCAACTATTACTGGACGTTGTAAGTGAGTATTCATTGGTCTACATTCCTCACATTGACAAGGCTCACAGTCGCATCGTTTTGTAAAACTTGTAACTTGAGCGAATTGTACACAGTCACAAGGCTTGCAGTCACAGTTCATTGCTGCTGCCATTTCATTTTTCCAGACACCTCGGCAGTCTTGTCTATCACAACGATAACACGGGCATCCGGAGTGAGGCAATTGTTGGCTGTCACTTTGAGGTATTTGCCTATCGAGCTGAGCACACGTGAAATTATTGGATAAGTAATTGTCAGAAAAGCTTGGAATACACTCACAGACTTTACAACTACACGCTTTGTATATTTCCTTTAATTTAGCTAAAATATCTTGTTTTGTTATTTTACTAGAGTTTATTATGCCGGCAGATTTGTGCAGAGATAGAGAATCTTTTAAGTCTTGATATGGTAGATCCATTATCTGTGCGCTCAACGTAGCGGTAGGATTTTCAAGTTCCGTCTTTTCTTTCTTACAAGTCATGGCTACGCTATAATTTCTAGGGTATGATTCTTCGTATGATCTCTCTGTTTTCTTTACTTTGTCTTTAATGAATGTTGTGTCTTTATACCTAACATTGGTAAGCTCGCGTGAGTCAACTTCTTGATTTCCCTTTTTAATGTGTTTGTCAAGTGTATCTGTTTGCACATGTTCGTTAACAAAGTTCTTGGTTATCTTACGATACCTTATATTATAATGGTTTCTTTGCTGTAAATCATCCTTACAGCAAGTGTTCAGAGCAGACTTTTGCTCGTGCCTCTTGTCATCTCTCTTATTTGTCTCACAACAATTTTTGTCATTTTTATTTATATAGTAACTTTTAGAATACTTAATTACTGAATTAAGCGAATCTTTGTGCTTATACTTTTTGCCGCATTTGTTACAATTTTTTTCATCTTCTCTAGAAGTTTTTCTATCGTTACTATAAAACTGACCATCAGATTTGTTCTTATTTGTCAAATCACTTTTTATTTTACTATTAGGTGTATCTCTTTGCTCAACTTCTTTTAGAATTGTTTGAATAACGTCAGGATTAAGTGAATCTTCCTTGAGAACATCTCTGGTTACTAAAGGTTCATCAGAATGTTTAGTAGCTATATTAAGGCTTTGATTTTCTCCATTACATTTTGTATTTGCCGTATTTTGGTTTATGTTCGTCTGTAATGGATCCTTCGCGACTTCCCTTATAACATCTTTACTTGCCTTACCATTAAATTCTTCATCATACTTCTTGTTTGGCAATTTAGTAGAAGTAATAGTGTTACGTGAAGGTTTATCATTAGCGTCCTTAACTTTTGTAACTATTTCACGACTTTCGTCACTAGCTTTATTGTTTTGCATATTTTTGTGAGATGCATAATTGCAACTTGGACATGTACACTGTAGGTTTGCATTTTCATATCTTATCTCAGAGCAGCAGTCAGTTGAATTGCACTGAGGACATGAGCACGTTGACGAAACTTCAAAAATCATTTCTGGTCGCGTTCCATCCATTGCAGGAATTGGCTTGAGTGGCTGAGTGTTTGAGATTTCTTTCTTGATGTCTCAAGTGTGGAACATTTTCATTACTTAGTTTTCTAATTTTTCACCGCAATAATTTGCACATTTTTAAATCTGTAAAGAAATTGTAGATAGATTAGCTTTAGTCACTGAGTTATTATACCTAACGGTCCATAAAGTTTGCGAGCCCTATTTTCCCCTTATGAAAATCGACGACTTGAAAGCAGCCCAAGAGACGAGACTACGCTAAGAGGTTGTGAATCATTTTTGTAATCAATTTTCATGAATCATGCACTCTATACATACACTACATTAATCTATATCTCGATGTTTATTCCCATTTAAATCTGTGATTCCCATTAAAATCATTGCTACATTCTACTGTTACTTCAACCTGTTACTGTTTACGTTACGTACTACTTACGGTTTTTTTTTCACATTAATCTCTTACATCATTTGGTGGTGAAATTATTTTGTTTATTATAGCTTGTGAAAATTGTGTTTTTTTTGTGGTTTTTATTAAAATGTTACTGTCAGAATTAAGCGTTTCTGGCAGACAATGTCTTCTTGATTTTTTTTATTCTAAGAATTTTTATAATGACTCACTAATGAACTCTTCTCTTTTCATAAAAAAGTATTTTTTTATAATAATTACATCTATTGCCGTCTAATGCCAAGATAAATTGTATAAAAGCAGACCAAGGAATAACTTTAAAAGATTTCATGTGGTTATGATTATGAATAAAACAACGATCATAAAATTAAATAAGTCATTTAATTCAATGAAATTAATATGTTTAAAATTAATAACATTATTTTTCCATTACAACATAGATCGTACCCTCGATGCGTACAAATCTTGTATATCAAGTCAAATTTTTAGTATTAGAAAATGAAATTCTTCGTCGCGATTAAAATTAACGGAAAAAACACAATAATTGGCACGGAAATTATAAATTAAACAAAAAATATTGTAGTCGTTTCTTAGTCGAAATTATATTATGTAGTATTTTGTTCGATATGTGGGATTTCGCTTACGTTTATTTGATCTAATAATTAGCTATAATTATTCATTATTCTTAGTATAATACAATGTATATACAGGTCGCTAACTCGCTATTCTAAAATGAAGGCACCAGATTGAGGTCGGTGGAGGTAAACTGAAAAAGAAAACATTATATTAATACTTAGGTATACAGAGATATATAATTATAAAAATCTATATTAGATATAGTTTTACATATCTACAAAAGAAAACAAAGTTGGATAAGTTTGGTTAAAATAAAAGCCAGATTGGTATGTGTAGGTATATTGTTAAAGTAAAGACAGATTGGTATGTGTGTATTCTGTTATAAGCATTTTGAAAGGAAATAATTGAAAACCTGATGAGCGATATAGGCTTTATTTTTTGGGACAGCAGAAAATATCAAAGGATTTTCGTTAGTCCAGTGATAATAAATTAAAATCAAACGACAATCAATGTTGACTCATAAACTGGGAGGAAATTTTTATCGGAGCCTTTGTTTTACGTATTTAGCTTATCATACTTGACTATTTGTGAAGATGTGGTCAAGAAGCTATAGCTTTATACAGAGCGCATGAGACGAATTTGGAGAAGGCCTTTGTCAAAAGGCATTCTGATACTTTCGAGGCCTAAAAATTGGAGTCCCTAAGACTCCAATTTTTAGGCCTCGAAATCAGAATAGCGAATTCTTTCAGATACTTACATATAACTGCAGCTTAGACGGCCCTAGACGTCCGTGCTCCAAACTATCGCATTTGTACCCAACGCACAAGATGGACAATTCTGGAGAACAAACGAACATGGTTTTATAAAAATAACAGTGACAAGAGAAATTTACGGAATTATCGGAATTGCGGATACTCACAACAATACTTTCGATCGCATTCGCCAACTGCTCCTCCATGATTTTAACATCGCCATGCTCCAATACTTCCTGAAAAAATATAAGTAGGTATATCAGAAGATATTTAACACGAGAGGAAATCCAAGAGAAAGTCTTAATACTCAGTTAAATTATGAAAAATAGAGACTCAAAAAATGAAATATAAATTTAATAAATCAGTGCATTTTAATATTGCTGTCTGTATGTTCCGAAGCCATGGTGACCATACCTAATTATAAAAATCTGCAACTACCCATGACGCATAGTTGCATCCTAAATGTTGAATTCAAGGCCACCGGCACTCACCTGAGGCTCGAGACTGTACCTATCATCTGACTGGCTAGTCTCATACATTGGTCGCAATCCTCAGTAATGAAGACACGACTAAGAAGAAAGACCCTAATGGTGCGGCTACACATACGCCAATAACAATGCCCAACTATGCCATAAACTATGTCATAGTTTTCTGCGCGTACCCTAAAAGCAAATGTATTGTACTCACTTCCTGACAGTGCTTGACGGTGTCGGCGATGTCGGGCGCGGCGGCGCACAGGCGCGCAGCGGCGCACGCGCAGCTCACGCTGGCGAGCCGCGCCGCGCCACGCACCACGCCCGCGTTGCCCGACAGTGCGAGCGCCTCGCCCGCCGCGCCCGTCGCGAGCGGTGCGAGGCTCATCGAAGACACGGCGCGCTGCCACTCCTGCGCAATCAACGCGGCAATAGTGTTTAGTATTCTCGTCTACCCGCAGGTCGCAGTATATCTAAGAAGAAGCTTATTGAGCCGACTTCGTCATTTTCTGACTTGCTGGGGTACAAAATAGAGTGTTTTCAGTGAAACACCTGGAAACCTGGAGACGAATACAGACTTTTTGTGCAGTATCCGTCCGGATATTGAAAGCATTGTAGCCGAAGATACTGTTTCAGTTTGAAGAACACATTGTAGTTAGAGAAATTTCTTAATGCCCTGCATCGGATATGGGTTGGTATCATTTTAATTTTACATCAGGTGAAACATCTTGCTTGTAGCGTCATTGTTTGTTTTAAAAATTGTCAGTTTCTTATCTAGGTATTTGTAGCCACAGAGTTTATTTACGGTGCAATGGCGTGGTAAAAACAGTTTGATAGAAACCATAGATGTTTAGAAATGACTAATTTTGCCATATCCAAAATTAGGTAAAGTTATCGTTAGTCCTTTATGAATATTAGACACACAAACTAACGCGTTAAAAATAATTTTAGTCACAATCTTTTAATTCAACAAAACATACAGATAAAATCTTACTCACCTCACTGTCAGTCTTTGCATCGGCGTCTCCAATAGATCTGATGAGCTCTTTAGAGATGGCCATTAGGAGGTAATTTGTGATTTTCGACTTCGCCTCAGCCGTGACTTTGCCGTTGACGGGCGCTATATCTTTGCACAGCCTCGTCAAATCTTCGTCGACTGTGTTGTGGATCCGATCGAACAGATCTTCGATCAGTTGGCTGACTAGTTGGCTCCTCATCGACGGGCACGAACAACGGGTTTCCGACGTTATGTAGCTCATGCTATGGTGCATTCTCCCGTAATCAGTCTTCTTTGGTACGGCTGTGTATATCGAGTAACCTTCGTCTACATATTCGGTCCTGTCGGGTTTTAAGTCCAATCGTGACGAGAAGGATTGCCTCATCGTTTCGCTCCTTAATTCTTCCAATTCTTCTGTTTTTATCGACAGTTCGTGGCTCATGGTTTTCAGTTTATCGTCACATTTCCTCTTGCATTGGTTCAAGGCCTTTTGAGTCAACGCTAACTGCTTTTCCAGAGATTCCACCTGAGAACACATTTCTCCTTAGACTGTTTCCATGTTTCCATGCAATATGTACAAAATATTCACAGGTAGGTATTCAAAACATGCACTTTCTTCGATGAACGAGCGAATGAATTTTTTGCGATTTCACAGTCATGCTAATGTCAATTGAAAGCAGAAAGTAAAACTATTGATATAAAAAATTCTAAAACTTGATCGCGGCTTTATGCTCAATCGCTTTGCGGCTCATAGCCAAATTATAAATTATTGAGGATTTGCTATAATTTATTGGTATCATTAAATATTATATTAATTAAAATTAGTATTTAAACTAAAGTTAAGTACATCAACTTCTGTACGAATAGTTTTCAAATTGTTCTAACCTCTAATTAAATATACCGCCACCAATTTTTCTGACTAGAAACTACAAGACAAATAATTACCAAGCAACCACTACAAAAACTCTACATGATAAGACAAGCATTAAACGTTCGTTAGTAGCAGAGACGTTTAATATTGTATGAGATAATATTATTTATGTACGGGATTAAAATTCTCTCTTTTTATATTATTACGTTTGGTGTCTGTGAAAATTACTCTTATGTTAGGGCGCAATTATTTTCGATTGATGTAATTATATCAAATTATGCACTATGCAGTTACCTTTATCGCACCATGGCTTCCAAAGAAATAAAATATTCATGATTTACGTGGCCAAGTGCCTTACAGTCAAGAGTCGGGAGTACAAAGTCATCAAACGTCAAAGGCATCAAAAGAATCGCTTGTTCTTCAGAAGCTATGAAATCAAATTAAATCAAGCGATTGCTATAGGTAACGGTTACGTTTGCGGCTGGACACAAAATTTTGAATAGCAACGTACCACAAATGGCATTTACATTTATTTAATGCTCAATTGCGCCCTAAACACACATCATTGGTGAGAACCAGCGTGACTTTAACTTCGAAATTGCCACTAACCTCCTCCTTCAGTTCACTGTTAGTGACCTCGAGATCTTGGTTGTTCTTGCAGGCCCTCGACAGTTCTTTTCGTACGCATTCGAGGTCACCAATAAAGCTAACTTCAGTCTTTTTCGATAGTTCTCTGTGGTTCTTCAGATCTTCGTCCAATTGCTTGTTCATTCTTCGGAGCTGCTCGATTTCTCTCTGTAAATGCAGATATCGAGAAAATTTTGAAATATTCTCTCAAATAAATAAGTATACAGTCAACATTACTTGGCCCTTATTTATACATTCGCGGACTGTCGATTTTCCATAAAATCGCCAGTCCGCGAATGTATAAATGTATATGTTTATGTAAATGTATATGTATGTATGTGATAGGACAATGCATTAGGCCATCCTAATGCATTGTCCTATCACAAATCTATCACAAAGAGAAAGGTTGGCCGTCACATGTCATGGTTAGATAACGATACAAAATACTACCATCGATCCGGCCACGACCGTCACTCTCTAAAGAGATTTTCCAAAGTATGTGCGCAAAAAAGGTGCACTCTCTATACCGGTTGTCTTATAATCCAATGAGACGTTTGCTCTAGATCGATGATCTAACACGCTCATCACGATATAGGAACAGCAATAAAAAAAAAAATGCATCAGCATAGCTTACCTTAAACTTGCTTTCAAGCGCTTTGATAGTGGTCTCAGCTTTCTTGGCATCGGCGTCTGCCTTTCCGAACAGGGCCGCCAAGTTATTATTCTGTACCCTAAGCGTCTTGGCGTCCCTTTCAGCCTTCTCCAAAGCTATCCGCATACCGGACTCTGATTCTTCCACTTCTCTCAGCTTCTTTTTTAAAGGTTCGAAGCAGTTCTTCCATTGATCTCTTTCGGCTTCTAACTTAATGACCTGAAATAATAATAAGTGAAAATTAATATTTCCGTATAGTTCCTATTATAATATAATTAAAAATCCAAGACTGAATTTTTAATTTTTTTTTCACTTTACTGAAGACTTCGTTAAGCTTGCAATGTTCTTGTTCTAACGCCATTTTTTCATAAATGAAATAGTGTGCAAACAATTTTCGGGATATAGAATATTCAATAAAAATATCCTCTACAAAATTGAATAAATCCCTATCATTTCTGATTTAACATTTTATGTAGTGGGAGCATTTATTTAATTTTCGTCAAAAAACGCACTGAAATAAAATTAAATGTCATCTAACCTAGCAGTAAACTAACCTCTGGTTACAGAGATACTAGTATACAAAAATGAACCAACCTTATTCTTCAACTGCGTCTCAGTAGCCACAGACTCTTCGATCTTCTTCTTGTAGCCGCCTTCCATCTCCGCCCACATATCGTCTGCTTGCGTCAGCATCTCCAAGTACGCGGTCTCTCGTCTCTCCAGCTCCGCTATTCTGCTCTTGAGTTCCTGTTCGCTCTTCAGCAGCGCTTGGATCTTGTATGCCGTGAGTGGATCTGGTGGTAGCTGTCAATAGGGAATCACCATTAATATCTTCATCATCGCATCGCCTATGCTATTCAGATTTGTCCTATCAGGCAGATAGAAATTTGACATAACTTGGACATAATGTGGATAGGTTAGGACGTTATTAATTCCGGCCGTTAGAAGATGGTAATATCGAAAAAAACCTTTTCAGTATTGGTTGATTTGAAAATAGCAAACAATGTTGACGTTGAAGAAACACTAATTCTTTTTAATTCATAATTACCTCCGCATCTTCTTTTTCCTTTCTGATTTGACCCTCTAGCTGCACGATCTTCTCTTCTAGTTTATCCTTCTTCAACTCCGCGCCACAAACCGCCGCATTAACTTGCCTCCTTGTTGTTTCTAGTTCTTCCTCTAGATCTTTCACTCTCTGTTCCAACTTGTTCTTTAACTTCTCTGTTTGTTTTTCTATTTCTTTCTTCTCCTTTATCAACCTGTAATTCAGATGATAATAATATATTTCTTATGTTATTTATGGCTTTTAATACAATTTTACACACATTGAATAAAATATTTGATTTTTATTTTCGAACACTTCGGTCATCTCTTTATTCAGTTTTATTAATTATATCTCTTAGAACTAAGCAGGCGTTTTTTAACTTTTTTTCTTTCACGTACAAATCAAATCCTACAATCCTGCCTAAAATTCGTGCCTCGATACTTACATGGTAATCTGGCTCTGCAGTTGTTGCATCATTGGTGAAGCCAAGGTTTTAATATCGTTCAAAGCGATGACAGCGCCACAAGTATCTCTTCTTTCTTGCATAAATTGTTTGATAGCTCCCTTCGCGTCTGGATTTAGTGGACCCATTCGACTCATTAGAGCACGCTGTAACCAAACAAATCATCGTCATAATCAGAATCGTAGCTATCAATGTTGTCCTTTATTGTATCTATTGTCATTATAATCTCCTGTAAGTCTTGTAAAGTGATTATTCATTTTTTTTGTGATAATTTATAATTTTAAGAAAATTAATGTACCTGATAGCCAGTTGAAATAGTAGCTCCCACGGCTTGCAGAACATTCCACGCTATCAGCGCTGGTACTGCCTTTTCTAAACTCTCCAACCTCGTTAATAATTCATTCTGAAATTAAAATTATTCCTGTAGATTGTACATAACTGGCAAATCGATGTTCCCATGTACATCATTTTGAAACGTGGAACTTAGGCCCTTTGTACACAATGTTACGTAAATCTTGGAACGAAACTCAATAAATTTGTTTTACGGTAGGGGCTTGGAGACCAAAATCATCGAATACCTACCCAATGTTTACGTAGCCTTGTATACGAGGGGCCTAAGGCGTTCCATCTAGCCGAGGACCACACAAACCATATAATCCAACACGTCTCTCAGTCAAAGTGCATTACCTCTCTATCCTTAAGGGCACACTCCCTCTTGGCCAGCTCCGCCATGAGTCGTTCAGCCTGTGCCCGTGAGCACTCTCTCTGTTCCGTCATATCCCTCAGTTGCGCTGAACACAGTTCATAGTCCATTTCAAGCCTGCAAAAATATAATGCATTACATCAATATAAATTCATTAAAAATCTTTCTGCATGCGGCTTGCGGGTCTTTTTTTCCGTTTAGGAGTTATCTTAGTTTAAAATTCATGGTCGTCTACCTAGAGAAATTATGAAATACAACTAAGACCTCCACGGTAGTTATGGCTCATACTTCTTCTTTGTGAATGTTTGTTGCGAAATAAGAATTATTGTTAATACGTCATGGCCAATTTGGCCATCATTTAATTATGAACATGAAATTCAAGATGTTGTATTAATGTTTTCTTTAAAACCCTTTTAGTAGGTATTTGTCTGTGGAATTTGTTTTCATTCTGGATCGTTCATGAACTGCAGAATGCTACCATGAAGGACTACATTTGAATAATCTGAAAATACTCACTGTTGCCAATGTAAGCGAGTGTCATTTTCTATTTCTTCTAGTTCACAACATTCCTCCTCTAGCCTCTCATATTTATCTTGAAGGTCCAGCAGCTGCGATTCGAGTTCCTGCAAAACAAAATTTGCATCTTAATGTAATCTTGTTACTCGAGTTTATATGAATGTTTATTAACTACTAGTTCTATGATAATTATTACCGTAATAATAACAAATAATTTATGATGTAGTGCGTGTATTGAATATAACTTAAGTCTTATAACTAAACAGTCCAGATTGTTTCTGATTCCTGATTAAACCTCAAGCAAAAACAATCTTTTAGGCTCGTAGTTAAGCCATGGGACTTATCTAGTCAATTTCTAAGATTGCCTTTGGTACGCCTATGGAACGAATATGGAATAATTAAGTGTACAGTTCCTGAACGTTTAAAATCCAGTTGTGAATTAGAATTCTTTTAAGAAAATGAGGAGTCAGCGATTTATGAAGTATCGGAAACATAGCTCACGAACATGATTAGTAAGACGTATGACGGTCGTCTATCTTACATGAAAATAGCTTACACGTCTCATTTATTGAAAGTTTAGCTTCTATTATTACGAGTGGTTTAGCTGACCTAGCCTAGTATCAACTTACTTGTATCTTATTTTCAAGCAGATATTCCTTTTGCAACCTCTGCGCTAATTTTGCCTCCTTAACATCTTGCGCCGCTTCGTATATCGATATTTTCCCCTCCAGAAACTTGAGCCTCCTCTCGTAATACTGTTTGTGTTTCTTGCCCAGTTTCACGCACTTGCATTCTAGGCTATCCCCGTCGTCTTTACTTAGCGTCCTATTTTTTACACCTTGAAAAATAAATAGGAAATGAAATGATGTGCTTATGCAGACTATAATGTTCAAAAACAGACTTTTATAGAGAATAAAATGAATTTTAGAATTTATACGTGTAATTTCAACTGGCTAAGAAAAAGGCAAAATACGTAAAAATAACAATAAAAAATTATTACAGGGAAACAAGGTAAAGGAACCAAGAAGCATGCAAGAAAAACGTTATTGCCCTTATCATAAAACTAGCGCTTTTAATTTTCGGGAAGCAGAATTCGTACCTTTTTACAACTAGGTTATTGCAAAGAAGACAAGAATTGATTTCCTATTGAACGAATTAAAGTGAGGGTTGGTAGAGTGACGTTAAGGTAAGTAAAAGTTACGGTTAGAAAAGGATAAAAAAGCTAACAAGCCAACATAATCAAATCATAATAACTTAAAGAAATATCTAATAATTAACGAGATAGATACCTTGTTTCTCTAACTTTTCCCTTATGCTATTCAGTCGTTGTATCTCGGTGTTGAGTTCACCGCTGTACTCAAAGTTGTCGTTGATGTCTGTCTGGGTGCCTCTGCACTCCGTCTCCACGCCCTCGAAGATGCCGCTCTCTTGCAGTACGTTGCTGGGCTTCCGTTCCTCGCAGAGGCTCTCGAGCGAGTCGCATTTGTAGCCTTTCTGCTGGTACGGAGTGACCGTTGCTATCGCCTTGTGAGTTTTGTGCGAGGTGTCGATATCGGATTTTAGTCTCAGATCACATATTCTTCTCGGTTTTGTCTGGAAATTAAATGGATGGTTAATGGTGGTTGTTTTATGTTGCTTGTGATTACATGACTTGGTTTTTGGTGTGGCTTTGATTGATGTTTGAAGGTTTTGACAACGGTAGTTTTTTACGAACAAAGGTTTCAGTTTTTGAAATAACACTTTCGTGGTAACAATTTGTGTAAGTTCTTTTGCTCACTGCTTCATACGATTTTTCACAAATCCCACGGAAATTGTGAATAAACACATAGGCTACTTTTTATCCCGGAAAATCCATCGTGCCCACGAGATCGAAAGCGAAAAATCGAAATTCACGCGGGCGGGCGGAGCCGCAGTCAACAGCTAGTAGATTATTATACATAGGCTCCTTAGGAGATTTTGACTTCACAATGCGAGATCGTAGAGTCATTCTTTATTATAATCTGTGCCCATTATAGATTTCCACAAAATAATGCCGCTTCCATTCAATACCCTCATTCTTGTTAAAAATAGGTAAATTAATAGACATGGCTACTTCTGGTGTTCAAGGGTTAGTATTATAGGCACCTGATAGCACTCGTCCTCGCTGACGGAGCTGCTGAGCGCCTGGAAGTTGTACAGCATCATGAGCACCTGCTCCAGGCAGCCGCGGTCCTCGGCCGACGCCGCGTTCAGGATCATCTGCTCCAGGTGCTCCTTCACCGGGTTGCTCTTCAGCGAGTCGCTGGCTTCCGAGCTCCTGTCCAGCACGTCCGCCAACACCTGCCAACAACATTTGCTACTTGATTGTAATCACCATGGTTACAGAGTATACCGCATCCAATGGTGTAGGATTTACTTGCGAAGTCTCTCCGGTTCCAACTGCCATCACCCGTACGAAAAGCATGACCTGCTCCTGCCACTTCAGCTTGCAAATAGTTTGACCTAGATATCGGTGACTTTGGTTCTCCTGCGGATTTTCACATTACTGACTCTATCCTCTGGGAAGCTCCTTATATAGCCCTCTTCATAGCACGCTAAGTGACTTTGAATTTGTAGATGAGGCCGCTTGTCACTCCAGTCCACGCTTCAGCGCCATAGGTGAGGACTGGCAGATATTTAACCAGTGCGTCCTGCTGCTTTGTATTATTGTATGCCGATCTTCAATGCTCGTCACCCACCTGCGCCTTGGCGAAGTCCTCCTTGAAGTCGTCGCTGGGCGTGGCGAGGTGGCGGGCGGGGCGCGGGCTGCTCGGCGCGCGCGGCGACTTGTACCCGGAGTCCATGCGCTCGAGCTTCGTTACCGACCTGCGCCTTGGCGAAGTCCTCCTTGAAGTCGTCGCTGGGCGTGGCGAGGTGGCGGGCGGGGCGCGGGCTGCTCGGCGCGCGCGGCGACTTGTACCCGGATTCCATGCGCTCGAGCTTCGTTACCGACCTGCGCCTTGGCGAAGTCCTCCTTGAAGTCGTCGCTGGGCGTGGCGAGGTGGCGGGCGGGGCGCGGGCTGCTCGGCGCGCGCGGCGACTTGTACCCGGAGTCCATGCGCTCGAGCTTCGTTACCGACCTGCACCTTGGCGAAGTCCTCCTTGAAGTCGTCGCTGGGCGTGGCGAGGTGGCGGGCGGGGCGCGGGCTGCTCGGCGCGCGTGGCGACTTGTACCCGGAGTCCATGCGCTCGAGCTTCGTTACCGACCTGCGCCTTGGCGAAGTCCTCCTTGAAGTCGTCGCTGGGCGTGGCGAGGTGGCGGGCGGGGCGCGGGCTGCTCGGCGCGCGTGGCGACTTGTACCCGGAGTCCATGCGCTCGAGCTTCGTTACCGACCTGCGCCTTGGCGAAGTCCTCCTTGAAGTCGTCGCTGGGCGTGGCGAGGTGGCGGGCGGGGCGCGGGCTGCTCGGCGCGCGCGGCGACTTGTACCCGGAGTCCATGCGCTCGAGCTTCGTTACCGACCTGCGCCTTGGCGAAGTCCTCCTTGAAGTCGTCGCTGGGCGTGGCGAGGTGGCGGGCGGGGCGCGGGCTGCTCGGCGCGCGCGGCGACTTGTACCCGGAGTCCATGCGCTCGAGCTTCGTTACCGACCTGCGCCTTGGCGAAGTCCTCCTTGAAGTCGTCGCTGGGCGTGGCGAGGTGGCGGGCGGGGCGCGGGCTGCTCGGCGCGCGCGGCGACTTGTACCCGGAGTCCATGCGCTTGAGCTCGGGCGAGGCGGAGTCTTTGATGCGGGACCCTGGCGACACGCAGCCCGAATCCGAGTCTGTTAGGTTGTCCCTAGCACCCTGAGAACAAAATAAATATATCAGGATATTACACTCATTGCAATCTAGCCCCATAGTTTAAGCAATAGCTGGTGTGATGGGCACTCAAGATACCTGCAGCTTAAAGCCATAAATCATATCCCATGACCCATCCACTCGTTTTTAAGATAACTTTTGGTATCGCTTTCTTTAAAATATTTATATTACAAATTCAGCGATCATTTTTATACATTTTTGAACTTTTTTCATTTACAATCCAGGGACCAGACATTGCTTATTTTCTAAATTCTATTTTCTAAATTTGGTGGTGGTGTGTGGTAGTCTTTATTCAAAGCACTTACAATATTTTTCAATTCTTGCGAAGTTAAGCCACTTTGTTTCATATTGTGTGTCAAATGTTTAAAAATCTTTAGGTAGGCATGTGATTTCCGGCTAAATCTTGAACACAGAGTGACAGGCTAATTTGTTTTAAGCTAGAAAACACGAGTTGCGTGGGCGAATACTGTTTTTGGAGGTGGTTATACCCACCTTCGGAATATTGTAAAGGCTCTTAAAAAGGCATTGTTGCCTGCCACTCGTTAGCATTCAGATTATGAATACAAAAGGCACAAAAGAGCTCGTGTCTATTTCTCGTTCGATAGGGATCTAAAGGTAGTCGTACATTAATGCGTGCTAATGCTAGTTAGGCTATACCTGTAATGTACGACGAAGTCTCAGTAATTAGTTCCCATTTTTATTCTATGAACCACAAAAATGAACTCTAAAAATGAACGTCCATGTTTGCGCTTACTAAAACGTTAAAAGAATAATCGAAGTATCGGTAGGGCGTTCATTTTTCAATGAGACGATCTCTACCCTTACTTGTTACGTGCATCCATGGCCATTGCAGGACAGTCGGGTATAGGTATAAGGTCTGCGAATAATCCCAATCAAAAATAATGCACCGGCCAAAGTCACTGATGTAATGTGCGAACAGCTTAAAGATTTCCTCCCGTCGTCGGTAAAATTATTTCCGTAGGAGAGGCGTGGACCGTGAAATTGATTGTTTTATTCAACGCAACTATCTTCTAATTAACGCTAACTTGCGAAATTTCGGATGCCGCAACGACCGTTCAACATAATCTTAATGAAAATCAGATAATCAAGCAATAGGTGTGGATTAATTCGCCGAGGTGTGGTAGGTTTAGCTAGTTCAGTTTTGTATCATAGAAAATCATGTTCAAGATAAATAGAGATATCCACTATACTTCCCATTCAAATTACCTATTTGTCATATTATATACATACTTTAAGACACAAATATAACATTAGTAGGCACTTACTACTTATAGGTACATGTAACCTTAATAATGTAATATAAATAAATAAAAGTAGATCAAAAACCAGATTTAAAAACACCCGCAATTCATCCATCTGAAAATTCTGTACAAGAACACTGACCATGAAAAAAAATAAGACCGAACCTCACCAAGAAAATCTTGAAACCTCGTTCATATTACAAACTTGTACTCGTATATACATGAAACTAGATTTTCTTGTTATATTTTTTTAATACCGCTATTATCATATATCACTCATATTTGTCAATAGTACTCAGGGACCTCCCTGAGTAGGTACTATTGACAATACATACGGTATGCCTAAAGATGATTTTATATCAAAATCCCCAACGATACAACAGGGCACACTTAGGTTTTCTGATGAGTTTGTTGGGAATGTCGGCCTTGTCGGTACGTAACTACAAACAATATGTACCTAAGTACCTACTACCTACATACGTTCCAGGCAAACAGTCCGCCTTTTTCTCCATTTATTCTACTGTGATATCACTGCCGAAGCACGTTTTTATTCTTAATCAAAATGCATCACAAAAACTAATAAATATATAGTTTATAAGTAGATAACAAAGATAAGCGATAAGTTCATAGTTAAAGATATAATCGATAGGCAAGGCTACAACCACGGTCTGCCTTATCTACGTAAGTATCTATCTTATCTAAATAGGTATATCCATCCAATATATCTCATGAAATGTATCTGACAAATGCGAGAGAAAACGCCATTGCACCTTTGAAGTTAAAAAGTTGTTAAAATTAGAATTAATTGACCTGGAAATACTATACCTATAAAGTGTTACAAAAAACCTAATCTAACCTAACCCACAAAAACTATGTATAGACCTAAATTACTTGGTCTACGTCCTATAGGTACATGCGTCTATGCAGGTAGCTTTGCCTACGTCCTATAGGTATATGCGTCTACGCAGGTAGCTTGGCCTACATCCTAAAGGTAGATACGTCTACGCAGGTAGCTTGGCCTACGTCCTATAGGTAGATGCGTCTACGCAGGTAGCTTGGCCTACGTCCTATAGGTAGATGCGTCTACGCAGGTAGCTTGGCCTACGTCCTATAGGTAGATGCGACTACGCCGGTAGCTTGGCCTAAGTCCTATAGGTACATGCGTCTACGCCGGTAGCTTGGCCTACGTCCTATAGGTACACGCGTCTACGCCGGTAGCTTGGCCTACGTCCTATAAGTAGATGCGCCTACGCCGGTAGCTTGGCCTACGTCCTATAGGTACATGCGTCTACGCAGGTAGCTTGGCCTACGTCCTATAAGTAGATGCGCCTACGCCGGTAGCTTGGCCTACGTCCTATAGGTACATGCGTCTACGCAGGTAGCTTGGCCTACGTCCGATAGGTACACGCGTCTACGCCGGTAGCTTGGCCTACGTCCTATAAGTAGATGCGCCTACGCCGGTAGCTTGGCCTACGTCCTATAGGTACATGCGTCTACGCAGGTAGCTTGGCCTACGTCCTATAGGTAGATGCGTCTACGCAGGTAGCTTGGCCTACGTCCTATAGGTACATGCGTCTACGCCGGTAGTTAGGCCTACGTGCTATTGGCACATGTATCTTATTGTCAATTAAGGTTGCAGCCAAACACTAAAATGCATTCTAATGATTTACAAAAAAAAATTATTAAAAAACGCGGGCCGGGCCGAGTTGCGAGCTAAACCTGGTATTTTCTATAAATAAATACTGGCTCAAACAGTGGCTCTATAAATGTGATCTAAAGAGCAGGTATTATCCAATTATCGCGCTCAATTACCTTCATCATGGAATTCGTAACGCGAGGGCAGCGCAGACGTACAAATGCAGAAAACTTTACAACTAACCAACCGTCTACATTCTAGAGATTAAGTAACTTTAAAAATTCTCATACAACTAAGGCTGACTTTCCATCGCAGCCCTAAGCTAAAACGAGATGACGGCACCAAAACCACGGTCATATTATATTTGCTATGGCCACTATGGCGCCCGTCACTTGGCAGCAGACACAATCTCAGTAGCAGCTGCGGTGGACAAACCCCATATTATTATAGTAACGAAAAAAATAGATTTCGAAATAGGAACTTCCACTTGTGCGAAAATTCAAAATTTCGCCCGCCTCCATTGTCCGCTAATATTCAAACTCCTTGAGGAAAATTGCAATCCCGAAGATCAAGAATTCAATTCCAAATATTTGAAACAGCACTGAACTCTTTTATTACAGTACACCATGTAAAAAAGGCATTCCTCCTTGTTTTACAACTCAACATTGTCAAACAAGGAGTCAGTTACCGGACAGTAGCCGGCACGTAACTTGGCAAGAGTCTTTTGAAGTTTTGATACGCAGAAGATGCTTTTGGGTTACTTCGAGTGCGCTATTGATTGTGCAGCTGGTTGTTATCTCTCCTGGATTTCGTTATACGAAGTGTATGATGAGAAAACTTTGACAAGCCATAACCTTGCAAGTTACGTGTCATCAACTGTATCGTCTTCCAATATTTTTCAATCAATCAAATATAAAAACGGAATATTCATAGATATAGAAACATTCGCGTTTCTTATTTCATGGTGTAATACTTTTTGTCACGGAAAAACTTGTGCTAGATATTCTCAAAAATCTCATACGATACTGGAAAAAAGGGGTCGTCAAAATGGCTATAAAACATTTCTCATCTCGACCTTTTCTAAACTATCCACCGCTGCATATTTAATTTGTGAATTATTTACATTTTTGTGGTGTCAGGAAACGAAACTGGTTTTCTTGTGATATCGGTTGGAGATTGAACATCTGATACTCGTTACGGTACTCGATCGTATAAATAAATAGTTTTATTGCGCGCAAACGGAAATAGGAAACGGTAGCACCTAAATTGTATGTAGAGCTCCTCGTGTGCAGACTTTGAGACGTCAAATTATTTATCTAGTCGCTTACGCATTGTTCTTCCTACAGTTATTTTATGAACTACTGGCAAACCCGGCGAACTCCGTTTCGGCACCAGATGTCTTCGTTGTATGTAACATTTTTTTTCCTGAATTTTCTTTGCTATAAACCTCACGGAGCCCAAGACCTTTGCAACGAATGCAAAACCGTGGAAATCGGTTCGTGCGTTCTGGAGTTATAGCGTCAGGAAGGAAAACCCGACTTATTTTTATATAGTAGAGAAGATGTTTTAGGGACATCATCTCTCTTCATCATCTTATTGTACCGTAACGGTTGGGCGTATGTCCCAACTCTTGAGTTTTCTTCTCTCTTACAGTTCCCCAAAAATAATGATCTATCTAGCCCATATAGATACGTTATAAAATGGTCCTGTTGTATTGTCGCACAGATAAAAAAAAACATCTGGATTTCCCTAATAAGTAGGTAGTACAACTTCTTAGACCGGGAGTTTCTACACCAATACCTTGGTAGGTATTTGAATTTTTATAGAAAATAAAGATATTTCCTAATAGTCCTATCCTTATTATTTCCCCTGTAATTTCTCAAGAATTTTTCTTTCCAAAATATTACCTTAACGGTCATGACAATCATCGTACAAAAACCGTCCTACATTCAGCAATCATTTTTAGATACGACACTTTATGTAAACAGGTAAGTAAATTATGTTCGTCATTCGAATTAGTCAGTTTACACTTTACTATACAGGCACTAGGCAGACAAAAACACTTCGCAACCGCATTTTCATGGAGATTTCACACGGTAAAAACAAAGAGATCGCAGTGTCTGTTATTACGTAAACATACAAAAATGTCTAGCGAGATTTATTTCCTACGACTCAGTAGGTAAACCACGACCTTGGTACAATATCCTTTCGATCGTATCGAACTCAATAAAGTTTTACAGACGATCCAATTTGCTTACGGTGATCAGTGAATTGAGTTTAACTGAAAATAGTTTCGATTCAGTAGCAGATTTTGAAGAGTCGATAGGTATGTAACTATGTAGCAGAGTCAAACTAGCTCTATAAAGGTAATAAACATGAAACCAGTCTATGAATTCAGCCAACAATTAGATATTTGCCTAGATTTATATTATTTTGTTCGAATTAGGAATGAGAATCGCAAGTGACATGTCAGATACGAGTATGATCATCCCAGATAGCAGTAGGTAACAATAATAATAATTGTCTTCTTTCGAGTGTCGATGCAATCAAATTGGTTCGTCTAATATAATTATGTATATTATAGTTATGTACTTATAGATGCCAAGATTCTCAAACACGGCCTCCGTTTGAGTAAACAATGTAGATAAATGCGTATTTTTTACGCAACTAACGGCCGCCAATGGATCGCAGTATTCTAGTATTTTTTGTGTAAAAAAAAAACTCAATGGACATTGATAGTGTTAAGTTATGAGATCATAAACACGCAATTATCAAGACTTTTTAAATACCAGACGCTAATAACAGAAATGACATAAAATACCAAAGATATTAATTATGATGTTCGTGAAAAGAAAATCCCAGCAAAAACATTTTCATGTAAAATGTTGCCAAGACGAGAACATGTGGCTCACACTATCAAAAAGTTATCAGATCTCATGTAGAGCAAGACTTCTAACTCTACACGCCCTTACTCTATAAATCCTAACTTTATAAACTCTACACTTTAGTCAAAATATATTATGTCTTGGCTGTTTCGGTGCCGTCACATGGGCGTAAAGTGAAGAATTTATTCACTGTTCAGTACTTTTCTAATAGAGTTTTTCAAGTGGCATAATGGACCATGCAAAATTCAAGGAATTTCACATTAAAATTAAATGGTATCACCATTGTTATGGGAAAAATTCCATTTATTAAAAATATCCTCTAAAGCAAAGGAACACACTTTTGCAAAGTGTGATGAAGTATTTGAAACCAATGCAGTTAGTAAAACCTAAGTGCAGTTTCTGAGGAGACTCAATACCTATCTAATAAATAATCGTTACTACAGAAACTAGGTATTGTATATCAGAATAGTACAAAGTCAGTGAATAATATTTTTACTTTACACCCATGTGACAGTAACGAAACAGCCAAGACATAATATATTTTGACTAAAGTGTAGAGTTTATAAAGTTAGGATTTATAGAGTAAGGGCGTGTAGAGTTAGAAGTCTTGCTCTACATGAGATCTGATAACTTTTTGATAGTGTGAGCCACATGTTCTCGTCTTGGCAACATTTTACATGAAAATGTTTTTGCTGGGATTTCACTTCTTTTTGTAAGTTGTTTACGACTATATTTTTTATTTGGTTAATTTCCTTTTCTTTGGTGTATTTCTTGAATATCATTGCAAGGTGGATATTTGTCCGAATCAAGTATCCCCCCTCTATCATTTAAATGAGGGAACCCTCCTTGGTTCACCTACTTTTTTTTCTTATTTGTAGTTTATTACAAAGAGTCCCTATATCAATTTTGAGACCTCTAGCATCAATATTTGCGGTAATTTCATACAAACTTCCATCCCCTATTTTAAGGGGTTGGGGGTTAAATTTCCAACTTTTGGATTTTTTTTGTTGGTTGTGTGCTAATACTAGCTTATATACCAAATTTCAGAAATTAAGTTTTTATTATACCTATATACTTATGGGAAACCCCATACGAACTTCCAACCCCCTAATTTAATGGATGTGGGGTGATTAACTAAAAATCCTGAAACACGTATTTAATTGTTTATTACAAAGAGTCCCTATATCAATTTTGAGACCTCTAGCATCAATATTTGCGGTAATTTCATACAAACTTCCATCCCCTATTTTAAGGGGTTGGGGGGTTAAATTTCCAACTTTTGGAATTTTTTTGTTGGTTGTGTGCTAATACTAGCTTATATACCAAATTTCAGCTTTCTAGGTCTTCAGGAAGTACCTAGGAATTTTGATGATCATCAGTGAGTCAGTCAGTGACGAAATTTGGGTTTTTTAGACGTCAATAAAATCTAAAGTATAAGACCTATAAAATTGAAACTTTATAGGTTTAATAAGTTCACTGGCGACATCATTTTCCGAGAATTTTGATTATCTGAAATAATTCAGGCCTAAGTTATAAGGGTTTAAAAATACGGCGAAACACTTCGAGAAAAGATAGGTAGTGCCCTCGCGCTTCGCTTGGCTCGTCTTGGCGGGGACACTACCGTGTCCCCAGATCTATAATAACAGTGTGTTAAGTACATCTTTACTTAATTTAAGTAATTTTGCAATAAAACAACAAAACCTACTTTTGCTAGGAAATTGCAAACTATCTAGGGACACGGTAGTGTCCCCGCCAAGACGAGCCAAGCGAAGCGCGAGGGCACTACCTATCTTTTCTCGAAGTGTTTCGCCGTATTTTTAAACCCTTATAACTTAGGCCTGAATTATTTCAGATAATCAAAATTCTCGGAAAATGATGTCGCCAGTGAACTTATTAAACCTATAAAGTTTCAATTTTATAGGTCTTATACTTTAGATTTTATTGACGTCTAAAAAACCCAAATTTCGTCACTGACTGACTGACTGACTGACTCACTGATGATCATCAAAATTCCTAGGTACTTCCTGAATACCTAGAAAGCTGAAATTTGGTATATAAGCTAGTATTAGCACACAACCAACAAAAAAATTCCAAAAGTTGGAAATTTAACCCCCCAACCCCTTAAAATAGGGGATGGAAGTTTGTATGAAATTACCGCAAATATTGATGCTAGAGGTCTCAAAATTGATATAGGGACTCTTTGTAATAAACAATTAAATACGTGTTTCAGGATTTTTAGTTAATCACCCCACATCCATAAAATTAGGGGGTTGGAAGTTCGTATGGGGTTTCCCATAAGTATATAGGTATAATAAAAACTTAATTTCTGAAATTTGATATATAAGCTAGTATTAGCACAAAACCAACAAAAAAATTCCAAAAGTTGGAAATTTAACCCCCCAACCCCTTAAAATAGGGGATGGAAGTTTGTATGAAATTACCGCAAATATTGATGCTAGAGGTCTCAAAATTGATATAGGGACTCTTTGTAATAAACTACAAATAAGGAAAAAATAAACTAGGTGAACCAAGGAGGGTTCCCTCATTTAAATGATAGAGGGGGGATACTTGATTCGGACAAATATCCACCTTGCAATGATATTCAAGAAATACACCAAAGAAAAGGAAATTAACCAAATAAAAAATATAGTCGTAAACAACTTACAAAAAGAAGTGAAATCCCAGCAAAAACATTTTCATGTAAAATGTTGCCAAGACGAGAACATGTGGCTCACACTATCAAAAAGTTATCAGATCTCATGTAGAGCAAGACTTCTAACTCTACACGCCCTAACTCTATAAATCCTAACTTTATAAACTCTACACTTTAGTCAAAATATATTATGTCTTGGCTGTTTCGTTACTGTCACATGGGTGTAAAGTAAAAATATTATTTACTGACTTTGTACTTTTCTGATATACAATACCTAGTTTCTGTAGTAACGATTATTTATTAGATAGGTATTGAGTCTCCTCAGAAACTGCACTTAGGTTTTACTAACTGCATTGGTTTCAAATACTTCATCAAACTTTGCAAAAGTGTGTTCCTTTGCTTTAGAGGATATTTTTAATAAATGGAAGTTTTTTCCCATAACAATGGTGATACCATTTAATTTTAATGTGAAATTTCTTGAATTTTGCATGGTCCATTATGCCACTTGCAAAACTCTATTAGAAAAGTACTGAACAGTGAATAAATTCTTCACTTTACGCCCATGTGACGGTACCGAAACAGCCAAGACATAATATATTTTGACTAAAGTGTAGAGTTTATAAAGTTAGGATTTATAGAGTTAGGGCGTGTAGAGTTAGAAGTCTTGCTCTACATGAGATCTGATAACTTTTTGATAGTGTGAGCCACATGTTCTCGTCTTGGCAACATTTTACATGAAAATGTTTTTGCTGGGATTAGTTAGACAACATACGAGTTTACCTACGTACGGGAACTATAAAATAGAAACATTTAAATTGACAAATGATAATATCATAGATTTATAATAGCTTGTCGCTCACGGGACCTCTATGTCATATATGATAACTGCCCATCAATCCCAAGAATCTTTTCCCAGGACTTTATGGCATACCTAGCATAATAAATACTATCCGGATAATACGAACTTCTAAACTGATGTTGATAAAAATATTTGTCGTCAAAATGTCTAAATTAAATCACAACTTAGTTTACGAGACATTATTCTTATTAAAGACTTGAAGGGCTATAAATATTTTAGACCATAATTTACGTGTAATAATAGAAAATGATAGATAGATTATCTCACATTATTCAGTTGACTTCACCTTCTACTAAAAGTCACGACCGCTTGTTAATACATGAATCAATAAAACATTTTATAACGGTTGACATATTATAGTCTGATGGCGTGCCCTTTACATCAATGCAAGCATTTGTAACGTATACAAACATACTGTTAAATAAAACTAGTTAGACATTTAGAGCATTACTCTTTTTATTTCCCTATGAACCTACAGAACATTAAAGTACATAAAAACTATCATAGTTCGAAAAAAGTGCATTGATTGATTGCAATAAATCTGTATATGCGTTCTGTGTAGATGGTAAGATTTTACGTATGTAGGTAGGTACGTGGTGTTTACGGAAATGGTAATGAAAAGATAAACCCACCGGTTATTATCTATGCACATGCTTGCATTAATTATGAACTAGGTAATGATTCCTTAAAGCCTGCCTACGATCAATGTCGTAGTTAGTAGTAGATAACCTAATACGTCCCTACCTACATTTCTATTATTTACAAGAGGCGAAGATGCATTTATTCATCAGAAACTAATAAAACTTTTATGTTGTATTATGTGAGATAGCTAAACGATCCTATCGTTGAACCGTAGTTAGCAATAGCGTTGAGAAATGTAACAGTCTATCTAACCCCATCTTCTATAATAACAATGAATCGCAAAATGTGTTCGACTGTGCTGTTCGACAGGACGAAGTCTGTCGGGTCCGTTAGTTACAAGTAAACGTGGAATAGAGGTGGAATAGTTATATACTCGGTTTTGTCTTTTTCCATCGAATATCAAATGATTAATGACAGATAAGGATAAAGCAGAGTACCTATCTATAACTATTCCACCGATATTCCACGTTTATTTGTTAGGTGGTAGGTACGATTTTAACAACTCACTGAACGTAAATGTAGTTTATTAAAGTTTGTAGTTAGACAAATATAAACAAAATTGACGACTCATTCTCCTTTAAAGAAAACAGTCGCATAGTGTTCGTTAGGTATACGTCATGTCCGTTAACGCACTTCCTGTAAGTTATTGCGTGACTAAACGATACTTACTTTGGCCAAAGACATATCTATAGATGACTTTGGCTTGATCCTTTTTGGTCCTTTCAATTGAATTATATTTTCGTCAGCGATTTAACCACGATTTAACTGACTTATTAATTTAGATTTAACATCTGTATTACAAAAGACATAGGCATCAAATAGTACCTAGGATTTTTTCTGAAAATATTAAACAAAATCCGCTCTTATGATACCTAATCTACATAAATATGAATACTTATAGTTGCAAATTAGCTGTGTATTTCCACCTTTCTAGTTTCTACCTCTCAAAATTTTTATTTATTTAAAGGGACTTTCATAGAGATTTTCAATTTAATCTCCAATTCAATTTAACCCCACGGATCAAGGAAGTCGGTAAGTTTAGGCTCTTTGACTTGAAATTACTTTTTACAAGTTAGCTGTAGGTAACTTATCAACTACCTATTCAATTGAATACTAAAAGACCTGTGTTAAAGACTATCCGGAATAAAACGGAATTAATTCAATTAAATAACGGAATTAATTCAATTATATTTTTTTGTCAATTTTTCTTCGACTGAGACGAAGCCAACAAAAACTATACTAAAGAAATACAAAAGGTTTAAAATCTTGTTACTTCGAAACTAGGTAATACCTACTCGGTCTGTTGGTCAGAGCCTTCGGTTTAAGGCTAATGGGACAAAATGTTTAACTGTGGTCTCTAAGACGATTTCAGCCAATAGAAAAATAATATGTATCTAAATTCAAAAGAATCTAAATCTAGATTAAAGTAGGTACGTTAAATCGCTGACTAAGATATTATAATAGAAATATGTGAAAGGACAAAACAAGGATCTAGCCAAATGTAAGTAAAGTATAGTTTAGTCGCATATCCTATACCTTTAATCCTATACCTTTTAACGAGCAATTCTTGTATATTATATATATATATAAGACATTGAGGATCTCCAAAATTAAACACAAATTGTTTCCCTGAAATAACAAAGAAACGACATTTAAAGTTCACTATATCTCGAGTCCTCAATCACATTCTTTCTATGAGTTTTTATTACGACAAAAATGCACACAACAATTTCAGCGTCCCTCGCCATTTTAAATCATCGACACAGATCAATATCATAGATACGCGACAGCTGATACGCGAAGCGCGGCAAATTCAAATGAATGAAATGTCACTCATTTCATTACATATATATATATATATAATCTGGATCTCGGAAACGGCTCGAACGATTTTCATGAAATTTAGTATACAGGGGGTTTTGGGGGCGATAAATCGATCTAGCTAGGATTCATTTTTAGAAAATGTCGAATTTACCAAAAAAATAAAAATATGACTCCTGCTGCCATCTATTAGCCAGTAGTTAAACTACCGAGCGAAGCTCGGTCTCCCAGATATTTTACTTAATTATTATTTATCATGCCACATTTCAACTTATGAGCTTAAGTGGTTTGCAAATTAAATACTTATAAATTTTTTTTTAATTACTGTAACTATTTTTACTCCATAGCACAGAATACCATAATACTTAGTATATGTAGTAAGTAGTAAAAACATAAATACAAGACGGTAACTACCTATATTTATGTTTGCGATAGCGTTTTATACATAATTAAAATGCTTAAATATTCTGTATAAAATTACAATTAGTTACAATCATTCTAGGTACGTTACCACTTCTGCGCATCAATAAGGTAGATAAACAAAATAATTAAAATTTTTTTTATAAAGAATCTCTAAAATCCAGACACCAATTTTGTTTCTACTCAAACCATTTCCCTTATAAATAACTTTTTTAGTTAATTGGAAATCGGTATATAAATGTTATATACTGATATTATTATTTATTATATTATAATGCAAATTATACTTATCCGACTTGCTCTTGTCTTTACTTCCCGGAAAAAGGTACGTAAACTTTACGTATTTCCGGAAATAAATGAATCTATTATTTTAACAATCGCTAAATTAACTTTTCGCGCTATTTTGTACCCTAACTTTCAACAATATACCTATTCATCTTATGAGTTATGAGTAATGGCTGCACCCATTTATCAAAATGAGATCTTAATCCTAGATCCTTATAAATTTTAATAGGTAGGTTAGGCAATCTTCTACTCCTTCGTACACGCAATATTATTAGGTACTACAAAATAGGTACACTATATTATACAAAATTGAAGAATGACGAATAAAATAATATTTTATACGCGGGAGTAATAGAGGAATGAAGATATAAGTACCTACCAATATTTTTTCCTATCCATAAGCCAATAAGTATTTCGGCTAATTTTTAATAGCTAACCTAACCTACACTTAGAATTTTTCTATCGGAACAAACTTTACCTACTGAAACTTATTACGTTATTTTGTAAGTATTTACTCAGGCATAATTTTTTTTTAAATTTTATTCCTATAAAATATATATAAACTGTAGAGAATAGAGATAATGCCACATATCACCGCAAATAATATTATAAACTTACCGGAAAACACATTTCATTGAAGACACCATTAACATCTCGCGCCATTTTTTTTTTTCAAAATAAATTACTAGTAGCACCACATATCACGAAGAGCACAGAGCACAGTTCACAGCACCGTATTCTCGCACCGTCGCGTGAAGTGAAGCGGTTCCTCTCACCTTATCAGGGGCTGCGTCCTCCAGCTCGAGCAGGCGGAACTCCATGAGCTCCAGCTGGTCGCGCGCGTCGCGCAGCGCGTCCGACAGCCGCGTGCACTCGCGCGCCGCCGCCCGGCACTGCGCGCACGACTGCGGACACCACGACACGTTACAGCGGGGGACACGTCTCAAGGGCGGGCACTTTCTAATGCTTATTGATGTTATTAACGGCTTAACTAGGTCTCGTCCGCATGGATTTGCGTATTTGTAAATCCCGCGGCGAGCACCGTGGGGATTTTTGCGGTTCCGTCAGTATTTTGATATTTAGGGATGAGGGGTCTGATTGCGTAAGAAAAACGTATTCATCGTAATCGTAATCGATTACAAAGTCTGCCCCTGATTGGTTAACGTAAGCAGGGAACCCAATCAGCGACCTGAATTCGTGAACGATTATGAAATATGAATACGTTTTCTTATACAATCCAGTGGGAGTTTACTCATCCCTTCCAAACCAGTACGATAACATATCTAGTTACATCAATTATACCTACCAACAGGTGAGATCGCAATGAAGTACTGACTTGTACAGTATATACTAATAAATAATAGGAAAAAGACAAAACTGGGTTGTAATCCATCGCTATTCTACATTATTTGTAACGGGTTCAATATCTTTTAACTTCTTTTTTCAACCGTTCATTTAAGGAATAAATCGCCATTTTAAGTCATACCTATACTTTGTTCGTTAGTTTAGGATTGAAGGAGGAATAAACATTCAACCTAAGAGTTCAACAAATCCAAAAATTCTGGGTGCTCTAAAACGAGTCTGTAAGTGAATGAATAAATCATAAATTTTATTTTATGCTTAAATAAATTGTGTTCTTTGTTATAGTTTAATCGACTTAAGGCTGAGGTTTTAGTGATAAAAAAAAGCTCATGTAACATTTCTATGGACTACCTGTATCGTGGGCACCCTACACAACAAAGGCGCAATGACGCAAGCCTAGGCGCCTATAGTTTAGTGGGTGACACGGCACATAATATCGCAACGCGGCATTTGCGATGCTCTCAACACTATGAGGACTCAAGGCCGATCCGAATTCCATAATCGATACTATAATCGATATTAAGCATGTGGGAGTATAATCTAGGTCATTGGCAGAACAGAACGCGCCTAGCTATTAGACCTGCTTTGCTATTCTATGTTATGACGAGAAACAAGAATTCGAAACTTAAAGTGAGTTTCGAACTGTGCCACTGGGTCGAAACATTTTTTTAAACTCAACAAACACAAATTTTAATTTGTTTATACAACTTTATCAGAAACACAATTTTATAACGGAACACAATGAGCGCAGAGGCGGCCTTATTGCTGGGTCAATCTCTTACAGGCAAGTTAGGGAGGGAAAATTCAAATTTTATTTAGTTTTTCGCAAATAGTGGGTTTGATATACCTCGTAGGCTTTTGGCAATGAGTTTTGCGAGCATAATGTTTATGCATCTATATGTTTTTCATAAAAACTTTGGTTAAAAATACCTACTCAATGGTTACAAACCTGGGAAACTGCAGAAAATTATCTTTCGGGAACCAATATAAGATGAATGAAAAGTTTTAAATAAAACATGTAGATTCATAAACGATGTATAATTATCCTACTATGTGCCAAAAACTAAATATTTTTTTTAATTCGCAAGCTACTTTATTCAAAACCCCAACTACGATCTTCTATTGATGATGAAGCCGAAGATAATATTGTACTAGCGTGGAAGGATTAAACTCATCGGTTTCTGATATAGGTATTCGAAGTTCAAACCCTTTTACATGGTTTAGGAGCTTTGTATATTGTATAGGCTCATAAACAAGCTAAATGGCTGTGGAAACTGAACACGTGAGGCGAGTGCACCTCTTTGATCGTGAATCAGAGCAAATAGCTTGAACACAAAGCAAACATTATTTACCTCTTGCTTTTATAGTCTGGGAGCTGACAATTTATGTAGAAAGATAACGAGTAAATGAGCAGAAATATCTCTCATCAGTGTCAAATATGCTGTATGAATCGGTAGCTTATTTAATGCGCAGAATTTAACACGCAGTTCTTTTTGATTATTTTTTCACACAACAAGCTTAGTATTTGACTGTTATCTCACTTGATGGTAAGTGATGATGCAGCCGAGAATGACGTACTAACTCGTAAGAAGTAAGCAATCCCTAACGTTTTCTACGCAGCATCGCGCCAGAACGCTAAATCGCTAGGCGGTGCGTCTTTGCTGGAAGGGAGGTAACTATAGCCAGTAGCCACGGCCGAACCACCATAGAGTAGACCAGACCTAAGCTAAATTAGAATTCATAAGATTCTAACGTGGCCCGAGGCGGGAACCAAACCCGCGACCTCCCACTCGAATCCGAACACGTGCCACTGCGCCAAGAAGGTTGTCACGTTGTGGTCTTTAATTTTCGCACAGTGGTCGATGTTATGAAATTACGCCCTCTCGTGATGAGGATAAACATTGGTTCAGTCGACGACATAGTTTAATCTCGAGTCACGACCGGCAACGAGTGAGATATGGATAGTGCGTCGATTCAGTCTCGGTGTTCGTTGTTTAGAGTGATGCCGCTAGATGGCGGGGTTATATTTCCTTCACATTCATATCTCTTTCTCATCGTATGAAGGAGACAGAGCATTCATATCTCTTTCTCATCGTATGAAGGAGACAGAGCATAACTGATAGGTAACCAACACGACGCCGTTTCTTACCATAAAAGGAGCGAAGCACAGCGTGCAAATTCCTTACCATAAAAGGTGCAAATTCTTGGCGCGCTCTCTGATTGGTCAAAGGGGTGCGAGCCGAACGTGCGGTTGACCGGGAACCGACACTTCGGTGTAGACCACGGAAATGTGAAGAGATATTTTTTTGTTACACCGGAGTACAGCTTCGCCCGAAATTTCAAGGGCATGTGTTCAACAAAACTTAAAAATAATATGTTGTGAACTTTCTTTTGATATGGTGAGTGAGTGTTGATTTGCAGTGCAGAAGAAAATTTGTGTTCTTGAATGCTCGTGTATAAGTGTTCTAACCAGGGTTCTATTCTTTACAGTTTTCCATGTAAATATCCTGGGAGGGAAAACGGGGCGAATCCAGTACACACACTGATTCGGTGAGTTCACTTTAGTCGAGTAATTTTGTGCTAGGTTCCGTTTAGTGTGGTAACTTGTAGGGTTTTGTTCTAATGAAAACAATTTTTTGTTCTTTTCAGCGGGGTTTTTTATTTTTGTGATTTATCTTGGTGATCTCGGTCTTATATCGATGAACCGTGGCCATACAATCACCTTTTGATTCCACCTGGGTTTACGACTCGATCGCCTCGTCCGTACTTGAACCATTTGAACGTCCTGATGTAAAGGGGCACGAAGGGTTCCGGAGATTCACGTCCTCGCGGTGACCGCGCTTAACCTTCTGTTCGGATGGCCGAACACCCTGCCATTCCTGGATCCTGGGAACTGCCGACGGAAGCCCGTGAAGAGTGACGGTGATATCTCACAAATTTCGCATAAATTTCCCATCGTGCCGTGAGTAGAAACATCCGTATTAATAACTAGTTCGGAGTGTCGAGCGTGCGGAAATAGTCGATTCCCGTGTATATTTAAGAACATTGATTTCGAAAATCACGCGTTTCCTTGGTGGTATACTGTGCGTACTTACAGGCCGTACGTGCCTTTTGTTTAGATAATCTAGTTGCACTTACCTACCCCTAGAATAATCTACCGTGAGCTAGCATCGCCAATCTGTAACTTCGTTCAACACGCATTTCCACTCCTGTGGGTGCGGTACCAAGTAACATAAGTAATCCGTGACAATCTGTGATATCGGTGTTCGTTTATTAAACTAGAGTTATCTTGATTGGTTTCCTTACGTGTTGATTTCGGGAAAACACAGGAGCATTCGAACCTAATGATATAAATTATCGCCTCGACATTATATCACAGATTGGAACCGCCGGGTAGTTTTATAATTCACTTCGATATAAGGACTTTCCGTGTTGTAGATGTGAAATATTTATAACTAATTAAATGTATTAAGTGTTGGGTTCTTGTTTTCTTTATCTCTGTAAGTATAAGTCTCTGACAACGTTCATCCAACATCTGCTGACATTCATCACCAACCTCATTCCGTTTTGTAAGGTTGAAGCGGTTCGATTCGACCCGTTCCGTTTTCAATCAACTTTACAAATGGCGCCCTTCCGTTATGATTTTAGTAGTTCCGTATGATTTTAGTATTTTCAGTGTTTATTTCGCGGATTTTTCATATTTTTTCTCGAATTTTCGGACAATTTAGATCATAGGTTGGTGTAATCTTAAGTACGATTTTCCTTTTGGTCATTTCTTTTGATTTATTTTACAAAATTTGTTAAATTTAGTCACATCACATCAAATAAAATAAAATAATATCGAGTTTACCTGTTAGATGTTTAGGAATTAATTATATATAGTTGTTGGAGGAGTGTTGTCAAGTCGAGGTCGAATTTAGTAGGTGCGTCAGTATACCACTAAATTTTTGGTTGCGCGTATTTTATAGTTAATTTTTAGGATTTTCGTGGAAAACAAATGAAATGAAATGAAATATCTTTATTTCACATAGGCCTATTATATAGGCGCTTGTAAATGGTCCTTATGATATTTGTCACATTTGTATGGCGATAACTCCAAGTCGACTTAAAACTAAGTTTACGAGGGTTCCAACGCGCCCTGCACTGAGAAGAAGCCCACAACAAACTCAGCCGGGTTTTGTTTTCTGTTATCACCACTTCACAAAAGCTTTTAAAACTAATTGAGCTAGTATAATTACAGCAGTTCATTCATCCCCAAGGATTTGATTCATGTAAGTAATCCTTAATACTATAGTAAGCTTTATTAATGAGCTTTCGTTTTACAGCGACTTTGAACTTATTGAGGGATAAGTTTAATATTTCATTAGGGAGTTTGTTATAAAAGCGTATCCCATTGCCTTTAAATGATTTATTTATTTTCTCTAGTCTTGTTTTATGAACTATAAGTTTATTTTTACTTCTAAGGTTGATAGCATGGAGATCGCTTTTCTTAACAAAGTTATTAATATTTTTATGCACATATATCAAGTTATCGAATATATACTGTGCATGTACCGTCATTATATTAAATTCTTTGAATTTTTCTCTTAAAGACTCTCTTGGGCCCATTTTATAAATGGCACGAACAGCCTTCTTCTGCAGCACGAAAATAGTATCAATGTTAGCAGCATTACCCCATAGCAAAAGACCATAGGACATAATGCTGTGAAAATAACTAAAATATACCAGTCGAGCAGTCTGGACGTCTGTCAGCTGCCTAATTTTTTTTACCGCGTACGCAGCAGAACTAAGCCTGTTCGATAAATTATTTATATGAGGGTCCCACTGCAGTTTAGCATCTAACGTTATTCCTAGAAATACAGTTGTGTCTACAAGATCCAATTCCTCTACACCTAGTTTTACATTCGTTTGAATTTGCCTAACATTAGGTAAGGTGAATTTAATACATTTTGTTTTTTTGCTATTGAGAAGCAAATTATTAGCTTCAAACCAATGTACTACTTCTTTGAGACAACTGTTTACATCGTCAAAATTTTTTTTCTGTCGATTAATTTTAAACAAAAGTGATGTATCATCAGCAAACAGTACTATCTCATGCTTGTCCTTAGTAAGGTAAGGAAGGTCATTGATGTAAATAAGGAACAGGAATGGACCCAAAATAGACCCTTGAGGAACTCCCATCTTCACAGTCGACCCAGAAGATCGTTTCCCATTGACATCTACTTTTTGAATGCGACTGCTCAGATAGGAGCTCATCAAATCAAGAGCTGCACCTTTAATTCCGTAGTGGTGTAACTTCCTGACCAATGTTTCATGCTCAACACAATCAAACGCCTTGGATAAGTCACAGAAAATGCCCAGCGCATCACGTGACATAATTCTATTGTAAAATTTAACAATATATTTAAAGCATTGTTTGTTTTCAGTACCTTTATTAAGTAACGTCATATTGTAATATTTAAACTTTAAGGGGCGAAGCGGCAATTTAGTATATTTAGCCTTATTATTAACTTATAAAAAATTTTTTGAAACCTTTTAGTAATATTTTGATAAAACATTTATTTTTTTTTTGCTTTAACATTTTGTGGTTATGTAATTAGAGTTTTGTACATGTTGGACACAGCCATTATAGAACGTTATGTATGATTTTGAAAAGACGTTACTTATGTATAATTTTGTAAAGACGTTACTTATGTAAAATTTTGAAATTTTTTAACTTCAATACATTTTTTGTAACTGTTAATTAAAACAATTCTGTCAGTTAGTATAATGTAAACAATATACCACTAACGAATATTAATAATGATTCAGAAATTTCGATGAAACTTTCAAGAAATTAAAGTTTGCCATTCATATTCATTCATATTCATTCATTCAGTAAAGATAATAAAAATTTTGCATTTCGGTATAACCATTCTGAAAATAATTCTGCATTATGACACCAATGACCCCAAGTTTTGAATTTCTCGAATGTGAGTGTTAGGTGGAGTAAGTAGGACCATACTAATACGAGCAGGGTTTTGTTATTTTGTGTTTTGGGTAGTCATTTGTTGTGTTAATGTTTGTTGTTTGAAAATTTTGACTTCGTTTTGCGTCACACATTTAAAATCAATTTAGGAAAATTTAGTAAACTATAAATCTGTTTCGAAATTCAAACTTCTATGAGCAAATTCAGTCGCTTTTGTTTTTGTGCACATTATTTTGCTTAGAGTGCCTGTTGTTATGAGACAATTTTAAGGCGTTAAATACGTTTCAGAGTATTTTAACATCGAAGTGTTAGGTAAAGGTAGTCACTTTTGGTTATGGTGTGCTACTTTCGGTTCGGATGTGGAAGGATGAAAGAGATGAAAGGGATGTACGAAATATTATGAAAGAAATGAAAGTGTATATAAGGTGATGTATGATTTCGAAAAAATTGTTCTCCGATTTTGAAAACACAGACATCTCGCATCAAGCGTCTAGGTGTGGTTTTGCGGGTTTAGTGCTTCGGGTCAATATTTTTCCTCAAGTAGGTGAGGCTCGGAGTCATTCCGATATACTTCAGCTGATGCAGATATTGCAGTAGACGCTGAGTATAATTTTGTGGTAGGATATTTGTACTTAGGTCTACGGAAAGCCTAAGTATAGAGCCTACATTTTGTGTATGGGTTCAGTGCCTTGAATGGTCTGACCTAATTTTGAGCTGTAGCGGAATTTGTTCCCCGGACGGGGTTTATTATGGCAAAGTGCGCACAGTTATTCTGTTCCGTTCCGTTTTGAACCACCTAGAAATTGTGCAGACGACTGAAGATGCATTGTTTTCCAAATTTTGTAGATTGTGTTATGATTCAGTTTTGGTGAAATTTTGATCTAACTTTTGTTGTTAATTTATTTGGTGATTTTAGTAGATTTTGTCATTTAGAATCCTTCATACTTTTGCAGAAATTTTTTTGGATAGTTAAGAAAATTTAGTTTGTTTCGTATTGCCAACGGTTAATTTTTATTTAATAATTTCATTAACTTATGGATTGAGAGGAATTTTTTTAAGTAATCTTGGCAGTATAGGTTTTTCTTTGATGACCAGCTGAGGGCAGCTGGGTTTTCGCTGGTAGGGGGGTATTGTCACGTTGTGGTCTTTAATTTTCGCACAGTGGTCGATGTTATGAAATTACGCCCTCTCGTGATGAGGATAAACATTGGTTCAGTCGACGACATAGTTTAATCTCGAGTCACGACCGGCAACGAGTGAGATATGGATAGTGCGTCGATTCAGTCTCGGTGTTCGTTGTTTAGAGTGATGCCGCTAGATGGCGGGGTTATATTTCCTTCACATTCATATCTCTTTCTCATCGTATGAAGGAGACAGAGCATTCATATCTCTTTCTCATCGTATGAAGGAGACAGAGCATAACTGATAGGTAACCAACACGACGCCGTTTCTTACCATAAAAGGAGCGAAGCACAGCGTGCAAATTCCTTACCATAAAAGGTGCAAATTCTTGGCGCGCTCTCTGATTGGTCAAAGGGGTGCGAGCCGAACGTGCGGTTGACCGGGAACCGACACTTCGGTGTAGACCACGGAAATGTGAAGAGATATTTTTTTGTTACACCGGAGTACAGCTTCGCCCGAAATTTCAAGGGCATGTGTTCAACAAAACTTAAAAATAATATGTTGTGAACTTTCTTTTGATATGGTGAGTGAGTGTTGATTTGCAGTGCAGAAGAAAATTTGTGTTCTTGAATGCTCGTGTATAAGTGTTCTAACCAGGGTTCTATTCTTTACAGTTTTCCATGTAAATATCCTGGGAGGGAAAACGGGGCGAATCCAGTACACACACTGATTCGGTGAGTTCACTTTAGTCGAGTAATTTTGTGCTAGGTTCCGTTTAGTGTGGTAACTTGTAGGGTTTTGTTCTAATGAAAACAATTTTTTGTTCTTTTCAGCGGGGTTTTTTATTTTTGTGATTTATCTTGGTGATCTCGGTCTTATATCGATGAACCGTGGCCATACAATCACCTTTTGATTCCACCTGGGTTTACGACTCGATCGCCTCGTCCGTACTTGAACCATTTGAACGTCCTGATGTAAAGGGGCACGAAGGGTTCCGGAGATTCACGTCCTCGCGGTGACCGCGCTTAACCTTCTGTTCGGATGGCCGAACACCCTGCCATTCCTGGATCCTGGGAACTGCCGACGGAAGCCCGTGAAGAGTGACGGTGATATCTCACAAATTTCGCATAAATTTCCCATCGTGCCGTGAGTAGAAACATCCGTATTAATAACTAGTTCGGAGTGTCGAGCGTGCGGAAATAGTCGATTCCCGTGTATATTTAAGAACATTGATTTCGAAAATCACGCGTTTCCTTGGTGGTATACTGTGCGTACTTACAGGCCGTACGTGCCTTTTGTTTAGATAATCTAGTTGCACTTACCTACCCCTAGAATAATCTACCGTGAGCTAGCATCGCCAATCTGTAACTTCGTTCAACACGCATTTCCACTCCTGTGGGTGCGGTACCAAGTAACATAAGTAATCCGTGACAATCTGTGATATCGGTGTTCGTTTATTAAACTAGAGTTATCTTGATTGGTTTCCTTACGTGTTGATTTCGGGAAAACACAGGAGCATTCGAACCTAATGATATAAATTATCGCCTCGACATTATATCACAGATTGGAACCGCCGGGTAGTTTTATAATTCACTTCGATATAAGGACTTTCCGTGTTGTAGATGTGAAATATTTATAACTAATTAAATGTATTAAGTGTTGGGTTCTTGTTTTCTTTATCTCTGTAAGTATAAGTCTCTGACAACGTTCATCCAACATCTGCTGACATTCATCACCAACCTCATTCCGTTTTTGTAAGGGCGGAAGCGATCTTTTCGACCTGGACCGTGACCCCCCTTACAAGGTCGTCAATCGGGATCGGGAATATTGGTTATTTTTAACCGACTTCAAAAAAATGAGGAGGTTCTCAATTCGTCGGAATCTTTTTTTTATTAAAATGAAGCCAGCAGGGATAATGTAACTTAAGGACCCTTGACCCTTCCCTATCAGTGAACTAGTCTAAACTTCAAAACCATTTAAAAGTATCAAACAGCCATAACAATTGATAGGTCACAATCATAACTAATCGTAGGTGCCTGTAGGCTGTATTGTAACATATCATTATAATAGCGCCTTTAATGTGAGAACACATAGCTTATTGTAATGAAATAAACATTGCTATTATATTTTAACAGGCAAAAAATGTTAACGGCTTTGAAGTTTGAATAATTAACTTTTAACAAATCCAAACTATATTACTGAATAATAATTGATCGCTGGGTCAGCTAATTTCTGTATTATAATTATATTTACGTGATATTTCCTGCGATTTGAGCACAAATAGACCATTCCATCAGTAGTCACCTAGCAATTAAGAATATGGGGAAATATGGGATCGTAATCGGAAACGTACCTAGGTAGGTAGGTACCTAGCTATAACTAAAGATATGCTAGGTATTTAACCTTCTCGTGGATAGGTAGTTAGTTATAGTACTGACTACTGATGCATATGAACCGCATTAAGAACGTCACAGCGAGCAGGTCACGTCTTGGTAATACCTCTTCAAGGTTGGTATTATTATTATCCGTATTACCACAGAGTATCATAATAGTACTTTACGGTATTACAAATAATATGGAAGGATGATGGATGGTGCCTCGAGAAAGGATTAGTAGGAAAGAATATCTTTAAACTATGGCAAAGATTATTAATACTACTCTACCCTACCCTACCAGTATTAATAATCTTTGACTATGGTAATAGCCTTTAGAAGAATCCTTTACATAAACAATACTGTGACATAAAATCCTCATGAGTCTGTGGGTGTCCGTGCCTTTTTACCCTTATGTAAATTTTCAGATATCGGATTAAAGAAATCCTGCTGTAGCAGCCTGGCTCCGCCTCTGCTATGCAACTAAAGTTGTCGTCTCTTTCTATCGCGTAACTTATCTCTTTCGACGTACTAAGGTAGCAGCACAGATAAATAATAGTCCAAGAGATACTGACCCACATTTCGTTGAGCGGCTGCGGGGAGAGGGACGCCGGCGCGGAGGACACCGCGGAGTCTCCGTCCGACGGGACCTCCTGAAAACAACACAATCGGGGCTAAATTTATTACTTACAAGATTTAAAATTTAAAATATTATCTCCGACTCATAAGAAAGAAGAAAGAAACAAAGAAAAAATATGGGGATACGGGCCTCGGGGCTTGCCTCATTAGCCGGGCGTTGTGTCGCAGCACTCCCCCGGTGTTCTTTTAGCCCCGGAAAGGGGCTAGGACCTCGCGTTCTTGGCTTGTGGCCTGATGGATTGGTGAAGTGTCAAGGAACATTCGTTTGAAAGAAAGTTCAACTACCGCTCGATAGATGAAGCTGTGTCGAGTTAGGTATCTCGCGCTAACGAAATTTCTTATATCAAATCATACTTATAGCATGCATGATTACAACGGCAAAACCGACAGCGTTTTTTGTGGATTCTCTTCATGTCAGGATATTCGTGAGAAAAATTCTCCATTTTCATCCATTTTCTAGCCCCTTGCTATTCAAACGTCCGTTAAAAACTTCGTTTCAAAAATTATATTTTGCGCATAGACTTACCCTGTAAAAAGTTTCTTTCCGATGTTGTATATCTGTTTTCAAATTTTCCCGATTGCTCTTTTCTTTTGCCTGAAACAAGGAAAAAGACAGAGTCAGTAAACTTACAAACATACTCGTATATATACTCTTATTTCACACAAGCATGAATAAAAACTTCAATATTTTATTTTTTAAACTTCTTTTTGCTTATGCTTGCTTGATTGCTTGCAATGCTTAATTATGCTTTTTCATATGGTATTTTGGCCGGTTTCTTCACTTATTTCAATAACTAACATCGTCATATTGTTTGTCCACGATTGATTCCTAAACGACTTAACCGATTTTAATCAAACTTGCACACCGTACGCACGACAACGTTTACCGGGTCAGTGAGTAGTATTCATAAGTACTTAGGTAGTAGTGCAAACACCTTGTACGTACAGACACCTCGATAGGTACCAACTACCAATACGTTATTATTAACCACAAACCGGTGAAAGGGTTTAACGGTGACTCGTAGAAGATGGTAATTTCATAAACAAAACCTGTTGTTTACGACCGGTACCTTAGGTATTCATCTAGGCTATACATCTAATGCTAACCGCAGACCTTATGCCATGACTTTCTAACACATTCTGCTTGTACATATTTGTTTCCATTGTCATTTTAAACTTGCAAATATTAGTTGCTGCGTTAGGTAGTATTTTACCTAATTGAGAAATACCAGGTTCGATACCCGGGACCTACTTTGGAAATTCATAATTTTATAATTTAGAATCTCTAAAGCAATACCTATGGCAAGCTCTCAGACTTTTGCTGGATCACACTTAAATGCACATTCAAACTTTTGATAAAAAATAAATTCTCATTATTATTAAAAGTGAGGTTAAGTACACAAATTTTCATTGTTTCCAACTAAATTCCAAGTGAAATCACCTAACCAGTAAATTAACTGTTGATTTTCTGCCAGTGCGAAAAATTAATCCATTCTCATTAGGAGACTCACGCCTAGTAGTGGGCCGGTGACGGGTTGATAGTGATGATGATAATGATGATGATGATGATGAACATTTTTTTTTTGAGTTTAAAATAATAGTGAAGTTACAATGTCACTATTAACAGTGAGGTTGTATAGTAACGGTCACAAAAAAATCTGTGAAAAAATGTACATAATCAAAAATAAATCATTTTCAGAATTTGTACGGTTTCAAATGCTGGGCGAATCTTACCCGCGCTCTACACTACTCGCGAAGTTGACCGAAGTGGGACCGAAGTTGAACGGAGCGAGCAGTGTGGAGGGGCACTTCGTCTAACTTCGCCAACTTTTCTTAGTACTTCGGTAAACTTTCTGAGTACTTCGCCGAGGAACTTCGCGAGTAGTGTAGAGGCTACATTTACCATTGCTCTTTAGCACGTCTTACAATCTTCTATGATCTATCCCTATTCAAACATAATGAAAGCGATAGTGGATTTTTAAAACAGAATCAGTATTAATGTTTAGGTCTAGCTGCATTTTAGGCGCGAGCTTCGCAAAGCAGTGTATCTAACTATAGCGGCTTCCTATTAGCGGGTCCTGGGAACTGGGGCAAGTGACTAGTAAGCGTGGGGCGAAGAGACGGGGATAAGGACAGACTCGCGCCACATACGACTATACGTACAAATTATAGCCTGTTCTAAGGGCTCCATGCACGTATCCATCTATATTCTACAGTATTCGAGCTGTTTAAAATCTTTTTTTTCAACACACTTGCTCATAAAGTGGCTCTAATTTCACCGCAATCAGGCACATAATGATACCTATAATCGCAAACTGTGACTTTTTCATTACTATTATTCACTAGTGAGTTAAACAGTTTTTGTTTAATTTTATCTACTATTAAAATTATTTTTAGTATTATTTTATTCACAAGTGTGTTGAAAAACGTCGTATGATTCACTAGTGAGTTAGACAGTTTTTTCAACACACTTGCTCATCGCAAGCTGTGACTGCATTACTATTATTCACTAGTGAGTTAGACAGTTTTTGTTTAATTTTATCTACTAAATAAAATTATTTTTAGTATTATTTTATTCACAAGTGTGTTGAAAAACGTCGTATGATACACGTGAGTTTTGATCATTACCGTCCTCGGCTATCTTACGGCTCAATGGCGCCTCAGCGATAAAAACTCCTATTACAACAAAGACAGAAGGAAGACAGACAGAAGAAGAGGCAATATGGTCTCTCGTAACACGTCCAATAATTTTGCATTGCAGTATCATCAGATACACTGCACTGCGGACTGCGATGTGCACTCATCATCCTGAGATATCAGCAGGGCGATCGGCTAAAAATGTATCAATCATTAAATACCTGTATCAATGTCAAAACATGGCTGTTGACTGTTAACCAATCACAACGCTTGAAAAAAATCACGTTTTGACATTGATACAGTTCTTTAATGATTGATACATTTTTAGCCGATCGCCCTGCAGTTCTCAAGTCTCATTTTGTACAGTGTCCCAGTACCTATGACTCGTGATAAGTGCCTATGACCTAGTGCTATATGAAAAATAAAATATTCCTTGCCTTCGATTTTTTTTAATACTTTAGATGAAATCTAGGTAGGTTAAGTGAACTGAAAATTACGAAGAAATAAATAAAACTGAACTCTGAAAACTCAAGATTGTAAATATAGATAAATGTTTTATAGGTGGCCGATATTTGGTCGGTTATTATATTTTGGATAGAAAGCAGATATTCGTATCAGCGTCGTCGTACACATCGCGTAATGATGAGTTTGCAAATCAGAGACAATAACAAGTAAGTAGTGAAAGTTTAAGTCAAACATGCCAACGATGGTCTGATCTGAATGCAATGAGCTCCTCCATTCATAAAATGACCAGGCTGATCAGATTGAATTCAGATCAGGTACTGTATTTTGTACTTCTAAATCATGGTTGAATAGAAATTTCCAAACGTATAGTTTAGACATAGCCCCGCCTAACAAAAAACGACAAACGTCGAATATTTGTGGAGTGAGTTGTATTCCTACCTCTACTCCACGAATAGTTAATATTAGTAATTAGTACCTACACACAATATAGTTATCTCACTTTGAAATTTTATCCTCCCGATTTGCCCCTTTTTTAATTTTTTTTTATTTGATTGATGTTGGGTCATTAATCTTATGGTGGTTAATTGGTAGGTATGGGCATGTTATGCAGAGGTAATCATATTACTAAAAGAACGATAAGTAGAAACGAAAAAGTGAAGGAAGATCGAAGAAAAGTTGGATGGATTGCGGCAAAGACGATATGTGTGTGAAAGGAGTGGATTGCGAGTTAATAGGAGAAAATGGAAGAAGAAGATGTGTTTTGCTGACCCCACATGACGTGGGAAAAGAGCAGGAAGATGATAATAATGATTATGTTGAGCCATAATATACCGCTAACTCCAAACATGACGATAGTTTTTATAGTTACTTAAATAAATAAAATCGAGCATAGATTTATAGTAGGTCGTCGCTATGTAATCGAGTGTGACAGACAGTCGGACAGACGGACGGAAAAAGTCTCACCGTATCCATTTTTACCATTTTGGTATGGAACCCTAAAAAAGATCGTTGATCATTGGACATTTCTAAGCGATTGCAGTATATCTAAGTCACTTTCGTTGGCAAGATGAGAATGCACATACAGATCGATTACGCGGCCGGACTGCAAGCTCGCCACAATGGGCGATTATTGTCCAATTATTACCCTATTTGGTCCAATCACGACATTTCACAGACACGGCGCTTAAATAGGAATGGGTATTTATCAATTATTGTCTCGATAAATTGTGTTGAACATGGTCAGTTGGTTCTATGGCTCACGAGTTTTGGAATTTCTGTTCATTGCTTTGCCGGTTTGTCGTTCATTGAAGGATCAAGGATTTACATGAATATTTTGGTTTTTTTCTTACCAAAGCTTAACGAGACGTACTTGAAGACTTTCACCTGATGTTAAGTGATACATCTGCCTACGCAGGCTGCAGCATTCTAGGACTGTGTATTGCCACGGAATATAATAATAGTACCTAATGGTGCCAGGACTTTGTGATAAGGTTTTGTGATAGTGATAAATAATTCATTCCGGTCTGGTGGAATGCTTCTGTCGTGGCTAGTCACCCTACCAGTAAAGACGAACCGCCAAGCAATTTTACGTTCCGGCGTGATGCTGTGTAGGAACCGTAGGTACCTACACAGCATCACGCCGCATATATTTACCCCTTCTCAGTTCGTACGATAACATCTTCGGCTGCATCATATCGCAGTCAAGTACTAACTAGAGTATAAAGGTTGTATTTTAGTGATGTGCAATTATTTCCCACGCCACAATACCGATGTCGATAAGACGATAATGCGCCCGTTTACATTGTCAAATCAATCACGATACCAAGGCATAAGTGGGGCATCGGCAGATATCTGTCTGTCTGTTGTATCGTGATGACCTCCACCTTTCTATCGGCTTTCGCTAATCAAGTAGATACCTAGACTTACTGCAGATCGATATCGATAGTCGATGTTATTGTCGATGAAACAACGCATTGTTAGTTGTTACACTTATAACATGATGATCTTAGTAATAGTTGTAAAGTTAGTAAAAGTGATTATTTGTTAATTTTTATGCACGACGACAAAGTAGCTTTATAGGCCGAGTGTCAATTAATGCCGATAGTAGAGAAGGATTCTTGGTTTGAATCTTCAAAGAATTCAGACGTGAAATTTGAATGGTAGAATTCAGAGCGTGGCGAGGTGCTGACATGTGACACAAGGAAATGGAATTGTGCATAAAGCATTATTTTTTTCATCTAAATGTGAAAACCATAGTAGAAACCACGGGTAGAAACATCCTGAAAAAAAAATCGGACCGGCATTACGGGTACCGTAAACCAGGGCTACTTAGACATGTTTTTGGAAAAAAAATTACATTACACGAAAAAATATGCTAGCAATTCAAGCTTCTTTTACCTCATCAGAACACTTGATGTCTTGGCTTTCAGATGTGTGCTATACAGCAGTCTAAGACCCTCTATTCATTTTATATTTTTTTTTTAAAAGATGTCAAAGTAATCTCTAGTGTGGGATTTTTTGATTTGCAGAGGTACCACGGGTAATTTTTTTTTACCCGTGGTACCCCTAGAAGCTCCAGGGGTACCACGGGCAAAACAATTTCCCGTGGTACCCCGGGGGGACCATCGGGGGTACCACGGGCAATAAACGACTTTTACACCTCATGAAATTCGCCTGAAAGTCAATGAAAACTGTAGTGTAGGTTTCTTTGACACCTTTAAAAGAAAAATATATAAATTTTTCATAGTTTTTCATGTATTTTAGACTTATTTATAGAAAAAACGAATATAAAGTTAAAAATAATTAGTCATTTATTTGAAATATTATTCTTACAATATTAATAGGAACTGTTGTACTATGTGTACTTTAAATCAGTCAGGACATTAACAATATAATATTCTTACAAAATAAATCAATATTCTCACAAAACAAATCAAATCTTCGCATCTTTGGCATTCATATGATTTTTTTTGGTACCTCCATTGTAATGACCACAGACCCACTTCAAACCGTCATAGTCGTAGAATAGTGACGGATCTGCAAAAATTACGAAATTCACTTTTTACCATTTTTGGACACTCCTATGTCTATATTTTATTACTGCACTAAAGGAAAATTAAAAAATCTTTTAGATTTCAAGATAACCAGTCGGTAAACTGACGGATGTGACGCGGCGCTCATAGTAAAATGGCGGTTGTGAACACTCGTCTATTTACGACGCGCGGGAATCCCCTCTCACCCCCTCCCGCACCTGACGAATCTGCGCATCCGCCACTGTTCATCGGACGAGTAGGATTGCACATAACGTCGCATTTGACTATCCGTCAGTTTTCTACGGAAAATTAAAATCACTTTAAATTTAAATTTAATTAAGATAATATTATTCTCTGCTTATACTAAATATTATTCTGTTGAGATTATATCATATTTAAAATTGCAAATTTTAAGTCGCATGTAAACATACTTCATTTTTCTATGGACGTGATAGTGACGCATGAGTACAACCGACGATATTCTGCGGACATAATTTTTTATCTCACGGTCGTATTTAAACATCCCACTTTATTCTTCGCGCTAAATTCACTTCCGCCTTTTTTCTATTGAAAAACACTGCTTATTTGTATAAATTTAATATATTTTTCTATACCAGAATGATCCAATCTGAGTAATAATTCTTCTGTATAAATAAAAAGACGTTAACTTTATTATTTTCGTCCTTTCGCAACCATTTATCGTGAATGGTCTTTAAGTTAGGAAGTGGGGCTTGCGACCACTATAATCTGATTTTTGCCACGATGCAACGGTCCGTTTTGGCGGGAGTACGGAATTCACTTGATTATTCACCGTGCTCACACTGGCCGTCATTAGAAATAACATTGTGTTGTTGGTGTTGATATTATTTTTTGGCCGTTTATCAAATTCATATTTATCATTCAGATCAGTACATATTTACTCCAGTCAAAAAATCAGTATGGCACCCTTTTCAAATATCAGCTCAATTTTGAAACCCCTTTAGATACCTCAACCTAGATATCAGATCTGTCATCTTACCCTTACCTAAATATCTATGCTCTTATCAGCAAAAGCCCATGAATGTAACGTTTCTTTTGTCCCACTCACGATAGTGCAACAGCTGTATTAAGACCTTAACAACTGTCTACCAATCAATATTGCTTTGTCTTCATGCTAGTTGTCTCTAGCAACTCTCTTTTGATGTAGGGGTAAAAAAAATGTTCAAAAATTTGATGATTGCAAAATATTAATATAGAAAAGAATACTCCTCCCAAAATTGCGCAATTATTCCATGAAAAACTATAGGCATGCTTTCCACGTGTAAATTAAATATTACTCTATGTTGACTCTCGACAAAAAAACACGATGCATTTGAAAACCTTTGAAATAAGGTGATAGTGAGATAGTAAGGTTGCATCGCTAAATATCCCTTAAAATTTGGGAGATCCTGTCCACAGTTGAGAATAATATCCTAACAACAAAGTTGATAAAAACTCAGCTCAAAAATACTAATTCGCATTGGTTCTCAACGACTCCAAATCTAGGAAACTGCAGAAAATGATCTTTTGGAAACCAATTTGATGTGAATGGGAATATTTGAGCAAAGTTTTTATTAAAAAATATGTACATGTGTAAATATATATGCGCAAAAAATTTGCCACAAGCCAAGCACGATGTATAATGAAATTAGAATACTACTTGCAAAAAACTAAATAATATCTGATTGTGGCAGGAAAATTTTACCCCTTCACCCTCAGTTTTAGAGAGTAATTTACCACAACAAAGAAGTAATCCGGTCCAAATTGCTGCAACATCTTCTAAATCTTTGCAGTACAAAAATAATGCTGTTTTTTGCTAATTACTTAACTTAAGCTTAAGATTTTTAATTTTATTTATTTATAATGGGTACGACCAAAATGGTGTGTTCAATCTATCATATCCTACCTATCCCAACATACGATTCGATCCATTAGGAGTAACTTACCCCTGCCAATTTATAACTATAACATATCTAGGGCATCTGGAAGAGATCCTCTTATGTGGTGATAAGATGTCCTTGTATATGTCCTTTCTGTTTGTTTCCTTGTACATGTTCGCAATATTTAGCTGCATCGTCACTTAAGGTGATTCGGCCAAATTAGCCCAGGAAATACAAATTTAATTTAATTTTTCGTGAATAGTAGGTAGGCTAATTATACATCGTAGACTTATGGTACTAAGTTTTGCGATCATAACACTGATGAATTTACATATTTTTAATAAAAAATTGCGCAAAAATTCCCAATCGTCTCATAGAGGTTCTCCCAAAAGATTATTTTCTACAGTTTCCCAGAATTGGAGCTATTAGGAACCAATGGGAGCATAATCAAAATACTTATTGCCATAAGTCTATGATGCATAAATAGATAGATAAATATTTATGAAAACTAAATAAAATGTAAATTTTCGCGACCGGATGTACGCATCAACCTTAACTCAGGTAAAATTGCAGTCAAGTACTAACTTGTAATGAGTAAAAAAAATGTCAGACTTCACATCCGACAAAATATTTCTCAGTAAAGTCGATAGAATATAATCGGAAAGTAACATCCGTCATACTTTGAACACCAAGTTTCCGAAGAACGATGTCGGATAATACCTTGCGACCGTGTTGCCTCCGAAGTAAAATGAAGGATGTGATTTTTCTGGAAAACTATATAAATTTAAGTTATTATTTCTGTTCCATTTTAAAACAAACCCTATCATTTATTGGTATGCCAAATTTCATAATTAAAGATTAAGAAATAAAAAAGTTATGTCAAAAAAACGAAAGTAAAACTTTCAAATGGCTGTCCTGTAAAGTTTAATAAATGTCACATCCGTCATTATTCTACGACTATGACGAAACAGGTATCCAATCCCTATTCAGTTGGTAATAACGGTAGTCACATTTGCAAATAGTGTACAGGTTTCCATCCCCTGCATTTTCATCGACTTTGTTCCTTGCACTATTCAATTCACTCAAAGGCAAGTCGTCTTCGTCCGAAGAAACATCGAAGCTTTTTGGTTTGCGTATTAATCTTTTATTTTGGCGTGGTTCTGGTAATTTTGCCAATCCAGATGTTGAAGGATGATTCCTTGAGTCAAGAGCTACATGGATATCTCTTTGGTCTAATGACCAAATGACGTCGTGTCAAATTAGCCCCAATAACTGTCAAAATGATCCGCAAAGTCAAAGTAGCCCAAAGTAGTACGGTACGGTATGGTTTTCAGTATGTAACTCTGTTGATATTTTATTCTGCATTTAATGTACAACAAGGGTGGGCGGACTAACATCTCTCTCCAAATAAAACATTAATCAAGAATCAAACAACACAATAGCCAATCGGCAACTTTCACACTGTCTCTCAAGTCTTAATCATCACATGCAATTACGTATCGCGTATCCGTTGCTATAAGACGCGCCTGTGAGTCGCGACGATAATTTACTTCAACCCATCTAGGGATGTTATTCATTATTATGGATTATCGATTTTTTATAATCGTTAACGCTTTAGAAAACTGAGAAATTAGAAAGTAGATGTTTCATCAATGTATGAGCCCTGGGCCAAGTCTATGTAGGTAGTATAGGTACGGTATAGCCATAGATAGGTACTTTGGTATAGTCCACTGTCCAGACCATATAAGTCTATGATAAAGATTCTCTAAGATTTTAAGTCTATGATTAATAAAGGATTTTTTTTTAAACTCAACCCCTGATTGAGTGAATCGGGGGTCTAAAGTGTGTATGGAGAAATACTCCTTCATGCCAAAACTTTACTGAATCGATTTGGCTGAAATTTGGAATAGAGAAAGGCTATGTCCTGGATTAACACATAGGCTATGTTTATTCCGGAAATTCCATGGTTTCCGCAGGATTTGAGAAAAATCGAAAATAAACCAAAGTACGTCCGCTATCTATTTTATTTATAAGTTCCTATCTAAGTACGTTTACATTATATTTGCAAAAGCTCGTTCACTATACCTAATAAGTTTATTCAAACAATACTTTGACTATTACAGTCAATAAGTCATCGAACTAATAAATTCAAACTGACTTTATTCATGAATCGATTATGAGTCATATTCTTTCGAAATTCCTGTCCTGCACAAGTCCGTTGACATCATAGTTGATTACCATCAAATTGACAGCCATGTTCATGCAACTCACGCCTTAAATTCTATAGTAATTGAGGTCAAAAAAGCTTGACAAGTTGTGTTCAAAAATCGATATCTGTAATGATTGTACCTACCTATACGTTCTAATCCGCATACAATTCAAGGACCTCTGACCTCCTTAGATTAGGACTGGGGCCGTTCACTGGCATTTTAAAGGCAATTTACGAGAACAATACTAAGGCGACAAGTTTCTTGGACAAGTAGGTACTCAGGTGTGAGATGCCGTACCAGCTAAAAGTACCTATGTGGCCCATATTTGACGTTCTTACCTACTATGTAGTTATGTACCTATGTTATGCTATTAGACGCATTAACCAGGCCATGTTCACTTATCACGTGATCAACATAACTACAGGTAGCCGTCTCGACGTACTGATGTCAGAAGGCCGCAGCGCGTCGGCTATGTTGCACGCGTTAGTTCTTGTAAGGTCACAGACACAGTTAAGTGATAGAAAGAGAGCACAGCTTTAGGTGGATAGCGGAGGCGGGGCCAGGCGCTTCTGCGAATTGAATTGCACTTTTTTGTGTCAGCGCTAAGGTCGCTATTTCTAAAAATCATCTTGCGGGGTAGAAGAATGAGCAGTTATCAAGTAATAATAAAGAAAAATTACAATCAAAATTCAGAAGGCCTTTTTATGAAGCCCTAAAGTATGCTTTTCACAAGAAATTACTTATACGCTTTTTGAATTTCATATGATGTAAGTTACAAAATTATTAATTGCAAATTAGTAAGCATGCCTTGTCCCACTGACTTAACCATTCGGCTATAGGTAAAACGCTATCAGAATACGTATGGCTTCATTATAAAGTACATGTCGGTACCATTTAACTCAGGATTTGTGACTTCATTAGTTATGACGCAGGCATTAAATCCATGCAAAATGATTGTGCTCAATCACAAAATGAAATAAAGAAGAATACTGCTGCGGTTAGAGATAATTTTGTTTACTTCTGTCGATCTCTTTTCTCTTTCTAATCCATATAGATAGACAGAGAAAATTAGACGAAATCATCTCTACGCGCACAATCATGTGCATTGTGCATAGGCTGGATATAATTTTTTAACAGATTCCGAAAAGAGGGGATATTCCTTTTTTAAATGATTTTGCAATGATACTATCACTCTATTTAAAAAGATTAAATACCTTATAATATACCTTAACCATGTTCATCTATCTACTTCAATTGTCTTACTATTAAAAATGTATCGATACCGCTTCTAAAAATCGTTTAAAATCAATAGATCATGAGATCAACCTATCTATCATACCGTATCTATAGATACTTATTTCAATCCACGATGAAGACCCCACTCCTCCCACTCTGACAAACCCTGTGCTCGAATCGACGACCAAATAAATCGAATAAAACATTTATAAGCGATTACGACAGAGTGGCACGCGTCTTTATAGATTGAAATGTCTATACCGCGGTCTATACTTACCATAGTTTCTTTTTGAGTTTCGAGTGGTATCATGCTATTTGTACAATATAATTAATGTCATCGATATTGCATCGATAAGGTACATTTATAGGTTGACGCTTCCTATTATGATTTTCTCGCAGTACCTACACCCAAAAGTCAAGGTCCTAAAGTGGTTTATAATTAAATCCTGATGAAGTCTTTTCAGAAATTTCTGCACAGAAATTAATTTCAGTTCCCACACTGATCCCGAAATGATAGCAAGTTACTTTCAAAAGTCACCTCAGTATCAGTCGTTCAGTAGACCGGAGAAGCTGTCGCGGCCAAAGGTCACCGAAGAACCTACTTTTGCCGTTTTATGTCTGCCTCGCTGCCATTTCTGTCAGGCGGAATGTTTCTTGAAGATACTTTACGACGGAGATGTAACGTACTTTGGAACACAAATTATATTTAACAGACACACATAAATTAGAGTTTAACTGAATTAAAATAAGGGTTCAATCGAATTGACTTTGATTTATGCACGTAATGCCATCCACAATTTATGGTCTGCTCCAAACTTCAACGGATACCTAGTACAGTTAGCTCCATGCTAGCTCTACAATAATGTATATTCCAGAATCGTGCTTACTTCTCACACTCCAGAGCGTTTCGGGAGTTCAACATTATCTTTTTTCTTGTGGAGGGAAATCCTTCCTATGAGATACCATAGTCCATAAGCCTGCGGTTAAAGCACGAGTTACCACGTTTAGAGAGTTTACGTTTGAGTTTAGTCAGGGATTTTGATCCTTTAAAACTCCCTCGATGGCCTACCTTTTCGCATTTTAAGAGGCTCAGGGATCTCTGACAAGCACATCGGTTCCTCTCGTGTGCAATACCCTATGAGCTCGTCCCAGATTCCCTTTGTCGGGCATATTTTATGCGACGGGTGGCTGGCAGCTTCCGTCCGCGAGCGTCACCTCGCTCGCGAGCTCCTTCAGCAGCCTGTTTAATAAAATAATCAGCCAAGTGAGAGAAGTGCTCCGTAGTAGGTACCTATATAACGTAGCGAGATGATGCTGCAGAAGCCAAAACGCTCAATATACCCTAACTGCTATTATAAAAGTAGAGTAATAGTGGGAGTTCTGGATCATCGACCAAAACGAGCAAAAAATGACGTATGTTGTATGGGAGCCACCTTGAATGTTTATTTTATTCTATTTTTTAGTATTTGTTGTTATAGCGGCAACGGAAATACATCATCTGTGAAAATTTCAAATGTGTAACTGTCACGGTTCTAGAGATACAGCCGGACGGACGGCGAAGTCTCAGCCATAAGGTCCCGTTTTTTAACCTTTGGGTACGGAACTTGTAAAAAGGAAGGATTCGAAAACCCTTGTCCTTGCGGAACGGCGGCCCTACAAGCGAGGTTCATAAATTCTAGAATGATGCTGTGGAACATAAATAGGTTCAAATAATGACGGTAATGATAAAGGTCGTCGGATCTATTAATGCAAAACTGTAGTAGAGTCTCAGCTTTAGTGGCAATTTTAAGTCTTAACCATACGTTAAAAGCCAATAACAAATCGTCGGTGAAATGCAAGAGAAACGTGGGAACCATCAAGAGATAAGCTGCTCGGGTGAAATCTGATCTCTCGCGCGGAATCCTTGCGCGGTATCATGATGCATCACTACACCTGAGAATGCGGGGATTTCCGATGCTGCGATTCGTTTAGCAGTGCGGTAGGTCTTGCTTTATTAGGATTCAGTCATAGGCTTATTAATCTATGGACGACGGGTGTAATACAAAATTCACGAAAAAAGTGTCCCGAGAAAGCCTATATAAACGAGGGTACATGAGTATTTTTATAAACAAACTAAAACATTGTTTTATTTTATGTCTTAAACCATTGCTAATTTTTAAACACGAGACTGAAGTGCGATTGTATGTCTTTTCGCGTTTTGTATGTCATTCGGTTCGCACACTTTTTACTAAAAAGTTTTTAGCTCTGACCCACAATCCTTAGTTTATAAATCAATGGATTCAGTATAGTGATTAGTGAACAAACGTTTAGTTAACCGCCAAACTTTGTTCGAAGATATGTTACAGGAGTGACATATAGTTTCGCCATATCCTTCCGTCTGTCTGTCCAATCTCGTCTCCTCCATCGTATGGGTCGTTGCACTGGAATTGAATGGCTTACAGCCAGTTTCTTCATTGATAGTAACAGCTAAATTAATAGTTAAATATGGCGGTCTGATCCTTATGTCTTTCGTGATAAAAGGTCAGACCAGATAGTCGAACAAAACACACAATATACAAAAGTAACGTAAGAATGCAAAGACGCATTAAAACTTTGTATTGCTTATACACTTCGATGTGGCGGAAAATTACGGAACCATTATACTCCGCGGTACCCTACGCGTGCTTAGCCGGTTTTTAAGTTGATTTTATTACATCAATCACTTACCTATATACCTACTCATATATAACCTAGACTAGATATAGACCTAGATAATGCCAGAAACTATTTGTTTCCTGTGTTCATTTGGTTTTCGAAAACCGTTTGTTTACATCAATGAAAATGAAGTGACACAAAGCGTTGCACAGGAACGTAACGCATCTCTGCGCTCTGGTGGATAATTGATGATTAAACGAACTTACCTTAAGTGAAGTTCTATCATAATTTTATGAATTCCTGTATGAAGATAATAACAAGCATACTAATTAGGTATTCACGCCAAGTGATAGCCATTCAGACACTAAAGTTGAGAGAAAAAATAAAAATTTCAACATTTTTCATTACGATATCTCACGCTAGCAACACTGTGTCTGTCATTTCATTTAGTTCAGAGTAATTATTATAAGAGTGTCTTTGTGCTTCGATAAGCTCGTCTTGGTAGGAGCACTACAGAGCACCCAAATATGTATCATATAATATATACATAACTACACAATATTATACATAACCACACAATATTATATATGTAAATATAATAATATATATATATAAATGGGTTATATAGTCTTCAATAAATATTTATTATAATATGTACATTTTTTATTTACAAATTCATACATGGGTTTTTCCACAAAACAGGGGCGGGAGGGTGTTATTATCTTCATACAGGAATTCATAAAATTATGATAGAACTTCACTTAAGGTAAGTTCGTTTAATCATCAATTTTATATTCATTCCTGTATTTCTATAATAACAAGCATACTAATTAGGTAGATGTTTAGAGCCATGACATTTGTAAATAAGAAATGCTTTTAAATTAATAGAATAATAAGCATAATCGCTTAACATTGACCAAAAAAATAAAAATAACAACTTAAGTTGATATTCAAAGCAAATTAATAAATAATGGCATAATTTTGTAGAAATACTAAAACTGTACTATAGTTAGCTATAGTAAATCAATATTATTAGTATAATATATTAATAATAATATATGTACAAATACATATATTTTATATGTGCGAATACCGAGGGTATATTAAGACTTTCTAGCAGTACTGCTTGTATGTAGTCTTGACGATTAAAAGAGGTTTTAAACCTCTTTCAACAAGCTTTAAAATATTTGTATCAGTTAAAACTCTTGATTAATCGTAATAAATTGGGCTGTTAATATGCAACCATGAAATATATATTTAAACAGTAAATTGATCACGAATATATTTTATAAACTTGAGTAGAATAAATATTACCGAGACATATTTTTGGACAGAAAAAAAAAATAAAATCAATTTATTAATATAAAAGATTAATAAATCTATGGGTTACAGAGAACTAGTTCGTAAATTTTTTTTTTTATCTTGACTGTAGGCATTAGTATTTTCGTAAAGTGTCCTTTACTTTTATTCATAGCTCTTTAGAGTTATTTCTTTTAAAGGAGTTAACAATGATATTTTTATTTAATTTGCATAATAATATTGTTATTTGGGTTTTGGTGTTGGAACAGCTCTTTAATAAGGTCATTAAGATTTAAATTGACCTTAAATTATATTTTTAACTGCATAGTAAGAATATTCTCAAGAGATATTTAAAAAAAAAAAAAAAAACTATAGAGAAATCATTTTATAAGCCTATTTTAAAGTTGATTCTGAGACAAAGGCTGATGAAGTAACTGTATCTACTGTTTATTCCTGTCTTCTAATAAAGTGATAACAATAGAAACTGATAGTCTGAAAAAACATGTTTTCTAATATTGTCAGACAGACAGTAAACATCTTATACAATATTATAGTATATGTATGTATAACCGTGTTGAGTTTCTCATTTCACATAATAATAAAATTTTAACTGAAGGCATAATTGTTATTCTTAACAGTTATTCATGTTATAATATTGTTTAATATCATTAATTGTTATTTTAACAGTCACCCCAACACTAATATCGCTGTTGTACTGGTTAGTTGTAAACAAAAAAACCACATATACAATTGGAATACAAATATTAGACAATACTTTTAAAGTTCTTGAATTTCTGCATCAAGACCATTTTTCAATTTAGCAGTCTTTCAGTTAAAAAATGTGATCTGATTTTTCCAAGTTGATAATCGCAAAAAACAACGAGCAAATGTAACATGTCAATAGGTAGACATGTCGAAATGTTATTCGCGATTGTTCGCGATTAATGCTTTGTTGACTTGTTGCGACGATGAAAAAAAAATTTTTTTTTTTTTTTTTTTTGTCACTTACCCAATAATTCCAATGTCATCACAGAAGATAAAAGTCTCTAATCTTCGTTTAATAATAATCAGGTAATTACATACCACAGCTGACTGCTGAAGTACTACTGTACTGGTATTCAAGTTCCTAGTGACGCTGTGATGAACTAATTTATCATTTAACAATTATCATTTGACCTTGGTCATTCATCATCGAGAGCTAAATCCTTGCAGCGGCGTCATCCATCGGCATGAAAGTTAAACAAAATATTAGACTTATTTAATAATGATTAAATACAGAAAATATAAAATGTAGGCTATGTATCAACTCTAAAAGAACAAAAAAAAAATATTATGATACATGCAAGCCAAAATTATGAACCATCATTGTTCATATTATCATAAATCCAATGAAGTATTTAATGATTCTATGATCTTATATATCTATTGGTAATTTCCAAATCCTTTAACATTTTTGATGCATAGATAACCATTAGTTAATAATTAGCGGCGCGATAGCCTGAAAATAAAAATATTTGATCTCGCAAAAATTAATTTGGTCTTTAAATATATTAATTTCCATTGCGTAACGTTATTCCTGGGTATGGATACCGATATTCCTGTAGATATAGGTACAAGGATACCTAAAAATAAATTTAAATAAACATATCATCGATTGTTTTCTACTTTTTCCATATTTATTATTCATTTAAGAAATTTAAGAAATAGTCAATTATAGAAACTAAAAATAACTTTGATATTCAAAAATATTGCATTCTCTTTTAAAAGCATGCATCATAACTCAGTTAAAGCATTGATAAATTTGATGTAATATCTAACATATCGAGTTACGATGAAAGAATGGTTGTATTAAATACATGTATTTGTAATGGAATAACAAAAAAAAATTAAGTATGTTATCGAATAGGTTGTCTCATATTCAATTGTATGTGAACAGAATATAATAGCCGAGTTTTTTGCCCGACCTTCGCAGTGCAACCCGCTTTTCAGATTCAAGCTTTCATAAAAGCCTGTAAATCAAGTCCATGTGAAATTAATAAAGATCATCATTTTCATTTTTAATTACTTAAACATGAAAATTAATTATAATGTTAGTGGTTCAATAGTTTATAAATCTTCATAATATAAAACCTTTTTGTATAAAAGTAAATTATGATGAAAGAAACTAGGATAGTACCTAGATACCTAGATACCTAGTGTCATTGCACTACATGTGAACTAAAGAAGAAAAAAAAAAAAATTACACATTAAATTCTGTTCATAGTTTTGAGAACATGAAGAGGGAAAGAAATATATTTTTAACTCATATTTAAGCACGATAAAATAAAATCATCAGGCTCGAATATTTTATGAAAGTGGTTATTCTATAAGCGGCAAACGTACGAGTAAGTAGGTGTGCCTTCTTATCCCGAACCAACTATAGGCGAACATGCGCGAGTCCGCACGAGGTTCGAAACAGCGCAGCACTCCGCCAGCACTCCGATCGGCGGCCGCGCGGCGCCTGACATGACAGGTCGACAGAAATGTCAAAAGAGGACATCGATAAGTACTTGCAAGGCTGTTTTGCTCCTGGTGCTGTTCTTGTGGGGAAATTAAGACTCTTCTGTCCTGGGTAAATCTTCGAGAAAAGTCGTCGCAAGAGACGAGTGCTGTCCTGCGATTTGGCCCGTGGGTCCACCATGGACCGACAGGTGGATTGCTCAGATATTCCTCCAGTACCAGTTAATATTGGATCTTGATTAACTGTATTTCATATTATTGATAAAAGACATATAATATACACAGAAGTTATTAGAATATTATATTATCAAATAAAATTTTTGTGTCTCACTCGTACATTTAAAATTTTGAGTAGTATTACTAGTTGATTTTGTAAGACGTTGTCAATGGACTTTTTATTGATGTATCTATAAATAATGACCACAACAAGAAACGATTCGTGTGGAAGACTAAAATAATTGTAAATAGTGCATTTGATTGCGGGTACTTTTCAGACCTGGTCTAGTAAAGTAATCTTGGTTCATTTAAATTAGCAGACAGTAAAAGAAAATATTGATATGAGGGTATATCGAAATAGTTTCTAAAGGTAATCGTTTCGATCCTTTATATCATTCCAATACAGTTGGTGATAAAAAAAACAGCATCGCGCGGTGTTCCCAGGTGGTCACCCATCCAAGTATTAACTGCGCCCGATGTTGCTTAACTTCGGTGATCGGACGAGAACCGTCAACCGGTGTTTTCAACATGGTATGGGGGCGTTTAAGCACCAATTTGCTATTTTGGAAGTTGCTTACAAGATAATCTTGTCATTTTTGGGAATGATTAATCCAAAGGCGTTGTCCCAATAACCATCCTCAATGTATATTGTCGTGAAGGTCACACTCTCTAATGAAGTGTACCCAACACTGAAGCATAGACTGCAGAATATATTATGTTGATTGACTTTTTTGCAATTATTAATATAGAGACGATAATCTTATTAACTCACCCTCATGTATGTCGTCGTGATGATCACATCCTCTTATGCAGTGTCCTCAACATAGATGCTTTGCAATTATTTTTTGCAATTATTAATACAAAGGCGATAGTCCTCAGGTTTTTCACCTACCAACTACCCTCAATGTATGTTGTCGTGAAGGTCACACCCTCTAAGTGAAGTGTACCCATCACCGAAGAATGCATCTTGATTAGCTCCTCTTGCAGTAATTAAAACAAAGGCGATAGTCCTTCCAACTACCCTCAATGTATACTGCTGTGAACGTAACACCCTCTAAGAGGTGTACCCAACACTGGAGCAATATGGATTTTCTGAACCAATAATAACAAATCCGTAGATTTCACAATTCGTTTTGACGATGAATCCGATAATTTTGAATATTTCTTTTCGGATACTTTGATTTCCGCAAGAAATACTTATAATCACTCACTTTTTTTTATACGAGTTTAATAATGTTGTGTTGAACGGCCGAGCACTAGAACGCTAATGGAATGACAGACACAGTGTTGCTAGCGTGAGATATCGTAATGAAAAATGTTGAAATTTTTATTTTTTCTCTCAACTTTAGTGTCTGAATGGCTATCACTTGGCGTGAATACCTAATTAGTATGCTTGTTATTATAGAAATACAGGAATGAATATAAAATGCCAGAAACTATTTGTTTCCTGTGTTCATTTGGTTTTCGAAAACCGTTTGTCTTTACATCAATGAAAATGAAGTGACACAAAGCGTTGCACAGGAACGTAGCGCATCTCTGCGCTCTGGTGGATAGGCATCCTCAAGTTCCTTTGTATCCGAAAGATTAAAGGTGCAGTGCAGTGTAAGGTTGGTACAAAGGTATCATGGTACTGTGAACTACTGTGACATTATAAAACGCGCGTCATTCCGGGTCATTCATTACATAAAAATGTAAAAGTTTTCTTTCATTGCGTCATTATTTACGACTCGAGAGAGATTGTTGAAAGCATTCCCTGTGTCATCTTGATTACTTGCCTATAACAAGTTAATGTATAAGTAGGTACTTACACAAAAGTGGCCCCATCACACTTAATATTCCAGTCATCAATATCTATAAAAGGCTAATATCTCAGGGAAGATTATTTGTGAACCCTAACCGCGTGCTAAGAAAGGATTTTTTAAAACTCTACCCGTAAGAGGATTGAATAAGGGATTAAGCCTTGTATGAAAGTCTCTCATTAACCGACTTCAAAAAAAGGAGGAGGTTCTCAATTCGTCGGAATCTTTTTTTTTTTTTTTTTTTATTTTTTTTTTTTTATCTATGTATGTTCACCGATTACTCGAAGACGCGTGGACCGATTTGAAAAATTCTTTTTTTGTTTAAGACGGTTTTGTTTCCAGATGGTCCCATTTTAATCAGGTCAGGATCTTATGATGGGATCCTGGAGAAATCGAGGGAACTCTTCAAATTTTGTATGGACACATGAAACTATTTGAGTATTATTAGAAAGAGTAATATTTTCCAAGTTGTCCTATGGTCATCAGGTCAGGATCTGATCATGGGATCTTGGTGAAATCGAGGGAACTCTTCAAATTTTGCTAGTATACTTAAAGCGAGTTGGGTATTTTTTATAGTTACTGGTGCATATGCTACCAGATACTGATTTGATGACTAAAGTCATCAAGTCAGGGTCTGATGATGGGATCTTGGTGAAATCGAGGGAACTCTTCAAATTTTGCTAGTATACTTGAAGCGAGTTGGGTATTTTTTATAGTTACTGGTGCATTTGCTAGCAGATACTGATTTGATGACTAAAGTCATCAAGTCAGGGTCTGATGATGGGATCTTGGTGAATTTGAGGTATCTCTTCAGATTTTATGAACACTCCTCAAGCAATTTGGGTATTTTACAACGCCTTGTGCATTTTATTGTTTTCCACTAAAAAGTATAAAATAAAAATGGGAAATGCTTTCCAAAAAACCAACTTCAAATGCCACTACAAAGAGTGAAATAATTTTTATTTAAATTTTAGGTACCTACACCAATTCGAAGTCGGGCGATTGTCTATGACTTCGTCATTTCTTCGCACATCAAGTAAGTAAGCAGGACTATTAGGGATTGTATGAATCATTGCCCGACTTCGAATTGGTGTAGGTACCTAAAATTTAAATAAAAATTATTTCACTCTTTGTAGTGGCATTTGAAGTTGGTTTTTTGGAAAGCATTTCCCATTTTTTTTTCAATTAATTTTTCATTTTCGTAACCCTATCACAAACGTAAAGTTGCCTCTCTGGTCTCTCTGGTTCCTCACTTTAGTTTCCTCACTTTTTTTCTAAAAGAAAATAAACGAATGGACAGAATAGGTGGTGTTTAGTTCAAATATACTTTATTTCAAATACCTACCTAGATCTAGGCTAAATAGGTACTTATGACGCATCATATTTCAGTATCTCTGCATTTCCATAACTCAGAAACTGCTAAGTTTCGGGCAGGACAATATATATGACTCAATTTGCAGCAAATATATTATGCTCTACTTTGAAAGGAACGTATTCTTGTTCTCCGTCACCCTGTATAATGATGATAACTATATCAACGAATCAAAAACCTTTAAGCAGGACTGATTAATTTGTTTTGCTATTATCCGCTACTTGAAAGGATTCTGTATGGTGCAATATGCAGGAACACTATCCACATGAAACACCACACACAATTTTCTATCACTTTCTTCGACTCTTTCTCTACGATTTCGCAGTGAAGTCAACATCTCCTGAGGATGTCCCGGTGTCGGGACGAAACGTGCGTCGAAGAAAGTGATAGAAAATTGTGTGTGGTGTTTCATGTGGATAGTGTTCCTGCATATTGCACCATACAGAATCCTTTCAAGTAGCGGATAATAGCAAAACAAATTAATCAGTCCTGCTAATTATGGATTTCCGCAAAATAACGCCTGCTTCCATTCAATAAAAACCTTTAATGTGCATTATGAACTCCTCCTAACATTTACCGTTCCGCCAGCCCGTCTGCCGGTCGCGAGCCGGTTTCCGTGATAGATGACGTGTGACGTCACGGCATCAGGTTTCGCCGCACCGACCAGACAAGCTTCAAGTGGAACAGATTTGGGTTTCCTCGTAAATTTGAGTAGTTTTGAGTGGCCCGTTGACCGGTTTTCTCTTTTAGAGAGATTTGAGCGTTTTTAACCTTTTTACATAAATTGTTCATAGTGCAGTGATGGCCTAGATAAGGGTAAATTGTGGTAAACGATATTTCAATACACGAAGACGTGCTCCAATTGATAATAATAGTCAAGATAGGCCCTTCCGAACATTTTACGTAAACCTTCTTCATACAAGAAAATGTGTCGAAACTCCTGCGAAATACTGCGTAAGCTTACCGCTTACTACTGACGCCGGAGGGGGTCACAATAGACATTTTTGCTCCCATAAACTGGCGACATTTTTTCGCGCGGTCCGCCCCGTCTAGAGTATACGTCAATGCGTGCTCCACTTTGTCAAAATCTCGTGTTTTTTTACACTTTACATGTTAAGTGATGATGCAGCCGAAGATGTTATCGTACTAACTGGGAAGGGGTAAGTAAACTCACCCCTAACAGTTTCTACACAGCATCGCGCCGGAACGGTAAATCGCTTTTTCGCTGGTAGCCGAAGCCTCTCACCAGACAAATTATATTCGATTCGTATGGAGTTTGACAGAGTGGGGCGCGCCATCGTGGATTGAAATATCTATATACTGGTTCAGCTGTATATTTACCTCCAAATTGGGGGTCCAGGATTTAATCCAAGGCATGAATTTCTGATTGAAGAGTTATATTATATTAGCTGTTACCCGCGGCATCGTCCGTTGAATTTTTGGTTTTCACTTATTCCATGGGGACCATGAATAATCTAATATACAATCTGTCTCTATGCCAAATTTCAGCCAAATCAGTTCAGTAGTTGCGGCATTATGGAGTAACCAACATAATATACGCACATATTATTACCATACATACGAGTACAAACAATCGCCTTTAAAATAGCCAAACTAAAGGATTTGTGATTATCCGTTTGTGGCAAAAAATGTCTGGCTTTGGATTTTGCAATAATTGCTTCATATGCATGATACTGAAATTCTCGTGATTAGTGAGCTCTCTACTTTCGACGAGATTCGGGAGTGTGGAAGAGTATTGTGAGAAACCTGACATGCCAGAGAATTCTCCATAGTTTGTCAAAGGTGTGTGAAGTTTGCCAACCCGCAATTGTCCACTGTGGTGTCCAATGACTATAAACCGTTTTAATACTGTACTTATACGTAGGTGCCTATTGTAAAAAACTCTCCAAAAAGTAAATACCTATATTCACCAAAGTATGTATACCAACTTCGAAAACCAACAACTTCTATGAGAATAATTACTGTGCCGTGTAGCGAATATAATTACAGCTAGTAAGTAATTATAATTATAAACATGTATACAGTAATTACAGTGGGCGCAAAAAGTTGTTAATCGTTTTGTTGGGCAGTGGTCAGTGCGGCCACCTTTACTGGGGCAGGTGTGCATAATCGATCTTACACAGATCTCAATGAAGATTGCATAATTGACAGCTGTCAGATGGCGCGAGGGCAAAAAGGCGCGCGTGCTGACGGTAATTGTGCTGAAGTGTCAGAGAGCGTTGACGTCTCGGAGGTGGTTGTTTTGAGGAGAAACCTTGCCAACACAAATGCAGCTGCGCTTTTTATAGCATGGAATAGCGAAACTCGGGAGGACCAAGTTCACCTGTGGAGGGATTCTCGTAAATAATAATGTACATCGCCCAACATAGCAACAGAAACATCACCAGCCAATCGGTGCTTTGGCTGCCCAACCGAAGCAAGCATTAACCAATCACTGCACAGTTGATCTTGTAGGCATAAGTATTTTTGTAGAATCTCACAGGTGATCAAGATCTACTATATAAAAATAAGTCTGGTTTTCCTTCCTGACGCAATAACTCCAGAACGCACGAACCGATTTCCACGGTTTTGCATTCGTTAGAAAGGTCTGGGGCTCCGTGAGGTTTATAGCAAAGAAAATTCAGGAAAAATTTCAACAGAAAAGCCGGAAAATCTTTTTTCACTTACAGCGCCATCTCTAATACATAGCATGTACTACAAACCAATATTTTAATTGCGTCGCGTTCAGGCGCTGTGGGGGAAGGGACTGTGGGTAACACGGGACAAACGGGCCGGGACAAAAATATTTTTAACGCGGAACGGAGTCCGCGGGCACTGCTAGTTGTATCATGTAAATGTGTCAGCTGCCACGGTAACAATCAGAGCAAGTTAATTGCGATAACCTTGACTTCTCAGCGATATAACTGTAATGCTTGTTTTGCTCCAGATTTTATGTTGACAGCTATAGTAGTTGCAGGAGCGATGTCATGGCTGAATAGAGCTGAAGGAAGCTAGGATAAGTTAACTTCTGCTTGGAAGAATGGATAGTTTATTCTGGATGTCTGCAGCATGATAATGCCTCAGCATCAGCTCAGGTCCTTACCTGGTCACCACGCTTTCTGCTAAAGTCTGTAGTGCCGCACTCCATCCTTTGCGCCTGCAACAAGGAAAATAAAACGATTTAGTGGAATTATGCTTCACTAAAGTGTGATTGGCTAACATGTATTTCTAGAAGAGCTTAATATGAACATCTTTTGGCATATGGCTCGTCTGTTTTCAATTTCCTATAACGCAACACGTTCGAACAAAATTCAAAAAATATATTAAAACCATTTATTTGCACCACACAAGAAACATAACATAGGATATATGAATTAAAGTAAGTAGGTATAGGTCCAAAAGGCGGCCTTATCGCAAAGCAGCGATCTCTTAAAGGCAACCTTGAGATCAGGAGCTTAGAAATCGAAGAGATATGTTATAGGGCTACAGCTGCAGTAAAAACAAATGTGTAATACGTGTATAATGTTATAAAAATCAAACTGTATAATCAGTGAGATCAATGCATCCATACAAGAACAATCATATCTTTGCCGCCATTATAATCTCTATTTCAAGGGATTAAAGCTTACTTCAGCGCGTTTTCTCTAACCGGATGTTGAGGAGATATAGCGGATGTGGTACAGTGGGACCGAGTTTTCCTGTGCGTTTGAAGCGGCCGCTGTTTTTTGCTTCCACTGTACTTACCGGTACACTTAGCGGTCTAGGATTGTTATTTATGATTGCTTCTCTAGACACCTTCTCGATTTAATATGAAACCAAACTACTGTAGAAGGTTTTTTTCTGGAGTCAAATATAATCATATTCTATCCATCTAATTTAACCTCATTATACAGTGTGTCCGGGATCGTACTAGCGATAATTTAAGGGAGTGTTCTATGGCTCATTACAAGCAAAAAATTTCCTATAAAGGGGGAGCGCCCCCTCACCCCCTCCCCGTGAGAGCCATTTCAATTTTGGTTGCGTTTTTTTGGGTATGTGCACACAAAATCAGTAATAACTTGAAAGTCCGTTGCTTCACATGTTCTCAAATGGTCTTATTCGACTGGGTACAATATTCTCTATCGCTGGATACCAAATAATTTTATTTTATTTTATTTTAAATAACTAAATAAAATAATTAAATTAGATACAAAATGATAAATGTAGATTGCTTTTAATCAAATCGCAGTTTCCCTAAAATTCAACAAATAACAAGAAGTAAGTATTAGCGCATAACAAAGTATTATGTTAAATGGCTAACGGTAAATATGTACCTACTTAGATATTATGTATCTCTTTAATTAACATGGTTACAATCTCTTCAGCATAGTACCAGAAAACCTTGGAATAACTCCAACTCATATCAAGTTCAGGATCAGAAAATGCAGCCAACATTAATCTCACGAAGATGGATTAGCCGTCCCATATAGGTACAGCTTATGTGTCAAGCGTAAACTCAAGAACTTTTTTTCTTTCACCTTTGTTTGAGTTTTTACAATGTTATGTTTCACACTTATGTTTAATTGCCTCAAACGAAACAATTCAAAATTCAAAAGTATCAAGTTTTACCAGAGAAAAGTAAAATTAAATTCCGGATGCTCCGGAAAACCGAATTCTTGACCACATACTAAAGTTAAGGTTTATGATCCATCTGTCTGTCTGTTTGTCTGTGTATCACGACCCTTTATTTCAGTAACAATTAAAGATATCGACATGAAATTTTAATACAATTTATTACTCTCATTTATTTTAATTGCAATTCAATAATATTTTTAACAGTGTTTCTAAAAAAATAAAATAAAAAACACGCTTACAAATATTAAAACATTGAGTCCACCACTGGTCGCGGAGCTTTAACGCTTCAAGCCACCGTGGTCAGGGTTCCAGAGGGAGGAACCTCCTCACAATGCGTGCCGTCTCCAGAACCACTGCCTTCTGTATAGGCGCAAACAGCCCCGTGATCCAACAGTCGAGCGAAGATGTTGCGGTCGAAGCTTTTCGCTACTGAAACGATTATCGGAACAATAATCGTCGAGTTCACACTCTACATGGCGGTAATCTCATGAGCAAGGTCTAAGTACTTTGATAAAATTGTTATTAGTGAAAGTCATAAAGCCCTCTTTGCGAAATCGGAAATGCATCGGTTGGACGTCGGTTCGCGCTTGTCTTGGTTGTGTCGGATACGCCCTGTTTGTCGTTAAACTCCGAAACGCAACACCACGCAACGTTGTATAACGCTAACGTTATACGCTGTACGAAGTATCGTGATCAGGTACAGATTAATAATTCGGAGGTGTTCACGCGAAATACGCGGATTTCGGTCAGTGCGTGATAATGGTTGAATGCTCTACATTTTGGTGAACGTGTTTCGTGTAATGTGTGATGGAGGTTGGGCGAGCATGAAATAACACAGATTGGAGATGAATCACAAAATTAACTTCAGGCCAGCCATTCTATATTCAAATTAGCATGATCTCAAGTTCGGCCATACTGCATCAGCTAATACCTACTGTCCAATCGTCAGCGAAGTTTACTTAAATCCATGGCGTCACCAGTGGACAGTGACGACAATGTTTTCACCGGTATAATCAAGCCAAAAGACTTGAAATTTGATTGTGCCGTCAAGCATAACTGTTACACCAGTCCATGCGCATACACGGTCAATTGGAACTGGACGATAGGGACAACCCACCATCCATGGTCCAATCAACCTTGCGGTTATGGGAGCTGAAACATGGTAGCGCGCGCTTTCGATACCTTCTGGCTGCTCTTGTGTGTTCCTGGGGAGCCCTCTTGACTCCCTACAAGTTGTTTCCTCTTGCTACATGTCCCTATATACTCACTCTCCTAATTCTGGTGCAGGATGATACAAATATGGACTCGCCTCGCGCCATTGCTGGTAGCAGTCCGCAGCAAAGATCTCCAAGTTACTTAATGTCTCGCTCCGCCTTTTATGTCATGTGTTCCCGAACTTCCGTAGCTTTCCGAAGTTGACCTGCAGGGCGATCGGCTAAAAATGTATCATTCATTAAAGAGCTGCATCAATGTCAAATCGTGATTTTCAAGTGTTGTGATTGGTCAAAACTCAAACCCCATTTCTTTAATGATACATTTATTTAATGATTGATACATTTTTAGCCGATCGCCCTGCAGGAACGATAAAATGTATGGTCTATGGCCTGCCTAAACTACCGTTGATGTCATCAAAATTACGTGTGCGGTATCTCAGTCAAATTGAAAGATTTAATGGAGGCAAGAGTAATTTCATATAATTGCTTACCGACAACTAGAACGCCACGCGTTATAGCACATAGGTAACACTTAATTTATCACCCACACGATTAGATTCGACAACTTTTACATTCGCACGTTGTATTACATAAACAAATCGATGTTTTGACCGATTCTTAATTTACCAACTATCTCTAGCAGACGCTTGCTATTTAGTCTGTACCTAATCGAAAGGTGTTTTTTTTTCTTGACAGATTTTGTAAACGCTCTTTATAGTGTTGTCTAATGACTACTTGACCCCGTATGTGGTCTAAGTGGTCTCTTACCTAAGAATTAAGTGTAATTTTTCTTAACCAGGAAAACTTCCTACCGAGGAATATTCTCATAATTTTGTTTCTGCTTCTATACGAATTTAGATTAAAGACCCAAAGGACATTATAAATGGCCTTTAAATCAGAAACTAATTAATTGTCCTTATAGTTTTTAGTTTGCAAGGGACTTAAAATAGCTTAAATTACCGTTTAAAATTTAATTTAATGGATGAAACGCTTACATGCGTGATGCGGCTACAGTTGTCAAAACTCACTTCTACACACTTTACCTTTAAAGTTCACACTCGATTAACGTGGTAATCACATAGTACCTAACAACAAGTAAGTAGGAACTTATTACCCCTCGTAAAAACCTGTAGGCTGATTCTGTATCGTCCAGTTTGATAGTCAGCAACCCTTTCTGGGTTATAAGAAAACGGAGGCAAAAAATCTCTTTTTTGTATTCTTTTTGCACAATTTAGCAATTAGCATGTTGACTTGATACCATAGGTACTATGCTAGGTTTGTAACCTGTGCAAAAAAGAATGCAAAAATTTTTTGCCTCCGTTTTGTTTTGTTAGTTTTCAAGCCAGTGAGGGTTGCTAACTAACACGATATAGAATCAACCCACTGAACCCGGAATCGACCGCTGTAAGGTCATCCGTCCATCCATCGTACATCCATCAAAAGAATTGCGATTAAAGCAAATCAACGTTTCTCAGGCTTTTATAGCACTTCTTTCGACGGCTATTGTATGAATAATATACGGCTTATAATTTCCAATGACGGCTAACAACTTTCTCACATTAATTTCAATCTGAGAAAGTACTTCTTTTCATAAATAACGTACTTTTTAGGGCACGTTAAAGGATCAAGGGTTCGGAGGTATTTTTCGCAGTTTCTTGCAGGTTTATTTCTAAGCTTTAGCTTATTAGTAAGCTTTGATTAAACAGTGTTGAACTAGGTACATGTTTCCCGCGATTCCATTTGTTTCGTATTGTTGTAATCCTACGGGATAAGTTTGCTGTCGTAAGGGACCACAATTTAAAATCATAATGTCTGACTTTCTTCAAAACTAAACGTGAATATATTCTACTTGAAACACACAGACCTACACTGATACAAGAAGACATCGTCTAATTTAATAAAAAAAGATTATGACGAATTGAGAACCTCCTCCTTTTTTTGAAGTCGGTTAAAAATGAACGCCCCTACACTACATTTTTCTTTCAACTTAACGTAAACACGGAGGGGCGCTTTAAAATCACATGTTCTATTTAAATTAAATCAATTTTCTATTACCTTTCCTTAACTCACGAAATAATTTTGTAGCATCATCAAAACCGTCAATTACCAACAGCAAACCGAATTACAATTATGCATGCCTACGGCTCGTGCTTTCGAACATTAATAAAATAAAACTCCATCGATTTACCATCACTAATTTTTAAAATGCTACGTTAACTGGGCAGAAGACATAATAAAATGAAATGTTTTTGGGAAAAGTACTGGATCACTTGGTCTGATTATAGATTTAACATTTCAAATTCAAATTCAAATTCAAATTCAAAATTCAAATTATTTATTTTGCATGAATATGGTAGGTACATTAGGTCTAATCGTAGTATAATCGTAGTAATATTTATGGTAGGTACATTAGGTTAATTATTTTTTTTTTAATTATTTATTTAGATGTTGCATCAAAGTGTGCCTTAGTTATGTCACCGAAAACATAATAATGTTTAATGTTGTGTCTTATCAAATACGATAAATACATTTTTGAACTTACTATAATCCATTAAATGGTCGTAAATTATGTTTTGATGACTTTTCAGTACGCAGTGAATTCTTGCTGGTGAGAATTTTCATTTCGTTGCAATATTCTCTCGAAAAGCTTTTAATCCCATAGAAAGATCGGAATCCCATAAAAAGATCGAACTCTACAACAAACGTATTCTCTTAGATGTGTTACTCGATACAAACCTTTATAAACGTATCTCAATCTACTGTAACTAATTGAGATTTTTGGTCGTAATCGCTAATCGCTTGTTACGAAATCACTCTTTAACCATTTACGGTAATCATAGACCGATTTTGATCAGTTTGTAACACATTAATTTATTTTAATGAGCCACTTGTTTGGTAAAAGCTCAGCCATCAAACTTCTAAGGGCCGAGCAAAGAGCAATCTTTCTAAACAAGTTATGTATGGTTCTTGTGAAACTCGATGAGTTTTTACTTTTTCTATTAATTGTACCTATGAGTACATCTAAATGCGTGGGAAAAGTAAACCGGAAAAGATACTAATGTTTTTGTATGTTCTTGTTTTATTACTATACTAAAAAAGTAGAGTGAACCGCACGAGTTACTTCTAAGTTCAAAGTTTTCATACAATATTTAGAACATGAGTTTTGCGGGCACAACATTAATGCATCTACATGTTTTTAATAAAAACTGCTCAACAATACTCGTTTACTTCACATTGGTTCCCAATAGCTCGAAATCTGGGAAACTCCAAAAAATTTCTTTCGGGAACTAAGATGAGATAAATGGGAATTTTCGAGCAAAGTTTCTATTAAAAACATAGATGCATAAATATTATGCCCGCAAAATACGTTGCCATAACCCTACAATGTGTGTTTAGTTTAATAACTGCGAAAAACTAAATAAAATTTGCATTTCGCGAGCTGGTAGGGCCGAAACTCCTTAAAAACATTGATGACAGCTGGTGGACATACATATATAATTTCACCTGGACGCAATTGGAAACACCTTTGCTCTACTAGCATACTTCTGTATAGGTATCTATTTTTATCGATAAATTATAATTTGTTATTGTTCTATTAATAACAGCATTTCGTCATAAAACCAGCGTTTGACTTTGTTTACTTGTGGCTTCTATTCTATAATTTAACGTGTCTTTGACGTCCTCTCTGATGCAGTGGTATGGTATGGTGGTTCAAAAAGACCCGGATTCAAATCTCGGTATGTAGCAATTTTCGAATATCAAAATAAAACGACGTTAAACCAAATTACTAAGTAAACTAAGCCAGTTATCATAAAAAAATTGAGCGTTTTTAGCACTTATTACTGCCTACTACTTTGTCAAACTCCATATTAAAGCGTTTTGACAGCGTGGGGCGACTCTTCGTGAATTGAAATATCTATACTTAAGTACTCGTACATCAATTTGTAACTACACAACGGAGCGGGTTTTGAATTCATGTCATGAGTATCAATATCAATCATCCATTTAATTTTCGCGGACTACTTGTGACGACAACCCTTAAGTCTGTCGAGTAAGTACTCTTCCAATTTAAATAATATTATACCTTGGATCAGCGACATCGACCATTTTATTTTAGCGAATAAACAACCCTAACCCAGCTGGTGCAATGTAACGGTTCAAAATAGCACATCTTGGCTAAGGTCAAGTGTGTTGTTAAATGTTAACGTTGTTTTTTGCGGTTTAGTCGTTTTCCATTTAAGTACCGTGCGTTTCTTCATAACGTTTGTAAATGTCATCTTGTTATGGTTAACAGTTATATTTCTTTTTAGTAACGAGAAAGTAACGCAACTGACGATGTTTCAAACATTTTGAAATTTATTGCGTGTATAGACTATAGAGCTAATGTTTATTTACTAAGTAGGTATAGCTGTTGCTCTGTATTATTTATGTACTCCCAGTTTCTTCAATTTCGGGTGTCCGTAACTAACAGACAGCTCCCAGGTTGTTATTGCATCGCTTTCGTACGAAATTCAAAAAAAACCGGCCAAGTGCGAGTCGCGGACTCGCGCACCGCGAGTTTCGTACTAGTAAGTTTTAGAAAAAGTAAAACCATAAAAATAACTTTTCTTACCGTATCTACCACAAACTAAACATTGTTTTTGGCATAATAATTAATACCAAAAAAAGTATAATATAGTTGATTTTATTTTTCCCGTAAAATAAACCTCACATTTTTTAATTTCGTTCCATCTATCTTTTTGATCAGAGGCGAGGATCCTATTATCCGGATACTCCTTTGAGATATCAAACCCGTGAGTACCTACGTTGAATTATGTGGGATTTTTACCCACTAAAACCCCATCCTCAGCACATGTTGGAAGTTTCTGGGATTTCATACGAAAGCACCCTTGCTCATTGCTCAACACATGTTTGGCTCTACTCTGACTAAGAAGGAAAATGGAGTTTTTCCGTGTAGTTACCGTCAGAATTTTTTACGCAATACCGAATTTAAGGTTTTGAAAAAAGTAAAATTTGAAATAGTGGTCATATACAATTATTTTCATGGACTAAAACAAACTTTACTTATTTGTTTTTATTTGTCACTAAAATACAGGCCACGGTGACTATATGTCAAACTGCCAAACAAATGAGTTAGCGTAAGTTATGTAAATTACGACGATTTCACAAATATTTGTAACATAAGTGCCTTGGAGTATTGTTTAACAAAGTTAACAAGATGTAAGTGTACCGAACTAAACTCTTACTCAATATTTGGCTTAGGGTTGTCACCATATATTTTCTGGAGGCTTTTGCATTCCACTCCACAACCCTTTTGGGATGACGAATCGAATAAGTACATACCATTTAGAAATTAATAATGTACAAAATCTACGTCCAGCGATTTAAGAAGTGAATTTTCCGTTATATCATCCGGGCGCGAAAATTCAAGTAGGTACGCTTATGGCAATGAGTTTTGTGAGCATAACGCTTATACATCTACTTGTTTTTCACAAAAACTTTGGTCAACAATACTCATTTACTTCACATTGGTTCCCGATAACACAAAATCTGCAGAAAATAATCTTTTTGGAACCAATATGGAGTGTATGAGAATTAACGAGCAAACTTTTTAGTACAAATATTAGATGCATAGACGCAAAATTCATTGCCATAAGCCTACAATGAATAGCTTAGCCTACAGAGAAAAACTAAATCCCATCGTAAAACATTTTCATGTAAAATGTTGCCAAGAAGGAGCATAATATGGCTCACACTGTCAAAATGTTATCAGATCTCATGTAGAGCAAGACTTCCAACTCTACAAGCCCTAACTTCACCAACTCTACACTTTGGTCAAAATATATGGCTTGGCCGTTTCTCAGATCTACCGCGGATCTTTTCACTTGACGCCTATGTGACCGTAGGGAAACGGCCAAGCCATCCCCAAGAATATTTATGTTGTGTGAAAATCTTTATGCATTTCACGGAATTGGTACATCTTATTACAGTTGTAACAGTTCTTATAGTGTCGGAAAATAGTGGCTGTGACATACGAACGGGCAGACAGACAGACAGACATGATGAATCTTTAGGAGTTCCGTTTTTGCCATTTGGCTACGGAACCCTAAAAAAGTTAACAATGTGCAGCCTCATCATCAATAAAACATTTATATGTATGTACCTATGCATTGTGATTTTGATTAGTATGCAAGAGATGATTTATGGGGCATTTTCCTTTAGGAGACGTAACTATGAAGTGTGCCCCAGTTGCGAACTACCTTAGTCACTAGTGTTGTAGATTATGGTCACGCATCGATACTAGGTATTCGAGGAAGCGATAAATAGACTGGTAAACTACCTACTTATTAACGATCTTTATTAACTAGCTTACTAATTGCGATAGTAATCATAAAAACTTTGATTATACGTAATAATTATAATTGATCCATGAAAATTCTAAAATTAATTCTAATTTAATGATCGATTTAGTTACAGAAAGTCAGTCCTTGAGATAAAAAAGTCTCGCTATAAGGGATCCATTTTTTACCCTCTTTTTAATATATAATATATCATTGATTTTTACCATTTTGGTATAAAACCCTAATTATATTTTTCAAGCCTTTAATAAACTTCATGCGTTGGCCGTCTAGACTAAAATGTCCCTCCTGAATTTTTATAGTTCCTCCAAACTGATTGTGTCGAGGAATACTCGGTTGAAACGAAGTTCACCCACCGCTCGATAGGTGGCGCTGTGTGGAGCTAGTTCACGCTAACGAGTTTCTCATTTCAAATGATGTATATGATTGCATGCTTGATTTTTACTATAGATAGGCATGCGCTTGACCACAATCATAATATCTGATGGACAGATATGATTGGGTCTACAACTCTACAATGGAGCGCGCTTGCCTATTCACTTTTCTCTTAAAGGCACCCAGATCGTACTTGGCTAGGAACACAGAAGCTGGAAGGGTATTTATTCCACACCTAAGCGGTAAGTATCAGAAACGTGGAAGAAAAACGTTTCGTTCGAGTTCGCTGGACATCAACCACCTTCTCTCGGCGTCTTTGTGATTGGTAATAAACGAGAAGCTTTTATTTAAGAGTTTAGGCTATAGGATTTCGTGGATTGTCATCATGTTAGGATATTCGTACTAACCGAAAAGAAACTTGGTTTCAAAAGTGAAAAAGATCCCATGATCTGCAATACTTTCGATTTCGTTGGTTACATAAAATGCAATATCGCATATAGCAGTTTCTGTGAAATTTCGCACTTTAAAAATAAAGGTGCTGCCTAGTGCCTACTGTATTTTTGTATACGTCATACTTAGCATAGCATTGTTAGGTAAAGTCTGCAGGCGATCCAAAATCAGAAAGTATGCAGCGATACACTTTCTGCACATAAACTATGCTCTAACCTAACTGTTGACATCAATTAGACATAAGTGGAATTGCTTCCGTATTGGTAACCAGCGACTATGTAGTGTTGCGTAGGATATATATAGGTATATACCCACGAAACTAATAGTATGTTAAATGGTTAATGATGAGATGTTGTAGCTTATAAATAACACCAATATTTTTATTTAAACAATTTATTGAAACAATAATTTAGTGCGTATCTACTGAACATACCAATTTCCATTATTTGAACATGAAATAATTTGAGAAATATGTATCTACATAATATGTTTTGACAGATTTTGTATATTCCTCAGATAGTTTATCTGGCGATTGAAAAAAAGTATCAATCATGTAAATACCTCAGCTCATGTTAAATATACACATTCAAAGGTGCAATTTTATCGCACAGTCGACCGGGTCCTGCAGGGAATGGGCTAAAAATGTTTCAATCATTAAAGAACTGTATCTATGTGAAAACGTGATTTTTAAGCGTTGTGATTGGTCATTGGTCAACACCCGTGTATTGAGATTGATACAGTTATTAATGATTGTTACATTTTTAGCCGATCGCCCTGCTGTTTAACCTAAACATTTTAGATCTAACCTCATAAACTCAATTTAAATTATAACGTTGGTAACAGATACGTTAGTTACTAGAATAACGAGATTTGAATTAACTTTGATTGAAACTGCATTTTCTCGATAATTGGATTAATCCGTAGGTACTGGAAGACTAGTTTAGATCAAGAGTAAATAAAAAAAGTCAGTATGTCTCATTACGGGATGTGCATTTCCGCCCGCGCGGCGACGCGGCTGGCTTCGGCAGGTGACCGGTTAATTTATCGATTAATCCGGTTAATATCGACAGATTTATGGTCACTTCACTTCACAGCCCACGCTAGTAGGTTAGTCACTTTTTATGGAGAGCGGATGGAAATAAGAGAACAGACTTTTATCTGTAAAGCGTTTTTAAAAAAAAATAAGGACTCCAAATAATTCATGACCTAGGCAGAATGAGGGTTAACTTTGGCGCCACTTAAAAAAAAATAAGTAGAGGTTAAACCCTTTTTCAGACTATACCTATCTTGATTTACTTACGATTATTATGGCTCTTGTAATATGGCTATGTAATAATGATTTGTGAGATTTTTCTTTTTTTTGCAGACCATAGGTCTGCATAAGTTTTGTTTGTATACTTTTTAGTAAATTAGCCCCTATGGATCCATATTACATTTTGTTTCCATGTCGGTCTGTACGTTTTAGACTTATGGAACTCATAATCACGTATTTTATTAGCATCGTAATACAAATTATTATAATTACTTGCTAGGTCGGCAACTTCTTACAAATAATTTGTCCCTGTATATTCACTCCTTTATATTATGTAAGCTCCTTAGTTCGTCCATCTTTAGGGCTTTCATCCCTACAAAATAATTATGAACTTATTCGAAGCCACGTATAGCGTTTTAATGCCTCATTCAGCCGTGCTATTCTGCAAAACAGCGACGAGCGTACATCTATGCATCTATGAATTTGTCAGTTGTAATAGAGTACAATTTTGCATGCCATATTCGGGTTGGCAGCTGTCTGGCAGCTATTTCATTTTGTAGAATAGCACAGCTGGATACGCACTACAAGGGTCTGAAATACCCTCCCAGCCTCCATCTTTCCCACCGCATACACAACTTGGGCAGAGTAAATTTAGGCATTCCCTATGTAAGCGCGCTCCACCTTATAGTTTATAGCTCCACCTTTAGCTCCTCGTTACTTTCCATCAGGTGTGAACACGGCAATTTGAAAAAAAAAGATCATTTTGGTCGCCTGGCTATCGAACTCCTATCAATAATACCTTATCGACAATCTGGACATGAATGAATGTTTCATAAACGCGGCGCGCGAGTGGCTGTTCGGTGTAAAGATCGCTATCACGTGGATGCTATTGGACCAGCATATCCAAGCAGGGTCAAGACCCTGGCTGCGATGGTAATACACCCATTAACGATTCCCGTCGCGCCATGCGAACTTTGCTGCGTGAGGAAATTCTAATTTTGGACGCTTGTGAACTAACTCTGTTTTTCGCACGAGTTTTGCGTAATGTTTCCAAGTGTACCCAATTCAGAATTTAATTACGAGATAACACAGTGAAAATGAAGTTCGGACTACTAACCGTCACTTTATACTAGCCTCCTTACAAATAATCGTGGAATAAAGTGGTAATTTTTCACGACCTCTTGCGCTTGGGAGGTCGCGGGTTCGACTCCCGCCACGGGCCACTATGGAATTTTATTTTTAAATTATCTCAGGTCTGGTGGGGGGCTTCGGCCGTGGCTAGTTACCACCCTACCAGCAAAAACGCACCGCCAAGCGATTTAGCGTTCCGGTGCGATGCTGTGTAGAACGACCCCCAACTCACCCCAACGGTAGAACTTCCAAGTTAGTACGATAATATCTTCGGCTGCACCATCACTTACCATCAGGTGAGATCGTAGTCAAGTACTAACTTGTATAGAGCACAAAAAATGTGTGAAGCATTTTTGAATTTTGCAGATATAATTGGTTTCTACGAGTATTTTCTTGTAAAAATTCAGAATTGAAACAATTGTCTTACGGACCGTACAAGTATGCAGTCGATGATCTTAAGGTGTTGCGGCCCTACCAGCCCGCGAAATTCAAATTTTATTTAGTTTTTTGCAAATATTAGACAAACTAAACATTTTAGATTTTTGGCAATGCATTTTGCGGGCCTACTTTTTATGCATCTACATGTTTTTAATAGAAACTTTGCTCGAAAGTTCCCACTCATCTCATATTGGTTCCCGAAAGATAATTTTTTGCAGTTTCCCAGATTTCGAGCTATCGGGAACCAATATGAAGTAAATGAGTATATTGTTGAGCAGAGTTTTTATTAAAAAAATGTAGATGCATAAATTCTGTGCCCGCAAAACACATTGCCATTAACCTTTGATGTATAATTAGCCCACTATGAGCATAAAAGTAAATAAAATTTGAATTTTCGCGCCCGGATGTTACCCATTGCCCTTAAGATTAAGACTAACGCATTTCGCCAATGCTAATCATTCGGGACTTGGGAGCCAATTGGAAGCCAACAATGGTGTACTGGCCGTGAGACTCGTCAGTCGTCACTGTTTCACACGCCTGCGATTATGTGACGCGTCAACGACGGATTTGTGTCTTCGTAAGTATAGTACTTGGCAATTGAGTTGAACTTGGTTCTTCCCTCACCATTTTTCCACCGCACCGCAAGACACCGGGTGAACTTTCATCCCTATGTCGTCGCCATACCACCAGTACGCATACGAAGCGATTTGCTTCTTCATTTTTAGTACGCACGGCTAAGGTTTGGAATTCTCTCCCGAAATCTGTTTTCCCCGCATGTTACGATCTGGGTGCTTTTAAAAAAAGAGTGAATAGGCATCTTCTAGGTAAGCGCGCTCCATCTTCGACCACATCGACACTTTCCATCAGGTGAGATTGTGGTCAAGCGTAAGCCTATATGTATATAGTATAAAAAAAAAAAAAATGGCGGTCTTCGTGGCGTAGGCTCATCTCCTCGTGCCTTGCGTTACTTGTTTCCCCTTTCACCCCTTGGGGTGCTCTGCGTTTGGTTCAACTTATACGTCACCTACTACCTATACCTACCTACTTGCTTTAATTCATAAACTATTTTAGTTCATTAACTATTTGTCATTGTTATATTATAATCTTAGACCTCAACAAGGAAGAAAATGGAGCACAAGCAATAAAATTAATACAATTAGCGTAATATTTTAGCAGAACCTTTTCTCATTCTTTTGACCAAGATTATCTTCATGATATGTATGGAAATGTGTTCATAATATTTCCATTAAAAACTTTGAAAGATGCAATGGAGATTGAACCTAGGACTTCAGCCTTACATCGGAGTCAATCGGAGTCAATTCTGGTAGCTTACACAAGATGTCTTTGTGAAGACGATCGCCTGTCTCTATATGCATTTGTGGTTAACACCTCCAATTCACTCAGCAGAAGTTTCCGTTTATTTTCATCTCTATTTGTCCTTCCCACGTCTAAAAGTGTTACGTAAATAAGAAAAGGTATTAACATAACATCATACTGCACTTAACTAGGGCCTTATCTCCGAAGTTTATCGATCGAAAAATCTGAAATAATTATAATCAATTGACATAAATGTATATTTTACAGGAAAAATAAAATCAACTCCCTAACTTTTATTCTTTTTTTTTTGATAATAACAATAAACCACCAAAAACAAAGTTAGGTTTGCGGTTCGAAAACAGACATGTAAATTATACTTGTAAATTCATGAACAAAAGTGATTCTTTTAATGTTTTACTTTTTTTATAGTATGGAACCCTCGGTGCGCGAGTCCGACTCGCACTTGGCCGGTTTTTTTATCTACTGTCGTCAACGCTAAACCACTGTTACTTTGTCTAGCCCTGCTGAGTGCTGCATGCTTATTCTGTAACTCGGTGCCCATCAAGGAATTATAGCCAGCCACTAGGAAATGTTTTTCATCCATTAAAGTTTTGCTAAGGAAATGTTATTTTTACTTCATAGCAAACTTTCAATGGATACATAACACATGCCAGTGGCTATCATTCTTTGATAGGCACCGAGATACAGAATACGGGCCCGGTCGGAAGTCAGCCAACCGCACGGGGTTGCCATTCCAGCACTTTGAGTCCACAACGTGCGTTGGTTCTTCAAGCTATTTGCCCTTTTGTCACTTTGGCTTCGCGATACGTTGAGGTCTAAGGTAAGTTGGGCTAAGGTAAGTTGAGCTATGTAAGCTCTGAGGTAAGTTGAGCTATGCATCCACGGGTATGTCTGGTATGTAAGTTTCAACCACGATCGATGTTATCACGTAGGTAACGTTCGGTATTCGGTAATGTATGTTTTCTGTTACTACTTATAGGTACGTGCCGCGCATGCGCTGACACCTTGCTGACACACGCGTTTAGGTAGATACTATTATTTAATCATTGTAACTGTATGATTTATAGATCGATGACACTAAGTTAATCTAAGAAAAAAAAAACATTTTTTTTACTCTACAACTTAGTACCTACTTGAATGCGGTTAGCAATCTCGCCTGGTAAATAATGATGCAGTATAATCGTAGGTACTACTTTCGAAGGGGCATAACTTACCCCTACTAATGGATCCTACACAGTATCGCGCTGGAGCGTTAAATCGCTTGGCGCCTGGCGGATTGTCTTTGCTGGCTAGCTACGCCGGAATCCTATACCAGACGAGATGTAAGCAAGGTCGTCGTTACTCGTTACTTACATCTTATATTAAATTTTTTTTTTACTTTATACAAGTTAGTACCTACTTGACTGCGATCTCACCTGATGGTAAGTGATGATGCAGCCGAAGATGTTAACGTACTAACTTGGAAGGGGTAAGTAAAGTCACCCCAACGGTTTCTACACAGCATCGCACCGGAACGCTAAATCGCTTGGCGGCACGTCTTTGCTGGTAGGCTGGTAACTAACCACGGCTGAAGCCTTCTACCAGACCAGACGTGAGCCAATTTATTTAGAAATTATATAATTCCAAAGTAGCCCGTGGCGGGTATCGAACCCGCGACCTTCCACTCGATTCCGAGCGCGCGTCCCCTGCGCCAGGGAGGTCGTCAAAATATAAATCGCCATGCGCCATTCGTATCTAGTATCAAGTATGAGACTGTCTTCATCAAATCACATGTTCCTTTTTTCATTCCCATACATTTTTTGAATTTCGTTCCATTCAGATTTTTAATGAGTTTCTGTGACGATCTTCAATAAGTCATGTACAGTCCGAAAAGGCTCTCTTGGCACTTGAAGGAGGGCGCTGTTGCAAAACAAAGGCAGCCATAAAATAAAATCTCCTCAACTGTAATTAAATTTTAGTTTAAAATAGTTAATAGTAAGCAAAAACAACATAACATACAATAGTGATAGACTGACAGAGCGAACTATCAAACAGTAGCACAAGATAGCGGCGTTAGTTAAGACTTTAGCCACGCGCCAAAATAGCCTTGTCACACTGTAGCTAAGCACAGATCAGGGAATGAGCTTATATTGGGTCGGAACATTGATTAAATTTCTCAAATATTAATTATTCCTGGATCAGCATCACGTCTCTTACTGACGTCACGCATACATTTTTAGGCTCCGCCCTGAAGCCAGGTTTTTAAGTTGTAAAAACTGGAAAATGGCGCTAATGTATGCGACCGATAGCGCAGCAGTATGTGCTGTCTATGTCGAAATGTATGAAGCGCGACGCCATATTTGAGGAATTTTTGGCTTCAACATACGTCACATCTTTCCCGTCCTCTTAGCGTAGCGCATTTCGTCATTGGGGCGGATCGACTTGTCTATGAAAATGGCGGTGGACGTCCACGGCCCACGGTGTTACGATTCCTAGAAACAAAACACTGTCGGCAAAATACTTAGGAAAACATACAATTTCATAACACAAGGATATTATAAAATCAAAGGTAATCTGATAGTCCTCCTCTATCTCCACACTAACCCTGTATTGGAATATTAACTGTAATGCAATCGTTTAGAGTTGAAAATCGTGTGAAGGAGCAATTTCTCCGTGCATTTCGCAGGCATATCGGGTTCAGTAGGTATGCGCTCGCAGGTTGCAAGGAAAGATATCAGTTTCAGAACACCACGCAATTTCAACCTGTGAAGCCCTTTGCTGTAACTGCAAGTTGTCTACAAACGTACACCGCCGCGAGTTCTAAAGTTATGTGCAATCTTAACCACATAATAAACACTGCATATCTTCTGTACATGACTTAGTATTACTGACTAAAATTAATTAAGCGATTTTTAGGGTACCGTACACAGAGATAGGAGGACAAAAATAAAAAAAGGCGTGTGGCACTCGGAGACTGCCGCGGCAAAGCTATTGCATAGAATTTAAAGTTATTTTTAGTTTTGCCATCAATAGAATAGCCTAGTACCAAAAGCTCTACTTTAGGAGTGCCAGGTTATTTTCGTTAGGGAATTTCTGGATTAGGTCTGCACCGTCAAAGCCAGCGATAGAAGCTATGCAATAGCTTAAAACCGTGATGGAATAACTGACATCGGGTACCTAATCCAACAATAATGGAACCATTGTGACACAATTGGCTCCAGACTCCAGACTTGGGGTCCAGGATAGAATCAGCATAATGAGTAATATATCCCTCCACCAGAAACATTATAATAGCCCGATGGTTCTAGACATGTGCAGCCTAACTTATCTATTTCACTTTTTCAAGGATGGCTTTTAGAACTTGAATTGCATCATTGCTGAAAGATTTAGCTTTACTGTTGCTCAGCTTAAAACACAACGCAATGTTGTCTGTTTAGCGACTTTTTACAGGATATACTTCGGTGAGTGTGCTCAGGAACTACGTAACCTAGTGCCTTCTTCACCTCTCTACTATAGCACCGCAAGACGCAGAGAGCGGTGGCATCTTTATGTGGTTGACATCCAACAAACCCGCCATAAAATGTTTTTCTTCCACGTCTCTGTTACGAACCGCTAAGGTGTGGAACGCTCTTCCAGCCTCCGTGTTCCCAGCCAAGTACAAGCTAGCTAGCTAGTAATAAATGTCTAGACAACATAGACCTCATCGTTATTTTCCATCAGGCATGATTATCGTCAAACGCAAGCCTAAAATAAAATAAAACAAACTTTCTGAATGTATTTAAGCTTTCAAAGATAGAACACGATAAATTAATTTGTGGGCATACAATGTCGCGCGTTATACAACTCTGAACGTAAATAACTTTCGATATAATTACAATAAGACGAGCCAAAATCGAATCAGGCTTGCACCGCCTCGCCTCGAGCGAACTGCGCCGATAACATCTGCACCTAGGGTTATTGCGGAGCGATCAATCGGAAGTACCGTTAGCAAAAACATAATTTTTAGGGTTCCATACCAAAATGGTAAAAATGGAACCCTTATAGTGAGACTTTCTCCGTCCGTCCGTCCGTCTGTCACACTCGATTATTTCAGTAACTATTCAAGCTATCGACTTGAAATTTAGAATAGTTATAGGTAATAGTGACCCGACGTCATAACAATCGTAAAAATTTGAAAATTGTTTTAATTTTTATTTAAAAAGGGGGGAAAACCGGGTCGATAAAATTTCAAAATGAGATAACAATATTGAGTGGCATATCATATGAAAGGGCGTTACTTGCGTATTCTAAAACAAATCTTTATTTATTTTTATGCCTGATAGTTTTTGATTTATTGGGCAAACTGTCGAAAAAAATACCGTTTCCCCCCCTTATCTCCGAAGTTTACCAATCGAAAAATCTGAAATAATTATGATCAATAGAAGTTAACGTATATTTTACAGGAAAAATAAAATCAACTCGCTGACTAATATAATTTTTTGATAATAACAATAATCCGCCAAAAACAAAGTTACGTTTGCGGTTTGCCAACAAAAGTACCTACATGTAAATTATACTCGTAAATTCATGAACAAAAGTGATTCTTTCAATGTTTTACTTCTTTCATGGTATGGAACCCTCGGTGCGCGAGTCCGACTCGCACTTGGCCGGTTTTATTTTTCATATCTGACCGGATTGTGTAAGAAAAACTTATTCATCGTGAACAAATTCTGCCACCTGATTGTCTGGAATAAAATAAATAAATGTGGTATCACGGTGTCTGTAGCTATCACGGTTCAAGAGATACAGCCTGGTGACAGACGGACGGACGGACGGACGGACAGCGAAGTCTCCGTAATAGGGTTCCTTTTTTACACCCTTTGGGTACGGAACCCTAAAAACCGTCTTGGCTCTTAACCGTTAAGATGTTCCTGTCAATCAAACACTATTAGCAAGCAATTGTAGAAATGGCTTTCACATAAACCGTTCTGTGATTTCCCACAACTGCTTGTCTTCCGGCATGGTCGAAGGAAATAATATAAGTGTTCTCCACCTTTTTTTACGATAAAAACCTTTCATTGTAGTCAATCGTGTAAATTAATGGTCTGTAAGTAACTACACTTGTTTAGTGCTTTTAAGAGGTTGTACCTATTCACAATTTTATAGTGCAGTTATTATCTCGCTGCAGACTCACCTTGTATAAACATGTATTTATTTCTATCACCCGTTTATAAAGATACAAAACAAAAACAACTATCGATATCACTCATCGTAACTATTTATTTAAAGTTGTTTTTTTTTTGTATCTTTATTAATGGGTGATAGAAATAAAAGCACGTTTATACACGGCGAGTCTGCAGCGAGATAATAACTGCACTATAATTGGTATGAATATTTGTAGCGAACTAAGGAAATTCTTGGTTAGTTATACCTTTAGGGATAGTATAGAGAATCAATTACCTAATTTCTTATTAAAACAGGGTTCTTATTATATTATTTATATTTACTTCAGCTGACTCAAGTATTTTAATGCAGAAAATGTGGTGATTCTAGAGTTAACTCTATACTAAGGCGAATAACTGAACAGTCTTTCTGATACAAACAGCTAAGGTGTGTTCTATATCCATACTTTACGGTCACCGTACCAGAGATAATTTTAATAGATTTTGGCCTTTAAAGACAGTTAAACCGATTTATAAATGCTTGTGAACACCATACCGGAACCTTTAAAACTTTTTCTAACTATAAAACAAATAAATAATTAAAGTAAATTCAAAAAAACGACTGCCCTGTAGTAAAACTACTTTTTCCAAAAAAATATAGCCTATGTTATACTCGTCAAGAATAGAACCCATATGTCCAAATCTCTTCAATCGTTCAGAAGTTATGGTGGAATAATAAAACTCACATAAATACATACATATTATACATGAACCCTAAAAAACATTTCCTACACTCCGTCTTTTTTAGCTGTTTTGTAATAAGTTCGATCGATCCAAAATCCGTGGGAAAGACGAAGTAGAGAAGAGCTCGGTATAAAACTTCACTTCACACGGTTCCTTATAAAGATGGAAGTTCCAGCGTTCGTATAAGGGTTAAGGAGGTATCATACCAAAGGACTAAAAGGGCTATTCACTAACATACCAACTTGATGTAATCTTTTTTTGGTACGTTCCACTACTAATCACGAGTTCTTTGAAGAATGAGAAGGGTTTCACCATAGATAACAGAATTATTTCCCTATTCAATGGGTTTAGAATTTAGATATACTTAACTCACACAAATGTAAGTTAGCAGGCTTCAAACACCATTAATGACGTGATGTTTCCTTTACGATAAGTCAGTTCAGACGCCTCATAAAAGAAGGTAAGGGTTTAAATACTTTATCCGAAATTATACGCGTTTATGGAAACAAAATATCAATGGCATAACAGTAAAGGATAAAACAGTATACTAAGTCTACATTAATCATTTTCACTGTTAGAAACCAGAAAAACCTTTAGTAATATTACAGATTAATGGTGATACGGGAAACAGGAAAAATACAAAGATTAACTACCTATTCAATTGTTGAGTTGAATTTGAAACTCTCGCTGTCAAGAATTACAATAAACAAGAACCACAATAAATAATCCTTTTAATAAGATCCTTTACAAAATAGCTCTATTCCCTACTGATGCACTCACATCATGATACAATATCGTATCCTCATTCACTTCACCCGAGAGTTCAGCAACCTCGCCACTGCAAGAACCTGTCCCCAGAATATGTATTACATAACAAATTTTTCCATATTGCGTAAATGCCGAATTCATATCGTAAAAGGAATGCATAAATTAACCTGCAGCTATGTAGGTGCATGTTTACTTACATTGTGTTATGTATGTCTGTTTGTATATACGAATATGTTTTCTCCTCACTTCCGGTTCGCTTTCGTTCGAGTTAATATTCAAGGTATACACAGCACTAGCCAGACTTTCTTAGAAGTAAGGTCTGAGGACCTCTGAGGCTTAAATGTGAAAATAGAGTCTATAGACACCTTGCTGTTGGCATTAAGGTATTTCGGCCCTAACCTACCAGCCCGCAAAATTCAAATTTTATTTAGTTTTTCGCAAATATTAGACTAAGTAACTACACATTGTAGGTTTATGGCAATGAATTTCGCGGGCAGAATATTAATGAGCTGCATTAATACGTGTTTTTATATAAACTTTGCTCGAAATTTCCCACTCAGCTCGTATTGGTTCCCGAAAGGTAATTTTTTTGCATTTTCCCAGATTTGGAGCTATCGGGAACCAATATGAAGTTAATGAATATTGTTGAGCAGACTTTTTATTAAAAACAAGTACTCGTAGATGAATACAAGTTGTTCCCGCAAAACAAATTGCCATAAGCCTACGATGTATAAGTAGCCCACTAACGGTAGTTAGTGGGCTACTTATACATTATTAGGCGTATTAGTGAAAATCTAAATAAAATTTGAATTTTCGCGCCTCGATGGTACCCATCCCAAAAAATGTCCGAGCACTTTGTATTAAAAACATGTAAATGCATTAATATTACCTATGCCCGCAAAATGCATTGCCATAAACCTACAATATATGTATAGTCAGACTAATATTTGCAAAAAATAAATTTGATTTTCGCGAGCTAGTAGGGCCAAAGTTTCTATCAAAGCGGAGCGGAGCTGAGCTGTTTGAATAACCAATCAGATTTCTTCATTTAGACTCTCCGAAACTGAGGGGAGAGGAGATGTCGAATTGACGAAATCGGATTGGTTTCTCAAACACAGTTCCGCTTTGGTGGAAACTGGGCTTTATAGGAGTCTGATGACAGCACCTAGATAGATTGAAGCATTGCAACCACATAGGCGCGTAAATAGCCAGTACACGATGGGGACAGCTAATTAGCCGCAACGGTACAGTATCGCTCCATCACGACACGCTGAACGATGGCATTAGCATGGTGCCGGCACGACTTGTTTTAATTCCAATACTTACTTTAAATACTTAGGGTTACTTAGAACTAAGTGGGTAACCAGTGATAGCATAGGTAATGGATATAAAATACAGACTCCGCATTTTTTACAGTGATCGCCAGCAAACGAGCTGTGGGATATTTGCAGGACCAGAGGATGCTTTGCCGACTCTTAAGGAGTTTGTTCATCGTAATTAACTTAATAAATTAATTCAATCTGTGGCTCTTATAGTCACTTACTTTTCGGTTCATAACTTTTCAAATTGATTCCTTTTAAGCTTATTGGCGAATGAAAACTCACGAGGAAACCGGCATGCATGCCCGAGTATTCCTTGTAGTATTCTCAAATAGTAATTAAGTCTATGCATGGCCTAACAAAATGTACAGATTATGCATCACAATATCATACGACCAACATACGATGCATAGCATTCATCATCCTGAGACATTCGTTATTTATTAGCTCTCGTTGTGCCCAGTAATCACGTCGGCGAACTAAAGCCGCATTTTCACTAGGGGACATTTGATGCGCGACTCTGTCGCTCGACACGAAATTCACGTGTCCCGCGCGATGTCGCCCGACATCGCCCGACGTCGCTCGGGTCATTTACGGGTCGCACAACATGTCGTCGACGGTCTGCGAGCGTCGACTCGTGCGACATTCGTGTCCCTCGACAGTCGCCGGACAGTGAGAACGTGTGTCGCGTTGTGTTCCGAAAATGGCAGTAGTGTGGTAAGCTGCACTGAACAACACTTCTTCCTCGGGCGACATACTGATCGCGACTGGACAATGTGAACGAGTCGTATGTCGCGGGACATTGTCCCACAACTTTTGCAGAGACAACTACGTGAATGTCGAGCGACAAGTATCTGCGACATGTCGCCTAGTGAAAATGAGACTTAAGCCCTTCAAATCGAAACATTGCAGTAATATTTTTCACGGTAGAATAACTGCGACACTGCGGTTGTACCTATCTGTAAGAACTCCGCAAGCAGATTCCTACCAACAAGTAACCTAGGATAATGGATGAAAAGCACGAATCCTTAGTCGTTTTGTGTACGAAAACCGGAAATTCGTCGGAATCGTAATAAAATACAATCCTGCCCTTTGCGGGTCTGTTCTGTGTCATTCAATTTGTTAGTCATTGGCTGGGAAAATGTGAAAAAATAATCCAGCCAATGAGGGAAATAATTTCTTGCTAATTACGACCGGAGAAGTAATCCGCAAATTTTTAATTTCATTTGAATTTTAACGGATGTAAAACAAACCTGCAGACCTTTCGGACTAACCATTAAGCAATAGAGGGTTTGTAGCTAGTTCCTGTACAGTCGGCCTCCACGGCACGGCTCTTTCTCTGTACGCTAATGATTTGAAAGTCAATATATGCAAGTGATTAATGAATAATGCTACATTTGCATTGCAACAGTAAATTGCATTCCCGCTAACAACATATTGTTTTCGCGTGAGAAAAGTATCGAGTATTGACCGTCTCTCTTGCAAGTTAATTCTAATGGTCTTCAAAATGTAATTTTATAACGTAATACCTACAACATTTTAACAAAAAACAAACTCTAATAAACCTACCCTAGAAGTACATCCTTTCCGATAAGAAAAATATCGAAATCGGTTGGCGTGATATTGTGTTATTCGCCCATTTGTCGCACACATTCTCATGGATCGCGAAGCACCAGCTTTCAAAAAAAAATCGTCAGTCGAAACTTCTGAGGTAACGTAGGTACCTACATTGTAGGAGCATGTGGTATTACCTTTTTTCACATTAGGTATACAAGTACTTAAGTACTTGCCTGCGATCTCGCTTGATGGTAACTGATGATGCAGCCGAAGATTTTATATATTATATTAACTTGGAGGAGTACCTAAGTAAACTTACAAATTTATATCTACCTAGATTTACAAACGGGTTACTTTTTCTCCCGGAAACCTCAAAGGTTCTCGCTGATTTGTAAAAACCCGAATTTCATGCAAGCGAAGCCGCTGGTAAAAGCCTGGTGCTGGTGTTACATGATCGCAAATGGCATTTAAAATTGTTTTACAAAACCTAGTTTAAAACTCAAGTTAAAAAACTTTTGGATTTGCGCAACCGTGACCTACATACTCGTAAATATAGGCAGGTATTTCCGGTGGTAAATACAACAAAAACAAGAATGAACGTTCTATATTTTTTGTTTTTTACTATACATCATCACTCAATCGTAAAACGTTTTTTACTCACCGCCCATAGATTAGCAGTTTCATAAGAGTGCATTTATTTGTCTTATAGTTAAAACACTAACAGTAGGTACGTATTTATTAATATTTAATTTCATTAGGGTTCCGTACCGAAATGGTGAAACTACTGTAACTTATTATAAGACTCCGCCGTTCCTCCGTTTACCTCTTGAAACGTGATAGTTACTGTTAGACAGTTGAAATTTTCACAGATGATGTTATTTATGTTGCCGCTATAACAACAAATAGGTACTAAAAACAGAATTAGGTAAAATCAAAAATATTTTAATCCCATACAAAAAACGGGTTATTTTTGCTCGTATTTAGTCATCATCATCTCGCTACGTTCATGTGATGTAAAAGCTCAAATCAATACATGATAATATCTAAATTCTATAGAATTATTATTATTAGCAATAAAAAGGTGTGCCTAAAATTACGTACTAACTATCGATAATAATTTAGTCACCTTTATCGAATCACTATACGCATTCCTAAGCAAATATTAATTGATTGTTTGTCAAGTATAACAATGCATGTGGCACAGTCGGCCGCTTTCATCGTCCGTATCTGTCGATCACGGAGCAACCGCACCATTTTGGGCTCAGCCATTCATTTTAGTTGCCACTTTCGAAACGAGTGCAAGTGTAAGTACCATATTGGTCCCGTTCATGATCCGCGGCCGATATTATATTATGTCCACTTCTGGGCCTAGGTTTTGAAGTCGGTTTTTTGTTTTTTTTTTTTACAATAAACTTATTTATTTGTTTTTTTTTTTTTTTTTTATGGATAGGCTTGCGCTTGACTACAATCATATCTGATGAACAGAAATGATGAGGTCTAAGATGGAGCGCGCTTGCCTAGAAAATGCCTATTCACTCTTCTCTTGCAGGCACTCAGGTTGTACTTGGCTGGGAACACAGAAGCTGGAAGGGTGTTCCACACCTTAGCGGTACGTATCAGAAACGTGGATGAAAATCGTTTCGTTCCAATTCCAATGGTTTGTGGTTTGGGTGACGATAAATTATGCTAGCTCCAGTGGCGTGAATAGCAAAATATTTGGACTTTGGAAGCTAGGAGATGGATTTACAAACTTTCACATTTAAGTAAGTATATCAATAACATAGGTCATAGGATAATGATTGACACATAAAAACAGGAGGTAGCTATGCATGTTATTATAGATATCCATATCAAGATCACTTGCCTGATTTGATTCGGGTTGTCTAGACAAGGTGTCAGTTACCACTTGTTACGAAATGTGCGGCGCATGCTTATGAATTAATTATTATTTATTGAGCTAAGTATACAGTGTTGAGAAATGAGTTTCGTTTTATAGGATAACTCATTGGTGATATGCGCGGGGTGCATATTAATTGCCGATTTCTATACGTCTAAAGTCTCAACCACTTTTTTCAGTCCAAGGCTGGCAAACATCCTAGTAATTTGTAACTTGGACACCACCGCTGATCTACGGGTGATCTCCTTAAAATATTGGCGTGAGTTACTAAGCCCAGATATCCTTCTGCAGCCAGGCTCCCTACCTGCCACGTTCCCTTGCATGATTAATTGAAGAAGTTCACACTTCTGGGTGTTCATTGGTATTTAGGGAATTTATTTAATTTATTTTTGTCTTTGTCACTCTCACGGATACGTTGATTGGTGCGACATGCAGCGTCGCGGAAGAATATAACAGAAAATCGACCTTTTACCTAATTTCTCCAAAACTAAGCCATGCAGTTATCAAAAATCTTTTTCTCAACGTTTTTAGATATTATTATTACCGACACATTAAAACAAACATTACAGTTACATCCATTGTAGTTTCGGAAAAAAAAAAGAAAAATTTAGATTTTGGAGCAACTTTTGGGAGAACTTTCAATCGAGAAAATTTTATCCAATCGTGTTTCTGCTTCTCAACGATTTTAGATTAAAAACCCAAAATACATGACTTATTACATTTAAAAGTAATTGTCTTTATAGTTTTTAAACGAAACTTCACTAAAGATCGCTTAAATACGGCTTCTACGCCGTTAAGCACTTGAAGAATTTTTCCCATTTTACAAGCAAGCAAGCAAGTCGAACAAACTATTAGTACGGCAGTACATCCACATCTCGAATGGTGTCTAGTATAATTTAATTACTACCTTGAAGTTGGTAACTGAATGTCTTGAAAGTGAAACATCGACAGTTTCCCATCACTAACCTTGGCTCGGTACTCGGTATCGCATATTCAGCAGTTCAAGGCAAGGCGCAGTATTGTTTTGCTTTGAAATCCGTGATGCGTGGTTAAGTTATTAAAAATTACTTTAATTAACACTATTTACTTAGAAATTACGCCATGAAATTCTCAATTTGTTGAGTTAGGTAACTCTTCTTCATCAAATAATTAATTATATCTTACAACCTGACCGGTCGAACTCGGCATTTCTTTGTTTTTAACCGACTTCAAATAAAGGAGGAGGTTCTCAATTCGTCGGAAACTTTTTTCCCGTCACGCCGTTTCTGAGTTTTGTTACAAACACTGACATTTGCATTTGTCGACTCTTATTATAGGCACTTATAGTAGAGAAGCCCAATAGGGGATTTTGGGAGGTACTCGAGCGTCGTGGGGCTGGGGACCTATTGGATTTTAAATGTTAGATGCTAAAATAAATGAGGGTGTGTGATGATATGCTTTTTCAGTGGTGGGGGATGAAAAAAAATAGTGACTTTGAAAATTTTTTCTCGAGCACGTCAGATTTTTTAACCGGCTTCAAAAAAGGAGGAAGTTCTCAATTCCTCGGAATCTTTTATACAGACGCTTCATATTGATGTGCTTATGTCGTCCTGCCCCATATCATTGAAATAGCAAACTTCATATTAGGTCCTCACGACGCTTGAGTAACTACCGATTTAGCATCGTGGGCCCCTCTACTATTATATTCTTCTCAAAAAAGATGTAGAGTCGATACCAATAATATCTCGGTTCTAGAGCTAATGTTACCTAATTGTCCATTGATCTATTTACCTCATAGTAATTGTCGCAAAGTTGACTTTTATAAAAGAATGAAGGATTTTGATAGTTTAATTGGCCCAATGAATTAGTGATATTATACAACCATTGATCGATTAACTAACACATTTAGGTCGATAAAACCGAAGTACTATAATTAAATTTTTGAGCCTCGAGGTGCAGTTAAAAAGATTTACTTACGTTATACAATTGGTGTCCATATTTAGCGGCAAATTACTGAGTGTGTAGGCGCTCTTACGTCGGCCACCTAACTAAAGACTGTGCCAATAGTTCAAAAGTGAAAACATTTCCCTACATTCCAAATATGGCCCGCGTGAATTGTGTCGATGAGACAAATTATACCAATATAAATGCCTATATACTTTTCACTCTTTTACATATTCATGTAATTCATGATTATACGATCATAAATAATATTGTTATTTTTGATAATTATCTGTTTTTTTAACTATACTTATAGGCTAGCGCTTGACCATGTGATCACACTTGATGGAAAGTGATGATACAGTCTAAGGTGGAACGCGCTTGCCTAGGAGATGCCTATTCACTCTTGATTTTAAGGCGCCGAAGTTGTAGGTGGCGAGAATGACCTGGTATGAAGTAGAGTGCCTGGTAGAAAATAAAATCACTAATCACCCTCCCAACAAAGACGCACCGCCAAACGAATTAGCGGCGCGATCCTGTGTAGAAACCGCTAGGGGTGAGTTTTCTTACCCCTTTCATGTTAGTACCTACGATAACATCTTCGATCTTCTCCAGTTACCATCAGGTAATATCACAATCAATTTCTAACTTGTAGAGTGTAAAGAAATATTGCTTCACACAAACGAGCCTCGTCTTTCGTCGAAAAGAAACGAAAGGAACAAACTGTCAACACAACATTATTAATGATGCACCACAAATTGATTAACTGTTTATTCGTCAACAATCATAACACTTACTACACCAATATTTGGTCATGACCCGCTTTCAGACGCCCAGTGCCATTGTATTCATATCTGATGAACTATGTACATTGTGCCTTCATAATACATTTTAATATGCGTTGTATCATGTATGTGTTCTTGCATAACTTGTGAATCCTACGCAGATTTGTAAGCGATATGGCTTCGGTGCACCATAGTATTAAATTCTTTCAACCTTGCAAGAGATTCCGGGTTCAAAGTTATAATTTTACTATCATTTCCCTTTCCAATTCATTTGATTCACACATTGCAGTAGTGCATTGAAAATGACTAGTCCGCCATCTTGTTAGTTCCGCCATATTGGATTTAGAGTAACGTTACACAGCTAATCATGTATAATTTGTCATCCACACTAAACGTGTATACAAAATTTCAGCTCAATTGGTTGAAAATATCTAATTATTTTCTTCAACGTTCAAACCTGGGTTGCAAGATTTCATCCGAATAAACATACATTTCAAGTTAAATTAAAAACTTGACATCGTCGTAGTTTCTTGAAGGGATTTCTACAGTTTAATAATATGGCCATCAAAGCTCCGACATACTTAATTAATTTACTATGCGACTTCACAAATATCTTGCAGAAGAAAATACATGAATCGACAAGGCAAAGCACGTGTCCTAGACCCTGGTACTACTAAAAATCCACCTGCTAAAAATAATTTTTCTAAATGGTTCGAAAAATCTTCTATAAAAATGAAAACAACTATGTTTTTAACTTTTAAACGGCCTTTTTGACCCAATAAACGCAAGGTTAGTATCAAATTAGACAATTGCGTTGCGTTGACGCCGCGCCTTCGTGATAGGAACGTGTGATAAGACCGCGCTTACATGATAAAAAAATTAAGAAGGGAACACCACTTTAAATGAGCTAACTTTACCTTTTCGTGTGGAGATCAATTGTTCATCGAAAATAACGGAAATCTTATTCATAGGGCTAGTATAGATTTCTGTACAATTTCGAGTCGACTCGCATCGCTCAATTGATTCGAATTCCCCCATACAGCCAGCGCCATTTATTGACAGCCGAATATCAGCGACTGTCCTGCCGGATACTACAGGAGGAGTTTGTCCGCGCCCTTGCGCGGAGTCTGTTCCCGCGCGCGGATCACGGGTCATACGAGCACCCTGCACCTCCACGGCATCGCACCACATAAAGACCGACCACCAACGGGGCGTCCGCTGCCTCGTGAGCTCCTGCTTTCCCCGTCCCCTGAATGCTTGCGCGCGGGCGATGACGGAGACGAAAGCGATGACGCGGGGTTTGTACAAATGGACCCCACCATCCCCGCGCAGGGCGGCGATGAAATCGCTGACCGCGCGGGGCACACCGGACCTTCAGCACTAACGGGCCTCCAGCCAAGAGGCGAGGCCTTAGCCCCTTACCGGGGCTAAAAGAGCAACACCGGGGGAGCAAGGCTCCCCTGCGACATGTCGCCCGGGTAAGGAGGCTTGCCTCGAGGCCCGTACCCCCATGGGGACTAGTCCCCAAGGAGAAGACCACGCGACTTTGCAAAATGGTGCCTCCTTTTGGAGACTTCCTTGTACATACTTACACTTTTACAGTACAATGCATATGTTTATGTTTACGATGTATATTCACTGTGTACACACAGCCTCACAATTCACGCGACACGCTAAGGCGTGAACACACGCACAGTTTAACAATAATATGTCGAGAGTCCTTGACCCGTGTAGTAGAAGTAGAAATTAATTACAACAACACCGCACGGGTCATTACAGAAAAATTTCAGAGGTCTTGTGTAAATGTAAATATTACATTTTAACAGCAGCGTTAGAGTGTCTACTTGTATTTAATTCTCGGATCTTTGACCTTTTACGTGTTGTGAGGTTTATATCTAACTTTAATAGTAGTTATTAAACTGTTTCTTAATAGGGGTTATTAAAATACACTGTATTACTTTGAGCCACAACATCCATACATGTTCTTAAGATTCTTCTTTTATTTAATTTTCTTCTTTATTTCCTTAGAACTGTACCTAGGTACCGGTAGAACTTAGGTCATTCTTTATGAATTAATTATTATTAGGGTTATTTTTTTTAATTATTATTTGGGTTTTATTAAGTAGGACTTGGAAGAGCTGAAGCTCGCAACTACGCCCCTGTGAAAATCAGTCTTTCACTAATATAAAACATTAATTTTCCGTGATAAAAAGTAACCTATGTACTACTCCAGGGCCCGTATTCTGTATCTCAGTGCCTATCAAAAAATGATAGCCACTGCCATAGGTTTTTCGTCCACTGAAGGTTTGCTTCAAAAACGTTATTCTTATTTCACAGCGAACCTTCAATGGATAAAAAACAAATGCCAGTGGCTATAATTTTTTGATAGGCACCGAGATACAGAATACGGGTGCAGGTCAATATATGTTTATCTCCACCAAATTCCAGTGGCCACTGGCCAGCTACAGTATCTGACATCTATAAAGTCAAAGAATATAAGTCATATATGAAGTCTAAGAAAATTTCGTGCGGTAACTAACTAACTAGGTACATACCACCTACTGTGAGATACCATATACGAGTATGTTAATCCAAAATACATATTATATCTAGAGCTTAGGAAATTTGATTAAAGGCCATTTTTGAGGATCTCCCACGAGTTCTGATTCGAGTGGGGAGGTCTTTATCTGGTTGGACGCTTCGGCCGTGGCTAGTTACCGCCCTACCAACAAGGACGCACCGCTAAACGCTAAACAATTTAGCGTTCCGGCACGAAGCTGTAGAGCAACCGTGAGGCTTAAAGGTAACTTACCCCATCCAAGTTATAGCGAAATCATCTTCGGCTGCATTATCAGTTACCATCAGGTGAGATCGCAGACAAGTACCAACTTGTAGAGTGTAAAAAAAGAAAAGAATTAGAGATCGGCATCTCTTGAAGGCGAGGTGAATATACCAAAGCAGGTTCTTATAATTGGTTACGTAATATTTTTTTGCAGTGGTATCAATAACAATAGATGCATGTAATGTAACTCTGTCTGTCCGAGCCAGATGAAAGTAGCCGATACTCGGACAACAAAGCGACATGACAGATAAGCTAGATATATTACGTCATTAAAACAGCCGCTTGAAGTTGACATTTCTTGTTAGGAGCTACACTTTCTAGCTGAACTCCATAACCTTTTCTACCACAGAACCGCAAGATGCCGAGAAGAAATGGCATCCTTATGTGGTTGATATCCAGCGAACTCGAACGAAACGTATATCTTCCACGTTTCTGATAAGAACCGCTAAGGTTTGGAAAACCCAGCTTCCCTGTTCCAAGCCAAGCGTAGTGCAGACTCTTAAATTACCTTGCCGATGTACGTAAAGGTTTTATACATTGTGGAAGCGCAAGAAAAACTAAGTTAAATAGTTTTATGCTCGTTTTCACCAACATTTTAAGAGTCACCTAAGTCCTTAGGTGACCGTTTTTGTCAGTGAAAACTGTCACCTATGTGCTTAGGCGTTTCTTAAAGTGTTAAGTAGTGAAAACGACCATTAATGTACTTGAATTCGAAACTCACCTTAAGTTATCTGCTCAACATGCCGGCAAGACATTTTCAAGAAAAGAGATTCCTCACCTGAAACAATATAAAAAAAAACTTTAATATCATAAAAAATAACTTACAAACGAAATGTCAATTACACAGTTATGCTAAACAGCCGAGGTTTCTTGACACTAATTATGTAATTTACTCGGCACTTAGTTACACAGGCTTAGTTTTTTGCCCAAGTTTTTTCCTTCTTGACCTAAGGCCACGAAACGAGCGGGAATTTAGTTGACAACTGTTACTTTTATTATGTGGTTTACTTTTACTTTTACTTTTATTATAAAACTTGAAATGGCAATACCACAACTTATAATTAAACAAGTTTGTATACCACAAAATATTAATTAAACACCAACAATTATAATAGGCCATATAGTCAAAAAAGAGCGAAGGAAGAAATAAGTGATGGCTACGCAATATACGGGTGTGAACGGGAATAAAGACGGTCGGAGAACTATTCTGTTTAGTCATGGACCAGAAGTGATCTAAGCAGCTGACTGCAAACCTCTAGTTATGGAGTGGTTTTGGAAGAAGGAGAAATAGCTATACAACTTAAAGTGATAACGGTATTAACAAGTTAAGAAACAATATATGTATAATCAAAGTGGCCGTATGACATATTGCGATTCATTAAATGGAACATAATTACAAAAAAAAAGTATGAGAATTATTGCAAATTGAATTTGGTTCCATTTTATATCACGCATGGAATCATAATAATATTATGTCATACTAGCTGTTGCCCGCGGCTCCGCCCGCGTGAATTACGATTTTTTACATATACCGTAGAATTCCTTGATTTTCGCGGGATTCTGGTGTGATGTTGTACAGAAACCTGTTATTACTTCACACGGGTTATCTTGTGGTGATTTTGAAAACTCCTTTTCTTAATAATAATATAAAGTTTCATTAATACGTAGTTGAAAGATCAAAAGGACGATTTTAACAGTCAATATTTCGACCCAGTGGCACAGGTCGTGGTCACTACGTGACCACGACTTGTACCAGTGTATCGAAATATCGACTGTTAAAATCGTCCTTTTCATTGTGACTTTTATTCTGAAACCACGAAATATGTCAAAAATCAAAAAAGTTGTACTGGTGGTAGAACTCTTCTTTCAGAGGTCGGCCGGGTAGGTACCACTGGGATAAAATAATCTACTTAAGTACTAACAATATTCCCCAGCCCAACATGTAAGAGTCTTTTAAAAATCTTTGCTTCATCTCAATACAATCCAAAATATCAGAATGGGCAACGGCTACATATTTCTTTACGTATAAAAATAAAGATTCCGACAAATTGAGAACCTCCTCCTTTTTTTTGAAGTCGGTTAAAAAATATCTATGACGGTCAGTCTGTTAGGATTGATAATACCTAAGAGTTAAAAATATTTGTGAACCATTATTGTTACTATTTCCATATTGCGGATGATAAAAAAAAGACGCGGCACTCCGGGAATGTCGACAGAAGTGAAGTGAGAACTTTAATCTATTCATGTCTTAACAGTGCCATCTTAATAAAGTCAGGCAACCGAACATTACATGATAATTAATTATTATTTAACAAAATTTCGGTAGTACTTAAGTCTTACGAAGCAAGATTTGACCCCGTGCCGCGCCGTAAGGAAGTTTATTGCGGGGTAATATTAGCACACCAGGGTAAGTTTAAAAAAATCGTAGCCACAGCAACGTGTTAAGACTCTTAACATGCCTAGTTTTGTGATTGATGGGTCATGCATTTGCACCAACGCAGACGCGACCTGATGATGATGACCCCGATGCTCTGCCTCAGGATTCAAGTACATACTTTGTATATAATATACGATCTCCAAATCCTTGAACAATTCCACGTTTATATTATTGGGGCCTGTAACTGTGATCATCTTTTTATGTGAAATACCGGGTACCTTACCTAGCATTAGAGCAAATGATGAAACTGGAACCGCAGAAAAATTCCAAGCCTTAATGGGTATGTGCTGGCTTCCAATAAGATGAATTAAATTGAAAACGATCTCAATGTGTGTTTTTAAATCTTTAAAATATTTTTCTGACACAGTTGTCTCAGTGCAAGTCACTGTCAGATTTTTCTTTTTTTTTTAAAAATAAGTATTGCTAATTTACTTACAGTCTCAATATATGTATTCTGTTTATTTCATATGGTTGAACTTCCAGCCAGCTTAAGTTGAGCCGTACATTCTAAGATTCTTTATATATTCCGTGGTTCAAGTTTTTTGGACTTGATACTGAGGGTTTGGGGGTTTGTAATTTCTGAACTATAAAACTGATAACCCTCAAATATTTCTAGGAAGATCTATGAAGTACCATCTTTCTAACAAAAAAATAATGAATGAAATCGGACAATGGGTTAATGAACTACAACCAAATACACATTTTGACTTTGAACGTCTCTCTTAAAGGAACCCAGCTGAATTTCGGATTAAAAAGTATCCTATGTCCTACCTCGGAGTATGAACTATAATCATGTCAAGTTTCATCTAAATCCATCCAGCGGATTAGCCGTGATGCGCGGTCGTGAAACAGACAGACAGACAGACAGACAGACAGACAGACAGACAGACAGACAAAAATGAAACAAATTACAGTTTTGGCTTCAGTATCGACTAAATAGTGTCCTCCAACAAAAATTTTCAAAATATTTCCAATGTACAGAATTCGACCCTTTACAGTTTTATTATAAGTATAGATTATGGTTCAGGCCCCGGGTTGCATATATTTAGTATCATTTAACGAATTCGCTTTTATACAAATTATTTTTCTCTTTATCAAAAAATACTAAGTATATTCAAATGCCGTCCACGTCTCAGGTGGGCTTCACGGAAGACCAGCGCTTTGCCATAAAAAGCAAGGCTTATGCTGAGTGGAGGCCCATTTGGGAGTGCACATTGTTCTTCCTGTTATTTTTTTTTGCTCTCCTGTTCATATGTACCTAATGTGCATTACCAATAAACTTTTTTCATTTCATTTTTCATTTCATTTCATTTCAAATAAGTAGCCTATCAAGAGGACGTCGTAATGTTTATTTTATTTTATATTGCTTTTGTAAGCTTTTATAAGTTCGCGCAGCAAGTCCGCGTGTTCGAAGACCCCAACTAGTTACCAGATGATTATGTGTTCTTGCATAACTCAATCTAAGTGCAATGTCGCATTCTTATAAGTCATTCACCTATCGTCGTATTAAATTTAATAATATCAAGTATAATATAAGTTACTGAACTACGTGCACCGAGCACTTTCTCTATTAAATAAGTATGTTCTCTGACAGGTTTTGATTTTGACACACATATATATAACTCGTCTTCAAGTGGTTTTAAAAGTTTTTCTTCATTTTGTTCGTCTTGATGACTTTATTTATTTTTGACTTTTGAGGTATAAATATAGAAATGACATATCCTAACGCTAACATGATCACGTGAATTCCACACAGACTTCTGCCATTCCCATACATTTTTAAGCTATTGCATAGCTTCTATCGCGGGCTTTGACGGTGCAGACCGAATCCAGAAATTCCATGACGAAAATAGCCTGGCAGTCCTAAAGTAGAGCTTTTGGTACTTGGCTACCATGAAATGAAAGCAGAGAGCGCAACTCCACAACTTTTTAGTTTTTAGTTTGCCATCTATCGAAAAATAGCAAAACTTATTAATGACTTTATGAAATATCACGCACAAGTTTATGAAGTTGCACTCTCTGCTATCATGGTAGCCTAGTACCAAAAGCTCTACTTTTCGATTCATGGAAAAACTAAAAATAACTTTAAATTCTATGCAATAGCTTTACCGCGGCAGTCTCCGAGTGCCACACGCCTTTTTTAGATTTATTCTTACATTTGAGCGATCTACAGCTTTCCTCAACAACTTGAATACTCATAAAAAATGTAGATGTTTACATAGGTAGTAATTTTTAGTTTGTGATATACCAACGGACACAAAAGTTTCCAAGGATTCCTAAATAGGCACAAAGTGAGTCAATTACGGCAGTCGCTGCTTACGGTGACAAACAGACCGACATGTTGTTGCGGCAATTATTATAATTTGCGACTAATTTGCTCATTTTCATACTCGTGACTTTTATATGGATGCTAAGGTTAATTCTGGTTACTTTAATAGGCACTCTCGTAATTACTTAGAGGTGTCAGAAGGTCTCAGTGTCTACGAAAAACGCAGCAATTTATACTACCACAAATGTGAACTCCACAACCTAATATCTCCTTCACCTTTCTACCACAGAACCGCAAGACGCCTAGAGAAGTGGCGTCCTTATGTGGTTGATATCCAGCGAAATCGAACGAAACGTTTTTCTTCCACCGTCCTGATACGAACCGCTAAGGTGTGGAACACCCTTACCTGTCCAGTATAATATGGGTGCCTTTTTGAAGAGTGAAAAGGCATACAAGACCTCACCATTAATTTCCATCAGGCCTGATTATACTCAAGCGCAAGCCTATCAATGGTAATAAAAAAATAAGAATATTAAATTATTTTAATCAGCAAGCTAATTATTATTACTTAGGTAAGTACCTGTTCAATTTCTACGATTTCTAATGAACGGAATTAAAAAATATGTACATGAAGTATGACAGATTTTTTGTTATAAATCACGTGATCATATTTGTCGATTGTCGAGTGGCCAAGTTACAGTAGCACTATGGCTCATAGCTAAATTAAATAGTAAATAGTAGCTATTTACAGTGCAGTAAATAGTTGCTATTTACTATACGTTCGAATGGTAGAAAACAGTGCAAGTGCAGTGCAAGTATTAAAACTTCGCATCGAAGGGCATAGAGGAAAGTGGTCGAGCGTGCAACGGCGAAAGTAGCTACAATACAAACTACACACAGACTCTGCACGAACATGTTATGTTGTTATTGTACTGCCGCTTGTCCAGCTCTTTGTATGTACAGACAGATTGCAATCCGTCTGGACTCTACTGATGGAAAGCAAAACTTAGTCAGTCTTCTGTTGTTCTATGTAATCACCATTCAAACCTAACTTTAAATTCGTAATAACTATGATATTACGTCTAGCAATGCACTCGTTACGTAAACGCAGTTTAAAAATACGTTGATAGAAACCAAAATAGTTTTTACGAAGGTCTAAGCTAAGTCATGGTGAAAAATTTTAACAAGTACGTAGGTACATAGTAGATATGGTACTTAATCGACGCTTTGGTAATAACGGAAAAGTCGAGCGAAAATACGTCAAAGAATCGAAAATACTGGCAAATAATTTTTTGTAGAGATAATTACCAAGTTTCGTGAAAACGTTTTTCAATTTCTGTATTTCTAAATTAATTAAAATAATAGACATATAAGCAGATGCAAATTATTAAGAGTATATGTTTATTATTAGACTTAATTTATTTAGAATTTATTATAATCATCAAAATATACCAAAAGTTACACAAATATTATCAAAGAAAATAGAAGTAGCAACATCCCATCTTGATGTGGAAACCGCGGACATTTTGTAAACAAATCGATTAATCACAAAAAGACGTCTAGATATTATTATGAAACCAGATAATATTCAAATCAATATTAGCATAAACTCTGCTCACAAATTTATTCCTACACAGATTTGAAATTGTACCTATAAAAGGTATAGCTGCCGAAACAATAAAGTAAACCAAGTTTTCAAATACTTAATATTATGTCACTGAAAATAGAGTTTTCAACATTTTTCATCTGTGGAAACCTATCGGTGAGGAAATCCAAAATGATATCATAGCACTAAACTCACTATCTACGAATACATAATATTACCTACATAGATAATAATGTTATTAGGAGTAATTAATAAATACGCTTCTACAATGATGTAGTAAGATTCTCTCTCTTACCTGTATGAAGTATCTGCCATTTGACCAATCGTCTCTTGTCTTTAGTCAATGTTCCAATCACAGGTAAGTCAAATTCTCAGGGTTAAACGATTAAATCACGTGGAACTACTTCATCGTAGGTACATATTTGGAAATGTTGGAAAAATTAAAGACTATAAAATTAAATGTAAAAACTGACATAATATTCTCATTCCTACTGAATTTAAAAGTCATGGAAACACTATTAGAATAAGATCATGCATATAGGCGAACTCAACAGCTGGTCTGCCCGCGAAATTCAAAATTTTCGTGGTTTTTTTAAATTTGTACGCTAATTACACATAATAAGGCTTATGGTAGTCATTTGGGAGAATGGCAGTTACTTCTTTACATGTTTATATCAAAATTTTTGCATAAAAATGTCTATCCTAGGAAATTAGTCCGAGTAAAGAGTTTTAAGTGAGCAACTCGTAAATCTCGGATTAATTTCTTTAACTCGAGACTCTCAAGCAGAGATTTTTATATAAATACGTGAAGATGATCTCGGGATTATCGCAATTTGACTGCCATAAGCCTATTACGTGTTATCAGCTTAAAAATCGCGAAAAACCACAAAAAAATTGAAAATCGCGGGCACACCTGTGGTGTGCTCCTTAAACAATTAAATCACGTGGAACTACGTCATCGTAGGTACATATTTGGAAATGTTGGAACAAATTAAAGACTATAAAATTAAATTATGTAAAAACTGACATAATATTCTCATCCCTACTGAATTTATTCTCATTCCTATTTAAAAGTCATGGAAACACTATTACGTATCATTTAAAACGACTCTTTTTGAGCAGTACCTAACATAAATCTGTGCAGTAACAGTGATTTAATGCTGACATGGAAAGGAAGTATATCTGCTCTAGTTTTTCCAACGTTTTCTAAGTTTCAAAACATTATATGGATAATGAATATGGGTGTGCACAAACAGGAAATGTGCAGACAAAAAAAAGAAAGTTTGCGGTTATAAACCCTTTCTATTTCACTTCCTATTTGACCAGAAAAATACTAAAGGGATTAGTTATAATATTTTATAGTCTGTTATAAGTGAATGGCCTTAGGTGATGTAAACTACAAACTTGTTTATTGATGTAACTATAATATCTATAAGTATCTACCGAACTATTTTTTAGGGTTCCATACTAAAATGGCCCTTATGGTGTGAATTACTCCGTCCATCCGTCCGTAAGCAATTGAAAATCTTTTTAATTTTTATTTAAAAAGTGGGGAAAACCGGGTCGTTGAAATTTCAAAATGAGATATAGTTATTTGTTATGCAAGGGCGCAAAGTGGATTATTGGGCCGAGTGTCAAATTTGAATGCTGAGCGGCGAAGGATTCTAGGGTTGAACCCTGAGCGCAGCGAAGGGTTCAAATAATAGAATCCTGAGCATAGCGAGGCATTCAAAGACACGAGACCCAAAAACATTTGCGCCCGTACATAACACAAAATTTTTCATCTCACCACAGCGAGGAAAATCACCAGAAGAACACTTTAGATCGGCATTGCGGTTTATGTTAAATGTTGTTTTTGGTAACTCTGAATAATTTCACTTACTGAAACCACCTTCAATCACCACTCACCTTATTTCAAAGTTAAAACAAAAAAATAATGAATAAAGTAATAAAAATATTAGGTATTTTCATTTAGTCACGATTGGAAACATAGATAACTAACACTAGAACAGAAAAAAAAAATTGAGAAACTTTTTTTTTACTTTTTTTTTGAATGCGTTCTGAAATAGGAATTTCTAAGAACCAAAGATAATATAAAATTTTATAAATATTTTCATAATAATTACATAAACAACGAGGAAAAATCATGGATTTAATTAGATTTCTTTTATAATTAATAAAACTAAATAGGAGTTATTATATTTATTGATATTCTAAGAAAAAGTAATAATAAAAAAACTAATGTACCTATACAAAATCTAAGGTCGAACTTTTTTACTGAACGTATGTGTTATTAGAAAAAAAAGAAGTCTTCAGCTTTGACATTGACATGACACGTAATTCGAGTTTGACGTTGGAAATGCTTTTCGGCCCAAGGGCCGGAAGGGATTTTCATACTACTTTGTCTCCCTTGGGAAAAATGAAAATGCTTTGGCGGCCTAGGGAATATAATAGCATTTCCCGCCCGCATTTCGGGCATTAAAAAACGCTTTTCCGAGCGGGTGAGATGAAAACAATATTGCTTGTGTATTCTAAAACCGATGACAGTTTTTGATTTATCGGGCAAACTAAGTATCAAACGAACTGTTAACGTTTTACTGCTTTGATACTCGTAGTATCTCTATATATATATATATATATATATATATATATATATATATAGAGATACGTGTTGATAATAACAAATTCATTGCGTTTTGAATTTCCGAGTAAATTATTGTATAAGCGATATCCGAGAAAGAAATGTAATAGAATACGCACGATATCCAATATTATATTAAACATTATGCAGTTATTATGTTGCTATAGAAAGAGTAATAAAAAAAACTATTAGCATAGCACATAGACGTTATGAAATACTTAATAGAAAGAGCGTGCAATGCGCGATTTTACATACTAATGAAAGAAAGCTGCGGACCGGACGTGGAAAAGATTCACATCATAGACGGAGAAATATATATAGGCTCCTATTTTCTTAAATATTTTTTTAAATAAAAATAAATATCAAATTCTTTATTTCATATAGGCCTATGTGAAATAAAGGTTTAATTAAATTTAATTAGTTTAACTCCTAATACACACATTTAAGTTACAGGCCTAACTTAAAGGCGTTTAGAAGGAGTCACTAAAATATTTGAATAAATAATTAATTTTAGGGACACTGGTGAAATCTCGTTGCCTTCAAGGGAAGAGTGGTTAGGCATTTTCTAGGCAAACACGCTCCAACGTAGACCATCATTGCTTTCCATCAGGCATAATTATCATCAAGTACAAGCCTATCTTTAGTGAAAAAAATTCAAACCTCCTAGTAAAAGCTTAGTTGAAGGTGAAAGTGGAATATTAAAGATAGTTAACCACATCTGTAATAGCCTTAAAATTTATTATAGCTCTTAATACGAAAGAATTTTATATGTATCGGTATTTTTACATTTATAACACAAGTCAATTACCGCCACACCCTCAACCTGTCGACGAGTAACGGATTAATCTTTTATTTATTACTCCATGTGAACCAAACCAATCGGGTCGCGCACGACGTGTAATGATGGTCTCACACGACGCGACGCGGAGCGATATGACTCGTGCTACTTCAAACACCAATTTTTTTTTTATAATAAAGAATGTTGAAACGAGAAAGACGACCACCTATGCCCATGTCAGATGCAGTGTGTCCCATAATTGCATTGCAATATCACACTGCACTGCATATAAGTACACAAGCACAGTATAAGCACAGTAATCATATCGGTGTACAGTACCGTCCTGCCGTTACTGTTTCACGATAGAATTAGCAGACACGGCGGTGGTACACTTGTACCTACCCGGACGAACTGCTCAAGAGGAGTTCTACTACTAATAAAATAGATAAGAAACTATCGTAGTCGACAAGCGCCTACGACAGTTTCACTACGTATCAGTTTCAGTATGCTTATTGTAATTATGTAATGCGAATTCTATTTTACATATCGTACAATACTAATTACGCACTTTATAAACGTGCTTCTTTGTCCTTTCTGTGTACTTTAGGATTCGATACTATAAAAACCCCTTCGAATTTTTATCCGCCCAAAATTGGGTGTTTGTAATTCAATATAAAATTTTCACCAGATGTGATTTCAGGTATTAAATAATGTAGGTGCTTTGAAAGTGACATACATCAGTTTACTTATCAAATCAATTGGAGCTTCTTGAAATCTGTACCAAAACAGCATTTCAAAAATTGTGGGTGCATCCCACGATTTTCTGAAGAAAATTAGTTAAAAACTAATTTTCTCTGCCACTAATCACGCTACCCGACTTCGTCGCGTCGTGTAAAGCCAACTTTAGTAATCATTGCGAAAGTATCGAGTTGGTACCTATCCGAATGGTTAACGCTTCATTACCTCTAATTCGCTAGTTATTTTATTTACGACTACTTGCAAAAACCTTACAAACAGTTGCTACACCGACTACTTCAGTAGTTTTTTTGGCAGGACCGGTCCAATGTTATGTTATGAAGAATCAAGAATTTTATTATACAACAGTATCCTTATAACTCGGCGATAGAATTTTGACATTTTGTAAGAGAGATATGTGAAAAATAAAGATTTTCATTTTCTTTAACAAAAATAATAACCAAAAATATTTTTAAGAAGCTCGTATACACCCAATATATTTTCAGCATAGGTACCCTTACATTTAACACCCACTTAGTAGGTGTGCAGTAAAAATTTCTATAGTCTGCCTCCGCCATGTTTGATTTAGAATGACGTCACCCTGCATAAAATCTGCTTCAAAATCACAGACTTGTATACTAAAGACAGGGCGAACAGTGCGAAAAAATGTCGCCAGTTTATGATTAGAGCAGAAATGACTATTTTGCACCCTCCCCCGTCAGTAGTCAGTATTATAGGTAGATAGGTAAAGACCTATTTCTTTTTTTTTTTTGAATTAATAATAATATTGCAGGCAAGGTGACCACAGACACATAGATAAAAAAATATAAAAAATATACATGTATTTCGCAGGAGTTTCGACAGATGGCGCTACATTTTCTTGTATGAAGAACGTTTACGTAAAATGTTCAGATCGGGCCTATCTGGACTATTTTCATCTATTTTCAAAATTGAGTTTTTGAATTGCAAGATTCCACCCAAACAAACACATACATTGAAACATGAAGTCTTTGAAGTGATATGTAATTAATTCATCTCTTAAAATGAATTACACTAACAACAGCTCGAGATGGCTATACGTACTTGCGCAACGCCTCCATTGGTGGGCCATTCAGAACACAGCCTCTGGGCCCGGAGAGGCAATTAGTTACGTTTTGTTACGTGCTATTGCGTTTAATTCGCGATTGTTACCTTAACGAATTCATTGCAAGTGATAGACTGATTCAATTAGCGTGAGTGGGAAAAAATATATCTCGCATCTTTGGACTTCTTTTTGAACTTGGACAAATACCATAGTAGAATAAGGTTATCAATCTACAGTTCGTTCACTACACATTAACTTTCTTCTCTGATCTGTGGTTCAGATCAGGCCAACTAGGTCCCCTCAGTTGGCACATTAAACATGTTGCAAAACACAAAATAAAAAGCCCTAAGTTCTAGGCAATAAACCCAAAATGTCAGAAGGGGATATGTTAAGAAACTCCATTTTCAATGATTCGCCCTCCCAATCAAGTACTAAGTTCCCAAAAATACAACTCTAACAATACTCAATGCAAGTTTTGTCCCGACACCAGAACATCCTCAGGAGATAAGTATTGTTGTCGCCCATGACTAGCGTGCTTTGTTTACGGTTGCGCAGATGGCAGCATTGGGTCGGAAGCGCCACTTACGCGCGCGGCGGCGCCACTTACGCGCGCGGCGGCGCCACTTACGCGCTCGGTGCCGCCACTGTCGCGCGCAGTGGCGCCACTTCCGTTTATTTACTTGTACAAAGGATAGTACGAATGTATAAAAAGGGCGAAACGGGGAGAACCGAGGCAGTTTGTTTCGTGTCTTGTTTGAGTCTGTTTCGAGTCTTGTTTTAGTTATGCAGTCTTGATTTAGTAACGTGAGCAGTAACAGTTAATTGATAGTGCAAAGTGAAGAGTCAACGTAGTCTCTCGTAATAGTATTAACTTTTTGATTTTGCGAATTTCAGCCTGATCCGTCCAATGATATTATTGTGGGTAAATAACATTGGTAGATAACTAGATAGACAGTCAATAAGTTACCTTTACTTTTTATATAAGGTTGAATTAAGCCTATTAAAATCCCCTAGCTGCTCGACTTTGAGTCATGGCTTCCCCAGTGTTGTGCCTGAGATTCCAAGATAAATCATGTGCGGTAAATACTTCTGTCGTGACAGTAATGTAGTGGCTGAGCACGTAGCGAGGTCGCTGTTATGCATCTAATGGTAGTTTACAATGGCGTGTAGGGCGCAGCATCCGACAACGACAGGATGTGCGTAGGATACGCCCACAGAGCCAGCGTTTAGAAACTATGTAGGTCTATACAAAAAACCGGCCAAGTGCGAGTCGGACTCGCGCACCGAGGGTTCCATACCATAAAAGAAGTAAAACATTGAAAGAATCACTTTTGTTCATGAATTTACGAGTTTTAATTTATATGTAGATACTTTTGTTGGCAAACCGCAAACGTAACTTTGTTTTTGGCGGATTATTGTTATTATCAAAAAAAGTATATTAGTCAGCGAGTTGATTTTATTTTTCCTGTAAAATATACGTTAACTTCTATTGATCATAATTATTTCAGATTTTTCTATTGGTAAACTTCGGAGATAAGGGGGGGGAACGGTATTTTTTTCGATAGTTTGCCCAATAAATCAAAAACTATCAGGCATAAAAATAAATAAAAATTAGTTTTAGAATACACAAGTAACGCCCTTTCATATGATACCCCACTCAATATTGTTATCTCATTTTGAAATTTTATCGACCCGCTTTTCCCCCCTTTTTAAATAAAAATAAAAACAATTTTCAAATTTTTACGATTGTTATGACGTCGGGTCACTATTAACTATAACTATTCTAAATTTCAAGTCGATAGCTTGAATAGTTACTGAAATAATCGAGTGTGACAGACGGACGGACGGACGGACGGACGGACGGACGGACGGACGGACGGACGGAGAAAGTCTCACCATAAGGGTTCCATTTTTACCATTTTGGTATGGAACCCTAAAAATTATGTGCCGCAACAATATATTATATGAACATCAAAAATACAATGACATTTCAGGAGTACCGACTGAAGTAGGTACTTGAATTATGTAATTTAGCTCTTTTTAAAAAAAAAAAATATGAAATGTTTACTTGTATCTCCAATATGATATTATAGATGGTCTTATCGAACGAAAAATGATCTATGCATAAGTATGCACTTTCTTTCATAAAATGTGGAAATGTGGAATTGCTGAAATCTGTTACAGTATTTGTAGCAAAACTCCTACAAAACGGCTAGACCGATTTTTATACTTTTTTTGTGTAATTCATGATTTATCGGTAGGTCTAAGAATATTACCAAACTACTGAGTAATAATTTATACGGCAAAGCGTTTGCCGAGATAGCTACTTTGAAATAGGATTTTCTTTCCTCGCTTCCGTTATAGTTTGGTTGGAATTTTCTCTTTGAACAGCTACAATGTGATAATGTACGCTGTAATGATACAATGATATGATGTAATGTATGTAATGATACGCTCTACATTATTACATTGTAAATCATAAAAGTTTAACTGTTTAGCAAGGATTTCCTATGAAAGCGTTTACACGAAGCCTGCATATCTTGATGTAATGTGTGGACACAAGTTAAGGCCTTACATTGAAAAAAACTCATTTCAGTTTTGATGAGTACTTCAGAAAAAGGGGCGTGGCTTCCAATATAGCACGCCGTTTGGCAATATGCGGCGAATTTCGGTACTTTTACGTACGAACACTAGCACAACGGCAGAAAGCGGTATTAATACGTAAAAAAAACTATCACTAATGCCTATAGATGGCGCGGAAAGAATACAATACTTTAAAAGTAGGTACTTGTGCAAATAATAATAAATTTGGTAGGTATATAGATATAATTTCACTCCACGAAGACGAATCGAATAAACATAAGCGATTTTGACAGACCGGGGCGCGTCGTAGGTACCTACTGATTTCCTTATTTTTAGGGTTCCATACCAAAATGGTAAAAATGGAACCCTTATGGTGAGACTTTCTCCATCCGTCCGTCCGTCCGTCCGTCTGTCACACTCGATTATTTCAGTAACTATCAAAGCTATCGACTTGAAATTTGGAATAGTTATAGGTAATAGTGACGCGACGTCATAACAATCGTAAAAATTTGAAAATTATTTTTATTTTTATTTAAAAAGGGGGGAAAACCGGAGCTTCGATTTTTCAAAATGAGATAACAATATTGAGTGGGGTATCATATGAAAGGGCGTTACTTGTGTAGTCTAAATTTTTCGATTGTCCGATTTTTATTTATTTTTATGTCGGATAGTTTTTGATTTATTGAGCAAACTGTCGAAAAAAATTCCGTTCCCCCCCCCTTATCTCCGAAGTTTACCAATCGAAAAATCTGAAATAATTATGATCAATGGAAATTAATGTATATTTTACAGGAAAAATAAAATCAACTCACTGACTAATATACTTTTTTTGATAATCACAATAATCCGCCAAAAACAAAGTTACGTTTGCGGTTTGCCAACAAAAGTACCTACATGTAAATTTTACTCGTAAATTCATGAATAAAAGTGATTCTTTCAATGTTTTACTTCTTTTATGGTATGGAACCCTCGGTACGCGAGTCCGACTCTCACTTGGCCGGTTTTTTTTTACGCTATACAAGTTAGTACTTGACTGCGATCTCACCTGATGGTAAGTGATGATGCAGTCGAAGATTTTAGCGTACTAACTTGGAAGGGGTAAGTAAAGTCACCCCAACAGTTTCTACACAGCATCGTACAGGAACGCTAAATCGCTTGGCGGTACGTCTTTGCTGGTAGGGTGGTAACTAGCCACGGCCGAAGCCTCCCACCAGACCAAACCTGAGCCAATTTAGAAAAACCGGCCAAGTGCGAGTCGGACTCGCGCACCGAGGGTTCCATACCATAGAAGAAGTAAAACATTGAAAGAATCACTTTTGTTCATGAATTTACGAGTATAATTTACATGTAGGTACTTTTGTTGGCAAACCGCAAACGTAACTTTGTTTTTGGCGGTTTATTGTTATTATCAAAAAAAGTATAATAGTTACGGAGTTGATTTTATTTTTCCTGTAAAATATACGTTTATTTTTATTGATCATAATTATTTCAGATTTTTCGATTGGTAATCTTCGGAGATAAGGTGGGGGGAACGGTATTTTTTTCGCCAGTTTGCCCAATAAATCAAAAACTATCAGGCATAAAAATAAATAAAAATCAGTTTTAGAATACACAAGTAACGCCCTCGCATACGATACCCCACTCAATATTGTTATCTCATTTTGAAATTTTGCCGACCCGGTTTTCCCCCCTTTTTAAATAAAAATAAAAACAATTTTCAAATTTTTACGATTGTTATGACGTCGGGTCACTATTTCCTATAACTATTCTAAATTTCAAGTCGATAGCTTGAATAGTTACTGAAATAATCGAGTGTGACAGACGGGCGGACGGACGGACGGACGGACGGAGAAAGTCTCACCATAAGGGTTCCATTTTTACCATTTTGGTATGGAACCCTAAAAATATAAAATTCCAAAGTGGCCCGTGGCGGGATCGAACCCGCGACCTCTCACTCGAATCCGAGCATGCGTCCCCTGCGCCACGGAGGTCGTCGCATTGACTTTATAATTTCGCATTGTCACTCGATTTACCGATTTATCGGTAGCCATGAAGTGGATTGTTGATTTAGTTACAACAATTTGGCAAACAAACAAACATCGGGACATGTGAAACTAAATAAAAGCTTGTAATAATAATAATAAATTATCGTCTTCAACCTGCAGGGCAACAGGCGACGTCCTGTTTGCCCTTTTTATTGCATCGCGAGCAGCGAGGTATTTACTCATAGATCTTCGACCAACTAAATTTCTTAATTTTTATAATAATTAAAAATAATATTTCTTAATTTTCTCATTTTTTTATAAAATAATAAACCGAAGTTTTAATAAAATAGGTAAATGACAACATATAAAATTAAAATATTATCAAAGTACATATCAAAACCACGTGGGTTTCCTGCGCACATAATCGTTCAGCGACATACTAACAGATGGCGTGTTTGACAGTATATAATATAACCATTCAGCCGCTTAATAGAGGGCGTTATTTCAGCGGTTATTGCCACAGACCAAGGAATAACTTTCTATATTACGATCAGAAATCTACGGCTGCGAAATATACATTCACGCGCACGTCCGACTCTCGCATTAGCGCAAGACAGACTGACGCCTATGAGGCGTATCAGAAAGACAATGATGTCAATATACATGCATCATATGTCCGAAAGAGTTAACCATATGCTTATCACTTACGTAATTTGGGGGCGGCATAATGAGTTTTCACTTGAATAGGTTTTAATTGTATTGTGAATAATGTATAGTCCTGATTTAAAAAAAACTTCACGTCGATTTGAGTACTCATCAATAAGGACCCAAAAAAAAAAAAAAAACAGAAAACTGTTGAATCGTTTCCGATAAATCTGAATAAATATGAGAAGATTGGAGCAACTTTTGGGAAAACTTTCTATCGAGGAAAGTTTTTCCAATCGTGTTTCTGCGTCTTAACGTTTTGAGGTTAAAGATCCAAAATACATGACGTTCAAATTTGAAACTAATTGTCTCTATAGTTTTCAACTGAGAGGCCGGTCAAAATCGCATAAATAGGCCTTCTATGCCGTTAAGGCGTGGGCAGATTGAGTGCAGAGTATACTGCATTGCAGCCTTATCGTTTTATGTCAGTTTGTAAGTGTACATTTTAGTCTAATCTTACATAGCGTAACATGTTGTAACTTCCGCTCTAGTTAATTTTTACGGACGCCTTGTATAGTAACTAGGATCTAAGTTTCTACTAAATAATTACAGTCAAAAGTTTTTTTTCAGTAGGGCAATGTTTTTAGAGTCCATGTTTGTACGTATGTATGTATGTATGTAAGTATCTACTAGTATGTATGTATGTATGTATGTGAGTTTTTAATTAAATTATTCCACATTAATTGTACCTAATGTTGAAACGATGTAATTTTATCATTTTGCCTACCTAATTAACGCAATTTTAATTAGGTGCCTTCGTATTGATTGCAAAAATATTCCAACCCAACTAATTAACAAGCAAATTCTCATGCAAAACTGAACTAGGCACCCGAAATAATACGTATGACGAAAGATAACCGCATAAGCGGCCCCTTAAATCATTATAATTGGACCTTAATTATATTTTAACCGTTAGTACCCCATTCGGATATTTTTCCCACAAGAATGCCGGTTAAAACAATGTCGGCCATTTTAGAAAAAAACCAAGCCGTCGATGCATCATTGTTCTCTGTGCTCTATTTACTCTTCCACCGCTATTCAGTTCTAGGGTTCCTTGAAGTGGATGTAAAAACTGCTATGGGAATAATTAATAATTGTCTTGACATGTTTTAAATACATGACAGATCTATGAGTATTGTCATTGTATTTTGATGTAAGTAATTATGAGTACCGTCGTGTTGTAGTGTGTAACGGTATTTTAGCTTCTTAACTCTATGGAATCATATTTATTGCAAATTGCAATGAAATTTTTATATTTACAATTCAAATATAACAAGATACGTGAGATGCAACAGGTTAATTTTTTTATTCTTGGTCAGGAAACTAACACTTCAAGAATAATCGGATACGTATCTTCCTTTAAATTATCCAACGGGAATATTATTAGCCCCATGTATAGTCTACTCAACCATATTTTTAATATCCAAGATAAAGTTTAAAGTACCTTTAAGGTATAGTCTAAAAATGCGGAGATCTCGAATGCTGATTAGTTAACTATAGTTAAATCTAGTCACTTTATGACCGTGGTCTGGTGTTAAAGCACAAGCGTTAGCGGATAACGGATAGGCATAGTGTCAGATAAAATTAAAATAATTAAATCTTGATAAAGATCCTATAAGTGCATTTGTTATGGACTATCGTGATCCAGAGTTCGATTCTCTCTAGTTTCCCAACATAAATGTAGCGCCAAACTACTTAGTTAATAATTTTTTTAGGACGTATTCTTTTCCATTTATAATATGCACTATTATAAATTTTTAAATAATTTCTTGCGCAATTGCCCCCTTGATCATTTTAAAAAGTATCAACTATATCTTCTATTTCATAAAAGTGTCGGAAAAAGTGATTTTATTCACATAAATTATTTATTATTGTACTACGACTGTAGGAAAATATTTCACATACTTGCATGACACATTTAACACGTCATGCTATTCGGAAAATCCTTTTCAAGCTAATAGCTATACCTGCGACATAAGTTAATATATTACTGCAATAATTTATGACTTCTTTTCTAAACCGATTAGCGTAAATATAGGCAGTGCTTTAGGTTTTAATTTGTAATGCTAAGTAAGCTCAGCCAGGTTTTATCAACAGGAAGTTGTACATACATTTTCTGGAACTCATAAAACTCATACTGAATCACGTTAAAGATGTTAAAGCCAAAATTGACACGAACTGGGAACAGTGAATCGCTTGCCAAAATTATTCAAGGAGTAATAAAGTTGTGGAAACAGTCGTGGATTTAGCGAAAATACATGTCATGATTTTTTTGATCCTTTAGCTCTCGGTATAATTACATTTTGGACAAATCACAAAACGTTACTCTCCGTCTCCAGTCCTTCTTTCATTTTTAAAGATCGTGGTTCTAGTGATTTTGCAACCCCGCGAAACCTAATTTCTTCCACTGCACCCACGTATCATGTATACAAGTCCATATGTAAATTGTCCACGATGTCCTTCATTTCTCAATGACCTTCCAGGTTCCTTTCCTCTATGAAAGCAAAATATATGTATCCACAACTTAATGGTTAAGTCAACAAGTTGCTTACCAGAAAAGTAAAATATTTTATTTGAAAGTGGAGCAAAACAAATTAATATATGTGTAGCTTATGGCAGTAGTGGGTGTGGAATCTATTCGCAACTTGTATGTCCTTGGGCTTAATACTAATAACATATATGCCTATTTATAACAAATGTTGCGTATGTTATGAGCTTAAAGTAAAACTTTTCTGTGTCATCTAGAGTTGTGGTAGCTTTACACATGAGGAGTGCTAACATAAGCAGGCGATAAAAATGTAATCTCCCGATTTCCTGCGATATAAACGTATCCCGATTTTATCTTCTGACACGGGTAAAATGCAATATTTAAAGTACTTCCCCTCCATGTAGTTGGGATATACATATACAGGCTACAAAATAATAGCCTACGCTAGAAACACTGCATACTTACTTACACAGCATAGGCTACTTTTTTCCTGAAAACTATAGTTTTACCTCCACCCCATACATTTAAGTACACGTGAGCAACATTCAGCTATTTTTTATCATGCTCGATGATGTAAGCACCAAGACATGTAATCTAAAAATATATAAAACGCACGTAAAGATACGCTTTCGTAAGAAAGCTTGCGGTAAGCTCTCCACGGTAAAACGATTACCATTTACCACTGTCATATACTCGAACTTGGTGCACGGTTATAACTTGACCACTACCATCGGTCCTCGCCAGTTGTCATACTCACTATTGTAAACTAATGCCGCTTTTATACTGGTTTTAAATAATATGCCTTGATTGTAACTATAAGTATGGGCTTAACGTGGCTCGTGCTTTAAATTTGTACTATGTCATTACTTAGTTTGAATAAGTGATGTGTGTTATGACAACTGTTCATAATATAGAACAGGCAGAAAATGTGGTGTTTATGTCCACTATAACAAACCAGTACTCAAATAACCGATAGGTTAGGCAGAAACGAATTAGAGGCTCATCCTACAAAAAAGTCGTTTCATAAAAGCAGTATAGAAAGAAATACTATTTGAATTTCTACATTTGTAACTCAGTTGGTTCTATCAAGAATTCAACTTCAAGCTTGTTGGATAGTAATTTTATGTATTTGGTGCTCAATTCTCATCGTAAGAGCCAGCACTTGTCCTTACACGAATTAATATCGTACGTTTGATGGGTCAGAACAGTTTTACAAAAACATTTAAATATGTTTCAAGAGTTGATTGCGTAACTTGGTAAGTGGTAAAGGTCAGCACGCGTCGCTTAGCGGAAATGTCATGCGTCTGATGCGCCAGAAAAGTTTTACAAAAACATGTAAGATTCAAAACTCGATTGTGTAACTTGCTAAGTTTAATCGTAAGTGCAAGCTCATGGTAAAGGCTAGCATGCGTCGTTTAGCGGAAACACAATTATTATAATAATATCACACGTCTGATGGGCCTGAAAATCTTTACAAGAACATGCGAGTTTTAGACTCGATTGTGTAACTTAGTAAGTTCCAGTATAAGTTGACATTCAAGCTCATAGTAAGGGCTAGCACGCGTCGCTTAACGGAAACGCGAATTAATGTCACACGATTGATTGGCCACAGCACATCTGGCCGTCGCAAGCGCACGCCGCGAGTGGAATCTTCATTTATATCAGTTCCGCCGGATTCTTTAGAAAGCACCGCGCAGTGCGCGATTACCTCTGCCACCTGCTGGTGAATGAACTTAATTCTTAACTAGCCGTGGCCCACGACTACGAGTGCGTGGTTTGAGCTTACTTTGACACTCTTACACCTTTGTCTTCTTGTATCTTTTTTAAAATCATGTCTTGAAAATGTTCTACCGTTGCGTATGAAAGTCGTATCAAAATCTGTTCAGCCGCTCCGACGATTACAGTTAGACAGATAAATCTACGATAAGATGCTGAATCCAAAGATTTAAATCGCTAGATGAGCCCTTAACCTTCAAAAACGTCCACGATTTTGTCCTGATGTTTGCGACACGTTGTCACTCTCTCTGTTACGATTTAAATCTTTGGCTGAATCTCTAAGTTTCTTTAGATGAGTACCTTTACTGCTTAGGAACCTACCTAGTTTGATTTTTTATAGGTAGTTCCATCCACACCTACCACAATTGCTTTTGTTTTATGCGATTTGTGTGGAGTTAGAAAGAATATGGCACGTCTTCGTGGATTGAACTACATAATTATACAGTTTGATTTGTTTGATATTTATAATACTTTTTTTTGCAATAAGTGACTTTGACCTACGAATATATTAATAATCTTTGCTTTGAACTTCGGATGCCACCATAATTAGATAGAAAAATTTCGAACACAATGTGTAGGTAGCTACTAAAAGTGAAAAAGTAAAACTTCACACAATAATTATAACATTCAATTAATTTAAATACGTAATTATTTTCACCTTTTACTCTCATAGTTTCACCACAGTATGAAATTAACAGCATACCTACGGTATCATTAGTTTCACATTTCACAATTTCGCATACACGTACGAATGGGCGGTAAAAACGTACAGTCACTTTAGAAAAGACTGTTCAATTGAAGGCTAATTTCTGTCCGCTACGTGACCCTTTATGCAGCGTTCGGTAAAAAAATGCGCACAATTGAAATGATTTTCGCAAGAACCGGTGTCCGGCCGGTATACGAAGATGGCAATTAGCCGAGTATTTTGAGAAGAACACGTGGGAGCGGGAGCCGCGGATATAATAAGTCATTAACCTGCGGTTTATACAGTACAGTTGACATTAAAAGAGCATAAGCGGGAACTGTTTTTTATGTCTGTTATCTCGCAGGGTCTTCGTTATTTTATCCACGACAAGTTAGTACTTGAGTGCGATCTCACGGCTCTTATTCTGTAGCTCAGTGATGGTCACATTCAGCATGCTCATTTGACATAAGTAGTACCTATATTTATTTTACCTAAATTTTACTTTCGTTTCACTTAATAAAGCAGCAATGTATAACGAACCATAGACAACAGTTATCATCACTGCAAGTGTCAATTTTTTCAGAATATTTATGGCCCCTGATGATAAGTGCTCATGCAGCCAAAGATGTTACCCTACCAAATTGGAAGCTTTTAAACGGTTTATACGCAGGAACGCTTAATAGCTTGGTATACTTGCAGTAGCCAGTGCCTATTTCAGATGAGAATCATAGTCCACCACGTTTGCTAGACTTACAGACGCTTTATCTCATAACCGCTTCAGCCTGTTGAATGGTCCAGTGTAAAATGAGCGTTTGTTTGATTTGAACCACAGCTGTGTTGACATCCAGCGTTTAAAGTTGTTGACAGGAAGTGCATTGGCTAATAACCTTAACGGTTCATGCACAACTAACTTTTATGCAAATGTAAATATTAAAAGAAGAAGTGTGTATTTAAACAGTAAACGCAATAACTTAAGGATCAACGCAACGGTCTGCTGCCAAATTCAAATTTTATTTGGTTTTCGTAATTTGTAAGTAGGTAAATACTCATGCCATATCGATTCACGTAACGCGTCGGTTGCATTTCGCGCAAGTGAAATCAAGCCACTTGTAAATAAAATCGGCCAAGTGCAAGTCGGACTCGCGAGGGTGCAGAACTATATTAGAAAAAGATAAACTATAAGAATCACTTTTTTTACCGAACTGCAATCTTAACTTGGTTTTTTGAGGTAATTAACCTCAGGTTATACCAAAAAAGTCTAACAGTAATATAAAATACATATTGATCCCTATTAATCATAATTATTTCAGAATTTTTGATTAGTAAACTTCGGAAATAAGGGGTGGGACCGGTATTTATTGCGACAGTTTGCTCAATAAATCAAAAGTATCGGGCATAAAAATAAATAAAAATCAGTTCCGTTTTTTCTTTTGAGGTATGGAACTGTAAAAAAAATTAAGCCAACTCATATCATTAGATATCAACGCTAGAGTGGGCATTTGCAAACGTTCAAGTAGAGAACTCATCGAGATATCGTATTATTTTCCAATCGTTCCTCGAATAAAAGCAACGCGCTTTCACCAAATACTAGAACAATCCGCGCAAACTCACGATATCACACAAATGCAGCTAGACTTCATTTATTTATTGCATTCCTCAGAATACTACTTCCATTAATAGAGAAAAAAGGTTTCGATTGCAAAATGTGTTCGTTCCATAATTTATTCTTCAATCACGTAGTGAAAGAACAACAAATCGATTCACTCCATGCTTAACCAAACTAGATCACGAAAATTAAAAAAAATAAGAATGATAGTTGTCTCTTGTCTTCGATTAAACCTTCCTATGAATTTCTAAATGATAGAGATTTCTGGAATGATAATAATACGCTTCCGTTTCCACCTTTCCGCAAAATATTTTTATTATGATGACATTTTCAAAAGAGTAAGTGCCGAGTTTCTTGCCACTTCTTTTCGGGGAAAACCTGCTTTCCGAAGGTGGTGAAAAAATAAAGAATTATTATCATTTTCATTTTCAGACACACGATCAATTTGTCGATAAAAGGATAGGATACGCCATCCCGATAAGCTTTTTGAATTTCGACTTCGATGCATTTTTAATTTTCTTTACATTTAGTATATGGAATCGACAGATTTCTAAGATGATTGTAAATATATGGCTAAGAACAGCGTCCATTGTGATATTTAGGACCTCAAGTTTTAGTAAATCTTATTTCGCGTGACGTCGCGACGCGACTGAAATTCCAAGCTACAATTTTATTGGCAGTAAAACTTGTAGTAAAACTTTATTGGTTCCAAATGACTGGATGTAATAGGAAACAACGTAGTAATATAATGTTAAATTGTGAAGTGTTTACAGGAAAGGAAGTAGACGAGGAACAATAAACGGATGCATTTCCTCCGCTCTTGTACGCTCGGCACAGCCCTCGAACACTTCTCATGACAATGGAGTATCTAATACGAACGATATTATGCAGATTAAGTACAAAGGAGTTGTAAGGATGCCACAAATGCATGTTGGATATAAGACTCAAGAGACATTAGGAAATTTTAGTCTTCTTATAGCACCAACTGTATCCCGTTTATAGTCATAAGCTAAGCTACAGCATTTTCCATACAGTCGCTTAGCTTGTTCTTCTCTTTCGTTGCACTCTTGCCAGAGCGGTTTTGGACATCATTTCTCAGACCAGACCTCGCGGCAGATCGCCTTTTAGATGGACGGACCAAGTAAAAGTGGACGTCCCTTTACATGTGTGCTCAATAAAAGCAGCTGTTCGAGAAGAATGGAGACGGATTGTGAAGCGTATGACTGAGCTTACTATTTAGGCTAAATAAAATACATACCTCACCTCACCGATATGAACCTGAAGATGAGCCAATTGGAATATTTTACGTCAACCTTCTTCATGCAAGAAAAAAGAAGTGCCATTTGTACAAAATTTCGACTAATACGCCGCAACATGGCAGAAATGCGAACATGGCGGATTGGTTAACATTTGCAGCGGTTGTGCAGCGTAAGCACTGATTGGTTGTGATAGTTGCTTGCTTTGATACCAGATATGTTTGGGCGATTTAAATTTTATTCACGAGAATTAAATAATTACCCTAAATAAATAAATTTCAGAATCAAATTTGAATCCATCATTATTCATTATGTACATTAACCCAAAAAATATAACAAAATTTTAAAATTGTAGCTCATATTATATGACTCATCAGAACCGGTTTCTTCATTTAAGCCTATAAGATTGGCAGTTTGACCATACCATGTAATTTGACCACGCCTACGGAAAGAGCGGGCTGACCAATTTTGGAAAAGATTTATGTGAGATCTTATTTTAGATTAAATAGATCCAAAACAAAGAACGAGCTATACAGTAGTCGCATATGATGATGCACCTGTATCAGTCCGTCGTGGTACCAACCTTACGCAAAATGGCACAGCGCACGCTCATTGGTCAAATCAAAAAGCGCGCGCTTCCTAACTATCCTGTTCCCGACGTCTGTTTTCACTCCCACCAAATGATATCCAGTTACCGAGAGAAAAGAAGTTGTTAGAAACACATAAAATATCGAACGAATAGCCCAAGGTAATTACTTCAAAACAAATTCTAAAGACACTTCTTTGTACTAGACTGGAGCAGGACTTTTTTGCAGTCTGTCCGGATTTGTACTACTTCAGTGTCATATACCTATTTTGCAGTATAACAGAAATCGAAGAGCATCATTGTGTTCCTCCCGGCGGCAACTGAACTTGGAGGGGAATTATAGGCAGCGGCCAGCGGATCTATTAAATATTAGATTATTTAATAGATCGGAGACGGTCAAAGTGCTGCTGGGAGCGGAGAAGCCCTGCATAGCCGCGCCATCAAGAAGACAACACACTGATCTCTATTCTAAGGATCACTGACTGTCAACGTAAAAATGCAGACACTTGATTTTCGCCATTTTGACGCTGATTGTTGCATAAGCGTCTATGGAACTTATATAAAATGAAATTCAAAGCGACGGTCACTAGAAACAAACGTCAATTTAGTACCGTGGACGTTCGAAACTGGCGCTTCAAATCGGCACAAAAAAGGAACTGTCAGGTGTATAGAATGATTAATCCACAGAGATCAGTGTGATCATTGTATTTCGGTTTGAAGAACACTGCAATCGCAGAAACTACTGGCCATAATGAGACTTGTTGATCACTACGATGTCTCAGGATGATGAGAGCATTACAGTTCGTTGTATGATTATTGGGTATTGCAATGTCCTGAGACACACTGCATCCGGTAATTTCAAGAGTATTGCTTAACATCAGGTGAACGTCTTCATCGTCTTGTTATTCTTTGCTAAAAAAACGTAACTTTATATTCAGGTTTGAAGAAATATTTTGGTGCCAATTCTGTTGTGTAAAATCTCTTAACTGATTTCACGCGGCTACAAACAGCGTTATCCTTTTCCATGGAGAGCGTTCTCAAAAGGATATCTAACCATTATCTAACACTATTTCTTGACACGTCAAATTAGTTTATAGTTTCTGTACAACAGAATTGATACCATTAAGTTATTATAAACTTGTTTTTAAAGCTCTTGGAACCTGATCAATTTGCAATGTGTGCTAAAGTTAACCGCACCTCGACTATTGTATGTAAATTATAAATAGATTATTTGGTTCGCACTGTCATATCATAGCCACACTTGATGTTGTAATGTAACTTGTAACCGAATACCTACTAAACAATATTAATAATATTATACAGTTATTATTCATATACTCCATGTCGTGACAATACATACGTGTTAATAAAACTAATCGACTTTGTATTGTGTACAATTAGTTTACTACTGATAAGGATTGAAGTAGGTAAGCTTTTAAATTAGCTTTCATAATAATATCGATTACGATACGACCAAGGCCAGTGCTAATAATCTTATTTTTGAATTTAATGAAATTTTGAACACATCATTGCGTGTGCAAGTTAGTCGAAAATCTCACAAGATTTTTCCCATAAGGCCCTTAGAACACAAACACGAGTATGAGTTATGAGAAGCAAGAAGAATAGTGATGCCTACACAACATTAAATCAAAACTTAAGCAAAATTAAAAAAGAAACTGAAATAGATAAAGTATAAGTATTACAAAAACGTATTGAAAATACTGTATAGATCTGCTTAATTAATTGATAATCTGCTTAAAAAAATTACCTGCTGTCGACTCTTTCAATAGTTTCACACGAGAGTTTGAAGAAGTTTGAGTAATTACGAGCAGTATCGCAGATTATTTCTCATTTATTAGTTTACTAACCATACCTTGTTATAGTAGTATATTACTCGTATGTACAATTAACGACGTATAAACCAGCAGATGAAGCCGGGCTTAATGATACGTTTCACTTTCACCAACATGCGTACGCGCATGCATGCGATATCGATACTTTTTGAACGTAATTGCTTTTATTTCTATTGTTACGTCATTTTCTACAGCTCGCGGCTGTCAGGGGAGCTGTAAATAATGTTTTCTAATGTCCAAATGACCACTTTCTAAGAAGCACGGTAATTATTATGATGAGTAAGCAAACCATGCAAATTGTATACAGATGCGAACATTTTGTTTGTTTTTCGAAAACGTATGCGATTACGACTAAAGACGTGAAAAACTAGTAAAACTTTAGACATTTGTGATAACATAAAAATATTGCTGCTAAATACTAAATTTATTAAGGTTCTTAAATCAAACCATAACCCACACAAATTATCTTAATGAAGATTAAAGTCAATAAATATCTCAATTTTAAAAGCATCCAAATTTCTAACAAGCATAAAAAGAAAATAGTGAAAGGCAAATAAACCAATGAAACAAAAACAAATAAACTAAGAATTGTAAACAAATTAAGCAACGATTGACTAAAAACTCAAAACGATCTTTTACATAATATTCTTAGTATTTTGTAATTTTGGAAGGCAAAAAACTTCTCCACAGTTTCATAAAAAACCCCACCAAAGTACGAAAGCAACCAAAGTACGGTTTTGTGTCCATCAGTATAAAATAATTATTTGTCTGCAGTGGGTGAGTGAAACCACAGATACAATACAGAAGTTTTTGTCGGCCATATTGTTCTCTTGTTTCGTTTACAAAACAAGCCTTAGGGTAAATATTATTGTAATACTGTGCTTTGGTAGACTAAAATCTAATTGTTTCCGTGGGATAGTTCAATTAATTATGAAATAATAGAGATTAGTTGATTTAGGAGATAAAACTAACAAAGAAACTACATGAAAGTAATTTATGCAACTGATTTTAGAAAATAAAGACAAACGTAAAAGAGAGGAAATCTAAATAGTTAAATACCTTTAGTAAATTGAGTCTATATAAATATTAATTGAACTTTTCAAACTAAATAATTGTTAAAAATTTAATCACGATATTTCCTAACCAAAAGGACCTTCTAAATTCTTCAAAAAAGTGAAAGGCTCTCTAGGCATAAAACAACAAAGAATCAATTATTTTCAGACTAGTAAACAGATTTTGTGCGACCAAATATTCATAATATTTTAATAAATACTAATCGACATTATACAACATTCAAATAAATTCCTCATTAAAGCATTACACAACCGTTCTGATAGTCATCAAGATCGTGATCAGGGATTGATTGAAACCAGATTCTGTCTCTAACAGAGAATTATATATCAATCTAACATGTGTCAGCAGTAGCAGTTTGCAAATCAGATTGTGAATGTAACAAAATATAAGAGTTATAAACGTGATAGAAATAAATAAAGACAAATTAGAAACTCCGCGGGTCAAATCACAAAAGCATTCTCACAAAATACTTAGTAGTCATTGAAAAACTGGATGCATCGAAAAAAATATTGTAACATTATAAAAATCGAGAATTAAATAAAATTACTAATAGATACGGGCTAAACGTTCTAACGTAACTATTCTATGACGAAAATTCAAAGTTTTGATTAATTTCCTCTTGTGTTCATATTCTATAACTGTCATACTTGTAGTTTCGACAAAATTGCTTCGTCCTTAATTCAGCTAAACGTTAAGACTCAACAATACAATGCAACAAACCGAAACATCGCACAAAAACTAGCGAGGTTGCCTTGGTACGATTAATTTCGTTCGGTGATTCGGTCATTATCTTTTTTTTTTGATTATCTATAGCTATACTGGCATTCAACGTCAGACATCTTCCAATGTTAACTTCTTTACTGGGCAGGTATGTTTGCTAGTTGATGCTTGATAAAATTGAGCAGTTTCAAATTTAAAATTGATCAGGGGGTTCATAATTAGTTAGCTCGCAAATGCAACGCATATTCCGTAGGAAACCTTTTTTTTTCAAATTCATCAAGAATGTTTTGGTTTATTTAAGTTATCAAGTAGGTAATTTTTTAGGATTATTAAATATTTGTAGGTCAAAAGTTAATGTTTGAACGTGAGTTAATGGAACTTCGGGGAATCAGTCTGAAATTTATTCATGGAAAGGGCGTTTCGAGGAAACATTTTTAAAATATTAATATTCAATAACTAAATTTGTTGGTATTACAGTAACAATGTTCTTCTGTATATCACGAGGTTCAAGGTTTGATTCTAAGATAGGACAAAAACTTACAAAAATATTTTTTTTGTTTCAATATTATCAAGGAGATCAAGGCAATTATTATACTAATTAATACGCAACTACACTAAAAACAGACTAGACACGAAGAGGCAATGAATTTTTAACTAGAGTTCCGAAAAAAGTTGTCACGTTGCTTACAACTTTACAGAATAGATCTCTTGTACTTCTTTACAAAGTAGATCTCTTGTGCTTCTTTACAGAGTCGATCTCTTGTACTTCTTTACAGAATAGATCGCTGATCAGTGTTCAGACCACACAGATCTCGTGGACTCATGGAGTTCATTGCTCTGAAATGAAATGAAATGAAATGAAATGAAATGAAATGAAATGAAATTCTTTATTTCACATAGGCTTAGATATAAGCTCTCATGAAAATGTCGAGACTCTACCGCCAGGTTCGGAAAGCAGGATTGCACCGAGAAGAACTGGCAAGAAACTCGGTACTTGCTCTTTTAAAAAAAAAATGTCTCAATATACAATTTTTAGTACTTAGTATGAAACAATATTTTTAAGATATCTCGTGAGGAGATGGAAGCATATCACTATCGTTCCAAGAATCTTTGTTATTTAAAAATTCTTCAATGGTGTAGTAACCCTGATTTATTAGATGTTTTTTGACAGTATCTTTAAACCGGTGCAAAGGTAAGTCCAAGACAGACTTCGGGATCATATTGTAGAAGCGTACACTCAACCCCACAAAGGACTTTTGTACCTTACGCAAACGGTGTGGCACTACAACTAACTTATGTGCTCCACTTCTAATTGGACGGTTACTTATATCTATCCGTTTATTGTAATTATTAATATTTTGACGTACAAACAGTACACAATTATAAATGTATTGACACGCCACTGTAAGAATGCCTATTTCTTTAAATTTTTGGCGAAGAGATTCGCGTGGCTTCATTTTGTATATGGATGTAATAGCTCTCTTTTGCAATACAAATATAGTTTGAATATCAGCAGCTTTGCCCCATAATAGAATACCATAGGACATAACACTGTGGAAGTAGGCGTAGTAAACAAGCTTGGCTGTATCAATGTCTGTAAATTGTCTAATTTTTCTCACAGCATAGGCAGCTGAACTAAGTTTACCTGCCAGAGTCTCAATATGAGCGCCCCATTGTAGTTTATCATCTAAGGTTACCCCCAGAAATACTGTAGAGTTCTCCATTTTTAGTGTTTCTCCATTCACAATCACCTTTTTGTTGCTAACTAATTTTTTTACGTTTGGAAGTGCGAACTCAATGCACTTAGTCTTTTTTGAATTTAAAACCAAATTGTTAACTGTGAACCAGTGCGATACGTGCGCGATAGCACAATTTACATCGTCATAATTTTCTTTACTTTTATCTATTTTAAAAACTAGGGAAGTGTCATCAGCAAACAATACTATCTCGCAAATACCATTTACATGGTGTGGCAAATAATAAACATAAATAAAACAAAGTGCATGCGCATACATTCACCATATAATCGTTATAATATCAACTATAATCTAAGTATTATTGGACATGATTATTTGTGTTTACATAGTAATCTTACCAACTGCAAATGTACCAATCTACAAATTGTTGATAGATATAGATATTTGGGTCTAACTGTGGATACAAACATGACATGGAAGCATCATATAAACGACGTATGCACCAGACTGAGATCAGTACTAAGCCAGTTCTTCCATCTTCAGGGCGTTGTCAGCACAGGCACATTATATACTTTGTATTACGCCCTTGTTGAATCTATTATAACTTATGGCCTCAGCACGTATGGGCGTACTTTTAAGACTAATTTAGATAAAATCAAATTAATTCAAGTTCGGTTTTTAAAATTTTTGGTTAGCTTAAATGTAAAAAATAACTGTAAGGAAGATTACGAGCAATTGTTCAAAATTTGTAAAATTCTACCTGTCAGTTGTAAATTTAAATTATTATTATTAGCAGAGCAAGCAAATGTTGGAATTTATAAGGAACGCTCACAGGAAAGAGCTCTAACAAGAAGGAAAATTGAGAGAAAATTGATTGTGCCCACTAAAATTAATTATTATGGAAGTTGGACAACGCGATACCTATTACCTACTTTGCTGAATGCACTACCTGCGGAGTTCAGGGACGCCTATGTTCCCATGTACGTGTCCCGGGACTCTGCAGGTCCTGCATCCAGCAAGTTAATTAAAAAGAAACTTAAAGATGTGTTTATGGCTGAACTGTAGGTATATGCCTACAGTTCAGCCATAAATACATGATGTGCGTTATATGTCTAATAAATAATAAATATTGTTAGAATAGCAGTGAGAGCAATGGATCCGTCAACAAACTGCTTTGCAGTTTGACGGAACTATTATTATTGTAATATTTGTATTTATTAAGATAAATAAATTTAAAAAAAAAAAAAAAAAAAAAATCATTTATATACACTAAAAATAGAAAAGGGCCTAATATTGAACCTTGTGGCACACCCATAATGGGGGAACAACCCTGTGATTTTGTGTCATTTATGCATACCCTTTGTGTTCGATCACTTAAATAAGAGGCAACGAAATCAAGAGCTCTGTCTTTGATACCGTAATGGCTTAGTTTACATAGTAGCGTTTGATGTTCAACGCAATCAAAAGCCTTGGACAGGTCACAGAAGACTCCGATAGCATTCTGAGACTGTCCCCAGGCATCATAGATATGACTTAATAACTTGGCACCTGCATCAGTGGTGTTCCTGCCTTTAGTAAAACCATACTGCTCGGAATGAAGAATTTTATTTGAGTTAAAATGACTTAGAAGTTGGTCCAGTATGATTTTTTCAAATATCTTGCTAAGTGTTGGTAAGATTGAAATTGGTCTATAGTTATTAAGATCTTGTTTATCCCCAGATTTAAATAGCGGTATCAATTTACTATGTTTCATTAAATTTGGAAAAATACCTAAATCAACACATTGGTTAAATATTATAGCCAAACATGGGGCAATAGTGTCGATTATGTTGAAAACCACTTGCACAGACATTCCCCAAAGGTCGCCAGTTCTTTTAATTTTTATCGACCGGGAGGTTTTCTTTATGTCTGCTGCAGTGATATGTTCAAATTTAAATACGATAGAGCACTCTTTCACGTTGTCCCTTAAAAGTTTTTGAGCTGTTGTTGGTGAGGACTTTAAAGAATCCGTTAACAAAACAGGAACATTCTGGAAGTAGTTTTCAAAGGTATTCGCGACCTCTATGTCTGATGTTAATTTATTACCATTAGCAACTATTTCGATCTTGGAGTTGCGAGATTTGGTTTTTCCTGCTTCTCTATTAACTACATTCCATGTTGTTTTTATCTTGTTATCGGATTGAGTTATTTTTTCTTTAAAATGTATGCTCTGTATTCTATAGTCTGTGCTACAGGCTGCGATATCAATCAGGTGGACTGTGGTCAGCAAAAACCGTCCTATTATTGTCCCGTCGAACCTAAAGCGATAGATCTAATTCGAGATAAGTGATACGCGAAATTGAAAAGTTTGATTAAATTGAATTTATGTTTCGAGGAAGATCTATAAGAATGCTGTTTGATTTCGATTACATTTTGAAAAGAGCAACTGCTGAGTTTCCTGCCCGTTCTTCTCTGTGCAAAACAGCTTCAGAACGTTGCAGTAGTGTCTGACATTTTATTATCTGTATAAATAAGGCCTATAATATGTATGAATAAACATGGATTTATTTAGAATTTTGAAAAAAATATTACTAACGTAGTACGACGCAGAAATATAAAGACAGACGGACACGGAAGTTAATTTTTTATAATCTAAAACTAATTTAAATGATTCAAAATATAAAATTTATTGTTATTCTCATTCGAACCGGTAACTTAATGAACTTTACAAAATAAAATTTCGTTATGTCTTAATAATTGTTGAAGATTGCACAAAAACCTAAGGCCTTGGTGCGATTTTATAATTGCTTGCTCTGAAGATTCTTAGTTCATTGCAACTACAATTCAGGATTTTTTTGCGTTGCATCATATAATATTTACATTTTTTAATAACTGCTGCGTACGAGATCGCATACACGGATTTCTGTTCTAAAAATATTCTTAGGGTCTATTCTTTACCCTGAATTTTGAAAGTCAACGTTAAAAGCATTGCAATAATTTAGTTGCCACTTTTAAGTAGTTATTTACAAGTTTTTAGTTACACGCTAATTTTCTTTTGCTTTTATTAAAGTCCTTTAAGGGTACCTTAATATACTCGTAGCTACGAGTCAAATAAATTAATATTTGACATGTTTTTATACTGAAAAACTAAACTACTACAGTGGTTTCTTCGTCTCGGCATTAGAGAGAACCTATAAGTTAGGCTTATGTGAAACAAAGAACCTTAAATTATATTGAACAAAAAAGCTACTGTAAAAACTTTAGTAGGTAGTAAGATGAATCTTACTTCCTATCTATGGATGAATTTTTAAACTTATCAAATTAGTTTAGACTTAAAATTTTGTAAATCTGGATAGGTTGATACTTAATAAAGCTATTTGCTGTACTCCTAGGTTAATCATTTGTGTTTTGTTTTGTTTATTTCTTCTTTATATTTTTCTTCTGTGGTGTGCAATAAAGAATTTATCTATCTATATTAATCGTTCTTTTGCCACAAATCCATAGAGTAAAACGTCACACACTACGATTTTCAAAGTAACTATGTCGAACAAATAACGGCATTTACTCACGTTTGTTTACTTACACTTTTATCGCTATAACTCAATAATGACAAGCAATTTCATAACCTCATTAGTGCAGCGCATCGAGAACTTCGCGTGAAAATTGACTAAAAACTGCTAAAAAAACTAGTTAAGTAGGTATGCTATGTAACACTTTTTAGTAGTGTAAGTAATTTTAATCAACTTAATCCCGATTACCAAATCATACACGGATAAGTAAAACTAGATTTAGTAAAATATTCATACGCGTGATTTGTACGAATAAACTAAACATTATACCAGCTAATAGTTATTTTATTTAAGTATATATTGTTAACTTTGTGCAAACCTGCTCTACTTGTCGCTTATATTATGAAAGAAGCTATTTTTTTCAATATCCTAAGTAGGTAAACATTGAGCTTTGTCTTTTGCTTATGCTTAAAATTATTGCTTTTTATTTTTCTATTTACTCATAGATGCACTAAATTCTTACACCCAATTATCTTATTCCGTCCTAAAGGTTTCTCCGATACAAAGCCAATGTAAAAAATAAGTAATAAATTACTAGTTAATGTGTGCAATATTATATCACTACAACGCGAGAACTGAGCAGGCAGAATTTCTTGAGATTTCTAGATATCTTGAGAATTCTATCTTCTGGAGATGCGGCATGCTAGATACCTTTAAAACTAGTTTAAACTGAAGAATCACTTCCGTAGGAAGCTTCCTAACTAATGATAACAAGAGAAAAACATCTACTCAGCCGTCCGCAGACAGCGGTCCATTAACTCTACTAGTCAACACAAATCAGTATTAGTTCCGCTAAACCTTTCACCAAATGCCCCGGTAGTTGTCGCTCGCTGCAACTTGGACCTAACTCAAAATGCTCTCCTCGTCTTCAACGTTGATACAACGATGAAATTAAATAAATTAGTACATTATCAGGTATTTTTTTATTGTCTACATAGTTATCTACCTAGCAAAGTTTGATGTAAGATGTAATTTACTAGACAGAGGTTAGAGCTAATGAATAAAATATAAAATGCGACCCTAGTTTTATAAAATTCATTGACGAAACAATTTTTACTTATTTGTTAGAAACAAAGAAATATCAATATCAAATAGGCTGAATGTATCGCAGTTGCCATTTTTTTTACAAAACAAAGTAGACTTCGCCCTATTTTACAGTGCATTATAAGGTGCAGCGTAACGGCTGACATGAAAAAATATAAATTTTATTATATTGCACATTCATGTTCTAATTAAAACGGCATAAAATTACATCCTTATTTACTGTTCGTTGTTGTTCGGTCATTAAAGTTAACGCGTTTTTTTTGTAGATTTTTCATATTCGAACTTGTTTTAAAAGATCAAAAATTGCAAAGTGGATCGTGTAAAAATCTGTGCCGATCAAAGTATGAGAGCTAGTGATTTATTTTTTCAAAGTATTAAACCCAAGAATAATTTGTAGAAATTTGGTAAATAATAAAATTGTTAATTAAATGTAATTTTTAATCGAACTACTCGTAACATTTACATCAGTACACAATCAAGTTTGCTGTGTTTTTGATTTTAGATGAACAGATTTCTTCAAACGAAGTATAGTATGTTCTGGCTGTCTTAGATCATCCCAGATCTTTATTTTGCCATTTAAAGCCATTCATACTACTCCTTCGGTCATAGTTTTGGACTAAAGACAGTATTGTTCGTTCGTTTCAACCAAAGGACTGCGGTTTCCCGTCCGGGGTCGCCATTCCAGCACTTTGTGTCTCCAACTATGTGGCCCGTCCATCACCACTTCCGCGTAGCAATTATATTGGGTTTTTTCGGAGATTTACTGGCACGCCTACAGATGTCCTTTTTTCTGATTTATTTGATAACGTAGAGATACTCCAAACATAACTCTCATCGTCGCTGAGTGACTGAGCCATCTTATGAAGCTCTAAGTCAATGACCATAGTAAGCATCCGTATGTCATCAACTGGCATCATGCACTGTTCAAATTCATTCACTGACGGATATTGGACGAGAACACAATGTCACAAAGCTTTCCAAACGCTGTCTTGCCGAGTTGGATTGATAGAGTTGGGATGGAGCTGGAAAGACAGTAATGCAGGGCTAGACAAAGTAACTTGGCGCTATCTGTTGACGACAGTGGAAAAACCAAAAAACCACCGAATGAAAACAAATGAAAGCAGAATTTACTCTATGCTTAGCGTTGTTTACTGTCGGCTGTCAATTGTCATGCGAAGTAGGTACGCTAAAGATTATCTACAAGTCTGCGAGAACGCCAGGGAGCGTTCAAATTGGCGTATTATAATTTTTCAAAAACAGCGCGTTTTCCTCTATTCGGTCACGTGGTTTGTCCATACATTTTTATCTACTGTCGTGAACGCTATACGACTGTTACGTTGACCAGCTCTTTGTACATAATTTTCAGCATCGTAACCCAATTAGCCATCGCGTGTCACAACGCACAAGCAGCGGGCGTCGGCCTCGCGGACCGCGGCGCGCGCGCGGGTAGAAATCGACGCGCGCCGCACCACGCACGCTGCGCGTACGCAACTCGAAATATGACGTTTCCTTCATTATAATTGCAAGCAGTTTCTGCTCCTATATGAATTTTAAATCTCTCGTTTAGTAGAACACATCGCGCATAACGATTTTATTTATATTCCGATATACAGAGATAAAAGTGCAATTTATCTTTGATTGGCACCACAGATAGGCAATGGCAATAAATTCCTAATATTTTGCTTTTCCAGTCGGAGTAGCCACATCGTATGACGGGTACCAATATGTCATTGACAGGGAATAAATATCTTATACCTACAGCTACATGTTACTATTAAAAAATATGAGATCAATGTTCCATAGTGGGATTTTACAGTCTGATTTAGAAAACTGACGATTACTTCATATTTGTCAAAGAAAGTATGCGTTTGTATACTTCAGGAACTCTCTTTAACTCTCTTGCAGGTTGTAAGGTCTCCGGTAGGTTTTGAATTCTCTTGGCAGTTAGGGCAGAATACCAACCTAGAACCAGAATAATCCTGGCAGATAATTTAACTTTTTCTCCACCGGACATGTCAAGTTTGTGAAACCGGAACTGCAACTACAAATAAAATCAATTTGTAGGAACTTAACCCATAGATGATACCACCAGTAGATCAGTGTCGCAGTATTGATTCTCACGTTTCACAGCGGGGATACAAAACGGTGTAAACTGTACTTTTTCTGTACTGGCTTATATAGTTAAAACCAGATGTGGAATCTGCACTGCTGTATCATTGCAGACTGTGAGCCGGTGCCGTTAGAAGGCTTGTTAGTACTACAGACTACTTGACTTCGAAGAATTTGTTTAGTAGAAGTATTAAGTCGACACTGCGGGCTGTTTTTTTTTATTATTCCACATAGGTTTACGCTTGACCACAATCTCGCCAGATAGAAAGTGACAATGTGGTCGAAGATGGAACGCGCTTACCTAGAAGATGCTTATTCACTCTTTTTTTTTAAATACCCATGTAAAATACGTAAAATGCGGGAAACACAGACTTCGGGAGAGCATTCCAAACCTTAGCCAATATGTACCTACTTAAAATAAAGACCTTTTTGTGCATACTGGTGGTATAGCGACGACATAGGGATGAAAGCCCGCTCATTGGACTCTCGTAAATAAAACTTGTACATCGACCAAACATCGGCGGTAATAGCAACCATCATCAGCCAATCTGCATAACGGAAAAATTATAACCCAATCGGCATTAACCAATCAGTGCTCACCACTAAATACGTATATCTAAATGGAACGGAATTCAAAAAGTAAGTACATCTAAATGAAACGTCCTTTTGACAAAACGAAACTATCGAAGACTGTCATAGACGTAGTTTTTAATTTGGTTTCATAAACATAATTATGGAATAAGGGATAGACAGATTTCTATGACGATTGTAGTTGTGTAGATTGTAGTAGCTACATACGGCTAAGGCACAACCACAAGGTATCAAGATGTCACCATGGAAATCCACCGGTTGAAATTTGAAACGACAAGAACGGTAAAGTTACTAAGTTTAGTGATATTAAAAAGTGTAGTCGAGACTTAATACCATTCCCGTCATATTATTATTACCAATCCGCGTCGAGATCTCGTCAATACCGTGGGAGTCAAAGGCATTGAGGTCGAATCCGTTCAATCATTCGTCTAAACTCTCGTTACTACCAAGAGCTCAAGGAATCAAACATGAATTGTTTTTATAATTCAATTGTTTATTTGCATTGAATGGCATTTGAATGAGTTCCTACGACTGATTATTATGTACTCTGTGGACGCCAGCTTATAGTTTGATTTGTCGATTTTTTCTGGAGACGGACATGTATTGTTTCAATGGTAATACAAATAAAAATGGCAGTTTATTATTTACATTACTATTGTAAACGCGAAAATTTTGTTTGATATTTTAAGAGGATTATCATTTATCACGCAGATCATCTTTAACATCATCTTTCTTTACATATATCTATTCGTTCTTTATCTGCTGTGTACCTACCTAATTTCTACAACCAGTCAGCTGCATAGACGTAACAACGAAGAGGTAACTTCTATTCAGCTAATTTATTCATTCTTGCATCGGTCGAGTCGCGTAGGCACTGATTGGTTAATATTTGCATCGATTATGCAGCCAAGGCGCCAATTGGTTGGTGACGGTTTCATTTCTGTAGCTACTGGTGATGGTTGGTCTATGTTCAATTTTATATTCGAGAATCACATCTCTGTGATAAAATCTTATGTTCATCATCTTATGATATCACGAAAACCTCTAGACATCATTGAAGTTAATACAGCAACTATCGCATTATGCTAACAGCACGTTTATCGGTGCAGCAATTTCACCTGCCTCGTACACACCTTATCTGACTGCACGCTTATCTAACGCTTTATCAAAATCACCGCTTCAGATAAAAAATCTTACGTTAAGCATACAGAATATTAATATTGTAACTCCTGTATCTTCTTTATCATATAACGCATCTTCAATGTTTTCGTGACTACCTGTAATATGAATTTTAAAATGTGATTGTGAATACTTAATTACTTATGTTAATTACTTTTACTTTTATTAGGTAATTAGTGCAATATTAATAAGTATTGAAAAATAAAATAATTCGTCATAAGAGCCTGTTGCACTTACATCGCGCATCAAGCCACACAAAATTCTTTATTTGAAATTCGTTACATTTGTGCGATCGACAGCTTTCTGTGGCGATCGCTAACTCATATGGCTACGTCTGTGCTATAGCACCCAAAACATTATTAATGCAGTTGTATCGTTATAAAGCACTTTTCTCGCGTGATTTAACAAAAAATCGTTTAATTTCGCCGAGTGTCCGATCAGCTCGCTTCCCTTCATCAATCATTGTTTCTACTCCATTGAAATTTCGACCCACTTGCTGAACTTCTTCACAGCGCCCACTTTCACTATTCATTATGGTTCTTTCTTCATTAAATATTAATCCTTTATCTACTATGTCGGATATAACCATCAAACTTTATAGGTAATTTGGCTTAAGTCTTATGACTGCGGTAACTTTGCGGCTTTTCTTATTTATGACTTTTATTTTAGGTTTATGGTCAACTTAACATATTCAAGTTAAGCATTTTTCATCATACTTTTCAAGATTCATGGTAACACGATTTACACCTGCCCAGAACGTATAAATTATAATGAAATGTATATCAACGAAAACTATCAAAAATATTAAATTGCTAAAAATGTATTTTTGGAAAGAGAAAGTGCCTAGTCTCTACCGCTTCTTATCAGTCACAAGTAACCTTCTGTACCTACGCGGTAGTAAATTATAGACTTAAAAATGTAAAACGGTTCATAAGCCTATATTATGTAAAATAGAAGAAATTCATTTTAGTGTAAAATATACTATAGTGATCTTGTATATAATCATCATACTTTGAAGATGAAGGTATTTACTGACTTTATGTTATCTCACCCATTCGAGATGCTAATGCCTATTAATAGGCATATTGGATAATATTTATAAACGTTGATCTGCCAATAGTAAACATTTAGGTAACTGCAATTAATTAGTAAACATTTAAATGTATAATGTAGACCTATGTCATCTGGTTATTACAATAGACGACGAATATCTTCACGACGTTTTGAGAGTATTGTATCCACCTCTGTACATTTAACGGCCGTCTTTTCATAACATTTAAACCTAGAAGGTTAGAAAGTGTATATAACCCCTTATCAGAGCATAAATATAACGAAAAATCCTCCTAATATACTAGTTATGAGTTACAATAATTCAACTCCACGTTGGTTCTAAAATCGTCATTACCCATGAATCAGAACGTTGATAACGCATGAAAGCAATCATTATTATGGCTTCAAAGTAGAAAGTTTCTCGCAGTACAAATGGACAGACCAGGGTGAACGACAGATATTTATTACAGTGGATTCCTGTGCGACGGATATGCAGTATGCATTGTGCCATGGATATTGGATAAAGTTTTAAGGCTTCTTGGCCAATGGTACCAATTCGAAAAATCTCTAAACTAAACTTAATTTACGCGTCTATCCTTTTCAAAATGCACCCCTTGATTAAAAAGCATAGCACTATTTCACGCGTAAAATTCGTTTAGTTTTAGACTATGCACAACAGAATTAGCACCAATTTATAGATTTCAAATTTCAGTGTATATAAATAAGAGTCGTAAGTAAAAGATCTCAACCTGAGTTCATTGTACAAGACTGCGGTCAAAATTCAAAAAAGGAATACGACAATACGAGGCTTTATGGTTTCGCGAATGCTCATTTTTTTTCTTTTAGGGTCTGGAGTCTGGGTTGTAGCCCTTTCGAAACTAAAAACATCATTGAAAACCGCATTAGATATTAATTATTGTTAAGGAATTTAGTGGTTTCATCAATATTTTATAAGATAGATTAGTCAGACACTTATAAAATAGAGTTCCTATCTCTTTCATCAGTCTTTCAGGAACTAAAATACCGGAAGGCAGTTTAAAATGGCGGTATGCAAAGCCCAGACAAATGCAATTACGTCAATACAAATTGAAGGATTGCACTAACGACTGCAGAAGACCAGAAGAGATTAATGAGCCATTATGCCAAAGCCGAACTCATTTCCTGCTGCTCCTAACTACTATATAAATATTACTTTCACAACTATATTCAATCAGTCTCAATTTCCGGAAACAAATAATATGTATTGTTTTATAAAATCAGTTAAAGAATTTTCTATTTATTGGAACTTACATAAAAGATTTTTTTTTTGCTATGTAAGGTAATGACATTTACAAAGATCGGTATTCCCATAAGTACTTATTGACTATTAGTATATCAATGATATCAAATTATAATTTCTCTATGAAATAATTGAGTAATAGAATCTGAAAATTATCGATCTGTAGTACAGAGATTTTCAAGTTATCAAGGTTTACTGTTTTAATGTAGGCATAGAATTAGAGAAAATCTTAAAATTCTGATTGTGTCCATTTATTTATGATTCATATTTTTTTTAATACATCTGTGTATTTTGTTTTTTTGTATATATGTATTTATGTATTTGTATATATGTATTTAATACTCTGGCAATAATATTTTTAGGCTAGGGGTTCTATATTGCAAGAAACCTACGAGTCCGAATCTACCGACGCACCGGTTTCATAAAACAATGTATATAAAATGACGATTTGAATTCCAAATGCATTTACAATAAACATTTAAGCATATGACTACAAAATCTATGTTAAATAAACCGGCGGACGCGCATGCCTGCCACTTCATAAGAAATTTGAATAACCGATTCATGTTTTAGAAGTTTGTCATCATTTTTTGTGTTAACTTACGACTCTACAAAAAACCGTGAGACTCGAGAGACACCATTGAGCGACGATCAAATGCCATTGGCCTAAAATTGTAAACCAGTGGTCACACCGTCCAACGCCTCTGCAATATTTCAGGGTAAATTGGCTGTTTTTTGTTTGCTTGTATGTCTGTTAACTCAAATTTGCTAATGACATCTATTGTCGAGAACGCAACACAAATTGATTCAATGAGAAATGATATATTTAAACGAAAGTTATGACTTTGTCAGATATGTTTTAAGTTACAAAAATATAGCGTTATAAGAATCCTGAGCTCACTGTGATAAGCTTCTTATAGCGATGTCTGAACATGACTTGAAATAGATTATAAGTATAGTCTCAGAATGATCGGCAGGCGACACTGTCATCGACTTATGCATAGCAATGTAGAGCAAAATAGGAGGAAGGAAAAAACAACATATTAAGTGCATCAATGTTTTGAAACATGAATATCACAAAAAGTAAAAACTGAAATAGCTTTAGGAAGGTCAAGTTGCACGAAGAAATGGTGAACATTTTAATGCATTAATTTTGGTCCTCACAGTGTACGCCAACCCTTAGTAAAGGTAAAAAAATGAACTGAAAATAAGAAGGTGATTCATGAGCTTCACTTGATTTCCTGTCAAATTACAACTCTTCCGGAAAGATGCTTACAATTGCTTTTTGCTCGCACGCAAGAGCTGCTCTGATTGTTTTGTGTAATACTTATTATAACATAAATTATTTATCAATTTGTTTCTTGACGCCGTTTCCTATTGCAAAATAATTTTATATTCGGTGCATATAATATTTTTTAATCATATTACGAGACGTATATGCCCTTAAGTATCCTATTCTGAAGAAATTTATTTTTCCAATTACATACCTATTTCTTTAACCGTTCAGTCAGTCTCATGTAGCTGCATCTCCAATTAAGTATCTACATCCCTATCAATCACATAATTTTACTAATCTCAGTCTTTCGCTCTTGTTTGGTCCTCTTATCTATCCTCTTTTACGATCTTTCCCTCTTCTTCTTCTAATAAATCTAAGACTTTTTTAATCTTCCATTTTTAAAAAGATCGAATTAAAGCTTTTCAGATTGTTTGTTAAAACTATTGATAAGCTCACTTAACAGTCCATATTATATTGAAAACTACTGAAACGATTTTGATGAATCTTGTAGTGTTACCAGAGTTGAAGTAAATGTAAACTAATAAAAAAATGTATGAAAGCTTTAATAATAATGAAAAAATTTGAAAATTTTGCAGTTCCAATAATATTAAATGCTACCTACTTGTCATTACAAAGGAAATAGGTGTCATATTGATAACTTTCTGATAATTTGATAACTAGCTAACTTTCTGATGATTTGATAACTAGAAGTCGGTTAAAAATCACAAAATGCTTTCAGCGAAGAGTTAACCCGTAACCAGCGCCGGCAACGGCAAAGCAAAGTGAATAGATTCGTTTAAATATTGACCTGTAACTCGTTTGACCGGTGGAGCCCGTAAAGTGTGCCAATGGGATCACCAATTTGGTGAGCACAAATTATACTTTCACCACTAATGAGTGATATAAACATAAACAATAAAAACAGGTATAATACTCACAGTAATAGAAAGCAAATCCGAATATCGAACACACAAATAATGGACGTTAGATCACGACTCAACGGTCACTACACAGTGCGAATAAAAACTAATTAATTTCTACAACACTGACTAAAATACTTTATAGTAAAATAAAAAATAAATTAAATAAAGACATGACTTTACTCACAGTTATATTTAAAAACAAAAATGGAATAGTTTAAATAAAAGACACAAGTGTATTTCTGAACGTTATTTTGAAATGGAACGCGCGAAATGTCAGTCGGCGTCGAGTTCGCGCGTGCGCCCTGCGCGGCATCCGGACTCGGTCTGTCATTGCCTACTCTACTCTAATCTCTATGGTAGCGGTAACTGGTAAGTGCTCTGTTGACAGACCGTTTTTCAACCAAATATGCATTGATATAATATGTTACACTATGCATATGCAGCCAATGCAACAAACAAACGCATGAGCATCAATCATAAATAAATCTTCATGCATATCGAACTTCAAAGCCGCAGAAATCCAAAGCTCGAAGCCCTGAATTAAAGCTACCTACGAATGATGAAGAAAATAGAACATTTTCCGGTCATCGAACCGACTCTAGTAAGTAGCTACCTGTGATTAGATAGCAGGTATTACGTACATACATGTCTTCGAACATGCATTTTTTATGCACAAGACGCATCGCAGTATAGAAACAATGACTGCAATTAAGTTTAAAACTTAAACGCAGTTCTTCAAATGATATTGCAATAGGCTATTTGACAACAATGAAAATATACTTGAAATTGTGGTAAATCTCACTAATAACAACGTAAATAAGCATATTTCACTTTATTTTAATCAAATATATGTATATTTTTCAGCAAAATAAGAGTTTAATAATGTTATAATTTTTGATATTTTACCTGTGACAGGAACGCCCTGTGATTGGTTGCAACTCTGGTGACGTCACACTCGAAAATTTGCGGGAAAACAACAGCTTTTTGTACTGATTTTTCTGAGTGTTTTGTTTGGCGGGCGTTTTATTTTATCTTTTAGCTATTTAAACAGTAATTTTCTGGTTAACTTTATAACTAAACATACTAAGGAAATAAATAATTAAGTATTTCAAATCGCAGAATGGAATCAAATTTTGTGCGAGCTGATAATAGCAACCTACCTAAGGTAGATGCTTTTATGGTTGCACTTTACTTTAAGAATAATGCTGATTATTATGGCGCGGAACTGAAAAACATAAAAACAGCAATGTAAGTACCTACCGCGTCGAACATATTAGTCCTTCCTTTATTTATTATAATCATTAATCATTATCTCATTAGGGTTCCATACCAATTTGGTAAAAATGGAACCCTTATGGTGAGACTTTCTCCGTCCGTCCGTCCGTCCGTCCGTCTGTCCGTCCGTCTGTCACACGCGATTATTTCAGTAACCATCAAAGCTATCGACTTGAAATAACTGATAATAACAATAATCCGCCAAAAACAAAGTTACGTTTGCGGTTTGCCAACAAAAGTACCTAGGTACATGTGAATTATACTCGTAAATTCATAAACAAAAGTGATTCTTTCAATGTTTTACTTCTTTTATGGTATGGAACCCTCGGTGCGCGAGTCCGACTCGCACTTGGCCGGTTTTTTTTAGTTTATGTTGACAAATACTCAGGAAGTTCATGGGAGTTCGGTTTATCATGGTACAGACACAAACACTTTTTGAGGGCAATTTATGGAGGTATTTGTACATAATGGTACTACACAGCATTTGTACACCATTCTTTCTGTTAAAATATATTAATTTCTTTTAAATTTAAAGAAAAGCGAAGAAATTCAACTAAACTGTACGGTACTGTAGTCTGTTTATATGCGTTTGACAATGTGTGACGTCACGAGTCAGATGACAAGCGCCATTACAAAATTGGCGTTTTTGGCGCGGTTTTGAAAATTGAAATTTTAAAAGTGGTTTTTAAAGGGAATTACATTAAATTTCCGCGAAATATCAATGTAATGTGCTTAATAGGTAGTAATAAATTCTTTAAAATCATTTTCAAAATTTAGTCAAATAGCCTATTTGCAATGCAGTCCTAGGACGCACTGTTTTAAAATAGGCAGGATTGAATTTCCACCGACTTCAAAAAACGACTGAGGTTCTCAATTCAACTGTAGGTATGTTTTTTTTTATGTTTGTTGCCTCATAACTTTTGACTGGGTGAATCGATTTTGATGATTCTTTTTTTTATTAGAACGCTAACGCTTTCCGTCTGGTCCCATTTCAATTTAGTCCCAGGGGCTTTATACCACCGTCACTTATAGCAGTATAATGTTGTATTGTTTTTACATTTTCATACAACATAGTATGAAAACTTCAAAACAATAATGGTTCTGATAATGGTATCCATGAGAAAACCATATAAGTCTCAAATTTTTAATTCGAAAGTAGTAATTTAACAGTAAGTAGTTTGATGAGAGTTAAAGTCGGTTTTATTAATTAACGTACCTAAGTATATTATTTATTTGTTTGTTTTTTCATTGCGGTCTACGGTCGCTCCGCAGTTGATACGGTCTACTTCTATATTTTGATAGGACGATCGTAGTCCATACTTATAGCAGTATTAGAAGATTTTTAAGTAAGCCCTTTCACACAGATATTGAAGACCCAATATCAATGTCTTCAATATCTCAGTTCAAGAATCAAGAGAAAGTGGTAACTATATTATTATGAAAGGTTTAATCCTATCGTATTATATAATGGGTAACTACTGACGCACAAGTGCCTAAGGTTAATAAAACAAAGCCAGTAAATGTTTTCGTAAAACACAAACAAAACTTCAACAAAACTCCAAGAATCTCTTAAGCCGACAAAGGAGTTGAAATGTTCTAGCGATGATAACAATGTGCTCACTACTCTTACAACTTATCCACTCCGTACCTTCTCAACTTAGTATCTTAGTACGTAAAGTAGATGGTACCTACTTACTCGCGAGCAAAGACTTTTTTAATACAGTTGCTCAAAAAGTGGCGTATTGCAGGGACGTATAGCGTTCGGGATGTGGGCTATTACATACTCGTGCTTTTTTTTTACCTTTCCCGAACTCGTGCGTTATCTTTCCCAACTGTCAAAATAATGTCTATTAAAAAGAAAAACCAACCATGAAGTTTTTACTAAAAAAAATCATAGAAGTTTTTATGATTCATGCAAATACGTATACATATTTCTAAAAATAAGCTACTAATTTGTTGCAATATCAGATTTGATTGAATGAGTTTGGTTAGGTTTCATTTCATCTCATTAAATTTCATTTTCATTTCATATCAATAAAAAAAATTCTACTGAAGACTTGGCTGTATGAGCATAGTTCCCTTTGCGTAGGTACCAGAATATCATTTAGTCTATGACCAAATTTTTTTTTTATTTTTTTTTAAATCACCAGAATGGGTGAAGAAAAAAAAACTGCTTATATTCTACGGTTGGCGCCATTTTTCAGAAATTTTCTTTGCGAGTTTAGTTGTTTGTTGCACAAAATGCTTCGGAGAACATTTTACCGGAAAAGTGAAAAAGTCGCTACATATCTACAATCTACATACGACGAATTTATTGCGTGGAGAGAAGAGAGAAAAGCAAATAGTTTTTCAGAAAATGTTAAGTTAGTTGAGTTTATTGTGTTTTTATTATTTTATTAAATTGCTTCATTTTTTCCCTTTGCGTACCTACCAGAATATTATTTAGTCTATGACCAAATTTTTTTTTTTTTTAAATCACCAGAATGGGTGAAGAAAAAAAACTGCTTATATTCTACGGTTGGCGCCATTATTCAGAAATTTTCTTTGCGAGTTTAGTTGTTTGTTGCACAAAATGCTTCGGAGAACATTTTACCGGAAAAGTCAAAAAGTCGCTACATATCTACATACGACGAATTTATTGCGTGGAGAGAAGAGAAAAAAGCAAATAGTTTTTCAGAAAATGTTAAGTTAGTTGATTTTATTGTGTTTTTATTATTTTATTAAATTGCTTCATTTTTTCGCAACTGTATTAAAAATAATCGTTCAGTACACGTGCGGAACCGTCATTGCAACTTGTTCCGACTGTCAACCCTCGCTTTCGGCTGCGCCTCGGCTCGGGTAGACATTTGTCGGAACTCTTTGCAATAACAGCCTTTCCGCACTTGTAATGAAACATACTACATATTATGTAGTATCCTAGGTACAAACTCGTAGAAGTCTTTGCTCGCGAGTTGCAAATAATCGAGTGGATCCGCCCGACTAGTTTTATATTTCTTGCGGGCGTCAACCGGAAAGTATCTCCACGCATTGAAACTAGGTTGCAAGTTGCAACTACATCTGTATTGCTGCCCACGGTGCAATAAAATGAAGAAAAATAGAAAAAATCATCGGCTGTCATTATTACATTGCTAGTAAAAATTTATATTGTCGAATCTTCTGGAATAACTTAGAATTTTTTCGCTACACTCAATGACTCCATTAAAATTTTATTGACAATCAGTAGTAGGTATAGCTATACAACTAATACTAAACAAAGCCAAACCCTTTTAATGGTCCATAGCTGTGCTGCGATCTCCTTTTAGAATAACAGGGATTTGGACGTAGGGCCAAATAAGGCCTTTATAATCATTTTATTCTATATCGACTACCTATAGCACTCATTTTAATCATTCCCCAAAATTTTATCTCGGTTTGGTAATTGAGTTTCATCATTACGAAAGGCACATTTCTACAAAGAAGCTGTAAGCCCGAGGCACTATCATAATCATACCGCATATTCCAAATAACATGGCCCGTCTTCGCCGGATGTTCCTTAAATTGCGCCTTCCAGCGATTTCACGCGGTCAGCCACGTCCCAAAATTTTGAGTTTTTACATTCCAGATGTTTGGACTAAGAATTATACTAATAACTGTAATTAACTTTTACGGTTTGTTAATACAGAAAAATCATTGCCTTCAAATATAGAGATATAGATAGATACAATAATACATGATTATACAAAATAAGGGTTCCATTTTTACCATTTTGGTATGGAATCCTAAAAACCGACTACAACTCTCATCAAACTACCCTTGAAGTAAGTACATCCATAGAAAAAAATAAAACCGGCCAAGTGCGAGTCGGACTCGCGCACCGAGGGTTCCATACCATGAAAGAAGTAAAACATTGAAAGAATCACTTTTGTTCATGAATTTACGAGTATAATTTACATGTAGGTACTTTTGTTGGCCAACCGCAAACGTAACTTTGTTTTTGGCGGATTAATGTTATTATCAAAAGAAGTATAATAGTCAGCGAGTTGATTTTATTTTTCCTGTAAAATATACGTTAACTTCTATCATAATTATTTCAGATTTTTCGATTGGTAAACTTCGGAGATAAGGGGGGGGGGAACGGTATTTTTTTCGACAGTTTGCCCAATAAATCAAAAACTATCAGGCTTAAAAATAAACAAAAATTAGTTTTAGAATACACAAGTAACGGCCTTTCATATGATACCCCACTCAATATTGTTATCTCATTTTGAAATTTTATCGACCCGGTTTTCCCCCCTTTTTAAATAATAAAAACAATTTTCAAATTTTTATGATTGTTATGGATAGCTTGAATAGTTACTGAAATAATCGAGTGTGACAGACGGACGGACGGACGGACGGACGGAGAAAGTCTCACTATAAGGGTTCCATTTTTACCATTTTGGTATGGAACCCTAATAATGATCGAAATCGGTTGCGTGCAATTAAGTTATTAGTCCATTTTTATCGTACATCATCGCTGCCATTGTCAGAGCTGGACCAAATCGAAATGGGATACGGGAAGCACCAGCTTTTGAATTAAAAAAAAACTCATCAAAATCGGTTCTCCCAGTCGGAAGTTCTGAAGTAACAGACATAAAAAACGATCGAATTGAGAACCTCCTCCTTTTTGAGTTACTGAAAATTTTTAAAATCCAAAATTATCTGAACTCCTAAAAATTGCGCTATGAAAACATAACTAAAACAAATTATTATTTCAATTACCTACTAAAGTAATAAGTATGACATGCTTAAAGTTATTTTAGGTATAACGGCACTAAATTTTGTTCGAAACAATGCGTTAATTCAAAACAATAAACAATGAAATGAGGAACATCGCAAGTATATAGAGTGCCTTATTTACTTTATGAGATTTCCCTGAATCCTATAATCACGGGAAGCCTCGCATGTGGGATAGCACAGTTACTTCACACTTGGTTTCGAGTTTCATTTTAAAGTCCACGTCATAATGGCTTTACGTGCATTTAGCTCCAAATACTTATTTTAATGTACCTGCTAAGAAAGTCAAAAAATATTTATACCATTACTACTCCACAAGTTTTTTTTTCCGCTATACAAGTTAGTACTTGACTGCGATCTCACCTGATGGTAAGTGATGATGCAGCCGAAGATGTTAGCGTACTAACTTGGAAGGGGTAAAATATGTCACCCCAATGGTTTCTACACAGCATCGTACCGGAACGCTAAATCGCTTGGCGGTACGTCTTTGCTGGTAGGGTGGTAACTAGCCACGGCTAAAGCCCCCACCAGACCAGACCGAGCCAATTTAGAAATTATAAAATTCCAAAGTGGCCCCCGGCGGGAATCGAACCCGCTACCTCCCACTCGAATCCTGAGCGTGCGTCCCCTGCAGCGCCACGGACGTCGTCAAAAGTTAGTACTTGACTGCGATATCACCTGAATGAAGGGCACCTAGCGACGGACGAAGCCTACCTTCAAAAGTTCAAACCATACCTTCGTTACAACCCGGTTGGTTGCTGACTGACATACCAGTAGAGCAAAGACACAACGCCAACCATTTAAGGTTCCGGCGCGATGCTGTGTAGAAACTTCTACGCCCTACGGGTTACTTATACCTCTCCCAAGTCAGTACGATCACAGACCAAGGAATAACTTTATTTATGTGAGTACGATAGTATTATCGTATGTTATTGAGATCAATAAGTATCCACTATACTCATAACTTGTAGAGTGTAAAGAAAAACTTAGATCCTATATATATCTTTTTGTTTTGTTTTTTGTCATATCACCATTTTACAATAGCTAAATCTTAAAAACTAGTTCAGCTAGCATAGATACAGCAGTTCACTATTACTCCCAAGGATTAGATTTATACAAATAATCCTTAATACTATAGTAAGGTATATTGATGAGCTTTCGTTTCACAGACATTTTGAACTTTATGGGTATTGAGTCGTATATTGCTGTGATTGTGTACGAGTATTATGACACAGCCTTACTCTGTACGTACATAGAAGCTGGTTAGCAGTTCTGGGAAGCGGCGAGTGGCAACAGGTTCTGGCAAGACGGGGTGGTACCTGCCTCAGTGCCTCAGTGCAGTGAATAACAAATAGGTACGATGGCGCATCACAAAAACTCAGCCTTAACTGGTTTCCTGCCATTAGAATGCATTTTTCGTAGGCGTTTTCTTGCTCGCACTTAGCTTCGTAGTAAAATATTGTCGCCTACTAACGAAAATTCAAAAAAAAAAAAATACTAAAAGACGAGAACACAGAACAAATAATAAATTATTATGTTTTCTGTGGACAACGAGTGTCGTAAGACACACTATAGAAAGAAAGTTTGAAATAACACCTAAAACAAAACACCATTTTGTGATTTCACCCTTCGGCCGATAGACGTCGCTACTACCTTCAGTTAGCTCGTGCTATCGAGTTCAATACGAAATTTATAAACGTGATTGCATGCGTGCCCATTCAGTTGACTAGTAAGAGACTTACATCCTAAATTTTCGTAGATTTTCTTTGCGATGGTAATTTCGTCACCCGAAAAAACTTATATTAGCTTCTAGCTTTTTATCTTTTGTTGGTCTAATTTTTTCTCTTTCTTAATCTCTTTATCAGTTTGTCATAATCATATTGCAAAAAGAAGTTCACTTTAGTCAAGTCAAGTCAAGTCAAAATATCTTTATTTCACATAGGCCTAACATACAGGCTCTTGCGAACGTCGATATACATATAACAATTATACATAGGACATTACCTACTTCGCACAGACCATTGGTGCTCTCTAGTGCTAAGCCTAGTCATTTCAGATTATCGTATGACATATTGCACTGCGTTCTTGGTCCTGAGATTTTATACCGAAGTAATAGCGCCGATTACAGTGGCCTAGTTACAGTTTACTACAGTATTCTACAGTGTACTACAGTATTCTGCCCAATTGCTGCTTCTTCTAGAAGTTCATTCTGATACTAACTTAGTATCATAAGTACTCTATTAGAGAGACTAACCTGCTCATTCGCCGCTCGCGCCGCCTCCCTCTTCAGCTGTATGATCACCCGCTCCTTCGATTTGATTTCCTCCAGCTGTGGACAAAAACAACCAATTACTCAGTAGCATTTAACCCCTTCTCAGTGTAGCTTAAGTTCCAACGTATGATAATAACATCAAGATGAGCCCAAGAAAATGTAGAGCCATGTGTCGAAACTCCTACGTCGTTTTGTACGTACGAAATACTGCGTGCTTACAGTTTACTACTGACGCCGGAGGGGGGGTTTTGCTCCCATAAACTGGCGACATTTTTTCGCGCGGTCCGCCGGGTCTATAGTATAGGTATTAGGTATCTTTGGTTCCAACGCATAGAATTTCTTTGTCTCCACTTGATAAGGACGCTATCGATTTCTTTGGTGAGCCAAACATTATCCTGTGCATAAATATTGCAAGATTATTACTGCAGTGGGCTGGACATATACATGAGTGATCAGAGGCACGGAAAAACTATTAACCTTACACCCGGACGGGTCGTAGAAATGTCGGTCGGCCAAAGTTTCGTTGGCTGGATGGAGTAAAGCAGGATTCTAAGGAATAAAAAATTGGTTGCCGAACTAATGGACTGAGACCGATGAAGGAATCTAATGGACCTTCAGTCAAGCTATCAAGTCAAACCATTATTTAATATCCTTAAAGATTTACTCCCTTAAAATTTCTGAGCTCCAAAATGCTTCAGAGGGCCTAAAGTCCCAAAAAAGCCGCAAAAGAAACCCTTATCGGGATAAAAAAATCTCAGCATGCATCCTCAAGGTTTTTAGACTAAGACTTTACTTGAGGGTGGTGAAATAGGCCCTTAGCCTATGATAATAACATCAAGATGAGCCCATCCGAACATTTTACGTAAACCTTCTTCATACAAGAAGAATGTAGAGCCATGTGTCGAAACTCCTGCGAAATACTGCGTAGGCTTACAGCTTACTACTGACGCCGGAGGGGGTTTTTCCCCCATAAACTGGCGACATTTTTTCGCGCGGTCCGCCGGGTCTATAGTACCTATAGGTGTCTTTGCCCTTAGCTCTTGTAGTTTCTGCAGTACTTAATTTCAAATACTCGTATTGCCTGACCAACGGACAACGCACATCGTTTACGGGTCTATTACACCGAAAAATAGCTATAACCTAAAATTTAAGCAACATTTTGGACTAGAAGTTATTTTCTTTATGCAAATAACGTAGATTTGAAAAATAGGGGTTGAAAGTCAACCTCTTGTTACACTGCTCTTGTTACTGTGTGCCTTGAGCATTGTTACTTACATCAATATGCGTCTATAATATTGTCAATAAATCATGTATTCTAGTCATGGTTGGTTTGAATGACATGCACATCCGAGGTGCATCATTGCTAAGCCGCACAGCTATTCTATACACCTTCGTTTTCAACGATGACGCAGCGAAGAAGTATTATGAACACTTGCGATAAAACATGAGAATTAAAAAAAAATTATTGTTTAATTTCAATGTAAGAAATATTTAGTCAAATAAAATAATAAAAAAATGGGAAATGCTTTCCAAAAAACCAACTTCAAATGCCACTACACAGAGTGAAATAATTTTTATTTAAATTTTAGGTACCTACACCAATTCGAAGTCGGGCAATGTTTCATACAATCCCTAACTTACTTGATGTGCGAAGAAATGACGAAGTCATAGGCAATCGCCCGACTTCGAATTGGTGTAGGTACCTAAAATTTAAATAAAAATTATTTCACTCTTTGTAGTGGCATTTGAAGTTGGTTTTTTGGAAAGCATTTCCCATTTTTATTTATACTTTTTAGTGGAAAACAATAAAATGCACAAGGCGTTGTAAAAATACCCAAATCGCTTGAGGTGTGTTCATAAACTCTGAAGAGATACCTAAAATTCACCAAGATCCCATCATCAGACCCTGACTTGATGACTTTAGTCATCAAATCAGTATCTGCTAGCAAATGCACCAGTAACTATAAAAAATACCCAACTCGCTTTAAGTATACTAGCAAAATTTTAAGAGTTCCCTCGATTTCACCATGATCCCATGATCAGATCCTGACCTGATGACCATAGGACAACTTGGAAAATATTACTCTTTCTAATAATACTCAAATAGTTTCATGTGTCCATATAAAATTTGAAGAGTTCCCTCGATTTCTCCAGGATCCCATCATCAGATCCTGACCTGATTAAAATGGGACCACCTGGAAACAAAACCCTCTTAAACAAAAAAATAAATTTTTCAAATCGGTCCACGCGTCATCGAGTAATCGGTGAACATACATAGATAAAAAAAAAAAAAAGATTCCGACGAATTGAGAACCTCCTCCTTTTTTTGAAGTCGGTTAATAAATGCTGCTATCACTTTTTGACGTTCGCTTGCAAGGCGTGGAATTTTTCAATAAAATTTTACGCCCTTAAAATTTGTTATAGCAAAGACAACGTCCAGTGAATTTGCGTAGCTACAGTCAATTTTACATCCAGTAATTCTGCAATCTGCGCCATTGTAACCTTTTTCTATTATACTGGTATTGAGTGAAATAAAGTGAGAGTAGGTAATATAATGTCTTGAGTCCTGCGATTCCCTGGTATAAACACGTAGGGATGATATAATTCAAAACTTCAAACCAGACTTTAAAAGTAAACGACAAAATTTTCCAAATGTTCTTTTTCCTCGATCGATGTAGGCCGCTCCGGGCTCCCGTGTATGCTCAAGAAACTCCGCCAAATCCTGCGCTGCGTCATCTGCATACAGTCGCAGTGCGCACTGACTATACCTAATCGCACTTGTGGCACTGCGCCCACGCATCTCGCCGCGCGGCCTTCTCCAATGCAATGTGCTTACTGCTTGACGACCTGCGCAGACAACTCCGCACTCCACCTACAATACTCGCAGCACAAACTGACCAGTTTGTGGCACTGCGCCCGCGCGTCCCGCCGCGCGGCCTGCTCCAGTGCGTTGTGCTTACTGCTTGACGACCTGCGCAGACAACTCCGCACTCCACCTACAATACTCGCAGCACAAACTGACCAGTTTGTGGCACTGCGCCCGCGCGTCCCGCCGCGCGGCCTGCTCCAGTGCGTTGTGCTTACTGCTTGACGACCTGCGCAGACAACTCCGCACTCCACCTACAATACTCGCAGCACAAACTGACCAGTTTGTGGCACTGCGCCCGCGCGTCCCGCCGCGCGGCCTGCTCCAGTGCGTTGTGCTTACTGCTTGACGACCTGCGCAGACAACTCCGCACTCCACCTACAATACTTGCAGCACAAACTGACCAGTTTGTGGCACTGCGCCCGCGCGTCCCGCCGCGCGGCCTGCTCCAGTGCGTTGTGCTTACTGCTTGAAGACCTGCGCAGACAACTCCGCACTCCACCTACAATACTTTGACCAGCACTGTGCCCGCGCGTCCCGCCGCGCGGCTGCTCCAGTGCGTTGTGCTTACTGCTTGACGACCTGCGCAGACAGCACTTTACTTGGCACACTGACCGTTTGTGGCCCGCGCGTCCCGCCGCGCGGCCTGCTCCAGTGCGTTGTGCTTACTGCTTGACGACCTGCGCAGACAACTCCGCACTCCACCTACAATACTTGCAGCACAAACTGACCAGTTTGTGGCACTGTGCCCGCGCGTCCCGCCGCGCGGCCTGCTCCAGTGCGTTGTGCTTACTGCTTGACGACCTGCGCAGACAACTCCGCACTCCACCTACAATACTTGCAGCACAAACTGACCAGTTTGTGGCACTGCGCCCGCGCGTCCCGCCGCGCGGCCTGCTCCAGTGCGTTGTGCTTACTGCTTGATGACCTGCGCAGACAACTCCCACTCCACCTACAATACTTGCAGCACCAACTGACCAGTTTGTGGCACTGCGCCCGCGCGTCCCGCCGCGCTGCCTGCTCCAGTGCGTTGTGCTTGGCGACCTGCGCGCGCAACTCTGCTGCGCGGGCGCACTCCGCCGCCTGCGCCACCTGCAACACCAAATACACAGTTACACGCACAGAGATAATGAGATACTTCTTGCTAAGTCTTTGATCAACAGTCTGTGGCGTGCCACAGGCAAGCCTAAAGAAAGAGATGAAGAGAGAAATACATGGAAGCAGTTACGCTACACCGTACACGCCACACGGTACAATGACCAGAGGAGACTCGATGCCCAGGTTTCTTACATTTTTCATTTTCCATCGACTCATAAAAGTTTCAGTAGGTGCATCACGTGACAGACTAGCATAAAAATTATAAGGCACTTAATGCCTTACGTACAAAGTTGTACCTATATTGTAAACTAATTAAAATTACTCATTTTCGGCACTACTACATACTGAACTCATTTTATTTGGCTTTGTACTTTTATAGCCGTAAACCAGGCTACATATATACTTAATCATTTTAACCCTAGAAAACCCCACGTATATGCGAGAATTTTCTTAAGAAATTCCTATTCTTCTTATTTTTAACCGACTTCAAAAAAAGGAGGAGGTTCTCAATTCGTCGGCATCTTTTTTTTTATGTATGTTCACCGATTACTCGAAGACGTGTAAACCGATTTGGAATTTTTTTTTTGTTTGATAGGGTATACTTCCAAGTTGGTCCCATTTTTTTTGGTCAGGATCTGATGATGGGATCCTGGAGAAGTCGAGGGAACTTTTCAAATTTTATATGGACACTTGAAACAATTTGAGTATTTTTTGGAAGAGTAATATTTTCCAAGTTGTCCTATGGTAAACAGGTCAGGATTTGATCATGGGATCTTGGTGAAATCGAGGGAACTCTTCAAATTATGCTAATATACTTGAAGCGATTTGGGTATTTTTTATAGTGACTAGTGCATTTGCTTGCAGATGCTGACTTAATGACTATGGTCATCAAGTCTGGTTCTGATGATAGGATCTCGAAAAAATTGAGGGAACTCTTCAGATTTTATAAGCACACTTCAAGCGATTTGGGCATTTTTTTCAATGCCTTGTGCATTTGTTGTTTTCCACTAAAAAGTAAAAAATAAAATGGAAAATTCTTTTAAAAAAAACCGACTTCAAATGCCACTACAAAGAGTGAAATAATTTTTCAATGTAGGTACACTAATTCGAAGTCGGGCAATTCGTACTATCATAGTCCTTCATATTAATCGCCCGACTTCGAATTGGTGTACCTACATTGAAAAATTATTTCACTCTTTATAGTGGCATTTGAAGTCGGGTTTTTTTTTTTAAGAATTTTTAATCCCAAAAAAAGTATTTCAAAGATCTGGGTTAGATCCCCGATTTGTGGAAATGCTATAGGTACTTTAATATCAGCCACAATAATCCATTTCTCCGACACAATCACACAACTAAATCTAGAATTATCCAGATAATAAATCTAGAACAATCAAGATATAGAACCTATGTTTTATCCAAGTTCGCATTATTTAAAAGCACACAATTATGGTTGTTTCAGGACACATAAGGTCGCGCGAGCACGGAGGCGGGCGGACGGCAATAACTCTCAGTAATAAAATGAAAACTATTTAGGTGAGTGGTCTTCCAAATGAGTACCGCAAGCATAGTGGTTAAAGCATGTTTAACCACTATTCGTATCCATACCAATCTGGGTAATGATTAATGAAAATATTATCGATTTTGAACCATCAACCATTATGAGGTAAATCGTGATTTTTCAGCAAAGTTTTTACTAAAATCGTGTCGTGTAAATTATTCTGCTATAATCGCGATTATCATTGAAATAAGCCTACAAATAGAATATGTTGTTACTTTACTAATTACAAAAAAGAAAGCAAAATTTGAATTTTGCAAGCTACTGAAGACCAACCATTTAAATAATAGCAAGAGCTTGAATAGTACCATCTTAGTTGGCGGTAAGCTTCTAACGAAAGAGGATGAAATAGTAGGTAGTAGAATAGTAGATGATGAATGACTTACGGATGGATCGACAGATGAACGACAATCAAACAGCCAGCCTTGACAGACTGGAAGAAAATATCAAAACAAATACCTTGCAAGGAAAACGGCAATTTCAGTCACCAGAACAGTCGGTGGATCTCCCAAAAAGCCACGACTCAGCGAAGTCAAAACGTAGCAAATAAAATCTGTGGTAGCAAACTTTCTATTGTAAAAACTTTCTTGGTAAAAACTATTGGTAAAGGGCAATACTAGCGGATATCGGTGCTGACTGAATACTGGATTTTCTTCGAAAGCAGCAATGTAAAATTGACATGAAGTATGATTTAAGACCATTTTTCAACAGACAGACCAAGTAGGGAGATCTGTTGGTTGGTATATTTATCATCCTGTATAAATCCAATCACGCAATCCACTAATGATAGCAATATAAAAAAACCAAACTACACGTTACAACAACTTCATTACGTCCTCAACAGCTAATCAAGTATCATAATATTTGAGTATGCCATCGCGGCCGCAATTAAACGATGCCAATATTTTGTTTGCGCGGTAATTGACGGCTTTTAAACACACTTCATCCCCTTTGACATTCCACTAATGATGCCTATCGCCGCACGCTCACACGCCGACCTGCCCTGCAGTGTACCCTTAGCCCTGATTACTGACCACACGCGACGTGGTAATGCTGAAAATCTTTCTGACGCTCACACTTGTCAACTATTCCCTGTCGCTAAACACCTCGAGTGCCCTCTACAATGAAGTCTTCACCTACCACGACCAGACGTTCCGGAAAGCAGAATTCGCATACGAAGTGGTCCTCAAGATATTCAACGCCTTCCAACAATGGTTCTTCACGGTCACCTTTTGCGAATTCACGTACTTCGAAAACAGGATCTTAAAATACACCGAGACCTTCGGCTACGGGTATCCAGTCATGCTTTTGAATGGGTGCCAAGATCCGAATAGCACTCAAGTTAAACCTAGACTAAATAGGCACGGGCAAACCGCTTACATTGTGACTTCAAATAGACTCACAGTTGAAGACAGCGAGTACGCTATTGATGCGCTGACCAAAACCGGTGTCTTCAAACGAAGATCTGCTGTGATATTCGTCTTAAACGAACCTGTTGAAGTCGACAGCTACTTCTACTATGCAATGAAGACCCATTTCGAATTGCTCTGGAGCAGAAGAATATCCAATTCTATACTAGTACTTTGGACAGACAAACTCAGACTGTATACGTATAACCCATTTTATCATGAAATTAAAGACATAACTGATGTTCGTGATATTACCAAATTGCTACAGGAACAATACGATGACTTGAACGGCCAGGAGTTAAGGCTAAGCGTCTTTAGAAAGATTTATACTTCAGACGATACCGGTCCAGTTTATTGCAACTCTAGGTTGGCACAAACTGTTCTGAAACGAATCAATGCAACTTGTTTACCACTGACGCCTAGAGACGGCAGTACTGTGGGGGATTTACTAGAAAACGGTACAGCTACAGGAGTGACGGCCGATTTACTCGACGGATACACAGACCTAGAATTAAGTTCTAGAATTTTAAAGAACTCTTACTACGGATATATAGACACAACTTATCCGCTTGGCCAAGACAATCTTTGTTTTTTAGTAAAGAAATCAATGCACCAGTCAGCGTTTATGACCACGTTGCAACTCATTTCAGGGGATATGTTGCTACTCTTTACATTTAACGTTATAGTCCTTACTACTGTTAGTATTACCATCCGGAGAGCTGAAAGAGACCTGTGGAAGATTCATGATAAAATGTCAACGTCAGATGTAGTCGTGGAAATTGTGAAATGCTTCCTCAGGCAAACCGTGGATGTCAAATTTCCTGGGATGGTCTTCAGATACGTTATTTTGGCGATCATGATGTATTCTTTGGTTGTGAATTGCGCTATTGATGTACGTATTTTTCGAATTTGTATCTTTATTGTCCACTTTTCAGATCCCCTGTTGCATAAGGAATGTTATACCTATTTTTTTGTATTGCATTTAAAGTTGTTTTTTTGTAATGATTTCATTGTTAACAAAAAGACACCACAAATCAGCTTTAGCCATGTATTTCATCTCTTCCAATTTTTAGAGATTGCTTACGAAACGCTTTCAATTGAAATTCAAGGGTTCCCTTTGGAAACGGAACTCAAAAAATTTATGGCAATCGCAGTTGTCTTTCGGACGTCGCATGATCTATTTTTCTTTTAGATACAATTTTACTCACACACATTTTTTGAATTTCGTTTGAAAGCAGTCTGTTAGCAATTTCAGAAATCGATGAGATTGAGAGAAATCGAAAAAATCGAGTGATAATTGCTACAGCTGTAGATTTAATTGGGAGTAGAACCTGTAACGGTTTGGTTTATTAACTTTTTCATTAATTTCAGGGAATAATCACGTCATCCGTATCATATCCCAGATATAAACATGATGTAAACACAATATCGGAACTGTTAAAATTGAACTTAACTTTCGGAGTTCATAATCGCCACATGAAGATTTTCACAAAGAGTCTAAGCGGCGAAACCTATGAGGAGTTCGTCAAAAGAACGGTGGCGTTCAACGATCAGAATATAAAGGACGCTGTGGATCATAGAAAGTTCCAATATGCAATTTTACTGAGAAAATCGGACGCTCAATATATTAGTCGAAAACCAACGAATATGGAAAATGGACGCCCACTTTTTCACACTGTAGCAGAATGTCCTGTGCCATGCTCTATCGTATACGGCTTACGCTACGGAAGCCCATATTTGCCAAGACTCGATAATATACTCAGTCATTTAAACCAAGGTGGAATTTTAGATTATTGGACAAAAACCGACGAGCACATTTTATACCAAACACATAGCAAAGTTCTTTATGCAGAGAATAATAAAGGACAGTCAACGCTGAACGTGGAAAATCTTAAAGAAGTTTTCTTGGTTTGGTTTTTTGGAATTTTTGTAAGCTTCGTCGCTTTTGCTATTGAAATATCTGTGCACGCTTATAAGTATAAAAATGTTCCCGTTTTGTAAATATTAAAAGTTTTTCCTAACCCTACCCACTAAAACGCCCTCGACTGACATCCTGATTCTTTAGCGCATATTGGAAACCTTCGGAATTTCATATGGACGCATCAGAGCATCTCTTAGGCAACAACTATCAGGCTCATCTAAAGTTAATAATATGCATAATAATAATAGGAACAAGGCAAGCACGACCTATTATGAAGGAGCCGTGAATTCAATTTCTTATGAGGTCAAGCAGCCATGAGAATTTCAGACAAAGTTCAAAAATCAAGTTACCATACTACAATTTAAATTCACGTCTCCTTTACGTCAAAATGGATGTATTCTTAATTTTAATTCAATTTGCTACATAATTTATATTAGTAACTTTAACTTTACTCGTATTCATTTCATCAATTGTTAATTTTTGGGCTGTGAGCTGTGGATATATTATGTACATATAGACGTACACAATGTTCATGTTAATATTGTTGTAACTGACTATCAGGGGGCACGGCAGTGCCCCCGCCAAAGTCAAAGCGCGAAGCAAAACTGCCGTACCATCTTTACAGGAACCATTTCGCCGCATTTTCGGGCTCCTATTTGAGAACCTCTGGATAAGACCAGAACGCTGAAATTTTCGCTATCCAGTAAGCTATAATCACATACTTAAAACCCAAAATTTCAAGTCTGTAGGTCATATAGTTCCGAAGTTATGCGAAAGCAAAGTTTCGCATTTTCGACACTGACTGACTGACTGACTGACTGACTGACTGACTCATGATCATCAAAATAGAACTAGTACTTCCCATAAACTCAGAGAGCTGAAATTTGGTACAGAGTTAGGGTTTAATGGCCACATAAAGGGAAAACTATAAAAACTAGGATAATCGAAGATCTGGAGTACCTGGTGATCACTGCATTAATAACTTTGTAATTCCATATAAATTATATGAGATTACAAAGTTATTTATGCAGTTAATGTATCTAGAAAAACGGACAGAAATATTTTGTAATAAATTGAAGTTTCTACAAAAAGAAGTGAAATCCCACCAAAAACATTCTGTAAAAAACTAGCCAAAGTCAAAATGGAGCTGCTTGTTTATCTCTAAAAAGTACTGAAATCTAGACAAAGTCGTGCCAAGTCTGAGGTTCCTTACTGCGATTTCTTTATTATTATAGTTAATGTTGTGTGTAGCGGTCTTCGATAGCGGTCTTCGATAGCTGACGATAGATGGCGTAACAAACGCAATAGCACACGCTGACAGAGCATTCGACGAGCGTTCTATAAATACAACTTCTGACGTCACACGCTCGGATCACAAGCGGTCCCCAGGCACAACACCTGCCTGGAGGGAAATTTCCCTATTGCCCTCAGCACCGCTCAACTGGTGACCCCGACGTGATTTCACCATTCACCGCCAGAGGGCACACATCAACTGAAGAACACGCAACAAAAACGACGAAACCGCAACTGCAACAACCGCAACCGCAAGAACCACATCAACCGCTACAACATCGAAGAAGCAACCGCAAACCTCATTCCTCGCATCAGACTCCCAGTCTTCGCCGACCGACTCACTGGTCACCGCGACACGTCTCACCGCCGATCGACTCACTGATCGCGCGCCGCCGCATCATCAACGGACTCCCGGTTCGAAGGTCACTCACACCTCGCCGGCACGCAGTCCACCCAAGTCAACCCGGTATCGCTGACGCACTTCCACGATGCTGCACGCTGTTGACACGCACCAGATGCACCACGACGACACACGACTTAACAGTCTCAGAGGGGAGTGATTGTAGCGGTCTTCGATAGCGGTCTTCGATAGCTGACGATAGATGGCGTAACAAACGCAATAGCACACGCTGACAGAGCATTCGACGAGCGTTCTATAAATACAACTTCTGACGTCACACGCTCGGATCACAAGCGGTCCCCAGGCACAACACCTGCCTGGAGGGAAATTTCCCTATTGCCCTTGTGACTTGGCCGTTGAAGACCAAGAACCGCTACTCATTGACGATGAATTCTGGCGACAGATTGGTGCAATGGTGTCATGGAGCACCTGGTTTGAACCCTTGTGTACCCTTCAACGGCCAAGTCACGCAACATTAACTATAATAATAAAGAAATCGCAGTAAGGAACCTTAGACTTGGCACGACTTTGTCTAGATTTCAGTACTTTTTAGAGATAAACAAGCAGCTCCATTTTGACTTTGGCTAGTTTTTTACAGAATGTTTTTGGTGGGATTTAACTTTCCATTAGCGAAACATAAACAATAAACACTATGTTTTCAGTCAATGTGTCAATAAAAAGAAATGAAAAATAGAGTTTTTAACATGTTTCATGTTACCCTATGAGTAACTGGTGAAACATCTTAAAACTAAACTCAGGGTAAGTCACGAATTCTGTTGGTGTGACAAATATGTAAACTCTTAGACCCACCTTGAGTTTTTCTTGAAGACCCTTGTTAGCTGCTTTCAAAGACTGAATTTCTGTCGTCAATCTCTTGAGCTCCACCATCTTATTATTTCCTAGTGGCTCTTCGGCTCTCTCTGGTATGACGACTGTTCGTAGCTGTTTCTCCAATTGTTCCTCCTTTTTCTTGGACTCAGTCTTTAGGTTTCTGATCGTGCTCTCGTGTCGGGCCTTAAGCGCTCTAACTTCGCTCCGCTCGATGTGGAGTGATTTCTTCAAGGTCGCGTTGTCAAGCCGCAATCTATAAAGATGCCATAATTTAATAAGTACCAATTTATTAGAGTGGGCTTACGTTATAGAGAACCTAATTTACGAGGCGTATAAGCGTATAGGCGTAGGATGTTTAGTGGTGAGCAGATCTCAAAATTTTGGATTCGATCCATGGGTCGGGCTAATAAATGGTATGTATGGGGTTTTTGTTTTATGATATTCTTAGTACCAGCCTGGAGTTTGGAAATAGGCATTGTCCTATTAACGACACGGCACGACTTAATTACGTGCTCTCCAAGGCACAAGGAAAGCTTCGTACAGCTACGTACCGTGCGTTTGTGCTTTTTAGTCGCAACGGCTGCTTGCTGGAAGTCGATGTGGCGTTGACGCCATGTTGTGACGTCACATAGAGTTTACCTACTACAAGCTTCAGAGACATACCGTTCGACGAGGCCTTTCAGTTCGTTGACGAAAGCTTCGTCGAATGAGCGCTTGTGCTCTTCGGTCGCAGCACGCGGAAGCTGATAAGATATCTGGAAGTCGATGTGTCGTTGACGCCATGTTGTGGCGTCATACAGAGTTTCACTACTACAATCTTCAGAGATATACCGTTCGACGAGGCCTTTCAGTTTGTTGAGGCAAGCTTCGTCGACCGTGCGCTTGTGCTCTCCGGTCGCGGCGGCTGATATCTGGCTGGAGGTCGATGAGTCGTTGACGTCATATTATTGTGACGCCACATAGAGACATACCGTTCGACGAGGCCTTTCAGTTTGTTGAGGAAAGCTTCGTCGACCGTGCGCTTGTGCTCTTCGGTCGCGGCAGCTGATATCTGGCTGGAGGTCGATGTGTCGGTTGACGCCATGTTGTGACGTCACCGACTCGTATTGTTCGGGATGTCTCGATCGTCCGCGGTCTTTCGCCTTGAGTTGACTTGCGTCGTTCGTCTGTGGTTTCGTTTCGGTTGCGTACTCTGGAACACAATAAGTTTCACATTACTTTTCACAAAACGTATAAGATACCTAAGTACATATGAAGTAAGTAGGTAATAAATCATGGACATAACTTCCAGTGAACTGAAATTTTTATTTTATTATAGTAGCTACAACCTTTTCTTATGAAAAGTTTGTAAATTATACAAGTCTACAAATGTGGTAAATTTGGTGGTAAATAGCTGTGCAAAAGGGTAACGCCAAGCAATGGTTTGGACTGTGGGTCCGAAGCCATGTTATCGATTCTCTTTCTATTTTAGAAATAGAGTCGGTAAATCAGACATTTTTTTTAAGCCACTGGGGAATGCATTGACGCATCCCAACCCGCACCGCCCCCAGGCCTCCCGAGGCGAAGCCAGGGTGAGTGACTTCCCCTCCAGGGAACCCGAGACGCTGTGGGGTGGGTATGTGGGACTCGCAGGACGTGAAGCGTCCAGAATACCCACTAAACCCCAGGGGCGTGTCATATGTGCACAACAAGGCGGTGCTAAGTCAATCGAAAGTGGAAACAACAACCTTCCAGGCGCAATAGCGCGCTTGGATTTGAGTGGAAAGTCGGAGGTTTAATTCCCACCACGGGCCACTATGGAATTTTATCTATTCTAATTTGGCTGATGGCTCAGGTAAAACGTGACGTGACGATCAGGTGAGAATGCAGCTTTTAATTAAATTTTGTAAAGAAACCTGCATATCTCGGAAGAATTTCCATCGGGATCATGTTAATAACCAGACGTACTTAAACACGACCTGCATATTATGTCGCCAGCACATGCACTATTGGAATGTCAAAAAAAAATATTTAGGCAAGTTACTATTATTGCAACTATTTATATCGAGTACATGACGCGAAATTTCGTTTAATTACACCAAAATATTTATCACCTGCTTGTGAAACAATGGTATTCATAAAACGGGTTATGGGAATTTGACCGCCAACTAAAATTGCCATATAACTATAACGCACCCTTTCTAGGACTTTCCACCTTTACACACCCTTCAATTTGGCGTGGCGTCTCGCCAGAGTCTACTCCCTTATTGAGTTGGCAGCAGTTCGTAAGGGAATTGTAGACTCCATAAACGTTGATAGAGTCATAAGTCAATTAAGTGATATATAGGTATTTCCACAAAGAGGTAAAAGTTTAAAACAATGTTCTGGAAACTCAGTGCAAATTAAAGTTCCACTTTGGGGGTGAGCAAAGGCTCAATTTCGATGGCAAGAATACTGGAAAACCAAGAAGGGGACAAATATGCCGACTAATCAAGGCAAATAATAAAGACCAGGGAACAAGACGAATGGAAAACGTAGACCATAGTTTTATAATACGTCGTCGCTCGCGCTCCGACGTAGACAATTGCTTTTTCTTACTTAGTTGTACCTGTTTGTCAAAATAAATGCATGTATGTAGTAGATAAGTAATAAGTAGGTACCTAATATTTATCTAAAAGACAAATCGTGTTCCCAGATGTGATGTGGATGTGATTCATAATTTTGTTGGAGTCACGGATATTTCGGGCATCATGTGCATGGCTCATAATGTTATAATGTGAAACATTATGAGGAACGTGGTGAAAATTTGAACATAATACGGGTGATAGGGATGGAATATTCTCCGGAGTATTCATAAGTGTGTAAGTTAGGCCTATATGAAATAAATCATTTTCAGCTTAATGAACTTAAATCTTGTAATGTTAATTCAACACTTTTTTACATAAGTATTATAAGTGTACCTTTCCTATAAGTTATTATTACGTGTTATAGTAAGTTAAGTTATCGCGTCCGGTGGGATTTGAACCTGCGTCTCCCATAGTTATCGCGGCTGGGTTCTGTGCTATACCTACTAAGCTACGGGGGCTCAATTTGCCAAGGCAGAACTGAATTTCAGTTCGTATATATATAACTATCAAATAAGACTTCCCATAAACAGAGGGCTAATAAGATACTTTGTCAGTAATTTTTTGCCAAAGGGACTTCTCAAGCGAACGAACCCTTCCACCCGTATCATCCAGACATCGATCCCGCCGTAATCAAGATAACAAAGTACAATTCCGCCACGCTCCGCCGAGCTCGAGCCGCTAGCACAGGCAGGAGTCATTGTGATCCAGGTCGGGCACAATTCCCGCTTTAATTGGCCACAATTGCCGCGTCCTTTGCCCCTCTTTGTATCATGTTATGAGTGGAATGATGCAGAGACTAATCCGCGACCCTACCTTCGTTCGTAAAGTTTCCTATTGCATAGGTATACAGTATACTCCGAGCATAGCTCATGTCTGACCATCGCTGTGTGACTCTGATGCTCGTTTTCACCAACACTTTAAGAAACGCCTAAGCCGATAGGTGACAGTTTTCACTTATAACAACTTATAAAAGATTAAGGTGTCTCTTAAAATGTTGGTGAAAACGAGCATGATACTTCTTAGAAGGCCCATTAGGCCCGGTTTCCACCGGTGCGGAGCGGAGCGGAGCGGAGCTGTGTTTGAGTAACCAATCAGATTACGTCGTTTTGACATCTCCCAAACTGAGGGGAGAGGAGATGTCGAAATGACTAAATCTGATTGGTTACTCAAACACAGCTCCGCTCCGCTCCGCACCGGTGGAAACCGGGCCTTATAGTAGACGAACATGATCAGGTTTTTTGGAAGCCATTAGCCAAGGTACTGCAGCTCGAGCCATTTATGTCCCATCCATGCAATTTTTTAAATTGCATCGTGTACGAACGAAATTAAAAAAATATATAGGTAATAAAGCTATGATTGCCATACATTTTTTAATTCCATTTTTATCTTTTTGGAGTATCGCAAACTGCAAAGTGCTATTTGATTTGAGGTACAGGAATGGTGACGGCAGTCTCTTTAGTAGCTCATTGATAGGTACGAGTATAATAAAGCCATCTTTATAGTTTGCGGTAGTCACAAAAAGCTGTCGAATGTTGATCTCTCAAATGGAGCGAACGTGATCGATTTAGTGATATTAAGATATGTCATTCTTACTTTTTTGAATTTAGTTTCATTTTAGTGATGGAGTTGCAAATACACTAAGTTTTCTCAAATCATCGCCTAAACCAGTCGGTCACTCAATATGTCAAAAGGATGCAATTGCTGATTAAAATTGAGATGTTGTAAGTTTGGGTATTAATAAAAGCTACGTATCTTCTATTCAAGCTACACAAAGTTCTGAAATATCCTTTCGACCTTCGAAACATCGATATATCCATTTTCAGATTTTTTAATACACAAGTAATTTGCTTTTCAGACCATTGAGTACGTTAGTACATAGTAACTCAATGTTTCAGACGGATGTTTTGTTATTGTACGCTTAAGTATGCCAGAGGTCAAGGTCATAATTAAATATTTTATTATAGTATTAAGTTATTTGGTACTGTGGACGTTTTATTACCTAAGCATTAATGACCTTTCCTTACAAACAATTTAGCGTGGGCTTTTTATGAGGTCTTGCGCCTATGTATTTTACAAGATAATTGCTTATAAAACAAATGTGGGAGTAAGTAAGGAATGTAGCCTAGTTAAATCTGATGTGATAAATCTGAGGATAAAACACACTTAGACCAAACATGCTTGGACCAAAGAAGAATTTTATCAGTTCGTGCTTAAGGCGACTATATCCCAGCACTTTAGGTATTTGTCGCACACTCAGACTCGCTCTACGATACCTAGCGACCATTGTCGTAAGCCGAGCAGTTAGAATGAACTCCGTGAACCTATTCATAAATATTTGCGTCACAGTACTGTGCAGTAGTGTGCTGTTACAGTTGGACTATTTGTCATTATAATTCGCTTCACGAAATATATGCTGGAAGTTGCGTTTTTTGCGTATATTTTGACTTTTTTATGGTAATCGATAGTATCAACCGAGGTATTTATTTATAATAATTATGTATTACTAAAGTAGCAGGATTTGTAGAAATTTTTCTTGTACATATTAGGGAAATGAAGAGTTTTTTATTTTTTTTAATCTTCTTCGCTACCGTCCGCATCTTTCTTTTCACAGTAGTAGTTTTGACACATTCTGTGATCACCATAAGAGTGCGGCATTGAGTTTAACAATATCGTTGTGCAGAACTGATATGGCAACGTTTTTAGGGTTCCCAGATATTTTGTGATATCTATACTAATATATTATAAAAAGGTAGCGTAACGATGTTTGTGAGTTTGTGACGTTGTAAGGGGTAATCTCTGGATCTACTGAACCGATTTTCAAAATTCATTCACCAATACATTATCGTGGAGTGTCATAGGCTATAATAATTTCCAAAATTAACTTTGCATTGTTACTAAAACTTGAATAATGCAATCCAAGTCGCAAAAAAATTGCTTTCATCGCGTACGCTGCGATTGAGGATAGAACAAAACAAAATCAAAATCATCAAATCAGTATCAAAATCTGCAAAAAAGTCCGCAATAGCATATGCCTATCTCCTATGGGTAACTCGCAATAACTGCTTTTACTTTAAAATTGTGGATTAAAAATAAATAATTTTTGTGAAGCTTATTTAGCCCATATGGTATTAATTTATATCTTTGTAAATATGTTTTTAGAACGGAAATTTAATGTAGAATAGTTCTGCCCTTTACTCTATACAGTTTAAATAAATATCTTCAAAGATATTAGCAAAACAAAAACGCGCGGTATGCAGGAGCGCGCCGCAGCCGCTTCGGTCGTTGCGTGGCGATAGGATAGGCATTTATCATTCATTTATCTGAATGCCTCGCGTCCAGCGCTGTGGGCTTTGGGTATAAGGCCCGTTTTCCACCACAGCGAAGCGGAGCGGAGCTGTATTTCAGTAACAAATCAGATTTCGTCATTTTGATATTTTTGAAACTGAGGGATGTCTAAATGATGAAATCTGGTTAGTTATCCAAACACAGCTCCGCTTTCGTGGAAACCGGGCCTTACGTGGGACAAAAATATTTCTAACGCGGAACGGAGTCCGCGGGCACTGCTAGTTTTATATATTTCACGATAGCTTTTCTCATTATCATAATTCTTATGTTGGTAAGTGTTTTTCGATGTCTCAGGGCATTTGTTTCTGCTGCCAGTCTGCGTAGTTTTTTACAAAAGTTGCGTAATATGTGATTGCGACACTCAATTTTTTCAACGGTTACATTTTGATTTTCATATGGTTTGGCATTGAGTATCCTTACGTATGTCGAGTCGACATTTATCTCCAATCATTGTGTGATCTCCAATGTTGTAAATGAGACCGTTCATCGAAATAGAAGCCTTCTAAAAAAAATAATTTCAGTTTAAACAATTAAAAAACACGAATGCCCTGTTATAAAACGAAGTAATAACTCGTTTTTTACTTTTTAGTTCGTTTTATAACAGGGCACTCGTGTTTTTAGGGTTCCATACCAATTTGGTAAAAATGGAACCCTTATGGTGAGACTTTCTCCGTCCGCCCGTCCGTCCGTCCGTCCGTCCGTCCGTCCGTCTGTCACACTCGATTATTTCAACAACTATCAAAGCTATCGACTTGAAATTTGAAATAGTTTTAGGTAATAGTGACCCAACGCCAATGCAATTATAAAACATTGCAAATTGATTTTATTTTTATTTAAAAAGGGGGAAAAGCAGGGCTTTGAATTTTCAAAATGAGATAACAATATTGAGTGGGGTATGAAAGGACGTTACTTGTATATTCTAAAACCGATTTTTATTTATTTTTATGCCCGATAGTTTTTGATTTATTGAGCAAACTGTCGAAAAACATACCAGCCCCCCCCCTTATCTCCGATGTTTATCAATCGAAAAATCTAAAATAATTATCATCCATAGAAATTAACCTATATTTTACAGGAAAAATAAACTCAACTCCCTAACTTTTATCATTTTTTTGATAATAGCAATAAACCGCCGAAAACAAAGTTAGGTTTGCGGTTCGCCAACAAAAGTACCTAGGTACATGTAAATTATACTCGTAAATTCTTGAACAAAAGTGATTCTTTTAATGTTTTACTTCTTTTATAGTATGGAAGCGGTGCGCGAGTCTGACTCGCACTTGGCCGGTTTTTTTTTTTAATTACTTATTTTTATTTTATGTTTTTTACTGATGGTCAGCAGTTAGGTGAAGGTATTTTCTGTTACTACTCTCCAATACCTTCATTTTGATACCCATATTATGATAGTTGAAGAAAAAATTTTTTTTCCACTTTTGAAAATGGCGCCTCACATCCGCCATATTGATTTTTCCAAAAAAATATAGTCTTTGTTACTCGGGAGGATCCAAGGATTCTAACGATACCCCATATATCCAAATCTGTTCAGCCGTTCAGAAGTTATGGAGGAATAAAGAAACATCACATACATACATACATACATACATACATACATACATACATACATACATACATACATACACACATACATACATACATACATACATACATACATACATACACACATACATACGTACATACATGAACCCTAAAAACATTACACTCCTTTTTTTGAGCAGTCGTGTAAAAAGTAAAAAACGAGTTATTTTAGTTGAACAGATAAACAGTAACAGTATTTAAACTGTGGTTACGCGTGATGGTATTTGCACGTGGTGGAATTTACACTACCTACCATAAATTTCTTAGTTCGTATCAGAGTTTCTTCGGAGCTTTTGAGGACTAGGTATTTTGATAAACTCAAGAAACACTTACTATATAATTTTTTTAAATTCTCCTTCGCTTCCTGTCAGATAGTTTTTTTTTCCAGCGCATTTAAAAAATAAATAATTTTAGCGCGAAAGGAGCGTGAGTCGTGAAAACTTGCGCAGGTCCGTCTCGTATGGAGGCTCGTGAGCCACTGAGTACATCGTTTATTCGATGCGTTAGACCATTTTATGACTTCTGTTAGGCGAAATTTTGCAGCAATTTTTTTATTTAATATCTGTCTGCTCAATGGATAGGCAATACAATGAGCTTACTTTACGTATAATTTTTATGAAATTTAGTCCAAAGCTTTGGAAATACCATTAAAAAAATGAACAAAAACGACCTGTTTTCAAAAATTTTTATGATCGAGGCAAGTTTAACTTATCGTGTTTTCATGAGGCCATTATAGAGATAAAGCATGTATCTTTAATATGTATTTTTAACAGTGAAAAAAAACAATTTTTTCATGACTTTGAATTGCTTTGAAAAGTGGCGTAGTCGCTAAAAACCGGGATAATGGGCCGTTAACGATAAACTCACTGCTGAGTTTCTTACCGGTTCTTTTAAGTGCGATCCTGTCTACTGAAAGCAACGGTAAAATAGCTGCAAAAGGATAAGTTCTTGTTCAGAAATGTTTGGAAGCACGCGTTTTTTGCGTAAATCCATAATTAGCAGGACATATAATCCACTACTTGATTTTCAAGTCTGTATCTGAATGGTCAATAGGCATGCAGGAACACCGCCCACATAAAACATCACACATAGTTCTTCCAACACTTTCTTCGACGCACGATTTGTCCCAACACCGGGACATCATCAACAACGACGAAACCGGGACGTCAGGACGAAACGTGCGTTGAATAGAGTGCTGGAGGAATTGTGTGTGGGTGTTTATGCATATTGGACCATACTTACCTTCAGATTATTTTCAAGTAGCGGATTATAGCAAAACAAATTAATCTGTCCTGCTAATAAGTATTGCATAATGTTTGCGATCGCCGCAGAGAACATTCGAAAACAAACGAAACGAAATTCAAAGAAATGTTGAAGAAAGACATGTCCGATCGCTAAATGATCATGTGACTTTTTTATCTTCCTGAAGTATTGGATATTTTTTATTTTCTCGCACATTACATATAGATACATAGGTACTTAAAATTTTCCTTTTCCAACTTTCTTAGAACTTCCGATTCACGATCATACTTCATAATATTATCTATTGCTTTGCAGGTATAAAGTGATAGTGAAAGGTACATAAATTCAACTTGTACCTTGCTTGTACCTATTAAATTTTTCTCTTACGTGTAGGCTTTACTTACTAGGTATGTTTTCTAAGTCTAGTTTTTTATCAGTCCGAAACAAAAAGTTAATAAATACCTATGCTCATAATGTATCTACTAGTAAACGCATCTTATTATTGACTACTGTAATTACTTGCTATACGAACACTTAAATAGTTTTATAAAACTGTAATAGGTCGAATTCAGTTTTGAAAATATTTTGAAAAGTTTTGTTGAAGGGCACTCTTTAGTTAATACTGAAGCCAAAAGTTTTGGCTTCAGTAAAGAATGCCCAAAACTATAAAAGTACAATAGATAAAACTTTGAAACATGAATTAGGTACTTACCTACTAAAAACATATCCTGTAATTTACTCGCAGAAAGGATAGTGACCGACGAAGTACATCTCAGTAATACAAAAGAGAACAAAAATATTTTGAAAAGTTTTGTTGAAGGGCACTTTTTTAGTTGATACTGAAGCCAAAAGATTTGGCTTCAGTAAAGAATGCCCAAAACTATAAAAGTACAATAGATAAAACTTTGAAACATGAATTAGGTACTAAAAACACATCCTGTAATTTACTCGCACAAAGGATAGTGACCGACGGAGTACATCTCAGTAATAAAAAAGAGAACAAAAATAGTCAAAAACGAGTGCATTATAAATTTATTTCCGTGCAAGCTGTCGAAGCAACGGGAAGAACTATTAAAGTCGAGCCAGTTAGATCATATGTCTATCTTGGTAACTATTCGTAGACACTTGTTTATGTTAATCATGTGTCAACGGCTAAAGGTAAGCGCACACGAAACTACTGTCTATATGCGTTCACCGCATTGCATATTGCATCGCTAGAAATTCTACATTGCTACATTCCGCGTCGCGTGTCGGGCCCGATTTCCATCAAAGCGGATCGGAGCGGAGCTGTGTTTGAGTACATCTCAGTAATACAAAAGAGAACAAAAATAGTCAAAAAAGAGTGCATTATAAATTTATTTCCGTGCAAGCTGTCGCAGCAACGGGAAGAACTATTAAAGTCGAGCCAGTTAGATCATATGTCTATCTTGGTAACTATTCGTAGACACTTGTTTATGTTAATCATGTGCCAACGGCTAAAGGTAAGCGCACACGAAACCACTGTCTGTATGCGTTCACCGCATTGCATATTGCATCGCTAGAAATTCTTCATTGCTACATTGCGCGTCGCGTGTCGGGCCCGATTTCCATCAAAGCGGATCGGAGCGGAGCTGTGTTTGAGTAACCAATCAGATTCGTCATTTCGACATCTCCTCTCCCCTTAGTTTCGGACATGTCAAAATGACGAGATCTGATTGGTTACGTACTCAATCACAGCTCCTAAGCTTTGGTGCAAACAGGGCCTAATGTGACTTAGTTCGTACCCCAAATAAAATCTCATGTTATGCTACGTAAGTATTTAAACCTCAATGTTTTATGAGTATAGTTTACCGTGTTAAGAAGATAATATTATATTGAATTTATTTTTGTCTTTGTCACTCTCACGAACGTGTACGTTTGGTTGGTGTGACATGCAGGCTGCAGCAAAGATTGCTCACATTTACTTACAAGTTTTTATAACATCGGTAAAATTAAACCTTGACCTTTTATCAGCCTATAAGTTTGGTTTAGGTAAAAAAAACATTTCGAACAATAAGATGGTTTTTAGAACTCAATGGTTTTTAGCGACGCGCGTGATGCGGTATGTTGTAACGTGTGCGTACACCTTAATGAGATGTTATATTTTCTATCTCGGTATCTTTTTCGAGCCTCTTGTTTATGTTAATCGTGTGTCAACGCCTAAACTTACGTTGAAGTGACAGTTCTAATAAAATGAATTCTAGGGATCTTTTTTTGCATCCTATAAAATTCTAAATCAGGAAGCATTTTTAATGATGAAATCGAAAATGCATCTTCTTTCTCTCATCAATCAATACTTATAAAGGGATCAACAAAGTTTAAGTTACTTTTCTGTTTAATTTGCAATTTGATTTGCAGAGTAACTCCCAAAAGTAGCAGGTTGTTTATTTTCGCAAGTTTTTGCCGTGAGTTTCAAGACTTTAAAACCTGTATGTTCAATACTTATGGTGTGCTCAGTTTATCGACCTCCTTAACCCTTAATAAATGGGGAATCGGGTTCAGCGACCGCAATAATTTGGTCTGATTGTTTACGTTTAGTTTTCAACACCGTTGCCTAGCGATACACATCGGTCCATGCCGCGGCCGTGGGGTTGAATTGAACCTATTTGTAGATTTAGGAAATTTTTCACGTCTTTGTTCACAATGTGTCCACGTGGTCAAACGTTATGGGGAGAAAATTCAACCCTTGTGGGGTAAATAACGTAATTTGGGGTAAATTGATAAATGATAAGGGTGGTGGATAACTTCAGCCGTCGAAGACGACCTCCGTGGTTGAGTGGTTAGCGTGCCGGTTTTCAAGGCGCCGCCATCTCTGAGGTTCCGGGTTCGATCCCCGGTCGGGGCAATGTAGAAAATAAGTTTTCTACATTGTCTCGGGGCTGGGTGTTGTGGTACCTTCGTTGTTTCTGATTTCTATAACACAAGTGCATAAGCTACTTACTATGGGATCGGAGCAATGTATGTGATGTTGTCCTCTATTTACTTATTTATATTTATATGACTTGAAATTTCAAAAATCCTTCCTTTAGCGAATGGTTACGTCATAATATCAGTCTGTATGCACGATGATATCAGTAAATTATAATCTTTAGGGTAAACCGTAACGACGAGGTTTTTGCAACCTGACATACATAATCCATAAGTAGTTTTGTAGCTATACTGTTTTCTTTGCAAGATTTTTATTAGGTACTAAGACATAAAATCTTGATGATACTTTGCAAATATTGCTTCGTTTCTTCGATAACATTCTATGTCCTAGTTATTAGGACCTACTTATACTAGCTGACACATCAAACGTTATTTTACCATAATATAAATTATTTCCCACTTAGAGGTATCAAAAATAGATTACGTCTTAATCTCAGACCCACCGAATATATATACAAAAATCATAATAAAAATCGGTCAAGCCGCTTCGAAGGAGTTTGAAATGAAATGAAATGAAATGAATTTTATTTGCAAGAAACATAGTACATAAGATGTTCACATAAAATTAATAATTTTCCAGTATGTTTCGTCAATTGACATGCAAAATATTATGTATGTTGTGAATTATCTACATGATCATTTACTTTTGTTGCACAATTTCGATAATTAGGTATATTAAATTATGAAATGTAATGAAATGAAATTCTTTATTTCACATAGGCCTAGGTAAATAATAGGCGCCCATGAAATGTCAAAAACTCTACCGCCAAGTTCGGAATGCAGGTGCAGGCAGAAACTCGGCACTTGCTCTTTTCAAAATGTCATGTTTTAATTCATTCCTGTATTCTATATTAACATGTATACTTATTAGGTATTTACGCCAAGTGATAGCCATTCAGACACTAAAGTTGAGAGAAAAAATAAAAAATTTCAACATTTTTCATATATCTCACGCTAGCAACACTGTGTCTGTCCTTCCATTAGCGTTCTAGTGCTCGGCCGTTCAACACAACATTATTAAACTCGTATAAAAAAAGTGAGTGATTATAAGTATTTCTTGCGGAAATCAAAGTATCCGAAAAGAAATATTCAAAATAATCGGATTCATCGTCAAAACGAATTGTGAAATCTACGGAATTGTTATTATTGGTTCAAAAAATCCATATTGCTCCAGTGTTGGGTACACCTCTTAGAGGGTGTTACGTTCACAGCAGTATACATTGAGGGTAGTTGGAAGGACTATCGCCTTTGTTTTAATTACTGCAAGAGGAGCTAATCAAGATGCATTCTTCGGTGATGGGTACACTTCATTTAGAGGGTGTGACCTTCACGACAACATACATTGAGGGTAGTTGGTAGGTGAAAAACCTGAGGACTATCGCCTTTGTATTAATAATTGCAAAAAATAATTGCAAAGCATCTATGTTGAGGACACTGCATAAAAGGGATGTGATCATCACGACGACATACATGAGGGTGAGTTAATAAGATTATCGTCTTATATTAGGTAATAATTGCAAAAAAGTCAATCAACATAATATATTCTGCAGTCTATGCTTCAGTGTTGGGTACACTTCATTAGAGAGTGTGACCTTCACGACAATATACATTGAGGATGGTTATTAAGACAACGCCTATGGATTAATCATTCCCAAAAATGACAAGATTATCTTGTAAGCAACTTCAAAAATAGCAAATTGTTGCTTAAACGCCCCCATACCACGTTGAAAACACCGGTTGACGGTTCTCGTCCGATCACCGAAATCAAGCAACATCGGGCGCAGTTAATACTTAGATGGGTGACCACCTGGGAACACCGCGCGATGCTGTTTTTTTTATTACCAACCGCATTGGAATGATATAAAGGATAAAAACGATTACCTTTAGAAACTATTTCGATATACCCTCATATCAATATTTTCTTTTACTGTCTGCTAATTTAAATGAACCAAGATTACTTTACTAGACCAGGTCTGAAAAGTACCCGCAATCAAATGCACTATTTACAATTATTTTAGTCTTCCACACGAATCGTTTATTGTTGTGGTCATTATTTATAGATACATCAATAAAAAGTCCATTGACAACGTCTTACAAAATCAACTAGTAATACTACTCAAAATTTGAAATGTACGAGTGAGACACAAAAATTTTATTTGATAATATAATATTCTAATAACTTCTGTGTATATTGTCTTTTATCAATAATATGAAATACAGTTAATCAAGATCCAATATTAACTGGCACTGGAGGAATATCTGAGCAATCCACCTGTCGGTCCATGGTGGACCCACGGGCCAAATCGCAGGACAGCACTCGTCTCTTGCGACGACTTTTCTCGAAGATTTACCCAGGACAGAAGAGTCTTGATTTCCCCACAAGAGCAGCACCAGGAGCAAAACAGCCTTGCAAGTACTTATCGATGTCCTCTTTTGACATTTCCGTCGACCTGTCATGTCAGGCGCCGCGCGGCCGCCGATCGGAGTGCTGGCGGAGCGTTGCGCTGTTTCGAACCTCGTGCGGACTCGCGCATGTTCGCATATAGTCGGGTCGGGGTAAGAAGGCAACCCGTGGTACCCCGGGGGGACCATCGGGGGTACCACCGGCAATAAACGACACCTACTTACTCGTACGTTTGCCGTTTAGCTTATAGAATAACCGCATTCATAAAATATTCGAGCCTGATGATATTATTTTATCATGCTTAAATATGAGTGGAAAATTTATTTATTTTCTCTCTTTATGTTCTCAAAACTATGAACAGAATTTAATGTGTATTTTTTTTTTCTCTTCTTAGTTCGCATGTAGTGCAATGACACTTTAGATATCTAGGTACTATCCTAGTTTCATTCATAATAATTTACTTTTATACAAAAGGTTTTATATTATGAAGATTTATAAACTATTGAACCACTAATATTACAATTAATTTTCATGTTTAAGTAATTAAAAATGAAAATGATTTTTTTCAAATGGGCTTGATTTACAGGCTTTTATGAAAGCTTGAATCTGAAAAACGGGTTTGCGCTGAGAAGGTCTGGCAAAAAACTCGGCTATTATATTCTGTTCACATACAATTGAATATGAGACAACCTATTCGATAACATACTTAATATTTTTTTTGTTATTCCATTACAAATACATGTTTTTAATACAACCATTCTTTCATCGTAACTCGATGTATTAGATATTACATCAAATTTATCAATGCTTTAACTGAGTTAGGATGCATGCTTTTAAAAGAATGCAATATTTTTGAATATCAAAGTTATTTATAGTTTCTATAATTGACTATTTCTTAAATTTCTTAAATGAATATTAAATATGGAAACTGTAGAGTCCTTATAAAACAATCGATGATATGTTTATTTAAATTTATTTTAGGTATCCTTGTACCTGTATCTACAGGAATATCGGTATCCATACCTAGGAATAACGTAACGCAATGGAAAATATATTTAAAGACCAAAATTAATTTTTGCTAGATCAAATATTTTTATTTTCAGGCGATCGCGCCGCTAATTAACTAATGGTTATCTATGCATGAAATGTTAAAGGATTTGGAAATTACCAATAATTATAAGATCATAGAATCATTAAATACTTCATTGGATTTATGAAAATATGAACAATGATGGTTCATAATTTTGGCTTGCATGTATCATATTTTTTTTGTTCTTTTAGAGTTGATACATAGCCTACATTTTATTTTTTCTGTATTTAATCATTATTAAATAAGTCTAATATTTTGTTTAACTTTCATGCCGATGGATGACGCCGCTGCAAGGATTTAGCTCTCGATGATGACTGACCAAGGTCAAATGATAATTGAAAATTGGGTCATCACTGCTTCACTAGGAACTTGAATACCAGTACAGTAGTACTTCAGCTGTGGTATGTAATTAACTGATTATTATTAAACGAAGATTCAAGACTTTTATCTTCTGTGATGACAGTGGAATTATTGGGTAAGTGACAAAAAAAAAAAAAATTTTTTTTTTTCATCGTCGCAACAAGTCAACAAAGCATTAATCGCGAACAATCGCGAATAACATTTCGACATGTCTACCTATTAACATGTTATATTTGCTCGTTGATTTTTGCGATTATCAACTTGGAAAAATCAGATCACATTTTTCAACTGAAAGACTGCTAAATTAAAAAATGGTCTTGATGCAGAAACTGAAGAACTTAAAAAGTATTGTCTAATATTTGTATTCCAATTGTATATATGTGGTTTTTTGTTTACAACTAACCAGTACAACAGCGATAGTAGTGTTGGGGTGACTGTTAAAATAACAATTAATGATATTAAACAACATTATTATAACATGAATAAGAATAACAATTATGCCTTCAGTAAAAATTTTAATATTATGTGAAATGATAAACTCAACACGATTTTACATACTATAATATTGTATAAGAAGTTTACTGTCTGACAATATTAGAAAACATGCTTTTTTCAGACTATCTTAAGTTTCTATTGTTATCACTTTATTAGAACTCAGGAATAAACAGTAGATACAGTTACTTCATCAGCCTTTGTCTCAGAATCAACTTTAAAATAGGCTTATAAGATGATTTATCTATGGCTTTTTTTTTTTTTTTTTTAAATCTCTTGAGAATATTCTTACTTCACCCTATTCAGTTAAAAATATAATTTAAGGTCACTTTAAATCTTAATGACCTTATTAAAGCTGTACCTACACCAAAACCCAAATAACAATATTATTATGGAAATTAAATAAAAATATCATTGTTAACTCCTTCAATAGAAATAACTCTAAAGAGCTATGAATAAAATTAAACAACACTTTACAAAAATACTAATGCCTACTCCTGTATTTTCGTAAAGTGAAGTCAAGATGAACAAAAATTTACGAACTAGTTCTCTGCAACCCATAGATTTATTAATCTTATATATTAATAAATTGATCTTATTTTTATTTTTTCTTTCCAAAAATATGTCTCGGTAATATTTATTCTACTCAAGTTTATAAAAATATATTCGTGATAAATTTACTGTTTAAAATATATATTTCATGGTTGCATATTAACAGCTCAATTTATTACGATTAATCAAGTGTTGCATTTAAAAGTTTAAACTGATACAAATATTTTCAAGCTTGTTGAAAGAGGTTTAAAACCTCTTTTAATCGTCAAGACTACATACGAGCAGTACTGCTAGAATATAGTCTTAATATACCCTTGGTATTCGCACATATAAAAATATATGTTTTTGTACATATATTATTGTTAATATATTATACTAATAATATTGATTTACTATCTATCACAGTTTTAATATTTCTACAAAATTATGCCATTAATTATTAATTTGCTTTGAATATCAACTTAAGTTGTTATTTTTATTTTTTTGCTCAATATTAAGCGATTATGCTTATTATTCTATTAATTTAAAAGCATTTCTTATTTACAAATGTCATGGCTCTAAACATCTACCTAATAAGTATACATGTTAATATAGAATACAGGAATGAATTAAAATTGATGATTAAACGAACTTACCTTAAGTGAAGTTCTATCATAATTTTATGAATTCCTGTATGAAGATATTAACACCCTCCCGCCCCTGTTTTGTGGAAAAACCCATGTATGAATTTGTAAATAAAAAATGTACATATTACAATAATAATAAATATTTATTGAAGACAACATAACCCATATATATATATATATATATTATTATATTTGCATATATAATATTGTGTGGTTATGTATAATATTGTGTAGTTATGTATATATTAGGTATATGATACATAATATTTGGGTGCTCTGTAGTGCTTCCTACCAAGACGAGCTTATCGAAGCACTAAGGCACTCTTATAATAATTACTCTGAACTAAATGAAAGGACAGACACAGTGTTGCTAGCGTGAGATATATGAAAAATGTTGAAATTTTTTATTTTTTCTCTCAACTTTAGTGTCTGAATGGCTATCACTTGGCGTAAATACCTAATAAGTATACATGTTAATATCTTCATACAGGAATTCATAAAATTATGATAGAACTTCACTTAAGGTAAGTTCGTTTAATCATCAAATATACTCAAAGTACCTACACATTACAGTCATACTGAGACATGCCTGATTTCACAATGCCATCATTAATATTAAAACACTGTAACACGAAAATTTCATAAATTAGAAAAACGTATAAATAACGAGTGCAGAAAGTTTTAATTAAGGTAACTGTACCATATTACGGTATATTAAGGCATTTTCAACTTTGAGGGTGATTTTAAGAAAAAGTACGAATGTGCTAAAACTGAAAACTGTTTTATTTTGTAGACAAGTTTTATCAGATGAATGTGGAATATTATTTTGCGCCGTAGCCTTTAAATTATATAAATAATCGTTATTTTGCGGGACCTCGTGTTTGTCTCTAATTCCGTTCTAAAAATTTGCCTCATGACATAATTCCGGTAATCTTTGTCCATAATTCCGTGATATTTTTATTTTATTTTTATAACGCATTACAAGTAAGTACTTGACTGCCATTTCACCTGATGGTAAGTGTGAATACAGTCCTGTATCCAAACGTACTAACTTGGAAGTGATAAGTAACCCCCAACGGTTCCTACACGGCATCGTACCGGAAAGCTAAATTGCTTGGGCTTACTGGCCTTTTGTTAATTTGTGTCAATTTAATAACCCCCTTTATTTTTTTACTTTTAGGTATACTTTCTACTACAGTAAATATAAAATTATATATTCTGTGAAAATTTTTAGCATCTACCTGTTACCGTTATCAATATCGAGCAAAAACATGCAAAAAAATTACGTAAATTGCATGGGAGCCCCCTTATTTTTTTTTTGTATTTGTTGTTATAGCGGAAACAGAAAAAATACAAGTGTCTATTATCATTAAACGCCATATCTATCATGGTTCAAGAGTACAGCCTGATTACAGACGGACGGACGGTCGGACAGACGTATGGACGTACGGACAGCGAAGTCTTAGCAATAGGGTCCCGTATTTACCTTTTGGGTACGGAACCCTAAAAAGATATTGCATGGCCCCCTCCTAAACTTAGTTTTATTACTTATTAGTCAAAGATAAGTCAGAAAACGTTTCATTTTCTCTCCGAATGCTATATTTCGGGTATACCAGAATAAGGGACATAAGTAGAAAATACGTGCACCTTATTGCGGTAGTCAAAAAAATGGTCTCTATTTCATATTTTTAATAAAAAAATTAAGTGAACTAAAAGCTAATGTAGTTTTTATATGCTACATATGGATATAATTGGTTATTATATGATTTAGAAAATAATATTCAAGTAATTACATGTTGACGTACTAGTCTATGAATTCGAAAGTATGGCATAAAGTGTAATCATTTCAGACTCGATTATAGAAGTAAACATATATAAACTCATATACCGCAATTAGGTCACAGTAATCTGCAGTCATTACTAAACTTATTTACATTAAATATATACATGAATTTAACCCAAGTGAGAAAAAAAAGACGGAAACATTTCGAAAGGATTTTTCTTTATTGCGTGATACGCACGCAATTAGATTCACGGGCTCAGAACTGTGAACATAATTACGGTAGTGAGAAAATTCACAAATTCTTTAAAAATATACTTTATAACACCTCGAATTTACTATAAAACATACTATTGATAACTGCTAAGCAATAATTTCATAAATTTCGATAAATTTAACTTACCGGCATCACATTATATCCTTAAGAAAATTCCACTGTTGCCTTACGCTCACTAAGAACAGAAACGTATGAAACTACTAAGATAGCGACTTGATGCGTTCAGAAGCTCGGTATAGTTTTTAGAACTATTGTTTATCTAAGTAAATCATGTTTTTTGGTTGAACACAAACTATAGTTTATGTAGCATTCTAATAAATTACGATTTTACTGACTGTTTTCTTATTTTTCGACGAAAATCAAAATGTCACGGCATAGTGTACTATACCGGAATAGTGTACAGTTACCTTATGTTCGAGTTTCTATCAAGGGGTGTGGCTAATATTTTTATTAATAAATTGTTTCTGAATAGGATACCTAACTCCCGTATTCACAAGAAATTGACGGCCTCGCGATTTGGCGATGTGCCACCAAGATTTCAGTCACTGAAGCCCGACCAATATGAAGGTCAAGTATTTTAGATTTGACGTATGAACAGGGGATTAATAGTAATATACGGCTTGTTTATAATTTTTTTATTAGAATTATAAATGAGTCATACAGAGTCATATGTTGTGAGTCATACAGGCATCTCTGGGGCACGGTTATGAAAGAATCGCATAACAATTTGGTTTTTCGAGCTGCAAAATTACGTAAGTGAAGCTAGAAATCACAAGAAAAAAAAATAGAATAAGAATATTGAATGGAAGCAGGCGTTATTTGCGGAAATCCATAACTATCAGGACAGATTAATTTTTTGCTATAATCCGCGACTTGAAAAAAATCTGTATCAATACACAATCTTCCAACACTTTCTTCGACGTACGTTTCGTCCCGACACCGGGACAGTGCGAAGTCGATAGAGTCTACTCTTTCTCTACGATTTCGCATTGTGAAGTCAACATCTTCTGAGGCGACGTCCCGGCGTCGGGACGAAACGTGCGTCGAAGAAACTGTTGAAAGAATTGTGTTGTGTGTCATGTGGTGTTCCTATTGTGTGTGGTGTGAATATTGGACCGTTCACCGTACAGATTCTTAGCAAGTCGCGGATTATAGCAAACAAATTAATCTGTCCTACGAATAAAAAGAAGTTAAGAAGATGTATAAGGATAACTGCAGCTTTTGTCTTCGATAAGTCACGTAACCAATTTGTCGTTCGGAAATGTCATTCCCGGACATATTTTGAATTTCGTTCTATTTAGATATGGAATGAACGATCGTCCGATTTCTATAATAGATAACGTACCTACTACATTATTAAAGTACATTATGGCTAAGGGTAATTCAACATATAAAACAGGCTCAAATTAGTAATTTAACATATTAAATAGACTCAGGCCAACTCGCCATTGGTGATGATGATGAATCCATTGAGATCGATACACCTAATGTGCGCATCGCATGTTGAGGTTATAAGTTATAGGTAACAGCTAGACATCTAGGTACAAGATGGCGGGTTTCGCACACTTTTGAAAAAATTGTGGTGAAACCTTAGGGTTCTGATTGCGTATGAAAAATGTATTCATAGTTATCGTAATCTTTAGAAATTCTGACCCCCAATTGGCTGACGTATATCAAGGACCAATCAGCGGGCAGAATTTGCTTTCGTGCAGGTTTCCCCACGGTTACGATTTTTCGCTTCGCCGGAAGTGGCAACTATTGAATTTCCTAAAATGCACAAAACTCCGAAAATTTGGACATTTTATTCAAAGGATATTAATAAAACAGAAGAATAGAAACTATCTAACTCTTGGAAAAACTTGAAAAATTAGCTATTTTTGTATGAAATTTGATAGGAAAACATAAGTCGATAATAAACATAATAATAGGTAATGCTATATTTACTAACTTTATAGTCCCTACTACATCGGGCTATGACGTAAAAGAGTTGGGCTCAGTGCTAGGTCTAGCCAAAGTAGAGCATTCGTCACGCAAACTAGTGCCTTACCTATGTACAGTACCTATCTATTGTCAGAACAACCAAATACCAACCGTCAGTTAAAGACTATGGTTGAAGACAAGACACATAAATATTGAGAAAAGCCTCCCACCAGATTAGCTCAAGCCAATTAAAAAAAATATATAATTCCTAAACTAAAACTTCCCGGTACGGAATCGAACCCAAGACCTCTCGCCTAGTTCAACGCGCTAACTGGTTCCGGATGATCGTCATTATTAGATTTTTTTCTTAGGGTAAACTTAGTTTACTTAGTAAAAGCGTCATTTAAGGTGTTTCGGCTCTACCAGACCGCGAAATTCAAATTTTATTTAATTGTTCGCAAATATTATATTAGCCTAAATAAAATTTGAATTTTCGCGTTTGTTTCGCGCCCGGATGGTACCCTTTAACGTAACTTAGTTAGATTTTAAAATAAAATGTTGTATGAAGTTGCAATCATAAATTGTGCCTAGTGCGGTGCACTGCCCTCATGTAAACACAGTAATTACGTAGATAGTAGATACAAAGTGAATGTAATGCTTGGCGACATCTCAGATTAGAGATCTTAGATATCTATTACCTACTTGTAAAATATGGTTTAAAATCTTTCGAAAACTTTATTTGAGTGAAAACTTGGGTAGAAGTAATACTCACTCCTACTTGTTGTTACCTACCTACGCCTGATTTCGATCCATTTGTTTCTCCAACATAATAATTTAAAAACATATTGAAACAATCGGCTAAGAGCGAGTCGGAATCGCGCACCAAGTGTTCCATACCATTTGACGTATATGACGTAGCGAGATGATGATAGAGTAAGCCAGTGCTCGAATTGGGCCGGAACGCACCGGAACGGCGTTCCGGTTCGTGAAATCACCGTTCCGGTTCGTGAAATCAGCGTTCCGTTTCGTGAAAATTATTCTCAGAGCATTCCAAACTCTGGTTTTTAAATAATTGAGATCTTCTTGGCAGGATCACTACTAAAAATGTATCTGTACCCTCAGAATTGAATATGAGTAGGTACTGTAAAGGCATAGCGTTCCGGTTCGTGAAAAAGTTCAATTCGACCACTGGAGTAAGCCCCAATTATTTCCTACTAAGTACCTACTAATCGTATACAAGTAGGGTAATATTAAGAATTTTCTACATCATCGTCAAAACACGAGCAAAAAACCCCTTTAATCTTTATTTTGTTCTATTTTTTAGTATTCGTTTAAATATAAATACATCATCTGTGAAAAGTGTAACTATCACGGTTCAAGATAAACAGCCTGGTGATAGACAGATGGGATCATAGAGTACTTAATATATTGAACGGGATATTGTAACTAAGTATAGGACGGGATGGAGGGACGGATGGTTGAGGTCCCGTTTTATACCATTTTGTTACGGAACCCCAAAAATGTATGAGAATAATCGATCACGTGACGTATTATACATAAACATTTTTTTTTATTTGGTTCCATTCCATTATACGAATAGAATCTCAATAAATTAGGTATGTCATAGAAAAAATGCATCTAAATATTCGTATGAATTAGCATGTTTATGGCTATTGGCTAGTAAATATGAAAAATGAGATCAATAACCAATAACCATACTGCACAAATTATAGTCACATCTTTGAATTTTTCATGATTCAATCGTTTACGATTGATACAGCATGTATACGTAGTGCAGTTGGAACTTTCCAAATGGTCAAACGCCTCTGCAAGATATCTATTCCATGCAGAATGTATCATATAATAATTATGTATAAAAAAAACAACCTTCCCAAGAAGAGCGCCCGATTAAAATCCTTTCATTTCCACTGAATTTCCAATGTACCGAAGCGCACAGTTTGAAATTAGAATTTCCGAACGCGGCAAGTTCTACGTCTTGTTATCTTTTCCCGTTAAAAAAAAGTAAAAAAACAAAATGGCGCTTTGTAAACAAATCACACACACGCGTGGTATATGGGTTATAAATAATAAATAAATATAGAATTAAAATTAGTTGGCGGAAAACCGGCGGACCGCGCGGAGTGGACGTCGAGACTGGCTTTGGTACCTAAATTATAGTCGGTTCATTTTCAGTGGGCGGATCGTCGAACTAAAATTAAGCTCGCGTCATACAGTAATGAAATATTCTGTTTTGGCCTAGTTTTTATTTAATTAGGTAAACACCCTAAATATTCTCGTTTAGGGTGTACTGTACTTACTGACTGTATACTTACTGTCTGAGTTTAGTTAGATGAAAGAAACCTATTTGCGAGTATCTTGGAAATCTTGTCTTACCTATTCAGCAAAGCTTTTATGTAGCTTTCTAAACGTCTTGGACCTTGGTGATATCAAAGTAGGTATCACGTTAAATTCGAACATAAATATTGCAATCGCCATCGAAAAGATATATATACCATTTTTTCTCTATACAGTCGCCTATCGCTTCTTGTTACACAGCATAACGATGGAGCACATAATTTTTTTTATAAATAATCGAGCTTATAAAGCTTAGATAAATACAATTAATATTTAAGCCCTTTTAGTCTTTGTCTCAACCTTCATGATACCTACAAAGCTACAACCAACTTTTATACCTACTTTCTAATCCCTAATCTTTGATTCGGTCCTTCGATCCGGATTTTCCCGCCTGTGGCTGTTGACCTAAAAATAGCACGCATGGACGAAATGAAATTGTTTTCTATAAATGTATTGTTCACGCCTGCGTTCCTAGTTTAGATACATGATCTACATCAGTGGGCTTATTCTGTATCTTTTTACTTTGAGTGTCTAACTCAATTTCAGTTGTACACCGAGTTCCAATGAAGCAAAAGTTCTTGTAATCTACAATATTATCTCTTACAATAAAAGATAGAAAGCGAAAGCGAATGGAGCTAATTTTTAGCAAATTTCAGTCCTACTCAAAAATAAAATACTTTCTTCACACACGTAAACGTTTCTTTAAACACTTTCTTTACACACGTAAAAGGAAGCGGGTGGACGGAAGCTTTACAAAAGGAATACGGTTTTTTTTCGCGTTTTTATTTTTCATTGATGCTCCTCTCTTGCATATTACATACACCTGCTCTACTTGTCAGCCTCCTCCAGCACAAAAAAAATGAGTGTATTTTCTGAGATTAGCGCGTTCAAACAAACAAACTCTTCAACTTTATACTTAGTATAACTAAGTTTACGACGATTCCAACTTCGAACACGTACAGCGAAGAAGGCACGACAAACTCAGCCGAATAGGTAATTGGTAATAAGTATACCAAGTGATGGCAAATGGCAATAGACAGCAGACGCAGCTAATTGCGGCCTGAATCATATTGTTATCGTGTGCGTGCTCAATACTTAACTATATTTTATTGTAACACGTGTTGATTTTATCTCACTACATATGGAGTTGTAGTATTTAATTATTGCTACGAATACTGTAAAATGTGCATTGGCATCATAATATTTGTGGAAAAGAGTCGCTGCCCGCGGGGCAATAAAATATGAAGACGACGATGCCTGTTTGACAGGCACTTGCCAGGCAGGCCTCCCGTAAAGCTTATACTGAAGTGCACATAATTAATAATATATTTTTAATAAGCATTGATACCTATCAATACCACCGATAAGGAGCCCTGAGGATATGGGCATCCGAACGTTTAAGCTAAACCTTTTTAAGCTAAACTTACAATACGAAATTAATGTCATTAAATTACATTCACTACACTAGTTTCATCAACAGTTTCACGTGTAAACTTCAAGTTTTACTATTCATGCATTAATTTCAAAACACTAATTTAGTTTTGTCACTTTTGTGCCGTGCGCATTTTTTGGTAAAACTAATGTCGTGCAACTAATTTCAAAACATAAATCAGACGAAACTAGTGTCGCGAAAATAGTTTTTATAGCTTTCAGGATCTTATCTGTTGCTTCTAGATGTTTTCTTGATATCCACTCTCGAATACATATTCGTCTTTTCTTTCGGGAAAGCCTTTTCTTTATTTTGTACAAAATAATGTAGGTATTTAACGACATTATGAATTGCGGAAATAAGCTTCGATGCCGATGGTGCCAGTGATGTGATGTGATGATGGTTACAGTGATACTGAAGGTTTCGCGACACTACGAAATCATTTTCACAAGTCCTACAACTAGTTTCACGAAATTAAATTTATCATGCATCTTACTAATTTCGCAATGTACCTAATTTCGGCTTGAAGTAGTAAGCAAGTAGGTAAGCAAACTGTCAAGGGCGTCGCCAGCCGATGGCGCAGGGGGGGGGGGGCAAGTTGACTTTACCTACTACAATTCATACTTTTCTCTTCGACTTCAATTTTTATTTTTGGGAAATTATAAAACTGAGCGATAGTTTCACAAGTTTCTGTGAGATTTTCGACTGACATCGTTTGCATTTGTGCGGGGTGTAATTTAGATAAAGCAAATGATGGACTATTTTCTTCAGCAAAGCGTGTTTCAAGCGATGTAGTAACGGAATCCAAGTATGGTATTATTCATGATCTTTTCCAGAATTCTGAAGGGCTTTCTGCTGGGTGATTGCTTCGATGACGTTGTTTCTCAACAATGCGCGGCATTGAAGTGATATCCTCCTCCAGGCTGACTTTCTCCGCAACAACAGTAGCATCCTTTATAATTTCATCTGAGGCTCTTTCGGGATTATCACGGTGGCTCTTAAGCAATTGCAAAATGCGTTTGACGTGTTGCGAGGCCTTAACCACATCCAAAGCTATGGATTGGAGTGCGTTGACAACAGGTTCCAACAAAGCAGAGTATTTAGCTACCAAAGTAATAGTAGAAATTTTGAAAGCAGCCGCATGGAGTTAAAAGGCGTTTTTTCGAGTCGCACACTTCACGCGATAAGTTTTGTAAGGCTTCTAATATAACAGAAAAATTCTCCTTAAATACTCTGATAGTTTTATGTTTCTCACTCCATCTTGTTTCGCAGAGCCTGGCAATATTAGGTACCAATTTTCTTCTCAAAACAGATTCTAAAACGCTAAAACAAAGGCGGCTGTGCGAGGGCCGCGGGCGCCGCGCGGTTACATGTTGCTTCCCCACTCCCCCTGTCCCGCTTCAACGATAGACCAGGCAGAGCGTAGTTGTACGGAATATTAGGAGTAGAATTGGTCAATTCATTCGAGTTTCGACGTACGGGAATGATTGTTCAAGGCTTGAACTTCAAGCAAATCAACTCGAAGACTTAGGACTTTGGTTGCATTATATTTGGCAATTTTTTTAGAATCTCTAGGGGGGGGCAGCTGCCCCTCCCTGCCCCCCCCTTGGCGACGCCCTTGAGCAAACAGTAGCTCCGTCCGCCAAAATTCTATAGGTGGCAGCTGAGAGTGTGTTTGGTTTGAGCATTGTTACAAAAAAGAACCGTGTAGTAGTCGGGTGGAATAAGTGTGTCCGGGATGCTCATTGTGAGGCACGGTTGAGGTATCAAACTTGGTTACTTTATAATAAACCAAAGTCTGGAAGAGTTTGGAATGAAATGTGTGAAAGCCGAAAAATTTTTAAGAGTCGTTTAAAGTGGTGCCAAAATCACCAAGATGAGATCAAAATGAACATTATAGCTTCCCACAGGACAATTTTTCAAAATTTTGGAAAGAAACCAATAAGCTGAATGTTCGGCCGAGCTTACCGGTGAGTGTCGCAGGCTGTACCACACAAAGTTTTATTGCGAATATGTTTAAGGATCATTTTAGGGTCTCATCGCCGCTGGGACCGTCGTCGGAGGTGGGTGATGCTGAGATATGTTGTGGCAATGAGCTGCTTAGTTTTTCAACTAAACAAGTTTCAGGGGTAATAAACAAAATGACCAGAGGAAAATCACCTGGACATGACAGTCTCAGCATCGAACATCTCAAATATGCAGGTTTTCACTTACCCAGGGTTCTGTCAACGTTCTACTCGCTCTGCATAAGCCATTCGCTTATCCCTACTGACATGATGAAAACTATAGTGGTCCCTATTGTTAAAAACAAAACCGGTAATATTTCTGACTTAGCAAATTATAGGCCAATATCTTTAGCTACTGTAATTGCTAAAGTATTGGACAGTCTGCTTGACAGTAAGCTTAGTGAGAAGCTTTAGTTTCATGATGCGCAGTTTGGGTTCCGCCCGGGACTTTCAACGGAAACTGCAATTTTAGGCATGAAGCAGACTGTCCAATATTATACAAGTCGGAAAACGCCGGTGTACGCCTGTTTTCTCGATCTTTCCAAAGCGTTCGACTTAGTGTCGTATGATGTGCTGTGGGAAAAGTTGGAGAGAACGGGTGTGCCACCGGAGTTGCTCAGTGTATTGCGCTTTTGGTACGCGAACCAATTAAACTATGTTAGATGGGGTAAGGAGCTCTCTGAAGCGTACAGGTTGGAGTGCGGTGTGCGGCAGGGAGGATTGACATCACCAAAGCTCTTCAACCTGTACGTAAATGACTTGATCGTGGAGCTCAGCAAGCAGCCAGTCGGCTGCTGGATAGACGGTGTCAGTGTCAATAATTTAAGCTATGCTGACGACATGGTGTTGCTGGGCCCCACGGCGGGTTCTATCAGAGAGCTGCTCAGCATCTGTGAAAAATACGCGGACAGGCATGGACTTATATATAATGTGGCCAAAAGTGAATATCTGATCTTTAAGGTTCCACGTAAACAAGTAGAATACGAGCCGAGTATAACACTAAACGGGATGGCACTTAAACGAGTGTCAGAGTTTAAATATCTAGGGCACTATGTAACGGAGGACCTTAAGGATCAGATAGACATTGAAAGGGAACGTAGAGCCTTAGCAGTAAGGTGCAACATGTTGGCCCGCAGGTTCGACCGGTGTAGTAAGGAAGCAAAAATAACGCTTTTTAAGGCATATTGTCAGACCTTCTACACGGGTGGCCTGTGGACCAACTACACCCAGAAGGCTATGGACACGTTGAGGGTCCAATATAACAATGGTTTCAGGATACTGTTGGGCTTGCCGCGGTTTTGCTCAGCGTCAGGCATGTTCGCGCAAGAGCGAGTTGATGACTTTTATGCAGTAATGCGGAAAAAGACCTCATCCATCCTGGCAAGACTGCGTTCGAGCTCCAATAGTGTCCTGAAAATGTTGGCGATGAAGTTCGACTCTCCGTTCGTAGCACATACCGTGAAGGTTCTCGTTAAATGAAATATTAATATACATATATTTTCCAAATAATAATCCAAGTGAATTTTACTAACATAGTTTTTAAGTTATTTTGTTACTAACCAATTTGGGCCTCTGTTGCCATGAATAAAGAAGTTTATTATTATTAAAACAAGCATTTTTGGCACCGATTAACTGGCGATAATTTTCGTGCCGTTAATAACCCTGTCGGTTAACCTCTATTATCAATACCATAACTTTAACAGATTTAACGGTTTTTTGTTACCGACTAACGCCTGAGATAAAACCTAGAGCAATATTTTTCGAGCATCAGTATGCTCTAATTGCGATACACAAAGATACACACCTAACTCAATTTTAAGAGGTTATTGTTATACAAATATGTGTTGTTAATACCGAAAAAAGTTGGTAGGTAACAGCGTGGTCACAGCCCACAGGACTCTCAGATATAGGAAGAGTCACCCTCCCAGCTGCGGTAGAGTTGTTTAATTTTATACTGTAAAATATTCAAATATTTTTCGATTGGTGAACTTCGGACATAAGGAAAGCCCTCAGAAAGCCTCTTCCCTTATGTTCAAAATATTTTTTCGACATAATATAAATCAAAAATCTGTGTCAAAAACAAAGATTTATATCTTTGGTCAAAAAACGATTAGGCTGCAAGAAGATTTTAGCTGCAGGCAAATATACCTATATTAGTTATCGACAATACATAGTTTGAAAAAAATCCTCCTGAAAATCATCTATAGTTAAATAATAATTGTATAGATCGGAATAACTTGATATTATTATCTTCTTCAACTCAAGAAATGAATCATCATCGAATTCGAAATTCCTTTTCATTGAATATTTTATCAAAGGACGAAATTGCCATTATAAAAAATAAACAACGTTCCGTTACCATTTACTCTATCACGGTATATTTATGATAGAAAAGAAACCTTTTTGTAATCCTTTTTCAAGTATTTTTCAAGTATACGAATACTGTATCTTTTTGGCTTTAATACAACTTCTACATTTAATAATTTTATCATTCATTTGGCATTTAGAGAGTCATTGCGAAATTACATGCGTAAATAGGAATGTTTCACTAGTTGCTGTCATCTGTATGCCAAATATTTGACACTTGACGGATTGATAAAGTCCATCTTTCAAGTTTTAGTTTTCCGTCCGCGATTAGCCACTCCTATCTCGGTAATACTTAATTAGTTTTAATTTCTTACAAAAAAAACTGGCCCAAGAGATGTAGTTTCGTGATCTCAAACTCTGTAGTGGTGTATTTTGTATGGGTGAAGTGTGAGGAAGAAAGCACGTCACAATGACGGGACGCTCGGGCCGAGGTGTATTTGGCAAGCTGTTTTCCAAGAAGCAAAGCGCCAGAGATGACCGTGTGACGGAGATCGGTATGCCCACGAACGTGGTACAACATATACACGTGAGTGTGAACTCTGAAACGGGGATGATCGAGGGTTTGCCGTCGTCATGGCTCCGACAGCTGAACGCGCAGATATCGCCCGCGGAACAGAACGAGAACCCGAACGCGGCGATCCAGGCCGTAGCCTTCCACAATTTCCACGTTTTGAAAAAAGAACAGGCGGAAAAGGAGCCATGCAAGCCCATAGTCACCGAGGAGGCGATAACAAAAGAAGGTTTGGAGATGAAGAAGTTTTTAGCGAAGAAAAACGCTCACCAAAGCCAGGACTCCGATATATCGATAGGTCAGAGTAGCGAGGAAGATGTAGCGCCCACTGATGTCTCGCAGCGGCAGACCATGCCCGCTGCACCTGTTAAAAATAGTCTTAAGAAGAAAGATGCGATGATGGACTTGACAGCGGTGGTGGAAGACCTAACGTTAATCGGTACAGAGCCCGAGGAGAGTCCGATATTGAGGAAAAAGGAGCTGATGAATGCCACGCTGACGGATGAGGAGATATATGAAGAGTTGAGAAGGATTTGTAACAAGGATGACCCTTATGTTCGATTTGAAAGGATCAAGCAACTAGGGGCTGGCGCATCAGGTAACTTATTTATTTTCCTAAGAAATGCGTGCTAAAATTAAGACAAATTAAAAAGAAGAGAGATGGTATGTGCCATGAATTATCCCATCTTTTATACCATAGCTGCAATACCTTGATTGTTTTGCCCAGTGCCAATTAAGTACAATACTTAAGTCTTTTTTCCTCAGGTCCTTAACTTTTGATTAACACCAATGCCATCTGCTAATAGGGACTATTTGGGATTGTAGATTTTTATTTTACATTTTATACCATTGCTGCAAACTTCCTATAGTTAGCATAATTTCTCGCTTCATGTGGAGGCAATCAAATGAGAGGAACAAGTCCCTCAACCAACCTGGCAGGCCTGCATAACACCCATAAATATGAAAGAGAACATAACAAGCAGCCTGTTTCACCATTTCATTGCAACATGGACAGCGAGCTTATTGCACCAATCATAACTATTAATAATTATTAATAATAAAATTGGACACACTATAAAGAGGTCTCTGAAGAATGAAAGTATCTTCACATCGCATAATTATTGTTGGATACAAACATTGTCCTTTGATACCTCTTGATATTTACTAGGTAAATAAACTTTATCACTTCAGTTTATTTTTAAACCATATTAATAGCTAGTCAATTAGTTATTGAAATACAATATAGTGATTATTTTGTAAGATCAGTGGCTGGTCTGGCAGATGTAATTTTGCTCTGTGTGACAGGTGTTTAATAACTTGTCCAATAGTGATGAGTTAGTGTAGTGTTCAGAAACTACCTTATGGATGCAAAATAACTCTTCTCGGTTCCACTGTTATTGTACAAATGGACTAGGTATGCATAAAAGACATGATGGCAATGCAGAATGCCAATTAAATGTTAATTTCTTATGTCTAGGATATAATGATAAATAAATTGAATGACTTTTTTGAGTGCAACCATAAGAAACACATTTTTAATTTTACAATTAATCTGTCAAAGCCAAGTAAACCAGTTTTTCCATTTCACACATTAGTATACTGTGCATGTAATGAAATCTGCATTATTTATATCGGCTTCTCATTGAAGCTATTTTAAAAATCCTCTCACTATTGATCTAGACTACAGTATGCATAGATTGTTAATTACTTAGTATAGGTATCATAGCCTTGAGAAGTTCAGTCAAACAGTTTTAAAAAAGGAAAATATATTCTCGAATTTAAAAATTTAAAAACCCTGTAGGAACCTCTTTTTTCCAGGATAAGGAGAAAGATAATTTAGTTACTTTTAAAAGGTGTGTAAACTCCAGTTTAGTTATTTGCAATCTTTTATCATATAGACAAACATTTACTCTAAATAAAAATTTGGTCAAGTACGAGTCGGGGTCTGGTACTGAGGGTTTCATACCATCAAGACCAATTCTCAATAGGGTTAAATTAAACTAAACACGCCTGCCCACCAAATTAAAAAATGAGCAAAATATTTTGTTTGTTGCTCGGGAGACCCCCTTAAATATTTGTTTTATTTTAAATGATTTCATTTGATGCCAATTTGCTAATTATTTTCTTTAGCTATTGTGGCCATAAACAAAAACAAGTACATCGCAAGCCTAACTGTGTGAAGACATTTGCACAATAGCGATAATCTTGATGTGTTACTAAGCTCACCTTGACTGTGATTAAACAGCGTTAAACTCGCCACAAAACTAAAATAAAAACTTGCGGACACTGCGATGGACAGGCATTGTATGGTAATAATTATTATAATTACATGTTGCCACTTGTTATGATCAAAACAGTATTATACTTGTAATGTAAAAAATAAAAAAGTGCACATTTATGAAAAATATTCTATATTATATTTAATTGCGTTATGTTGTTATAGATATTTCAATCCACGATGACGCGCCCAACTCTGTCAAACTCCATACAAATCGAAAAAACGTGAGCTATTTTGAGTGGGAGGCGTCTTTGTGGATTGAAATATCTATAAAAGACTTTTGCACTTCTTCTTCCTATAAAATTCTATGCTCAATCTCACACCTTATGGAGTTTATACCTCTTTTTGTAACCATAGTACTCCAGCCAGATTTTTACACTTAACATTAATATTTCACTTTTTACATCATAGCCTCCAAGTCGAGGCAATTGAGGCAACCCATCCTCATCGGAGAAGTGTGAAAACTGGAAACTCCAGTCCCAAAACCAATGTAGGTACTCTAGGCCAATCCTTCTCTCACATTATGCAATAGGAAGTCTACGGGGCTCTGCACTGTATTGGCGCACTGTGAGGCTGACGACAATAATAACTAATTGGATTTGAAGGATATCTATCTTTTGTATTCGTACTGACATACTGAATGCATTAGGTATTATAAAATAATCTTTCTGCTAACAATAAGGCTCATTATCACCTAATTATTATACAAGTATTAATGTAAGCTTGGGCAATATTTTTTATTAAAAAATCGATTGATTCAACACAGTTGCCAAATTTAAACAAAAATGTTATGTACTGTACAGAGAAATAAAAAAGGCAAAAGAAAAAAGAAAAAAACACTAATGTTGAAAACATATAATTTTTGTCAAAGTTAAGAAAATATAAAATAACAATGTTCCAAACAAGTTAAAGGAGTTGGAATCAATTGCGCAAATGAACTTTAATTGCTGTAATCAGATTAAACCACTGTAGTCTTATCTTCATTTGAATCTTATGTATCATCTTATGAAAATGGGCCTTACTAAGACAATGCCAATATTATGTTACTAACTTATGTACACACATACATACAATATACATACATACATGCATACATACTAAATTAAGGCCATATATTATTAGTGTGACAAATATTATGTATGTACAAACAACATAGTAATTATAAATAAATAAATAAATATATCAGGACATTATAACATCGCAATCTAGCCCCTAAGTAAGAGATGTGTTATGGGTAATTGCATAAAACAGGGCATACCAGTAAAAACTGATTATCAAAAGCTTGTGTGTGATAAAGCGGTCAATATGTATATGGTCTGAGGGACTAGGAAACAAATACACTAAATTGTGTTTAAAGTGTTTGCTGACCTATCTATTATAATTATTAATATCCGGGTGACCGAGCTTCGCTCGGTAGTTTAACTACTGGCTTATAGCTGGTAGCAGAAGTCATATTTTTATTATTTTTTCTTTGGTAAATTCGACATTTTCTAAAAATGAATCCTAGCTAGATCGATTTATCGCCCCCAAAACCCCCTGCATACTAAATTTCATGAAAATCGTTGGGGCCGTTGCCGAGATCCAGATTATATAGAAATATATATATATATACAAGAATTGCTCGTTTAAAGGTATAGGATTTAAATTGGAAACCTTTTTGAGTATCATGTATGTTATTATTTCAAGGATACAAACCCACACAAACTGATCATTTTCATTTCTATTTCCAGGTGTAGTCTTCATCGCAATAGATAGCAAGGATAACTCGCGAGTCGCGATCAAAGACATAGATTTAACCAAACAGTCCAAAAAGGATTTAATACTCAACGAAGTCAACGTCCTTAAGGGTTTTAACCACAAGAATCTGGTCAATTTCCTAGACGCTTTTCTATGTTACGACCATTTATGGGTCGCAATGGAGCTGCTGGACGGAGGATCCTTAACAGATGTCGTCACAGAGGTAGTCATGAAAGAGGGCCAGATCGCCGCAGTGTGTCGGGAAACGCTGCAAGCCATTTCGTTTTTACACTCGAAAGGGACAATTCACAGGGACATAAAATCTGATAATGTGCTACTTGGTATGGACGGGACGGTGAAAGTGACGGACTTCGGCTTCTGTGCGAACATAGTAGGCGACGAAAAACGACAGACCATGGTCGGTACCCCGTACTGGATGGCTCCTGAAGTTGTGACGCGGAAGCAGTACGGAAAAAAGGTCGACGTATGGTCGCTCGGTATCATGGCCATAGAAATGATTGAAGGGGAACCCCCTTACATGAAAGAGGCGCCCTTAAGAGCGTTATATTTGATCGCCGCTGTGGGTAGACCCAAGATTCCGAGATGGGACAAATTGTCCCCTGAATTCCAGGACTTTCTAGACAAGTGCCTCCAAGTGGACGCCGATGAAAGAGCGACCGCGGATGAACTGCTGGCACACCCGTTCTTGGACTGCGCGATGGAATTGCGAACGCTTACGCCCTTAATTAAGGCCGCACAAAAAATCCTTCACAAGAATTTTTCCGACTGAGTGAGTACACAAACATTTTTTGTGTTTTGGTTTTCCATTATTGTATTTTATGTCTGTATGATTTACGACGTATATTCAACGATTCCATGTAAATTGTGCCAATTGACAGGGTGATTTCTATTTAGTAATGTGGTTTCTGTTGCACAAAATCTTAATTTTTTTTAAATCTTAATAAATCCAACACAAGCACTAACTTGTATTATAAAAATGAATAAATAGCATTTTGAGCATATAAATTAGCAGCATTTTTAGTTTAAATTTTTTTACAATAAAGTTAGTAGAGATAATACATCTCACACTTGCGAAATATTTACTTTCTAAAAAATACCGTCAAAAAAATACTTCAGCTGAAATTCTTGGAACACGTCGAAACAGCGATAATATCGTAACAATGTGAGATAAGTAAAATAAAACTAAAATAGTGTTCCTGCGATGATCATGATTCATGTTATACCCGTGGGCTGATTCTGTATTGTTCAGTTAGTTAATAACCCTTACTGTGTTAATACTTGGTAACTAATAACGCAAAAAATTTTTAGATTCTTTTTGCATTAGTTACTTTTACCTGAGTGGTGGTTTCATATCAACGTACCACGCTTGTTGCTAACTTGTGCTGTGAATGTTAAATACAAAAATTCAATTTTTGCTTCTGTTGAACAAACTCAACAATATAGAATCAGCCACCCACTGAAATATTTTAGATATTCAATTATAAGATGTATCTCGCACAATCTAGGGCTTCGTTAGCTTTGTGATAAATCCTTGCATTTCAGATTCAGTAGATATGTGCGAGATATTTTTGATTTTTATTTTCATCAAGCTAAGTCCCAATACACAAAATAAATAGGAATTTGAAACTTATGAACCAAATTCTGCTGAAATAGCATTGAAATAAAACAGTGTATATTTTTTGTATGGCATTTATTTTAGTAAGCAATAAGCACTAATTTTTTCATGTACTCGGAAAGTGTGATAAGTGCCAATTTTATTTGGCAATAATATTTTTGTATTTATTTTTTTAATAATTTAGAGGACACGACTTTGCGTCCATGTTTTGTGGTAACAACTAAATTGTAATAAAATAGGGGTTAAAAAGGTATTTCTTTCTTGATATGGTAATAGTAAGTAAATATTGAAATATTTACTATGAAACGTATTAAACAATAAATTCAGTATTCTTTCAGTAAAATCGCTAGATTTTTTTTGGGAACCGCGAAAATTCTGTTGGGTATTCAAAGTATAGATATTTCGATATGCGCCCCACTCTGACATAATCGCTAGTGTGGAGTTTGACAGAGAGGGGCGCGTCATCGGGGATTGAAATATATCAATATCAACTCGTAACAAATTATGTTATCACAGTTGTAGGAGATACGATATCTATTACTGATATAAAAATACTTAGATACGTCGCGCATATACAGTATAGCTCGATCTATGAAAACAAATGTCCTGTGGCCTTAGCACAGAACTTGTGATAAAACTCATCACATTGAAAATGTTACACCTACTAGGTTTATTGAACTCAACTATGAATAAGTATGCATTTGAATAAAAATCATATTTTTTGTATGCATTATATATTTATAATTCTAGTATAGGAACGGGAGGACGATCGCCTTACTTTAAAAATCGGCAACATTTAAATATTTAAATGTTCTTTTAACATATTATAAGTTACAATGTAATGCCATATTATTTTATTCACAAAACTTAAGTACTTTTTTGGAAAATATATAGTTTTGTGTACAAAATAGAATGTTGTAAAAATTAAATATATACATAATATAATAAAGCTTTTGTCATACATGTATTTGCTTTTAGTTAATTAAGGTTTTGATAAAATTAATCTGTCCAGGTAATACGAATTGTAATCCCACTTCTGATGTGCACCAAATTATGACTAAACTAATAACTAACAAAAAAATATTAGTGCCATCTTATTACTTGTTGTTGTTTAGTTAAAATTTTGTATGCAAAACAATTTTGTAAGTAATGTTAAGCAAAACTATGTGATTTATATTCTAAATATATTATTAAAAAAAGCTCTATGGTCATCCACTTTTATTCAAATGAAATGACAATAATAATTTATTACGGGTTCATTTTTCAATCGCCAGATAAACTATCTGAAGAATTTATTTGAATCATACAAAATCTGTCATAACGTCATATTTATTCCTTAGTTCCTTAACTGTTGGCGATTGAAAAATCGGCCTTAAATAAAACATTTTTTTTAAAGGATGTAAAGCAGGGCAAGAGAGCATCGAAAAACATCAACTGTTATAATATTAAATGGTTCACTCGGAAATGCCATGAGTTTTTAATTTATAAGATTATTGAATTTGTATCGAAAGAAATTTAGCATATGGCGATATTGTGGAAATAGGAAGTGCCTACCACAAAACACTTACTTAAATATCGGAACATATTTGCGTTTTATCAGATAAATCGGTAGTTTTGCTTACAAATATGTAGGTATGTGTATATTTACGAATACGGTGTATTTTGCTTTATCAGTTTACCAAAAACTGTACATAAAAGTATAATAAGTTTTTACCACAAGTGGCATTTTTAATAATTATAAGGACATGTATGTACTCGTCTTATGTTTAATTTGAGTATCAATATTCTAGCCGAAAAAGCTAGAATCCGGAACAATATGAATTGTTGAAAAACTAAGTATAAATTAGTGACCATATATTTTTTTTATTTTTCGACGAAATTACAATTTTACTTTAGATACAAAATAGGGTTTATTTATTTTTAACATTCTTCATTCTTTTCTACATTCCTATATTCGACTTGACACAATTTGAAACGACCAAACATTTATTTTTTAACACTTCTTTTTAGACCTAAGATCTAATTAAGACTGTAAAGTAACATTATAATGTGCTCACATTCTAAAAAAATTATTCCCGATTGCTATGTGTTTGACGACCTGCGAGCGTTTTTTGAGAGTTTCCAACTTGAAATGGGTAAACTCCATACTCTGTAAGAATAAGTAGGCTTCTTGTAAAATTGAATGATACAATAATTATTTAAAACATTGCAATTACAAAATTAATTAATAATTTGTTGTTAAATTAAAAAAATCCAATGTATTTGGTAAAAAAAATTGGTGGGATTCTTTGACAGAAAATGTTTTGTCCCTCTTTGTTTGAATTGGTTACTTTTTTGTTGAAAATAAGTGCAATATTCTGTTATTTCTGAAGGAACAAAAATAAATTCTGATATTTCTATTAGGGTCAGAGAACTAGCGGCCATTTTGTTTTTAAATAAAAAAATTATAAACAAGAAAAATATCTGTAAGATACATTAATTATTATTAAGTATTATTTTTATGATGTTCTAGTACTTCTAGTTTAATTTCTAAGCAGTACCTAGCCATATTTGGATTAAGATCGTTACGAAAATATTGGAATTGGATTATAAATGGGATACCCTCCATTAAGAGTGCCTGCTTTGAGTAATTAGGGTGTAAATTTGTATTAAACTATTATCTAGTTACTAGTTAGGTTTACGCCACAGACTAAATAAAAATTGAATACCTACACCTCACTCGATAAACCGTTAAAATTTATGTGTGTACCCTATAAACATTAGAATTTATTATCCAGTTAAGATATGCTAATATAGAGAATGTTCAATGTAATCAGTAACGTATAACAAACCATAGCAAAGATGGTCATTGGATTTCATTTAGCGATATTAAGGAGCACACCACGGGTGTGCCCGCGAAATTCAAATTTTTCGTGGTTTTTCGCGATTTTTAAGCTAATAAGACATAATAGGCTTATGGCCGTCAAATTGCGATAATCCCAATATCTTCTTCACGTGTTTATATAAAAATCTCTACTCGAAAGTGTCGAGTTAAAGAAATTCGTCCAAGATTTGCGAGTTACTCACATAAAACTCGATACTCGGATTAATTTCCTAGGATACACATTTTTATGCAAAGATTTTTATATAATCATGTAAAGATGATACTGCCATTCTCGCAAATTGATTGCCATAAGCCTATCATGTCTAATTAGCGTACAAATTGCAAAAAACCACGAAAATTTTGAATTTCGCGGGGAGAGCCGTTGATTTCACGTTAACGGAGTTCTTTACAAAATATTGCGTTATATTGCTTTATAAGTTGGCGATCATAGATTTATATAATAGGTCGTCGCTCGCGGGATCCCTTTACTCAGGAAACTTTATTAGGTTCACACAGGGAGGTCCAAGCATAAGACAAAGTTTGAAAAAGACTTGCAACGAAAAAATGGAGGTGCGAGTGTCTATGCTTATTTAGTCTGTGGTTCGCATCGCCGCACAACGAACATTGTGTTAACTGTATTCGAAGCTAGATCGCTTAGTGCATAAGTTTATAATATACACCAATGACACTTTTTGAACATTTTATTACTAGAGATTTGCCTATTAAATTATTTTTGTAAATGATGAATGTGGTTTAATTATCGTATTTGTCATCACCTTATACCGCTACCCACAGACTTGTGTGCTGAAGACAGGGCGAACAGCGCGAAAAAATGTCGCCAGTTTAAGGGAGCAAGAATGACTATTTTGCGGGGTGCAAAATAGAGTCCGGCAGTAGTCAGTATAGGTAGATAGGTGAAGATCTATTTCTTTTTTTTTTTTTGAATTAATAATAATATTGCAGGCAAGGTGACCACAGACATAGATAAAAAAAAATATAAAAAAATAAACATGTATTTCGCAGGAGTTTCGACAGATGGCGCTACATTTTCTTGTATGAAGAACGTTTACGTAGAATGTTCGGACTTTTTTATCTTTGCTTGTAATAGAGTACAATTTTGCATGCCATATTCGAGTTGGCAGCTATTTCATTTTGTAGAATAGCACAGCAACGGCTAACGATGCCATGCCGTTACCAATTTGCGGAACCCCTAAATCGCCTTTTATTACTTACTCAGCTCGCTGCTACGAGTCTGCAAGATCTAAGCATACATACATACATCTAAGATCTAGCTCGTTTTCACCAACATTTTAAGAGACACCTAAGCCCTTAGGTGACAGTTGTTGTAACTTAAGTGAAAACTGTCACCTATCGGCTTAGGCGTTTCTTAGTGTTGGTGATAACGAACATAGCTGTTAGAGCGTGTAACATAAGTACGCGTATTACTATTAGGAGTAGGAATAATAATAGTGGTCTGTGAACATGTTGCTACAGAAAAAGCCAGATACCGTTTCTACCATATTCAATACCCTTTACTCTATGGAACGAAAGAAAAACCATTTCATAAAATAAATATAAATTATCTACTTTATTCATTAATTCTACATAACATTTCAATACTAATTCCATATATCAAGTATATACTTTTTCTCCTTTATCATATTGGCTACGAATTCCTCCGCGTCATGGTCTCTGTCGCCAAACGTTCTCAAGCAGTGCACAATCGCATCTTGTACCGAAGCCGCCATTTTGTTGATATCTCCACACACATACACGTGAGCTCCTTGTAGTATTAGTTTTGCTACTTCTTCGCCATTTTGTTTTATGGCATCCTGAAACGACACGAAACAAGTTTGTACCTAGTGTAAAACAAAAGCACACAGGTGTAAAACTTGCTCATATCATACAACTTTTCTTATGAAAGTAAATAACATGATTTTTCTGATACTGAATTTATTAGCGACAGCGATGAATAACGTGTTTTTTTTATGCAATCAGGTTTGCCCCTAAGCCCTAAGCTCATTTGAGATTACCCTTAAGATATAGATTTATAACTTAAGGGTAATATTTTCATTTCGCTTATTCTATAACAAACAGAAAAGCTAAGTTTTTATTTTTTGTTATGATCACTAAGTTACGAGTTACCATCTATACTCGAGAAAACTGGAATCACTATCAGGGGCCTACCACTCTTGTATTTTTCCGAGTATTATTTTAACATTCTCATACAATGTCAGTATGAAAATTTTAAAACAATATTATAATTACCTGTCAAGCCAGTTGCCATATTATACTCGTATATTATACTGTGGACCAACTGTGGACTGAGATCACAGACTTGTATACTAAAGACAGGGCGAACAGCTCGAAAAAATGTCGCCAGTTAATGGGTGTCATTAGTACCAACAGTATAAGGTCACGCGATCAGCGGCGGCGGCGGGTATTTTGACAGATGACGCTACTGTTTGCTTGATGAAGAAGGTTTACGTAAAATGTTCGGATCGGCCTATATTTACTATTTTTATCAATTACTGATGTACAGAATGAGGGCCCAGATAAGTTAAAATAAAATGAAAGCAACTAACCTGTACATAACGAATTTCACTGTCACCACATCGGGAAAACGATGTGGTCAGCTTATCAAGAACACCCTCAGAAACAAAATCATTCAATTCCTGTTCATATATAAAATCAAGCTCAGGGTTTCTACAACCAAAGAATAACCAGGCAAAACCTAATTTTGTCTCTGGGTTATTTCTTTGTAAATGACGCCTTTCTTGCAAAAATCCTATAAAAGGAGATACGCCAGTACCAGGCCCTATAAAAATGATAGGTATTTGTAAATTCTCTGGCAAATAAAAATTATTCATATTCTTTCTTAAATAAATTGCGATTTCTCTTTCTGAATCATTGTTTATGCTTAACTTTTTTATTCTTTTTTCTATGTTAGTTTCTTCACTGCTATGTTCAGTCAATATTTCTTCTAACCATCCTGTGGTTAATCCTTTTCTATTATTACCAATGTCAGTTACAGAAAAGCAGATTTTAATAATGCTTTTATCACACATTCTGTTCACAATAGAATAAGGTCTCGGCAAAAGTCTTGGTAGATGCTCCAATATGATTTCGACAGGTGGTTTACATGTTTTGAATATGGTAAAAATGTCTAGTAAACATGTATGCTTATTAAGTATATGTGTGGTATATGCTACAGAGCCTTCCTTGCTGCAGAGGTATTCTAGAATCCTTTTTTCTTTCTCGTCTTTTGTATGCCTTGATAGTGCAAGGAGAAACAGCTGGAAAATATAACAAAGAGGTCTGATTAAAGTAATACATACAAAGAAGCTCAAAATTAACATTAACTTCATTAATTTTTGGGCAGTGGAAATCGCCAAACAAATAGTTTTTGTAAGTGATTGTAAGGCTTGGCAGGACTTCTGTGATGTCATATTTCAAAGAGATAAGTGTGATATCAGAATTCTTTACAAAAAAAATATAGCTGTAACTTGTAATTAACTAGAACTAATTTAGCATTTACAAGCTGACCTGTATTGCAACAAATTGCTTTTAATTTAGGAGTATACAAAATAGTTAACAACCTCAACTGTTATAGAGGAGTTTTTTACAAACATGAGATTTTTATGTATTAGGTTTTAAATATTTTACTATTACATCTCAAAGCGCTTAATCAAAACAACTAGTGACCAGAGGGCTGGCCTATTCTTAGGTCAGAGGATAAGCATTGCCATCCAAAGCGGCAATGCTGCCAGTCTTCTGGGCACTTTTCAAGTTGAAAACGATTCAGAGGAATACTTTGACGCTCAAACTAAAATTCCTTCTTATTTTTTTTTCACCTCTTTTTTATAATTAGGTTTTATATTATTATTAAAGTGAAACTTTTATTACACCATCTCAAACTTTTTCGTGTGTTGCATGTCCATCGGCCGCGGAGTAGGGATAAAGTGAAAGGCGCTCGTCAGAGCAGCCAAAGCCACAAAAGTTTCACTTTTACCGTGGTTTCGTAAAACCACACAGTCCTATTTATTTCAGTTATAATTTGAACCAAAAGTATACCTTTTTCAAGACACCCCTCAAATCAACACAATGAGTGAGCACATGCCTCAGAGTGGACTGCACAGGTATGTGCGGCGGTATCTTGGCCCTCTGTGAATTATCCACACTCAGTGTGTAACTATGGTCCACTACATCTTCCAATTTCAAATGTTTGACCACTATGTCTACTTCTGATTGGTTGTTCTGGGGAATTACTCCTATAGTGTCCCCAGGCCTGAAGTTCAGGTTGCTGCCCTGAAATAGATAATAAGTAAAGATGCATTAATAATATTAATTTAACCTGTAGCTTGTTTATCAATTACTTGTCTAATAAAACAAGTAAAATTAACATGTGGCTTGTTTTTCAGTAACTTACGTCTAATAAAAAGATGTTGAATTTGTTCTTTTTGTTTGTATGTGGGATGATACCTACCGATTTGAAAAATACTGTAGTGGTAGTAAATTTGTTTAAAAGCCTCTAAATTTAGCACATCTTAAAATACATGGAAACAGAATATATTAAAAAAACATTTCAATCTACAAAGACTCTGTCAAAATCGCTTATGTTTCATTTGATATGTATGGAGTTTGGCAAAGTGGGGCACGTCATCGTTGATTGAAATATTGTTAGAGAAGTAACTTGTACTGGCTGCAAACAAGTGTTTAAGAAGATATTAATTTGTAATATAGAATAAGAGTGTTCTATTTTATTTTTGATTTACTCAATAAACTGATGTCAACATGATAGCAGAGCGCTGAATTGAAAATTTTTATTTTTCAAATTTTTCTTGAAAAACAGAGAAAATTTTCATGATGTTACCACATCAAATTAGTTTTGAGAAACTAGACGGCCAATCGAATTATTCCACATGGAAAATTCAAATGGAGTTGCTCCTCATATCGGAAGATTTGTGGCAGTACGTTCTTAAGACGCCTTCAGAAACGGACAAAGCAGGTCTAAAGAACGATGATAAGGCGAGAGCGAAGATATTACTACAGGTAAAGCCGCACGTATTAATACACGCAAGAAAAGCAAAAACAGCAAAAGAGAGCTGGGAGGCATTACGCTCCACTTTTGAGGATAAAGGCGTAAATAATCGGTGTGTGTTACTTGGTAGACTAGTAAGTCAGAGACTAGATATGTTCGCATCTCCACGCCTCTATGTTACTGAGGTAATGAGCATTGCCCAAAAACTAGACGATATTGGAAAAGAAGTAGATGATGAGTTACTCGCTGCTCTCATGCTACAAGGGCTTGGAGAGGAATACACACCTATGAGAATGGCTATAGAGAATAGCAATATAGTTTTAACAACTGATTATGTTAAAAACAAGATATTACAGTTAGAAACAAAGCAAGGAGTTGCAGAGGTTCCGTCCACGAGTGCTTTTGTGTCTAAGAAAAACAATTTTCAGAAAGCAGGACAGAGCAAGGATAAACAAATAAAGAAAACCATTAAGTGTTTTATTTGCAAAGGGAACCACAAAGCAATAGATTGCCCATCTAATCCTACAAAGAAGAAGACGAACAACAATTGCAATGAAGTCAATTACACCGCGCTATCTACTACGGAGAATTCACGCAATGGAGACTGGATCCTGGACTCGGGAGCGTCATCTCACATGACATTTCGGAAGGACTGGTTGCAGGACTATGTCAAGCTAGAGAAGCCTGTACAAGTTACCTGTGCGAATGGTAGTAGAATAAATGGAGAAGGGCGTGGTGATGTATGTTCGACGAAAGAGTTAGATTTTAGAGTAAATGGAGCGATGTATGTACCAAATTTAGCAGCGAACTTGTTAAGTGTGAGTACATTAGTTAAAAGAGATTTTGTGGTAGTATTTTCTAAGAGAGGTTGTGAGATGTATGCTGAGAATGATTGTGAGATAAAAGGGTCTGTATTAGGAATGTGCAAGGAGGAGAGCGGAATTTATAGATTAAAATCAAAACCTTGTACATACAACTCTTCTGTTTCAGCTACTTTGAGTTCTGTCGCTGATAAAAACAGATATACAATCTGGCATCAGAGGCTTGGTCATCTTGGCATCAATAATATGAAAATACTGAGGGACAAAATGGCAGTAGGTATTAACTTCAAGGATCCTGAGGCAATACAATGCAGTTCGTGTTTGAAAGGTAAACAAACGAAACTACCTTTTCCAAAGCAGAAGGCAAATCGAGCTACTGAAATTCTTGAGTTAATACACAGCGATGTTTGTGGACCGATCGAGACCCCATCGTTTTCAGGCAAACGTTATTTTATAACCTTCATAGATGACAAAACAAGAAAAACCTTTGTTTATTTCTTAAAAGAAAAGAGCGAAGTCTTTTCTGTGTTAGTTGAGTTCAAAACTCTTGCCGAAACTCAAACTGGCAAAAAGTTGAGAATTATTAGAACTGACAATGGAACTGAGTACGTAAACAAAAAGGTTAGTGAGTTTTTAAAAGAAAATGGAATTGTTCATCAACGGACAGTTGACTATACACCAGCTCAGAACGGCGTAAGTGAAAGAGCCAACAGAACAATCGTAGAACGAGCAAGAAGTATGCTTGCAGAGGCAAACTTACCAAAAGTGTATTGGGCAGAAGCTGTGCAAACGTCTGTTTTTCTAAAAAACAGATCTCCTACATTAGCTGTAAAAGGAATGACACCAGAAGAAGCATGGACTGGTAGAAAGGTAAACTTGAGTTTTCTTCGTATTTTTGGGTGTAAAGCTTTCATGCGTGTTTCAGATGAAAAGAGGAGAAAATTTGATCCTAAGAGTTTGGAGTTAATTTTCGTAGGTTACTGTGAGACAACAAAAGGTTATCGTTTAATAGATAGAAAAAATCATAAGCTCTATAAAGCTAGAGATGTAGTTTTCTTCGAGAATCTAAGAGAAAACGATATTCCTAAGGTTGACACAATGACAGATGATGAGGAAGTAATTATACCTCTAGGAAATATAAATGAATCAGCTGTGCAGAATACACCTACTATATTGGAAACACCAGTTACTTTGCAAGACACTGTCCAAATACAGAATGATGTAGAAAGAAGTGAAGAATCTGAACCAAGAGTAACAGAGATGAATAATGAAGGATTATCTGAAGCAGAGGCTGAAGATGATAATGAGAGTTTCGTATCTATATCTGATACAGAACAAGAGGTAAATACACAAGATTCTGAATTATCAACAGAACGAGAGAGAAGATATCCTTTGAGGAATAGAGTTCGCAAAGAATATCCTGATTTTATTACCTATCAAGCAACAAAAGATAACGAAGATCCCTCGTCGGTGGAAGAAGCATTGTCCAGAGAAGATGGTCATATGTGGAGAGCTGCAATTCAGGAGGAGTTGAAGGCTTTAAAGAAAAATAAGACTTGGGAGTTAGTAGAGAATACTGAAGGTAATTTTGTTGATTCTAAATGGATATTTAAAATCAAAAAAGAACCTGGGGAGAAGGTTAGATATAAAGCTAGATTAGTAGCTCGTGGCTTCACACAAGTAAAAGGAGTAGACTACAATGAAACTTTTTCACCAGTGGTACGCCACAGTACACTGAGGTTTCTTCTAGCTATAGCAGCAGAGTATAATCTTCAGATAGATCATATGGATGTAGTAACTGCATTCTTGAACGGTGATTTAACTGAAAGAGTTTACATGAAGCAACCTAAAGGTTTTGAAGTGGAAGGCTATGAGAATCATGTTTGTCTATTGAAAAAAGCAATTTATGGCTTAAAACAAGCACCTCGTGCGTGGAACGACAAACTTAATAAAGTTCTGTTAGATTTAGGATTCAAGCGAACAGACAATGAGCCTTGTGTTTACATGAAAAGAAGAAAAAACAGTTTTATGATAGTAGCTGTTTATGTTGATGATCTTTTAATTTTTTGGGATAATATTGAAGAGAGAAATCGTATCAAATCTGAGTTACAAACCAAATTTGAAATGAAAGATCTAGGGAAAGTAAGCACTTTTCTAGGAATCAACATTAAGCAAGAGAATGGTAAGATCAGAGTTAACCAATTGGAATATGTAGAGAAAACTTTAAAGAAGTTTGGTATGGCTAATTGCAAACCAATTAAAACGCCATTAGATCCGAAACTTAAGTTGGTCAAATCAAAGGAAGTTTTAAGTGCAGATATTCCATATAGAGAATTAATTGGATCTCTGATGTATTTAGCCGTTTGCTCGAGACCAGATATTGCTTACGCTGTAAGTTATTTAAGTCAATTCAACAGCTGTTATGACCAATCACATTGGAAAGCAGCAAAGAGAGTACTGAGGTATTTACGTGGTAGTAAAGCATTTGAATTGAAATTTAAAAGAACAGGTAAACCTTTATTCGGTTATGTGGATGCTGATCACGCTGGCGACGTGACTGACAGGAGGTCATACAGTGGCTTTGTGTTTGTTTTTGCGGGAGGGCCGGTGTCCTGGGAAAGCAGAAAACAAAGAACAGTCGCACTGTCGAGTGCTGAGGCGGAATATCAAGCTTTATCTGAGGCATGTCGTGAAGCGATATTTCTAAAAAACTTGTATGGTGAGTTGACCGGTGGAGAGATGGTCAGTATCAGGCTGTTATGTGACAGTCAATCTGCTTTAAGAATTGCAGAAAATCCTATGTGTCATAACAGAACGAAACATATTGATGTAAGACATCATTATATTCGTGATATGGTAAGATCGAAAGAAGTGTTATTGGAGTATGTACCTACAGAAGAAATGATGGCCGATGTTATGACAAAAGGACTTGCGAGGATGAAGCATGAGTTTTGTATGAGAGGACTTGGTTGTGAGTGTACAAGTTAAGGAGGAGTGTTAGAGAAGTAACTTGTACTGGCTGCAAACAAGTGTTTAAGAAGATATTAATTTGTAATATAGAATAAGAGTGTTCTATTTTATTTTTGATTTACTCAATAAACTGATGTCAACAAATATACATCATTCAAAGTCTCAAAATTCAATTATCTAATGGAAAGCTAAACTATTTGTGTTCAACACTACTATAAAGTATGTTCCTTCGACAAAGACATTCCCCACTCGCTTCACAATCTTTTGATTCATGCAGTTCAGAAGGAGTTAGGAAAACGAGGGATAAATTTTTATTTTAGTGTGGTTATATTTTTATTTATATGACGATTGTAACTGAAATGTGGGCAGATTATAATGATCATAATTATAATATGAGCTTTTTGTTTTTTGTGAGAAAATAAATTTTGTGTCATTTATGAATTGAATGCACTAGAAAACCAGACAATATCTTAAAGCAATACAAAACAACACAGAATGTCTAAAAGAAATACATACTGAAACATCAAAAGAGATTTCATACACTGCTTTACAGTTCTCATCCACAGCTGTAAGCCTCCTGGAGCTGTGGAGGGGTGCATGGACAACTTTACTAGCGGCAAAGGGCAAAGGTGGCCCCTGCCCTGTATATACTGGCTTACACTCCTGAAAAAAATATGTTTAAATTTATATACTGTTAGGGGTAAACATTTAGTATCATTTGGCAGGATGATGACGAAAATAATTAAAATGATGATGAAAGAGTTGTTCCGTTGTGGAGGGGAGCAAAAGGGGATGGGTTGCGAAGAAAAGAAGGGGAGTTTCCCCTTCTCAAGCTAAAACTTTCCATACGAATAAAATCAATTTGGGTGCTATAAGTAGCCTCAAGAAGAAGTAATGGAGCTAGAAAAACTCCGTATCCCTCTACCCTCTAAGGGTCAGTCGACACTCGACAGAGCTTTAAAATCTTGAGGTTAAGACTTTTTAGCCTTCAGTCTTTCCCTTGCCCTTTTCAAGGTTCGATCGACGGCTCCTATTTCTGGGTGGTCATAAGAGAACTAGTAGGAAAGTAAATCCAACCCCTGCTTTGATATTATACTTTGGCGGAATTTCCATGATTTCATGTCCTTGAGTTGTGAAACAAATAAATTAAAAATTTAAGACCATTTTGCGAAGAGCATTTTTCTTGCGAAAAGTAAAAATAAAAAAGATAAATTTAAATATTCCTATTCATTTAAAGTTTTGAAATTTACCTCCGTCTTTACATCCAAACTTTCATTCTCCTTTAATTTATAAATTAGCATCATTTCACAATAATGGGTAACATTGATGAACTTACTTGGTTATCCGTGAAATTTATTTTTAACGAATTTTCTTTCAATATCGGTAAACTCAGTGCATTCGTTTCGTTTAAGATTACAAATAAATCATGGAAATTATGATTTATAACCATTTTTTAAATTCAAATTTCAATATTATTATTTTAAATTTTTGAAAAATAAAGTCGTGACCAAAGAGTATATAATCACTATGATGACCACAGAACATTTTTTTTTTTTTTTTTTTTTCTCTCTTTGGCTTTACACAGATAAGCCAATGTCAGGTTATAGGATAATAAAAGTTAGGGAAACTATATTTATTTTAAAAAATCAAGCAGGATTCAAATTGGAATTCCAAAGGAAAAGGATAGGGTTTTTTTAAATATTGTGCCGGTTATAAAAAAAAAAAGATATAAAGAAAATCAAAAATATAATTTATTAGGTAAAATTTTACATGTAGGTGTTCTAGGTCAGCGGAGGCACACAAATTTTTTGTAGGGTCGTGGCGGCCAATCTGTTATTTTACTTCTGTTGCGGTTACGTAGCTGGTACTCCCCTGACTTGGACCTAAGATGGCGGGCGGCCCAAGGTCAGGAGGGACGCCGCCGCAGGTGACGTCGCGGGGCGAGCTGGTTAAAGCGGGCGATGGTTGACGGGTCGGGATCCCAATACCCTAGCCCGTACGGTGCTAAGCTCGTACAGTGCTGAGCTCGGACAGTGCTCCTGGAAATGATACAAACCAAGCTAAGCAGGTTGCATCAAATTCCGTTCGCATTTGTCTACCCCGGCAAACGTAGGTACTTCCTACACGCAGTTATATTTGCCGGTGCAGAACAAATCAGAACGGAGTTTACAATGATAAAATTTAAAAGCAGAAGGCTAGGATGAAATGATTAAGTAATACAACTGTAATGAGTTACTACTGTGAAAGGGCAAAATTATAAAATTAAATTATTTTGAAGGTAGGTACAATGATATAGCAAAATATGCGTTCATTATGTTAAAATAGGAAAATTGGGTGCAATTCACAACTTACCCGTATAATCGGGAGCACTTACAATGTATTCAACATTTTAGTATATAATATTCAATTTAATTTGTAATATAAACCCCATCGCGACGAGCTAAGCGCGCTCGCGCGATGGCTGCGAAATGACGTGCGGTCACCTAGGAACGCCGGCGCCACACTGAAAGGTGAACTAGCGGTCAACCTCCGTGTGGTGTGCGATGACAGAAACCAGCGCCGTCGTTCCGTTCGCGAGCAAATTTTTCAATTAGTAATAAATACTTAAATTTTACGTAAAAATAAAATAAATAAAATAGAATAATAATAAATATACATTTAAATTATTAATAACATTGTATTTTAAATAAATAATAATAAATATTAACAAAATGTGTAACGTTTCGTTACAATATATATATACAAATATTATTTACAACTTTTTTTACATATATACATACAATACATTGAGCTATAACTTTAAATTATTTGTTTCTAGGAACAAAGACAAAACTTTATAAACATCATAACAATTAGTATATAATAAACAAATTATAGAGGTAGGAAATGGAATGTGCAATGATTCAAGATTATCAAGAAAGGCAAATCGGTCATACAAAGTGCATGCAAAGAAAATATGGTTTAAGTCCCCATACTCTCCACAGGAACAAAGGGGGTCGGGGACAATTTTTAGTCTGTGCAAATGCGCCGGGGTACAAATATGACCTAAGCGCATTCTACACAAAACAGAAGTGACCGTTTTAGAAAATACTAGTCGGCTAAACCATGGTTTTCTTGGAATGAATGGCTGAATTTTTCTATAATGTTTACCCACTGAACCATCATTATGCCATATCACATCCCACGCTTCATACAAATATGTTTTAGCTAAATGTACCAGATCAGTACAATAATTAGTGTACGGTACAGTATCTCCTACACGTACAGCCTCTTTTGCCAGTTGATCGGCTCTTACGTTTCCGGGAATGCCCACATGGCTTGGAACCCAAGCCAACACAACATCACAATTCTTCTGAGAGCATTTATATAAAAGATCTCTGATGTCGAAAATAATTGAAGACTGTTTATGAACTTTAAATGGGAATCTCATAATAGCTTCTAAAGCACTGCGGGAATCCGAAAAAATTATTGTTTTTGATATCTTTAAAATTAAAATATATTCTAGAGCTTTAAGTAATCTGTAACATTCACCGGTATAAATGGAAGTTTCAGGTGGAAGTTTAGTTTGTTGTATACATTTATATTGTGAATGATAGACCCCAACGCCAACGCAACTGTTATCTTGATCTTTAGAGGCATCCGTAAATATGCAATGCCAGTCGGACCAGTCATTATTAATAATGCTGTTGAATTCTTGTTTTGAGTTGGGATTATTTTTTAATAATCCTATATCCAATTTAATTTGCGGAACAGCAACAAGACTTTCATAGTTGTATTGGTATAAAGGAAGAGTAATATTTCGATATGTGGGAGCTCCTAAGCTTTCATATTTTCTATGACTTTTTACAAGACATGGAGAATCTTTATGAAACCAGTAGTTACAGGCATCAACCTGCTCTGCCAGTTGTTGTACTTTTAAAAATAATGGATGTGAACTTAGCTGTAGCGTTCGGAAGAAGAATTTGTCACAGAGGAACTGCCTTCTTAAATATAAGGGTGGATCGCAACATTCGACCTGCAGACAATTTATGGGACTCGATTTCATTGCACCTGTTACTAATCTCAAAGCCTTAGACTGAACAGAATCCAGCTTTTTAACTGCACTTGTATTACCTGGGTGTAATAAGAATGTTCCATAGTCCAAAACACTCCTTATCAAAGCATTATATAACAGTCTCATTGAAAAAGGATGTGCACCCCACCATACACCTGTGAGACACCTTAAAATGTTTAAATTTCTCTCACACCTTAGTAAAATATATTCATAGTGAGGAACTCCAGTAAGCTTAGTATCTAATATTACACCCAAAAATTTTGCCTTCTCTTTAATTTCTAGCGGTACACTATTGTAATTAATATTAATAGGTGGGAGATTTCGCTTTCGGGAGAATATCACAACAGAACTTTTGGATGGTGACAAATCTAAACCATTAGTATCTAACCAACCCTTTAAGGCATTTAATGCTAAGGTTAATAACTGACTAATATTATGTATGGATGGTCCAGCAACATATAAAAGCAAATCATCTGCATATTGCAGAACATTTGCATACTTCTCAATAGATGTGTCCAAATCGTAAGTATAAATGTTATATAAAATAGGACTCAAAACAGAACCTTGTGGCAAACCTTTCCACACAGTTCTAATGAATTTATCATTTTCAGACGAATCTAATGAATACTTTATGTATCTTTCATACAACATATTTACAATAAAATTAATTAGTAAAATAGGAACATTTAAGGCTAACAATTTATTTTTTAAAATTGAAATATTAACATTATCATAAGCAGCATTTATGTCTAGGAAAGCAGCAACCAGTGACTCATTTTTAGAAAAACTCAGTCTTATGTCTGTGGTAAATATGCTCAAACTGTCAAGAGTAGATTTACCTCTCCTGAAACCAAACTGAGTTCTGGATAGTAATGTATTATGTTCTAAGAACCATTCCAGCCTAATTTTAATAAGATGTTCAGCAGTTTTAGCCAATACCGATGACAATGCAATCGGTCTATAGGATGTTGGATCTGCACTAGGCTTATTCGGCTTCTGTATAAGGATCAATGTTTGGGACCTCCAGGAATCGGGCACGATGCCCGTAATCATAACATTGTTTATCAAGGACAGATAGTAACTGAGACTATTATCATCGAGATTCGACAAGAAGGAATAAGGAATCCCGTCTTCACCTGGTGCAGAATCTTTGGTAGATGAAAGTACGCCTTTTAATTCAATAAGTGTAAACGGCGAATTTAAAGCGTTATTACAATAATTAAAAGATATATGGGGCGTTATAACCATGGGACATTCAGGTACATAAGGAGGAGCTAAGCGATCCATGACTTGTTCTGCAAGTTCTGATGAAATTTTATTTTGTTGAGTATCTTTAAATGCAGATCTGAACCTTCTAATGTTTTGCCAAACCAAAGACGGTGAAACATGGGGATTTAAAGATAAACAAAACCTTTGCCACCCTTCATACTTCTTTACCCTAAGTAGCTCCTTAGTAGTATTAGCAATTTGCAAATAATGATCAAAATTTTCATCAGTCATATTCTGACAATATTGTTTCTCAGCTTGCTTTCTCTGTTTAACTGCATTAGTACACTCTGCATCCCACCATGGTGGAGATGGAATAAATCCCAAACCACACTTTTTTAACGGAAAACATTCATTTGCAGCTTCAGTTACTGCTGTAGCTAATGCTTGTGAGCATTCTAATAAATTAGAGTGACTTATTTTAGGTAGATTTTTAATTTTTTGTTCTACAGCTACTCTATACAGACTCCAGTTGGCATCTGTTAGTTTATGTTTTATACGTGGTTGTCTTACTTGCTTTGGAGGATTTTTAAAGGGGAAGGTAATTATTATGGGATAGTGATCACTACCATAAGTAGATTCAGCAGGTGACCAAGTGAGAGAAGAAGCGAGATCAGGAGTGCAAATTGACAAATCTAGAGCACTAGGTGTTCGAGCGAGCCGTGTTGGAGATCCAGTATTTAAAATGCACAGGTTATGGGAGCTAATTAAATCTAACAACTTTTCGCCGTAGTAAGTTGATGTGGAACAACCCCATAACTCATGATGAGAATTAAAATCTCCTAAACATAAAAATGGTTTCGGTAAAAAATTCAATATTTCATTAATTTCATTAAATATATCATTGTTAGGACGGGAGAAATATAAAGATACATAACATATACTATTTACAATAACTGCAATAACAGATAAGTCATCGCTATGTACAGGTAGAGTGATAGGAGTAAATGCCAGAGTATTTTTGATGAGTATTGCCACTCCACCATACCCATCAAGTCTGTCTTCTCTGAGACAAACAAACCCTGGCATTTTAAACAATGATTCCTTTCTCAACCATGTCTCTTGGAGACAGATGAGAAAAGGATCTTGATTATTTATTAATTGAATTAGGTCAGGTTTCCTAATGTTGAGACTTAGGCAATTCCATTGAACCACTCTGGCTTTGTGATCCATTATTAATATTTTGAATTTGGCATAATGCTTCTATTACTGAGGCGACGTGGGACGGTGAAACTAAATTTGATTGTGATAGTAATTGGATGAGAAATTTAATTATATCAGCAATTTTCATAGTGTTTTCATTATGATTGTTATTAATTGGTTTTTCTGCAGGTAACACAGGATCTTTTATTATATTTGAGTGAGCAAAGCGGTCATATCCTTTGCTCAGCTTTGCGGGAGATCTTGGCTTTGCAAACACAGTTTTTTTATATGACTGTGAAACAGAATTGGAAGTTGCTGGATTAGAATCTGAAGTAGACGGATTATATTTTGAGGATGAAGACATGGGTGTTGAAAATAAAGCTTCTGCATAAGATAATTTTGAAACAGGTGGATGCATTTTAATAGCTTCCATATATGAAATGCAGCTTTTACTCATAGTTTCTTTTATTGCTCTCTGCCTACTATGTTCTAAACATTTCTTATTCACAGCTTGGTGTGAACCTTTGCATAAACAGCACCGGTAATCCTCCTCTTCTACCTGACAAGTGTCCCCAGAATGGCCTTGCCCACACTTGTAACATTTTGGCATTGATCGGCATTGATTTTTTACATGGCCAAAACGGCAACATTGGTAGCACTGCACTGTTGGATAGATGTACAATTCAACTGGCAAAGCAGTATAACACATGTAAACTCTGGTAGGTAGTACTTGTCCATCAAAAGTAATAATTACAGTTCCAGTATTAATAAATTGACTTGCATTATTTACAATTACTTTTCTTTTAATACGCCTCATTTTAATTATTGGTCCACAACCAAGTGGCACAGTCATGCTTGACAAAACCTCATCGTCAGACCAATCAAGAGGTACACCTTTCACTACACCCATGCGAGTAACATTAAACGTCGGGATAAATGCTTTGAATTTGGCTGTTTCAAGATTTTTGTTTTGTAAAAAGTTATTAGCTTCTATGTACGAAGAAAACGATATGCTTATTCTATTCCTGCCAACTCGTTTGAGACTACCATTCACAATACCAACTAAATTATTTTGTTTCAAAAAGCGGCCAAATGTTATAGGGTGCAGTGATGTAGTGCCATCAACTTCACCTTCTTTTTGAACATGTACAATGAATGGGGCATTATCAGAGACTTGATATTGAGCACGACCAACCGGCACTCGAGTTGTAGTATTAGGATTTGGGGTAACATTTGTAATTTGATCAGTAGTTGTGTTAGGTGGATTTTCAAGATTGGTTTTTGCATCGCACTTGCAATCACAATTATACCTTGCTTTTCCATCGGGTGTTTTTGTTTTTTTCTTCCGCTTATTACATGCCACACATACGCGTGAAAATATTTTTCTTTTGAGTGTTTGGTCGATATTAGATATAATAGAAGTATCAGTATCCATTGACGACTCGACCGCCGAAATTAATATGTCCATCTTAGATGGAATATGTGGTATATTTACTGATCCTGGAGGAATTGTTCCCCCAGGATCAGGGGGCTCCTCCATGAGTTAGAGTGCTAATAAACTATATTTTCTAAAACTTACCTATATATACAGCTAACTACTATGAATATACACTTATAATACACTATTTATAATATAAACAACACCAATCCTTTTCTAAATAAGATATCAAATTAAAAGAAAAACAGAAACGAAAAAAACCGCGTCCGCCGTGTCCGAAGTTTCCCGCCCTTTTCAATCCACAGAACATTATTACTTCTGCTGCTGATGACCAGTGACCACAGTCACAGAACACATAATTGCACATAATAGGGTATTTTACACCTAGCGAGAAAAAATCTAAAAATGTATGAACAAGATATTTTTAGCCAAGCGAAATCGATATATTATGCTAAATTCAGCATTTATTATTGTTTTAAACATTTTATAATCCATTTTAAAAATTTAACATTTTTTATCTGTTCTATCAATCTTTGAAACGCGTAAATTTGTTCCGCCATGTTGAATTTCGCCTGTAACGTCATCATGACTAACAACATTGGATTCTAACAGATGGAAAAAATATTTAAAACTAATTCTGTCGTTTAGTATTCAATTTTAAGTAAGTACATGGGGGCAAAGTTTTTTGCAACGAATCCTGACTTTTGTTCTGCAGAGTTGCGAAATGTTAAAACATCGATATAAGTACCTATTTTATCTTTTATGCTATATATAATAAATAATAATGTATTTATTATACATAGTCACTTTACAATTCTACATACATACTACATATAAATGTATATACAGTATATTATACTTGATAACCTCACTACATATCCTCAAATGTAACATTCTTTCTCTGTGTTCTTTCTAAACAAAATGGTATGTAAGTAGGCTTGTCTAAGTTGAAATGACGCACCGCATTACTTAATTAATTGATTTTATGTGAGAGTGTAACGACAACTCAACTGTGTAAGAGTAACAGTGGAATAGTCACGTGATAAACCCGACAATGCTCACTGTATTGGATCAGTATTTTAATATTGCTTGTGTGTAAATGAGATAGTAGAACGCGTCATTTCAGCTTAGACAAGGTCTACCATGGTGAACGATATTGTAGTTTGTAGTGCTGTATATAGCTTTACTGGCTAGATTCTAGCCGGTAACACCTCCTTCCTTCTCTAGCCGCTAGAGGAATACTTACGTCAAAATAATCTTCACAAAAGAACATTTGTGTTGTTTCGCACAATTACTCCGGATCCCTTCTTGCGAGTTTAAACAACGTTTTTCTCATGTTTTTTTTCTTTTGGCACTGTAATCTACAACTTGTTCGGTGTCTTTACACTTGCATTCCGACATTCTGGAACTGCACACCTATGAACACTCATTTTAAATTTCTAAAATCATGAAAAGATTTAAAAGAAAAATAACAGATTAAAAACTAGGTTATAAATTTAAAACCTCATCGATTCCATCGCAACGAGGCATGGTACCCAAGATACTGGCAGCATTGCCTCTTTGGATGACCAAACTAATACGTTGGCCAAGGTAGCTGCCAGCTCTTGGATCCCCGGTAGACTCGATAACTCTCTTTGAAATTTCTTCAAAAAGAGCTCGAGCTCCCGGGCCCCACGGCCCCAGAGTCTCCACACCAAAAGGCGCAAATATGAAAATCATAGAAAATATATTCTTATTTCAGATCATGAAAATATATTCTTTCAATAGGAAAATGCTAGTTGTCTTGCGTTGTTGTTAGTGATTATGACGTCATGACAGCTCATAAACAAACTTCAATGGCGGCTTCCGTTAGTGCGACTAAACAGGAAATACAATATTTAAATGCATTTTAAATGCACTTAACGATCAAAATATTTTTTTCGGAATTTTTCGGTAGCATAATATCACCTTAGGATAAGATTAAGACAATTTTTGAAAATGGGTAAAATAGCCTATTGACTGATTGTCGATTAACTCTGTCGTCTGACACATTACAATATCTTTAATCTGTGCATTGTGGTCTGTGGTCTGACGTCTGTCTGACCACAGAGTACATTATAATTTATGTACACCATAGAGATAATATTATATATGTAATGAAATGAGTGACATTTCATTCATTTGAATTTGCCGCGCTTCGCGTATCAGCTGTCTGTACCTATGATTAGTGATCTGTGTCGAGGATTTAAAATGGCGAGGGACGCTGAAATTGTTTTGTGCATTGTTATCGTAATAAAAACTCATAGAAAGAATGTGATTGAGGACTCGAGATATAGTGAACTTTAAATGTCGTTTCTTTGTTATTTCAGGTGAGATAGAAGTGTAATTGTCGTAACTTGATAATAACTAGATAATTGTAAAATAAAACAAAACTTGTAATAAAACAAAACTTTGTTATTTCAGAGAAACAATTTGTGGTTTAATTTTGGAGATCCTCAATGTCTTATAAAACGACATTTTTGTGAACTAAGAGAATATGGACCGGCTTCAGTTTGAGTTTACGATGATAGCCACAAATGATGGCAAATCAAATGTATTAGCTATAACCTCAATATCTACTGAAGAAGGAAAATGTTATGTTTTACCCGAGGAACTGAAGCCGGTGAGTCATCATACATATATTGTTAAAACGAACACTTTCACAAAAGTAAAAAATAGCATTAAAAAAAGACACCAGAGTAGAAAAGTATGGATAAAGTTGGATGAAAATCTAAAGAAGACATATGTAGATGAGGAAGGTAATATGCAATTTTTAGATCAATATTTAGATGAAGTGAGCACAACACAAGCAAAGGACAAAAATGACACTTTGCAACAAATCTTGGAACAATTAATAGAAACTACAACTAAGAAAGAAAGTCAACATAACTTAAAACATATCTCAGAAAAATTTATTATTGAAAAATTCACAAGCAAAAATCCTAATGCGATGCAATGGATAGAAATTTTTGAAAAAGAGTGTGCGCGCTTTAATATAACAAAAGATGAGACAAAAATAGATATTTTGAGGTTATTTTTAGATAAACCTTGTTTGGATTGGTATAGCTCGATGATCATAAAACTAACAATAAATTCTGAATGGAGTGAATGGAAAGACAAGTTTTTAGAAACTTTTAAAAACCAAGGATGGGACATAGTCACATATGCTCTCGCATTTAGGTATAAAGAAGGACAGTTAATTGATTATGCCATAAAAAAAGAACGGCTTTATTAGATACTAGTAGGTCGCGTGAGGGCGCGGGCCACATGTGGCCCGCGTGCCGTCTTCCACCCTATTTGCCTTCCAACTTTTAGTCTCTTCAATATCCGCCATACATTTTGTATGGAAAAAAGAAAATCCGCCATTTTGAATTTTTTTTTCTATCCATCGAATAGACCTTCGAGTCCTGATCAGCTCTTGTCAAGAAACCATTCTTCCATCATTTATACTTTCCGAGATATCGACGAAATTCGAATGGCGGCCATTTTGAATCCGCCATTTTGAATTTTTTTTCAGCTAACTGCCAATTGGATGACATTTCAAATGACATTTGGTCGAGCACCCCCCACCTATCTCCAATACCCTTGGCTGTGCTCTCCATCCGTCTCCGAAATCCTCAATCATCAGCTCTCTCCGTATTTTTCCTCCGAATGAATTTTTCTCTTCTATACGAAATGGTAATTGAAAAAAAAAATTTTCATACAAAATTGTTCAGGAGAGGTGATCAATCAGTCAGTGAATCAGCACAAGCAGCTATATATATATTAATAAACAAATCTATAGATTCCAAAACAATGATAGATCTTATTGCAACTGGTTTACCTGGATTTATCTTAAATAAGTTAAACAGGGATGAACTCAACAACACTACTGACTTGTTCAACGAGATAAGAAAATATGAAGGCACGATGTATAAGAAAAACTCAACTAACATAAAGAGCAGTACATTTTATAATAAAAATAAAACTTATGAGAAGAAGTAAGACTTGTGAGTCTTTGGACAAAGGAATTAGATATCATCCGGAGGAGTCATGTTGGTTCAAGAAAAATAAAAATGAACCTGAAAAAGTTCTTAAAACTAAAAATGTAAACAATAACTCCATAATTGAAGTAGACATAAATACTGAGAAAAAAAACTAGTAAGCACACCATTAATCAAAATCAAGCTTTTATTAGAAAATAAACTAGAAGTGAGTGGTATTTATGATTCAGGCTCACAGATTTCTATAATAAATTCAAGATTAATAAAAGTAAAAGAAAAAAAAGATGATGTGAACATAGCATACATGAAAACGGTTAATGGTGTGAAGAAGATGGATGGCTTGATAACAATAAAAATTAAAATATTTGATTTAGAAGAAGAGGTGGATGTATACATAGTAGAAAATGAAGATTTTGATGATTTCATAATCGGATTAGATATGATAAAGAAATTCAGATTAACCCAAAATGAGAACTTGCAGATAGAACAAAAGAAAATAACAAATAAAATAGACAGGATGTCTAAAGATAACAGAAATGAAGATAATAATATAAAAAAATATACAGTAAATTTCAATGAACACATAGAAACAGAGGAATTTATAAGTATGACAGACCATTTAGATAATCAAAAGAAAATTGAGATAGAGAAAATTATAAAGGAATATAAAACAATATTTGCTAAGGACAAGTATGATATAGGTTCAGTTAAAGATTATGAAGCTCGCATAGATTTACAAGTAAATAAATATTGTAGTAAAAGACCATACAGATGTACAATACAAGATAGATTAGAAATTGAAGAGCAAATATCGATGTTACTAAAGAACAATTTAATAGAAGAATCATACAGTCCTTTCGCTGCTCCAGTGACATTGGCGTTTAAAAAAGGTGAAAATAGAAAATCCCGTTTATGTGTAGATTTCAGAGAGTTAAACAAAATAGTTATACCACAAGCTCAACCATTTCCTTTGATAGATGATCTAATTATTAAAACTAGAAATTGCAAGTATTTTACTACACTAGATATAAACTCAGCATTTTGGGCAATACCATTACGGGTGGAAGACAGAAGTAAAACAGGATTTGTCACACAAGATGGCCACTTCCAGTGGACCTGCCTCCCTTTTGGCTTGAAAACATCACCAGCAATTTTCCAGAGAATCTTAAGCAATATTCTAAGAAAACACAATCTCACAGGATACTCTGTTAACTATATTGAAGATATTTTGATATACTCGTCTACCTTTGAAGAACATATAAGGCACATTAGAAATGTATTAGAGGCAATAATTAAAGAAGGCTTTAGACTGAAGTTTAAGAAATGTACCTTTGCTTCAGACTCGGTAAAATACCTCGGCCATATAATTCAGAACAATTCAGTAAGACCACTAAAAGACAATTTGATTTCAATAAGGAACTTTCCAACTCCTAAGACGCAAAAGAACATCAGACAATTTTTGGGAAAAATAAACTTCTACCATGACTATATACCAAGAAGTGCAATTATCTTAGATCCATTACACAATTTATTACGAAAAAACGAGAAATTTGTATGGTCAGAGAAATGTGAAGAAGCATTCAATCTGATAAAAAGATATTTATGTTCGCAACCGGTCTTGGAAATATTCGACAAAGACTTACCAATCAAAATCTTTACCGATGCATCTTTGGAGGGCATTGGAGCAATATTAAAACAGACACAACTAGATGGTAAAGACAAACCGGTGGCATATTTCTCAAAAAAAATTGAATGAACATCAAAAACGGAAAAAGGCTATATATTTAGAATGTCTTGCTATGAAAGAAGCTGTTAAATATTGGCAGCACTGGCTCATCGGAAAACAATTCACCATTTACTCAGATCACAAACCTCTAGAGAACATGAACATTAAATGCAGGACAGATGAAGAATTGGGTGATCTCACATACTACCTATCTCAGTATGACTTTACCGTAAAATATATACCTGGTAAAGAAAATGTAGAAGCAGACTGTTTGAGCCGAAACCCTGTATTAGAACCAGAAGATAACAGAGAGGAAACATTGAGAATAGTTAATTTAATACAAATAAAAGATATAGTTGGAGACCAAGAGAAAAATGAAACAATAAGAGAAAAGAAACAAAATTTAATACTAAAAAATAATATCTATTATAAAAAAATAAAGAAACAGGAAAAGATTATCCTCTCAGAAGAATTTAGTAAAAAACTTATAAAAAAGGTGCATGAAGATTTATGCCATATTGGGATCAGACAACTGCAGAAAAAAATAAGTTCAATATATACGGCTATAAACCTAACAAAAAATATCATAAATATTTGTAAAACATGTGAAATATGCATAAAAAATAAATCAAGATGTCAAAAAAAAATTGGATTACTGTCACAACTGGGACCAGCCACCAAACCATTTGAAATAATGTCAATGGATACTATTGGTGGATTTGGAGGATCTAGGTCTACAAAGAAATATCTACACCTTTTAGTAGATCACTACACAAGATATGCATTTATTGCGACTTCGAAAACCCAGAATGCATGTGACTTTACAAATTTAACAAAGAAAGTACTAGAGACAGATGAGATTGGAATTATCCTGACAGATCAATATCCAGGCATAAATTCAAGAGAATTTAAACAATTTTTGCAGGAAAATAATATTAAACTAATTTTTACAGCCGTGAATACACCATTCTCGAACGGCTTGAATGAAAGATTAAACCAAACAATAGTAAATAAAATAAGGTGTAAAATGAATGAGAAAAATAATAAGAGAACATGGACAACACTGGCAAGAGAATGTATACAAAAATATAATGAAACAGAACACTCCGTTACAGGTTTTGCACCAAAATATTTACTGGATGGTACAAATGTCAGTATTCTACCAAATGAATTCAAAACGATGGAAAAGGAAGACAAGTGGATTGCTGATAGAAGATTGGCATTAGAGAATACAATAAAATCTCATGAGTATAACAAGAAAATATTTGATAGAAATAGAAAAATGCAAGAATTTAATGTGGGAGACAGTGTATATGTAGAAAATGGAAATAGACTGAATAGAAAGAAATTAGACGAATTAAAAATAGGCCCTTTCAAGATAATAGAGAAAATATCGAATTCCATTTATAGGATTGATACAGGCAACAGAAAAACAGAATCAACATTATTTCATATAACAAAATTGCAACCTGTCATAACAGAGGCTGAAGAAGATGAAGGAGATGATAATGAATATGAAGATGACTTATAAGTACATTTTACAGATATATTGCTTAGAATTTTCGCTCTTAGGGGGGGAGATGTAATGAAATGAGTGACATTTCATTCATTTGAATTTGCCGCGCTTCGCGTATCAGCTGTCTGTACCTATGATTAGTGATCTGTGTCGAGGATTTAAAATGGCGAGGGACGCTGAAATTGTTGTGTGCATTGTTATCGTAATAAAAACTCATAGAAAGAATGTGATTGAGGACTCGAGATATAGTGAACTTTAAATGTCGTTTCTTTGTTATTTCAGGTGAGATAGAAGTGTAATTGTCGTAACTTGATAATAACTAGATAATTGTAAAATAAAACAAAACTTGTAATAAAACAAAACTTTGTTATTTCAGAGAAACAATTTGTGGTTTAATTTTGGAGATCCTCAATGTCTTATATATATATATATATATATATATATATATATATATATATAACATTGTTATAATGATAATGATAATATACTAATGGGATATAGTATGTCTATGATGTACACTGACATTGACACATATCCCGATGCTAATTCCTCACTGGACAGTATTCTAGTGTCCTAACAGTTATAGGCTATGTCACTGTGATCTGTGGTTATTTAAAATGTAAAGGTTAAGAACAGACTACTGCAGTTAAAAGCCTTTTGATCACTGATCTCTATTATTTTGAATCTCAGAGTTCAGACTATCAACGTCTATAAAATTAAGACACTTGATTTTCGCCATTTTGGCGCTGATTATACCAATATGAGCACATAGAACAGTTTACAAACCCCAAGCTGTAAACTTTTCTTTTTTTGTCTTTACAGCATTGATGTAATTTTCACAGACGTATCAGTAAAATTAAAACAACGAAATGTTTGATACTGAGTGTATTTGTTTTTAATTATTTAACATCGTTTTGTTACTTATGCACCCACTGAAACAAAAAAAAAAAAACAATATTTTAGTGGATCCCTGAGTTGGCATATGTCAGACTTATTTTAAGTAAATAATGAGTTAGATAATGAGTAAATATCTATAAAATGTCAATCTAAAACGTATTTTATTAAAACTTATAAAATCAACTCACAATCCATCGGCACTCCCTCTTCACCGGTATGACCTACATAACATTCTGGACATACGGTAGTATCGCAAGGATTTTCTGTTTCAGTTGGGAAAGCAGGGTTCAGTTCAGCTGGCGGTGGCTAAAACACATTTTATTTTTAAATCGTGCATAAAAAATCTTATACACAATCTAGTTAATATCATATGATAGTACCTCAAGTCTATACAAATAAGACAATTTGCAGGGATCCCAAGTGGTGCAAAGAGTTGCATTATGCATCATATCTTTTCTGGGTTCATCGCCGAAGTAATCAAAACTGATAACGATATTATTATCTATCGCACATTGCTCTAAGAAGTCGCTTATTGATATCTAAAAAAATTAAGAAACATAATTCATTCATAATTTTTTAATTCATAAGAACCTATTATTTAGGCCTATGTGAAAAATAAAGATTTACATTTTCATGGTGGCAGAAAAGCAACGTATTCTTGGCACCATTCCAAAAGACTTTAACTGTATAATGATTTAAATATTTCAAAAAACTACCTTCGTTTTATTACCACAGTCGAGAGTACCATTTTGAAAGTAATTATTATCGCGCTCTCCATTCCCAAGACAGAACATCCAACCTTCATGAAACGAGTACTCTATCGGTGCCACTTCAGCTTCAATGCAAGGGTCGACTGCCACTGGGATAGAGTTGTGTCCAAACGTGCATTTCCGTTCATGCATATTTGCTTGAACACGGTAAGCATCAAGGTCTGGCTCTGACCCTTCTGGGCATTCGTAATAGTTACCTAGGAATCGCACAAGATAAAAAGCTTAGAGGACGTGTTGCTTTGTTCTGACAAATTGCCCATTCCCAGCCCTGTAATATCTGAAGAACTAAAATAAATAAAAATATGAGTGTGAAGAGTTTTTTTCGCAACTTAACCCGCATGAAAATTGATTTTCACTAGTCCCGTGGGAGCTACGAAATTTCCGGCATTATTAATCTAGAGTATAATCTTTCTCCATTTTAGAAAGGACATGGCCGAAACTTGTATGGAGCTGTGCCCTGGAAAAAAAATATTCATGGCCATTGATAAACAGTACGTCATATTAAAGCTTATAATTATGTCTTTACAATCGTTTTATTTTTATGATCTGAAAACTAGCGAGAGACATAATATCAGCATAACAACTTGCAACAAAATGCGCCTAAATAATTTAATAGCAATGATTTTTTTATTAAATAAATGCTGTTCAAAATGTTTACTCGCATTTTCTAAGCTTTTTAATATGAAAAAATAATGAGTTCATAACCAATATGCATCATTTTTTAATAAAAAATCATTTCTATTAAAATTATTTAGGCGCATTTTGTTGCAAGTTGTTATGCTGATATTATGTCTCTCGCTAGTTTTCAGATCATAAAAATTAAACGATTGTAAAGACATAATTATAAGCTTTAATATGACGTACTGTTTGTCGATGGCCATGAATATTTTTTTTCCAGGGCAGAATCCGGCCATGTCATTTAGCTTAATCAGACCGTTTTGTACTATGGAGTTTACTTGACGTTTGTGCGTAATTATCTCCGTTTAAATCGACTACTGACTGAAATTCATTTACTCTAGTTTTTATAAAAAAACATAATTAGGTACCATTCTGTATTATGTAAGTCGTTTTGTACCGAGCTGTGATGACTGTCCGAACAGTGAGTCCGTTTCCACCACTCTTAATATTCTCCATCAGTACTTCTTGTGCTGCTCGTTGCTCTCTTGACCATTTAGCGGCTTCTTCGGCTAATATCTGCCTGCTTATTTTACCTTCTGATTGAGTTGACTATAAATGAAGTAAATAAAAAAACAATACATATAACAACATAAAATAGCGCCTGGGCGCCAACCTATGAATGTTGATGCTTTGATCCAACAGAAAGTGTGTGAGCTGCTATAAAAATAATGTGATAAGGTTTTCTGCACGAATTTTGCTGTATGTTGATAAATATTAATGTCTTCTTTTACAATAACATTGTGTTAATCTTTTTGAAATATCAATATTAATATTCTTGCAATGCAAGATCACAGATGAGCAAGATACCCAATTAAAGAAAATTTGATCTGCAATCTATAGGCTTTAAAAATTAAATTAGAAAATTACATGCCTGAGGAGGATTTTCCATGATCACATGTGGTCTACCAAGAGTATGCTGCCATATTAACTGAGCGGCAACTTTGTGCTTCGTACTGTGATGTAAAGGCTGGATTTGTAGAATGCCATACCAGGCAAGCTCTCTATAAACGCTGTCTGGGAGATATCCTGTCTGCAATATAAATATTTACTAAATGGATGACAAGAAAATTATCCAACGTGATAATGTGTATTAAAAAAATAAAAACGCCAGACAACTTGCATTGGGAGTTGGGACAGTGTGGTGTCAATTCCCACTGCCCAGTCAGGCTATGGAACCATGCTATTGACAAATACGTACCGGCATAAAATCCATATGCCACTGTGAAAAGAAATCAAAATAATTAAATAATTCGTATAAATAAACAAGGAATTTGTTAATTTTGTTTCAATTTCTTGAATTTAGATTAATTTTAATAAAAAGTCAATTACCTCTTCTTCAGGTTGGTCCGTTGTCTCTGTAATGCGATATTATAATAGTAAAAATCTATATTATCAATCAATTAACCCAAATAAGAAAAAAATAACAAACCCTCATAATCATCAGCACTAATCTCAACCTTAGTCAGGACCTGCAAAAATCCTTGATTGTTACATAAAAATTTTACGAGAAGTTTTATAATTGAAATTAAAAATTAGAAGATAGGAAAATAATAATCTCTGTATTTTTAAAATGTATAAATAAAAGAAATATGTGATTGCAAACCTGTAATATTAACAATGTATTAAAAAACAATTTGGTGTACACATGCATATTGGTATAGTTTATTCATTGAAATACAAAATAATAGTTATTAGTTTAACGAACTATTTTATTGCTCAATTAAAACGTTGATATCGGGGTTGTAAAACTTTGAGATTTATTTTTTTAAATTATTCCGTTTCGCATTTAACGAGTAAAATCAATAATCCATACATAGTTATGCTCATGCAATGCAGCGAAATTGATTAATACCATCTAATTTTAACTATTACAAACTAATATAAATAATAATAGCTAATGTGTCCACGGCTTAACAGACTACAGAGTCATTTTCACTTTTGTCTGTGTTAGATCTAGTCTGTGCAATACGCTAATTTGACAATAATGAGAAAATGACATGATTTGCATTCTTCAGCATTTCAGCATAGAGTATATTGATGTTCTATGGATGTTCTTCAGTGCTGTGGACGCGGTTCCTGGTCTATGCTGTGGACAATCGTCATCTATTCTCTATGACCGATTCATTGATTTCATAGACATAAAACACTATAGATTGACAAAGAGTATAATATAATCACTACGTGATAGATTGATTTGTTTTTTAGTGCAGTGCCGATTTTCGAGTTTTTTATGAATTAAAATTACAACGAATAAGGCGAAAAGCTTGCGTGAAACATTTTAAAGTGATGAATACTCTCGACAAACAACTGGCCGATCTTCGGATCTATGCGAACGAGCTGGACGCGAAGCTGCAAGACGATATAAACGCAGCGAAACTCAAACCATCGATTCCACCGAAAAAGAACAAGCCTCCCTTGCCGCAAATCCCACAAAGTTACACGGTTAAATCAGCTTGCGAACCGTCGTATTCGTCGAGGTTGGAGTACGGTAACCGCATAAGTTCTACGTACTCTAACTTGGTGCCTGTGAAGAGTTGTATAGTACGAAATTCGGCCCGAGTGCGCAGCGGTGATGTGCTTCTGTACAGTAATTTGCTGCCTCCGGGTGGTACGAATCATGTGTATTCGAACATTCCCATGCAGCGTCATGTAGAAGGCTTTTATGACAGAGATACGCGTTCCGAACTGTCGCGTATTAGTGATATAGGCGCTCAGTCTAACTACAGCGAACTTCGTCGCCCCGGGTCGGCGTATGCGCCTTCCTCGGCGTCTGTGAACGCTCAGGACTTCTCTACGTATGGTGGCTCGCAGGCTTCTTCCACATATGAGTCTTTGTATGAGCCCATTAACCCGAGGCCCTGCAGCCAACTGTCCGGCGCGTCGTTGTACGGCGGGTACGTCGGAGCGGCTATTGAGCCCATTCCGGAGCCCGATGAGGCTCTGTACTGCGGCAACTGTTACCGCTGCGGGGAGAAGATCATGGGGGAGACTACAGGTTGTACCGCCATGGAGAGAATATACCATATCAAGTGTTTCTGTTGCCAGCAATGTGGGATTAACCTTCAGGTATGATGTTTGAAACTATGTGTATATTATAAAAGGACTAGCTGACCCGGCAGCTTTGTTTTGCCATTAGGGTTAAAACTACATGCATACACTGAAAATTTCAATTTTTGAAGTATACTTATGGATTATTATTTCTATCATTTATTTTCATTACAATTAAATAATATTTTTAACAATGTTCCTAAAAAAATTAAAAAAACACATTTAAAAATATTAAAAAATTGAGTCCACCACTGGTCGCGGAGCCTTAACGACCCAAGCTACCAGTGGTCAGGGTTCAAGAGTGAGGAACCTCCTCACAATGCGTGCCGTTTCCAGGACCACTGCTTTCTGTATACGGCCCTTGATCCAACAGTTGAGCGAAAGCTTCTTAAGATGTTGGTCGAAGTTTTTGGCTATAAGACCGTTAACTGAAACGACTATCGGAACAATAATCGTCTATCGGAACAATAATCGTCGAGTTCACACTCCACATGGCGGTAATCTCATGAGCAAGGTCTAAGTACTTAAATAATTTTTCGTTATCCGCTTTCATGAGATTCTCATCATGTGGAATGGTGATATCCACAATTATTGCACGGCGCGCCGAACGGTCGACTATTACTATGTCAGGTCTATTGGCAGCAATATACCTGTCAGTTATAATCGACCGATCCCAGTAGAGCAATGCACTACTGTTCTCCAGAACTGACGCAGGGTCATGGATGGATTATTATTAATTATGGATTTCCGCAAAATAACGCCTACTTCCATTCATTACCTATAGAATTTTTTTAAATTAACTGATTAAAGTCAAAAGTGGTAAATAGAGATTCAGGTCTCAGCTTACAGCTATTTTGCTGATGCTCATAGCATCTGTGCATTATTTTGTCTCATGACAAGTGTTTGAAATTTTGAAGTGTGAACAAACTATTTAAACAATGAAGAATAAGAATGCTCAACCAGAGCCAAACCTGTTTAAAAAGGCTTTCACTTTCACAATGACATTGTTATTGTATTTGTTCCAGGGAAGACCATTCTACGCAGTGCAGGGCAGAGCCCTCTGTGAGGGAGACTACCTGGAGACCCTGGAGAAGTGCTGTGTGTGCGGGGACCCCATCCTGGACCGCATCCTCCGAGCAACCGGCAAGCCCTACCATCCGCGCTGCTTCACCTGCGTTGTCTGCCAGAAGAGCCTCGACGGTATACCATTCACAGTGGATGCAGTCAACCGAATACATTGTATTGAGGACTTCCATAAAAGGTAACTGATTTTCAAAAATATTTTAACAAATATAAAAATATTATGATAGACCAGTGACAAGGCTCAACCCTGCAGACTCAGTAAAATGCATTTTAGTATAATAGGCATGATTTGAGCCCTGTTAAGCACATTTCACATTTTCGGGTGTCGGGGCACGAGATGTACCTGTGCAGATGATCGCCATTATGGGTCAACTTTTTAGCTCCACTCTTAAAGTCAATGAATGAATCACCACAATTTCTATCTTCTTGAATTTTCGAGAAACACATTGAAATGTATTAGTTAACTAATGATGTCACATTGGAGGTTGTCCAATAGCATTTTTGACTTTTATTAAGCCCCCTGATTGCGCAAGAAAAACGTATTCATCGTTATCGTAAACGCCAGCGAATTTTGCCCGCTGATTGGGTTCCTGATTTGCGTCAGCCAATCGCGGCGCAGAATTCGGTAGCGTTAACGATAACGATGAATATGTTTTTCTTACGCAATCAGGGGGCAGAAGTAAAAATTAAAAAATTGATGTTTGAATAGTACTTTTAATATAAATCGTTTTCTTACATCTGATTGATTTTTTGATTTTTAAAAGTCTTTATTATCATAAATAATTAACATAGTAGCTACAATAACTAAAAATAACTATTAGAAACATGGATTTCACATATTTTCAGGCTGAAAGCCTCTTAAAATTCTCTTAAATTACATCTGATTAAATTCCCCTTACAGGTATGCACCACGATGCGCGCGCTGTCGCGAGCCTATAGTCCCAGAGGGCGGCGCGGAGGAAACCGTACGCATCGTGGCCCTCGACAAGAGCTTCCACATCGCCTGCTACGCGTGCGAGGACTGCGGCGCCTCGCTGTGCTCGCGGGAACAGGGCCGCGGCTGCTACCCTCTCGACGGACATCTGTACTGCAAGGAGTGCAACGCGAGGCGCATACAGGATCTCTCGCGGAATATTAACTAGGTGAATGATGCTCTGACATACATATTATTACATATTATACCCTGACAGATTGTATGTCCAAGGAGGTAGAAGCTTGAGATATGGGGTTGGTGCCCAATGTGTGTTTAATGCTGAAAGTTTGTAACAACACCATGCCAGATGATGGTGAAAAGCTATCTAAAAGAGGAACAGTAAATGTGGTTTTATGCAAGTAAACTTTTATGGTGGTTCCCAATATTCAATCTATCAATGGTTTGCCTTAAATTTTTCATAGCTTATAATGGAGCTTATGCCACATTGATATCTCTTGTGGGACAAATAGAAGATCGAATATTGGGAACCAGCATTAGTAAGTACAACAGCGATCTTGACCCAACCGTTTGTTAGTTGTCAAAGTAAAAGTATTAGTGGTGACAGTAAAAGTTTTCGAGTCAAAAATTAACATTCAAGTACCGCATAAATTTTAGAGATGGCGCTATAAAATTACCAAGCAATTCGACTTGCTTGGAACAATACAATAAAAGTTTCACTTTAAAAGAGGGCGTTGGGCATGTGATGCGTAACTGTGAGTAAAGTAGCAATAAGCCCGCATAATTGAAATCATGATTTTATACTTTACAATAAATGAAATTAATCAATTATTGACACTGCCATTTATACTAGAAATTGATGTTTTAAGTGAAAAAGAAAACACTAAATAATTAGATATTAGACTAATAAAAAAATCTGCTTACATTTAAGCTATTTGTATTGACATAAACTTTTAGACATATTTTTAGAATGTTGCATGAACTTTTATTCTGAATCCAATCTCTTTAGTAAATGTTATATAAGTAAACTAGCAAACCCGGCGAACTCCGTTTCGCCACCAGATGGCTTTCCCGCTAAAAAGATTTTCCCGCTTTTCTGTTGAAATTTTTCCTGAATTTTCTTTGCTATAAACCTCACGGAGCCCGAGACCTTTCCAACGAATGCAAAACCGTGGAAATCGGTTCGTGCGTTCTGGAGTTATAGCGTCAGGAAGGAAAACCTGACTTATTTTTATATAGTAGATAAAGTCTTAGATTTAAGTACTTTTAGTAAGCGTACGTTATTAAAAATACCAACATTCCCAATTTCGTATTTTTAATTCAGTTCTAAAAGGCTGTGTGTATAAACCATTTCATAGTTTAAAATAGTTCTCTCAGTATTAATATATTCAAAGCATTTTAAAATGTGATTTTTAGTTTTTACTGTATACATTTTAGTTTTAGTTCATAGTTCATACTTTTGTATATACTTTTTTAATTCTATAAAAAGGTGCCATTTTCATATGTATATAGAGATAATAGGTTGTGTATACAATTTTAGTTTTTTTTTTTATGTGTAGGTACTTAATATAATGATAATTATAGTTTTTAGAACGCGCTTCAGAAAAAAGATAGCCAGTATGGATTTCAGTTGTTACAAAAATCCAGCGGGAACCATGGATTAGACTTTGCTTATTTTATATGTAATCCAGAGTTTCTTATATTTTAGCCTAAGTCGTTTTGTACCTAGTTGTTACCATGGTAAATAATTATGAAACGAAAAAAAATAATAGTAGGGTGAAACAGGGTGAAACACATTGTAAATGGAGGAAAATATAACAAAATAGCTATCCCTGAAAAATCCTTGTTTCCCCGGGATTTTTGAAAACCGAAATTCATGCGGGCGGAGCTGCGGTTAACTGTTATTATAAATATTAAAAAGAATATTAATAGAATTTAAGTTTTTTTTACGTTTTCTTTTGAATCGTAATCATTATTTGTAGGAAAATATAAATGTAGGAATTATTATCAATATTAAGTGAGTCTAAAATGAGAATTTGAAAGTCAATATGAGATTTATATGTAATAATGAATAATTAATGAACCTACACGTAATCAGTAATCAATTAACGCTGTTTACCGTATAATGTTGAATGCACTTACCTATAAAATAGTTGTGTAAAGATAACTCGTTTTACGCTTAGTACACATTATTTGAGATTATGCCAGTTTTAATTTTGTCATCATTATAACATAATTAATAGATGTTGTTAGATGATCGAGTGAGTACTACTTTGAATGTAAATAAAGTAATGTTACAATAAATTACAGACTTGTATTTTTTTCTGCAATCCTAAAAATCTTTAATCCTCGAAGCCTCCCATGTCCTATTATAATATGTTGATGATGTCAACATATTATATAGGACATGGGAGGCTTCGGCCGTGCCTAGTTACCGAGGAAATGACCATCCGTTGAATCCACTTTCCAATGCTACGCTGTGTAGCAACAGTAATCGGACGCGGCTCTACTAACATGATTTCAGTTTTTTCAAATATCACGGAAACCATAATATTTTTGTTATTTAAAACTGTTATAAAATATGGCCCCATTATATCTCGATTCTAAACATCCAAATCGGTTTCAGTAATAATAGGAAAGACGTAACAAACATACACACAGACTTGAACTATAGCCTTGTTATAGATAGATAGATAGATAGAAAATACTTTATTGTACACCATTACAAGAAAGAAACAAAAAAGACAAATACAAAAACCAAAAAAAACAACAAATGTACAATATGGCGGCCTTATCGCTACACAGCGATCTCTTCCAGGCAACCATCGGGGTAAGAAGCGGCTATAATAGTGTATAATAATAATAATAGCGGTTATAATAGTGTAGTGGGACAAGTGACAACTAAATTAAATTCTGTCTACCACAATGTAATGACATACGAGATATGTGGATTGGAAGGGTTACGTTACGTTAATTCAAACATTAATTTATGAGAATACAGTTGTCTAACATACATACATTTTTTAATTTAGTTATATTTTCCATTCAACGGATCGTTTCAAAATACGTCTAATTATTATGGGTACGGGTGCTGCTGCCTAGCCATGTCTCAGCATCACTGACGAAATACGCTGCGCTAAGTGGAAGAGCCAAAAATTTCTCAAATATGGCGTCGCGCTTCATACATTTCGGTACCTACCGCTGACAGCACACCGCTGTCGGTCACATACATTAGCGCATTGATTGCATTAGCGCCACTTTAATTTTGACAATTTTCCGGCTTTAGGGCGGCCGGCGGAGCCTAAAAATGTATGCGTGACTTCAGTAAGTGCTAATCCTTGTTCAGCATCGATCGATGCAGAAACGCTGTCCATCGACAGAGGTTCTGCGAGCGACGAAGTATAGGCATTAGTTATTACTGACGATCTGCATCGACAATAATCTAAGCGCCTCAAAATGGCAACTTGGCTACCATAAAGCGATAAGATTTGGTTGAGCTAGAGCAGTTCCCACAGTTCCTATCCAGATTAACTATTCTGTATTTATCGTCGGCGCTTTAAACAAGCCAGTTTTGTTTTATATTTATATCATTGGGAAATTAAACAAAAGAGAAACTCATCAATTTTTTTATTTTTCAACCTGCATACTAACATGTACAACACATCTGTATATCTCGAGCACTAAGCTTCCTGCCCTCACACTTACATCTAGACTATATTTAACAAACATTACATAAAACAGAACACTTTGGCTCCCTTTTAAAGACATTTAATTATAAACTTCATCACTTCATCTTCATTTTGTCAAGCTCTTTACAAAATTATACAAAAAAAAAAACAAAATGCTATTTTGTCAACACTTGTTAAGTCTTCCGAAGGTATATATTTCAACCCACGATGACGCTCCCCAACTCTGACAAACTTCATACGAATTGAATGCAACATAAGCGATTTTGATAGAGTGAGGCGTGTCTTCGTGGATTGAAATATCTACATTATAGCTTATGTTTTGCGGAAAAACGAAATCAAATTGATTTCCAAAGTTAAATATAAACAAAGCCTTATAAAGAAGTCTTTCTTAAAGCACACACACAGTAATTGTTAAAAAACTATGTTAAGGCGAACTATAGGTACCTTGTCGTACAAAATGTCAAAATAATTTGAAGAGCCTTTATTGTATTTTTACCGCCCATTGAAAATAAAATTGTTATCCGACTAGGAAATCAAAAGTTACATTTGAATTTTTCTTCTTTCCCTTTCTTGCAAAATGAAAACTTGTATAGTTACGAGTTATATGGCATGAGTGATATTGACTTCACTATCCCATACTCAACTACAGTTAACTTGTCTATAGCTTGGCAACTTCGTGCGAGACCCTTCTGCGGGGTGACAGACGGTGGGGGAGGCAAGGAACTTAGATGTCAGCGGTTAGCGGGCGGTGTAGCGGGGAATGGGACACTTCTCTGTATGTAACTGCGTCCCCTGGCCGTCTATCACCCCGCAGGAGGGCCCCGCACGAAGTTGCCAAGCTATAATTGTCTATTGACACCAATATCTTATTGTATGTGTTAAAAATGTGACAATACAAATAATATTTAAAGATGCCTGACAAGGTACAGTGCGCTTTTAACATCAGTTTTCTAAGATATTTTCCAAATGATACCCTCATTTGGCTTTATACAGAATTACATGTATAGAAAATACCTTTAGGACACAGTTCCTAATATTAAAACTAACAACATCAGTTGTACTTATTTTGTACAATATCAAATAATTAATATTTATAGAAGTCGTGGAATAAATAAAAGTTGTCAGTTTTAATGATAGGATTTATTTTGTGTATTTTTTTTACCCTTTAGTGAAAAGAAATATGGAACTCTTGTAGAGATTCTAATTATTTATAGCCAGTCTATATGTTGGTATCCAGTGCCCTTTTCATTATATTTACAATTCGCTTGGCGTAATCGGGCCCTATCAACAGTTACATAACTAGTTACACTTAATTCTAATTTCTAAGTGAAATATTGAAAATAAGAAAAAAAAAGTTTTTTAATACTCCCAAAACGTAACGCATTTTTAGAAACAAAATTACTGACAAGTCAATAAAACTTAATCATGTTTATAAGATGGTAGGTATTTAATACAGAACCTAAATTGGTTGGCTTAACTTAATCTTAAGCAATCTACTACTATTTTACTAAGTCTTCATAAATGAGGCCTACGTGAAACAATAAAATTGAAATTGAGATTTAAAAATATTGTAGACTCAATTCTTTCATCATAGTTGTAATAAATGCTTAATAAAACAAAGTCATGCAATCAAGATATAAAATATATTTTAGTTTTTCTTCTGTATCAATAAACCTTCAGACAGTTTAAATAAAAATTGAAATCTGGAGTTAAATAGCTCCCATTCTGATAGAAATGTCTGCGTCACAAAAATGTACGTTTTAGTGGAGATTTAAGAAGGTATAGCTTTGTTTTTATTCCATAAAATAAAAAATCATACAGAGGCTATTTCATACAGAATATTATTATTTATACTAAAAATAATCATGATCTCTGACAATCAGACACCGTGATTATTTCATCTAACAATATCTTTTGTATTAGAAAATGTAATGTATTAAAATTCGAAGTATTCATAACATAAAGATATATTCTAAGACAATTTTTCGAGCAAATTATTTGAACTGAAAGGAATGTCAGGGTTAGTCTATACTTAATAATAAAGGGACCTATAATAATATTAATATTTAACATTTAGGACCAAAAAATATTATTTATCTTTTCACCAGACGACGCCTGGTTGATGAGGGCTAATTTTACCATTTTTAACATTTGTGGCAGTGTCTGCCAATTGGGTTGTTGACAATTTTTTTATGGCTTTTTTATAAACTAGGGTTAAAATAACGATTTTTTCAAAAAAAAAAAAAAAACAAATAAATACAAAATGTGCATTTCATCTTTTGGAGTCTTCTATCCCTTTCTAGCAAAACGAAAATTTGTGACTTATACTAAGGCATGACCACACTTTGACATCATAGTTTAATACAGCTTTAGTCTCTGTCTAATCAGAAATATCCAAATGCTGTTTTTGTTATGTAATTGATCGATTAATTCAGTTTTTTTTAATATTTTAGTTTCAAAACTAAAAGGAAAAGTCAATATTTTTTTGATTTCAGTCAGCTAACCAACTAAGCACATTTCATTTGGTTGATGAATTTCAACAAAATCTAGACCAAAATTGATATCGAATTTTTTTTATTGTCATCCCTAAAGAAATGCTGGCATATTAGTGACATTTTCCTTAAAACATTTAAGGTGTTTCCAGTATGATTCGGAGCCAACTTTGAATTTTTTCTCTGAGGGTTTTTATGGCATCAAGTTTTGCCATTTCCTATTGTTAGCAAGAATCCTCAATTTTGACATACATAATACATAAATTATAAATATAATGCTGAAGTATTTTTGAAGTGACTGAGTATCTTGCTAAACAAATTTAGGTACTATTCTATAAGGGATCAGGGTCAGCCACTGATATGTATCTCTGGATTCATGATTCCATACGTTTGACAGTTTATTTTTTGTGTCGATTTGAAGCGCCTCCCCCGAGCGTCCACGGTACCAAATTGACATTTGTTGGAAGTGGATCGTAGTTTTGAATGTCACTTGATTTTAGTTCCATAGACGCTCACGCCAGGTTACGCAACAAGCAACGCCAAAATGTAGAAAATCGAGTGTCTTCATTTTTACTTTGACAGTCAGCTATCCAGGGACTATACTTGAGATCAGTGCGTTCAGCCCACTCAGTGGCGCCCTCTGGTGTCAAAAGACAATCCTGGATGCACTCCCTAACTAACATAATACATTTACACATCATATTTAGTTCATTATATCATACAAGTAATACAATTTATTTTACAAAGAAAATTTCAACCCTTACAATTATAATAAAGCTTTAGTTTAGCGTTCGCCATTTTAAATTCATAACTACATATTTTAATTAATTATTATGTGTCATATGTATTTACAGATATAACAGAATAGAACAACAACAAAAATCATAGCTCTGACATAGCAAATGTTTTTCATTGGTGGTATAAAAATGTTAAATACACTATCCCTTATATAAGAACTGGATAGTCAATTTCATACAATATACACTTTTTACACGACTGCCCAAAAAAGGAGTGTAATGTTAAAAGGGTTCATGTATGTATGTATGTGAGTTTCTTTATTCCACCATCACTTCTGAAGGGCTGAATATTGGACATATAGGGTATCGTTAGAATCCTTACATCATTCTGAGTAACATAGGCTATATTTTTTTGGAAGAAGTCGTTTTAGCACAGGGCGGTCGTGTTTTTTTAATTTTTAATTTATTTACTTGTATACAATGTACATGTACAGATATATAAAAGGCAAAGGTGACACTGACTGACTAATTTATCAATGCACAGCTCAATTCATTTGACAGATCATGCTGGAATTTGCCATACAGATAGCTATCTATTATGACACAAGTAATCCAGAGTAAGAAAGGATTTATTTATTGCCCTAATGGTATCCTCATATGTTAAGGGGGTCCCCGCGAATTTTTTTTTGTGGTTTTTCGCAATTTTTAGGCTAATTTGGTAGAACATTACAGAGTTACAGAGGACCACAAACTTTTCTAACCTGCAGGGCTATCATGCGCGCGTAGAGATATGTCTCTCTATTATTGTCGCTCTCTTTTCTCTTTCTAATCCATATTGATAGACAGGGAAAAAGAGACCGACAAAAGTAGAGGGACATATCTCTATGTACGCATGCTGCAAAAGATGGTGGCCAAAACTGGAGCTAAAGTCACGGTGGATTTGTTCAGAACTTCGTTGCCTACTTTGTTGTTGTTTACAGTGTGATATTAGTTTTGTATTTTAGTTGTATCTGCTTAACCTATCAAATGTCAAGCGCGCTTACGTATGCGCTCCAAAGTTTGCCGGCTACTTACGCGCTAACGTGTGCGCTCGGGTAGTCGTCTTGTCTTTGGCAGACTGATGCTCGCTGGTTTTGCTTTATTTAATGTTTGTGGCACTATACTCAGTTCGGCCTTGTTGCATTACATCAGACACTTTTTCAATTAGTATCCTATAATATACTCCTTCCCCTTTAGGGCGCTTTCAAATTAGCAGTGAAGCGCGGCGCAAGCGCGTCTGCAGCACTACTTTGTAAATCTATGTAAATAAACAACGCGCGGCCGCCGAGCGTCAGTTCATCGGTCGACTAGTGCTGCGCGCATGTATTTTGTATGTACAAATCGAGCAGTGTTTTTTCGTGAGAGTTCATCGTGAAACTATGTACAACACTACAATTCTCAAAACTAGTTACAGCAACGCGTCTGTAGCGCTGCAGCCGCGCTTCACTTTGCGGCTAATTCGAAGGCGCCCTTACACAAATGGTGTATCAGAGAATCAAAGGTGCCTTGTCGGACACATTGCTAGTTCACCTCAGCATGCTCTTCCTGCGCTCGGTCTTCTCCACGCTGGGGTCCCACTCGGCGTCGTCGGGGTCGTCGCCCTCGAAGGCGAGCGGCGATAGGGGGGACATGGTGCTGGAGTCGTCGCAGTCGTCGTCCGCGCGCGGCGGCGTGGGCTCGGGGCTGCTGGGGCGGAACCCCTCGGGCATGTTGGCGAGCATCTCCTGGTACTGGGTGTCCGGCAGAGGGAACTGCCGCGGCGAGTATGGTCTCACCGCCTGAAAACGTGAATTGGTTGGTGTAGAGATTGGTTAAGGTTAGTCATAGATCAAAAAGCAGTGATAGCTCAGTGGTTCTGACCTCTGCCTCTCATAAGGAGGTCGCAGGTTCAAATCCTGGGCACACACCTCTGACTTTTCCAAGTATATGATGAAGGAAAACATCGTGAGGAAACCTGCATGCCTGAGAGTTCACAAAAATGTTTTCGAAGGTGTGTGAAGCCCGCCAACCCGCACTTGGCCAGCGTGGTGGGCTATGGCCAAACCCCTCTCAGTCTGAGAGGAGACCCGTGCCCAGCAGTGGGACGTAAAAAGGGGTTGAGAGAGAGAGAGAGTCATAGATCACCGCAAGATACGTTACGTAAATCTGTGCCGAACTGCCACTCACTGATAAATAGAACAAAAGATACGAAACAGCACGCAAACGAAAGAGACAATATGCTTGCGCTCGACACAGACTAAGAAACTTACAATTGTAGGGTTTTGTAGTCTTTACAACGCTTGTCACATAATATCTGCTCCTTTTTATATATTATATTATATATATAGATATATCATTGAGGTAAGTTAAATTTTTAGTTTGCTTTATTGTAAACTAGGTCAGAAACAATTTCATAAATTGAAACTAAAATTCTTATCTGGCTGAGAAATCAAAAGTTATAAGCATTTGAGTTTTTCTTTTGTCCCTTTCTTAGCAAAACGAAAATTTGTACAAAGTCACCACAAGTTACTTGTCACATATCTGCTCCTTTTTATATATTATATATCATTGAGGTTAGTTAAATTTTTGGTTTGCTTTATTGTAAACTAGGTCAGAAACAATTTCATAAATTGAAAATAAAATTCTTATCTGGCTAGGAAATCAAAAGTTATAAGCATTTGAGTTTTTCTTTTGTTTCTTAGCAAAATGAAAATTTGCACAAAGTTACCACAAGTTATTATGGCATGAGTGAGAGTAGACGTCACTACCCAACATAACTTTCTTCGTCTAATCAGGATTATTAAATCCCTTATAACTTTTTCGTTAATTAATCGATTTCATTTGTATTTACAATATTTTAGTTATATTATTTCAAAAACAAGTTAAATAAATTAATATTATTTGAGTAAAATACTATTATTATTTTACCTACCTATTGCATTCAATAGGCTATTTGACAACAATGAAAATATACCTGAAATTGTGGTAAATCTCACTAATAACAACGTAAATAAGCATATTTCACTTTATTTCAATCAAATATATGTATATTTTTCAGCAAAATAAGAGTTTAATAATGTTATAATTTTTGATATTTTACCTATGACAGGAACGCCCTGTGATTGGTTGCAACTCTGGTGACGAAAATTTGCGGGAAAACAACAGCTTTTTGTACTGATTTTTCTGAGTGTTTTGTTTGGCGGGCGTTTTATTTTATCTTTTAGCTATTTAAACAGTAATTTTCTGGTTAACTTTATAACTAAACATACTAAGGAAATAAATAATTAAGTATTTCAAATCGCAGAATGGAATCAAATTTTGTGCGAGCTGATAATAGCAACCTACCTAAGGTAGATGCTTTTATGGTTGCACTTTACTTTAAGAATAATGCTGATTATTATGGCGCGGAACTGAAAAACATAAAAACAGCAATGTAAGTACCTACCGCGTCGAACATATTAGTCCTTCCTTTATTTATTACTAGCTGTTGCCCGCGGCTCCGCCCGCGTGCAGTTCGTTTTTTTTACAAAAATGTTTCCCGTGGAATTTCTTAATTTTTCCCAAGATTTCCCGTACAAAATGAGTGGTCCTTGGGTTCGATGGACCCGTAAAGGAGTCTTCTTCCAATCTCTCCTGTCAACGTGCTATCTTCTTTTACACAATTTACCTATATCTTCTTTGGTCTTCCTCTACTTATACACTCTGTCGAAATCGCTTATGTTACTCAATTCGCATGGAGTAAGATAGAGTGGGGCGTGTCATCGTGGATTGTAATATCTATACTAACCAAACTTATCTTATTCTGAGATGATACCAACGCCCAGATATTGTAATTAAGCATTCTGATGCGCTACTGTGTACGTAGCAACCCGTTCCTGCTACGTACGGGTTATCTTGTATAGTTATACCAAGTTGCACGATCAAAAGGACGATTTAAACTGTCGATATTTCGACCCCGTTTTGATTGTGCTACGGAGATAAGTAGCTATAGGTTTTTTTAAACATCCCACGGGTGCTCTCAAATTTTTCAGGATGAAAAGTATCTTAAATGTTGACCGGGCATATATATAAAGTAGGATCATAAAATTTCATTAAAATCCATTACTTGAAAGACGCCTGCTAACTGTTTTTGTAATGTTTTCTTTCCCGCGGGAACTCGATTGGATTAATAAGTTTTACTATATATATATTTAGTTAAAGAGGCAACATAAGGTATCAGCATAACAAAGGACAATGACCATGGATGTATGGATTCCCGTATCAAGCTGAATCAAACCCAAACTTTATTTTTTATAGACTACGGTCTCCACATTAACTCCTACAATTATTACTTTTTTAATTAATATCCGGATTCTAAAGTTATAGGCAAACAAACAAGTTGTACTTCTTAGTAAAATCAGTATGACACAAATGTGCATCGAAACGAAAGTAACTTTTTGTATGGAAAATTAAATTCCGGATATGAAAAACAAATTATTAGTGTCAATAGTTCTTAAAAAAATCTATTTTATTTTCTTGGACCATTTTGGTTTTGGTTCATGAGAAAACTTGATACCACCTCTGGTCATTCTCTTTTTACTAAATTAAGTTCATTAGTTGTTGTTTACAAAGCTGTTAAATTAATTGCAGTTTTTTAACTATCCCACGGGAACTCTTTATTTTACCGGGATGAAAAGTATCCTATATGTTGACCAGGGATATAGGCTACCACCACACAAAATTTCATTGGAATCGGTCCAGCCGTTCCAAAGATTAGCCCGTACAAACAGACAGACAAACAGACAAACAGACAAACAACAGATTTATTATATGTATTGATGATAATCATTAATCATTATCTCATCTTAGTTTATGTTGACAAATACTCAGGAAGTTCATGGGAGTTCGGTTTATCATGGTACAGACACAAACACTTTTTGAGGGCAATTTATGGAGATATTTGTACATAATGGTACTACACAGCATTTGTACACCATTCTTTCTGTTAAAATATATTAATTTTTATTAAATTTAAAGAAAAGCGAAGAAATTCAACTAAACTGTACTATGCGTGCCAACTAAGAATAGGACCGCGCTTGCTGCCAACTTCACACGATAACTGTCAAAATAGTACTGCCAGCAAAAAAAGTGCAAAACGGAAATTTCATATATTTTTTATTGTTCATATTATAGTATAGATTTAACTATTGCATAATCATTATATTCATTTAAAAATACTATTCTTGAATTTTATTCATGGATAATTTTGGATAAATTAATTCTACAGGTATGGAAACACTTTAAAAAATGAACAAATACATAATTAATGTTACTGGTCACCCTAATATGTCGCATTTTGTGACGCTACTGAGAAGCTACCAGTGTGCCGTTAGCAGTTAGCTACGCTTTCGTGTATACGCGTGTGTGTCCTATATTTGTTGCCTACTGGACTTCCTTGTTATTGTTGGTTTTTTTGTTATTAATGTTGACTTTTATTTTCATATTTGTTAAATTTGTGCTCTTGAGTGGACTTTCAACTCAAAATGAGTTCAAAGAGAAGTGCGGTGCTCCATCGTAGAGCACGAGAAATCGTTTTTAATGTGCACAAATACTTCGAAAATGAAAAAAATCGTGCCAATGTAGTGGAAATATCCGATTAATAAAAACTGAAATAATATAAGTATTATGTATATTTCATTTCCTACTCATTTATAATTAATTTGGCGTGAAATGTATTAGAAATACCAAAAAAGCGTACATTAAACATTTAAACGGAATATAATTTGTTTACTGATGTTTTTGCACACCATACACTTTAGTAATGAAGTTTGCGCGTATTTCTGAACAAAATGGCGTCTTGACAGTCCTATTCTCATTTGGCACGCATAGTACGGTACTGTAGTCTGTTTATATGCGTTTGACAATGTGTGACGTCACGAGTCAATGACAAGCGCCATTACAAAATTGGCGTTTTTGGCGCGGTTATGAAAATTGAAATTTTAAAAGTGGTTTTTAAAGGGAATTACATTAAATTTCCGCGAAATATCAATGTAATGTGCTTAATAGGTAGTAATAAATTCTTTAAAATCATTTCCAAAATTTAGTCAAATAGCCTATTGCGCGGTCGCCATTCGGCAGGATATCAGGACTCTTCGAAAAATCAGTAATACCAACATTAAGAGAAGTTAGGACAAAAGATAAAAGCTGCGGTTGCGGCTGTAATTGCGATTTTCGCATGGTCAGAGACCCGTCCTCAGAAGTGGGAAGTTAAGAGAGATTTACAAGAGATTACAGGTCAATCGCCTCGCACCGCATCAGATAGTGCGGTCAGTTGCGGCTGCGGCTCAGACGCGTTGTTCTTCATTCTCAGTGTGCCGCGTCCGCTGTTTCCGTATAGAAGAAACACCCTCAGTAGTGGACAGTAAATGAGTCAAGATAAGCAACTCGCCTCGGACTGTATCTGCGGCTGTGCGGCCGGCTGCGGTTGTAGCTGCGGTTGCGGCTGCGGCTGCGGCTGCGGCTGCGGCTCGTGCGCGTTGTTCTCGGCGTCGGGGTTGGCACGCCGCGTGCGCTGCTTGCGCATGTAGCGACTGCGCTCACTAGTCTCGGCGCGCGTGTGCCGCTCTTGCACCGCCGCCTCCGATATATCCTCGTCCTGGGAAGAACCATAAATAATATGTTTAGAAGAGGATAGAGTCCTTGTAAATACTTTGTTTTCCACTTTTAAAAATGGCGCCTCACAGCCGCCATATTGATTTTTCCCAAAAAAAAATATAGCCTATGTTACTCGGGAGGATCTAAGGATTCTAACGATTTCCCATATGTCTAAATCTGTTCAGCCGTTCAGAAGTTATGGTGGAATAAAGAAACATCACATACATACATGAACCCTAAAAACATACTCCTTTTTGAGCAGTCGTGCAAAAATTGCGTTTTTACTAAACGACAGAGTAGGCTTAAATTGCGAGGATGGTCTGAATAATCGGATGTAACTAATCAACAACTCACTTCACTCTCCATGGACATTCGTAAGGACTTGCTGACGCCGTTGTTAAGCGGCGTCTCTGGTATCTCCATGACCCGCCATCTGTAATGACAACCATTCTTATTTATTCTTGGAGTCCTTTAATAGGTGATAATGGCGTTGCGCCACTAATAAGTATAGTATAGACACAAGTCTGTACTTAACTCTACAACAATTACAACTACAATGCTACAACGGTGTGCAAGTACAATAAACTGTTAATATCAACCTTATGTCAATGACCATTTATTTTTATGTAATACATCTTGTTTGCAAATTCTATATTAAATTTTGATCTTGCCCATACAACTGTTCCAAATTGCATGTCGATAGTTTTATTAGTTTCTGAACTAAATAATCGTACAGACAGACTGATGATCTCGCAATTTAAGGGTTCCATTTTTACCATTTTGGTATGAAACTCTATAGGCTTTTGTACGTGCGAGACTCCAGTGCTCTCAGCGATGCCGCTAGTGGTCCCTAAAATATTGACCCAATTGATGTGTCCTATACACATCAATTAGGACAATTATTATCTTTAGGGGTCATGTGGAATGGATTTCTGAACATAATGAGCAGCGGAATTGGGATGGAATGCGACGAGCTGATTACCTCGTGCGAACGATACGCACGGACGCCCCGATCCGCGTACCCCTGTGATACCTCAGTTTAGACTCTGGAACCGCTTAACATAGCTGCCGCGACTTAACTGCACATGCATAACAAACGCAACATTAGCGCATACTTCCGTATACTGCCAGTAGTTATCACAACACTGGCGATCACTCGAGTGCTCTCTTACTTGGGCGTGATGATCTCCTTGTAGGTGAGTATCTCGGGGCGCGTGTTGGCGGCCACGCTCTGCGGGATCACGATGTTGTCGATGTCGTACGACTGGCGCCGCATCGCGCGCGTCTCTTACTTGGGCGTGATGATCTCCTTGTAGGTGAGTATCTCGGGGCGCGTGTTGGCGGCCACGCTCTGCGGGATCACGATGTTGTCGATGTCGTACGACTGGCGCCGCATCGCGCGCGTCTCTTACTTGGGCGTGATGATCTCCTTGTAGGTGAGTATCTCGGGGCGCGTGTTGGCGGCCACGCTCTGCGGGATCACGATGTTGTCGATGTCGTACGACTGGCGCCGCATCGCGCGCCACTCCGTGCTGCTGCGCGCGCGCCTGTCAACCCAGCAAATGTTATAGATTCATGTTTCCATAGTCATCGAAAAAATAGCATAGTTGTGATCGCGCCTGGCAATAGAACAAAGAAGAATGAGCCAAAGGTAGTAGGTAAGGTAGTAAATTGGAGAAAATTTTGATCACAATCATCTTTCAAACTAACTCTCTTGCTACTAACCTCTCTTGTCCCGAAGTAGATGTTTCCTCGTCTCTATCGCGCTCTTTCGCAACCTTGCGCGACAGCGGCGGACGGCCTCTTTTCAATTCTGAAACGGATACCCAATATAATGTTTGAATTTCCTTATATTGGTTACTTGCATTGTGAGCTAAATCTTTATAAACATATAGGCTTGACGACAATCATACAGTGATGCGGTATTCTACGAGATGTCCATTCACTCTTCTTTTTTAAAACTTATATATACGTGCAGCTCCTTGTCCGTGCACGTTGTCATCTGTCGTCGGGCACGCAGGACACCTTATACCAATGTAAATGAGCTTACAGACTGCGAAAACCTAGATAAATTTATAATTTCGCGGGCAGACCTTTGAGGAGGATGCGAGCTTACTTGTGGGCACTTTCCTGACAGGCCGGGGCGTGAGCGGGCGCGGCGCGGCGGCGGACGGGTGCGCGCGCGGCGAGCCCGTGTGGTGCGCGCCGCGCCACGCCTTGCCGAAGCGCGAGCGGAACCACGAGCGCGACGACAGCGCCGCCATGTGGATGGCGGGCGACACGTCTGAAAATAAATTTAATATGTCGGCTTACTTGGTGAACTAAAAGAATAACTCCACTTTTCTTTTAGTTCTAAGATCCAACCAGATCATGTTAGATGGTTGGAGCTTTAAGAGCGATTCGTGGGGTAGACTTGAAGCATCAATGGAAACGATGATATTATACTAGAATGTTAGTTCTATGTTTGGCCGGATGGGTACCAGACATGATGGATGTGACTTTAATGCAGAGAAGCAGTAATTGCATTTCTGTTTCCGTTTGAAGGGCAATTAGAGAGCCATAAATTACACTTAGTACAATAAAGTAATATACCCACCATTGATGAACCAAGAAAATAATATACCGGATTGCGGCACTCAATCCGTCTCCATGGATACATTAGAGTAGACTATTGACATGGTAGTAATCTGTGGCCGGCACTGCGGTCTAAAGACAATACTGCTGTTAGCTTACTACTGACGCTGTCGGTGTCAAAACAAGGATATTTGGCACCGGTTGATTCGCAAAACCTTTTCTCGCGCTCCGCCGCGTCCAGGGTATATGTCTTTTGAAATCCACGTCCACGTCTGACATGGGTAGATCTATGTATTACGACTTCACGTCATTCTTTGCTTTAAAAAATGTTTTCTCAGATGCCTCCACGTGTAACCGATGCCTGAACTACAAGACCTTACATACAAGAATAGTAAGACCTATACAGACCTTTGATGTCGCTCAGCACCGGGTGGAAGGCGGGGTCGACGAGCGCGATCCTCTGCGCGGGCGCGAGTGTCGAGAAGGGCGGCAAGGGCTGCGTGGCCTCCGCCCTGCCCGTGCACACGGCGCAGCTCTCCACGCGGAACTGATGCCTGAACGTATACAGACCTTTGATGTCGCTCAGCACCGGGTGGAAGGCGGGGTCGACGAGCGCGATCCTCTGCGCGGGCGCGAGTGTCGAGAAGGGCGGCAAGGGCTGCGTGGCCTCCGCCCTGCCCGTGCACACGGCGCAGCTCTCCACGCGGAACTGATGCCTGAACGTATACAGACCTTTGATGTCGCTCAGCACCGGGTGGAAGGCGGGGTCGACGAGCGCGATCCTCTGCGCGGGCGCGAGTGTCGAGAAGGGCGGCAAGGGCTGCGTGGCCTCCGCCCTGCCCGTGCACACGGCGCAGCTCTCCACGCGGAACTGATGCCTGAACGTATACAGACCTTTGATGTCGCTCAGCACCGGGTGGAAGGCGGGGTCGACGAGCGCGATCCTCTGCGCGGGCGCGAGTGTCGAGAAGGGCGGCAAGGGCTGCGTGGCCTCCGCCCTGCCCGTGCACACGGCGCAGCTCTCCACGCGGAACTGGCAGCTGCACCTGGACAACCGTCACCCCGTGTTAGTGTTTACAAAAATTTAATTAAAATATAATATACAAAGGCTACACCAACGCACAACATCGACATGTTCGTGCTCCTAGTGCTCTCGTCGTACGCGCGGATTAAAATACGCTTATGCTGCGACGTCACGTGCGAAGGGGCTTACTAGCCGCGACTCGTACAGGTACAAAACATCTGGCAACAAGAGTTTCGATGACATTAGATCATATAACCCGGTTACAATATCTGTGGACCTCGCTGGAATGCGTACCCCCTTCCCGTTCTCCTTTCACCTCCCCGCGCTCGCCCCGGCGCTTTTGTTTTGCGCATCATATCAGAGCGCTGACACGACGTGACGTCATCGACGCCAGGTCCACAGATATTGTAACTGGGTAGTAGACGCGCACTCACTTGAGGTCGGCGGGCTTGGCGGCCTTGTTGGTGGCGATGTGCAGGTTGTGCATCTGCAGCAGCTTGCGCTTGGTGAACGCGTCCCTGCGCAGCGGCCGCACGCGCGCGCACGTGCACGCCGCCTCGTGCGCGTCGTCGCCGGGCAGGCTGCCCGAGTAGCCCACCGGCTCGCCCTCCAACTGCACCGCGCCCTTGGCTTCGCGGACCTGGAAAAGCAACAGAAATATTTTTACACGAGTGCCCAAAAAAGGAGTAATGTTTTTAGAGTTCATGTATGAATGTATGTGAGTTTCTTTATTCCACACTTCTGAATGGCTAAATATATTTGGACATATGGGGTATCGTTAGACTCCTTACATGATTCTCAGTAATATAGGCTATGTTTTTGGAAAAAGTCGTTTTACCACAGGGCAGTCGTGTTTGCAGGGTTTTATTTAATTTTTTATAAAAGAATGTAAGAAGAAAAAAGTAACAAGAATATAAAAGTAAAAAGACATTCATTTTAATTAGCTAAGCGCTACATTGTCAGTATTGATCGAATTTATCACGCCACCAATGTTAAGGTGCTACACTAATTTTTTGTTCTCCTCTCTTATGAATATATTGCAGGCTACATTGTGTAGCGGAAGATTATAACAGAATTATGAGGCCTACAGGGTTTCATTTTAGGGTTTCATACCGAAATGGTAAAAATGGAACCCCAAGGCCCAGTTTCCACAAAAGCGGAGCTGTGTTAGCATTACCAATCAAATTTCGTCATTTCGACATCTCCTCTCCCCTCAATTTCGGAGTTTTGCATAAGATTGCACAAAAAACTGGATGTGTCAGATGTATGCTGTTAGAATAGCAGCCAGCGTTGACTGAAGCCCCAACCAGACAAGACCAGAGTCAATAAAGAAATTATCCACAGCTCATGCTAGGGGACTGAGTGTATGCAGTCGAAGTAGGAGCTCTTTTGTTCATTTTCAAAAGAAATGTGTCAGTCAGTTAACGGTAGATTGTGATACAGCAAGGAGGATGTTTTTTAGTTCAGGGTCATTTTGCACCATTCTCAATGGAGTACCAATAGGTATCCTTGAGTCTTTTCCTCCTCCCATATTAAAAAAAAGAAAACCTGTCTTTGGAGGTCAGTGTGCTGTCGGATCTTGTACTCCAGCTCCTGGACTTGCACCTGCAGCCAGCACCAGCGGGACGCGATGGAGGCGCGCGCCTTCTGCCACGTCCACAGCGCGCGCTTCTCACTGGAACAGGAACAACAACCAACTGTATCAATACCCCACAACTGGGCTCAAGCTGTCTCATAACGGAGGGATTAAGGTCCTTCTTACATTACGATACTTACAAACGACTAGTATTGTAAATGGGTCTTGATAATGACTCGCCCAGGGGTCTGATTACCTAAGTAAAATGTATTCACCATTATCGTAGTTGTTAATTTTGTCCCCCTATTGGCTGACGTTAATCGCAAACCAATCAGCAGGCAGAGTTCCTAAACGATTGCGATAACAATGAATACATTTTTCTTGCACAATCAAGGGTAGGAGTATCTCGCATACATTCCAATGGTGAGTATCACATTTTGATACCATTCAACATGAAATTTTCTTTGTTTTTAGGAGCATAATATACAAACATTAAGTAGCAAACATATATTATTCTAGTATGCAACTAAAGTTAATCTTGTGCGTGTCACAATGTGAGTAAAGCAGGTTGGGGCAACCTTTGACATGTTATGGGCCAAACTTTAGTGTGAACATACATTTTCGGGCTGAGGCAGTGTTCATAATTTGTAATGATAGATGTCTGGCATGAAAACAATACAATTTATTAAAATAACAAAATGACATGAAAAATAGATGGGTATTTATGCTTACACATTGAGACACTAATGTAGTGGAGGTGTATTTATTTTTAATTAAACAATCTATACAACAAGTAGTTCAATGATTTTATCTTTATTTTGGGCAGAGTACTGAATGCATATTTAACCACAAAGTGAGTTAAAAGGCTTTCTGATTATTATTGGTATTAGGTTACTATTGCACAATCTCTAACATCTATTGCTTATCATTATACAGTAATCAGCAGACATTAAAACATCCCAGTCTATTTAAACATACAAGTCTAAATAAATGTATTAGCAATATCTACACAAAAATCCATTTTGAATATCTTGTTTCAACTAGCAGATAAATAGCAATGTAATATGTACCTGCAAAACAATAACTTTTAAAATAAGAATAAAATTGTTAATAGGTTTAAATAATATATCCTATAGCTGAAAATGGATTTTCCCAATAAGAGATAAGTAAAACTTAGAAATAACAGATGTGGTGAATTTTGCACTAAATTAATCTTTTAAATTGTTAGTCATATAATTTTTAAGTTTTTTATTGTTAAGGATAAGAAGCAAGTCAATATTTACAAAATACATTTCTAAATAATTTAGATAAACTTTAGAGTTTCAGACTACTAAACCATCTTGCATCATCTTTGATGTAATGTACAAAAGACCAAGATATGGACCCTATTCACATAAAACCAGTTTTGTATTCATTCTAATTTTGACAACACAGAATAGAGCCAGGAATAATATTCAATACAGAAGTCAGATAATATCATACGAGCCATTGTATTACACCTATGTATAGGACTGAGGTTATGACTTTTAAACACTAATAAGAACATTTTTTTTTGGTTTTCACATCATTTTTAACAGGCTCAGTGCCAAATGTATCTTCTGAATATTATGTGTATACTAATAGGCATGTTTGTGTCATGGGCCAGTGTATCCCAAAGTATATCTTGGGTTGGGATACATAATAATAAAATATCCTCCTCTTACAGAAGTTGTAGATTTGGCACACACATTTTAAAGTCTTGCAGCTGTTGTACCATTGATATGTGTAGTACCAAATATTTAGAATGCTATGGTTATACAAAATAAAGCAAACCCATTCCCTAAAAATAATTAAAAATCCACAAGGAGTCTTCATTTCAAGCTGATACTGCAAATGAAAAGTAGAAATTCCATTCCACCCAGCCAGCTAAAGGTCTTGCAGTATTTTTTATTGTACATCGTACATAGCACCAATGAAATGCAAAAGGTTTAATATAATTGAAGATAATATAGAGATAAAATCTTTACTGCTCGCATAAAATAAAAAAGGACAAAACAGAAAAAAAGAAATTGTACACACATATCACCTCCATCGATCTCCTCCAGGAAATCCAGAAGGTAAGGGAATTCAAATCTGGACACGGACTATGTGGAATTCAATGAAATTTTTAAGGTTTAAGGTTTTTAAGCAGAAGCAATGCACATCCCAATGTTTAGGATTAATACACTAGAAACATAATTAAAACTTTACAGGACGTATGGCTGTGTCTCATAAGGGAGCAACTTAACTTTTCTTAAAACAGCAGGCCTTGTAGAAGCTCATATTTTCTTTATTGATCATTAATGACAACTGACAGTCCTAGGCCTTATCTCTCATAGATTTAGGGTTTACAGACAGTCCTATCATGCTGCCTAAATGCAGGTTGGTATTGCTAGAAGCTCTGTAGAGTAAGTGAATATTTGACTTACATAGGCATGGGTTGTTGGTGAGGATTGTTGTAGGTGATTGCCTCGTCATTGCTCTCTGCTCCTGAAGAAGACGCTGTGGCATCCGAGTCCAGCTGATTCTTTACCACAGACAGGTGAGAGCGCAGCGCACCCGCAGAGTCCTCCAACCCTGTCAGAGTCCCAGATGATATGCCAACAGAAGCTGATCTTGATGCATCACCCTTCGATGTCCCAGCTTTATAATACTTAGGGCCAACAACAGTTCTAGACGCAGCACTGGCCTGCAGAGCAGCAGTTGTCTCTATCCTCTTCAATAAAGCCTTGAGCCCTAAAGGCCTTCCCCCACCATCCTTACGAGCCCCGCGTGTACTTCTCTCAAATGTTTGTGCAGCCTCCTCGGATATTCTCTTCCCTATCGCTCGCCCTTGGAAGATCCTCAAGCGCCGCAACAAGAATGCACAACGGCGCTCCAAGCGCGCTTGCAACAATCTTATTTTGTCTTCAGCAGCATCTCCCTCAGAATCTGCTGTATCGGCTAAATCAAAGCCGCTCAAGGGAAAAATAGCATCCGGGTCACCGGTGGAGAGGTTATCGCCTCCGCTTTCTAAGGTTTTGATGGCTTGGAACAGGTCAGCTTGGACGAGGTCGCTGTTGCCCAAGTCGACGAGGATCTGCTCCATCTCTTGCGAGTCCTTGGCCAGGCTGGGCTGGGTGTGGAGCCCCATGTCGTCGTCGTCCATGTGTGGCGCGCGGTTGTCGACGGACGCGAGGGCCCGTCTGCGCTGCGGGAGCTCGTCGGTGCCGTCGGCGGAGTGGAAGGCGAACTGGGGTGTCACCGTGAGCGCCGGGGCCATGACACGAGCGCCGCCCGCCGCGGACGCCGCGGGACGCGTCAGGGCGGGCTGCCTATCTCGCTCATCCCGAGTCCCGACCTTATGTAACTACACTGCACTATTTCACAACACTGCACGAGTCCTGCACTGCACTGGGACGATATTTACGGTCATTCTCCCGCCCCCGGTCCAGTCGCCTGTCGCTGCCGGCTGCCGAAAGGCGAACGGCGACTGCAGAACGCGTACGCCGCGCTTCTGAAAACCAACGGTTAACACCGATTACGAGCCGGTCTTTGTTTATACCTATGAAGCATTATCGTCACTGGCTACACGTAAACAATCAATATTAGAAATTCATTCCCTGCATGCACTATATTCGAAATTAGACCCACGTGATAACGTAAAGTTCGCAAGCGGTCGCAGTGACTTGTTTCTCTACAATATGGAACAGGAAATGATACACTTCTCAAACACTTTATTACTGTATCAATAACACAATGTTCTCGCACCGCGCACAATTAGTCTAATACGATAAACGAGCGAAACAATGGATAAAGAAGGATTTTTTTTGATAGTAATGGCGGATGAAGGCCTAAACACTGTTCAATTGAGTAGGAATTCAATTTTTGTGACGAAACGTAGCGAAGACCACACCAAACGCCACAAACACTGGGCGAGTTCTGAATGTTAAAGAGAGATAGCATCACATCCTTGAATTAGTACTTGCGCGGTAAAGTCAAATACGCAATAGCAGAAACAACTTTTTAGTTTAATTAAACTCATTTTAAATCGAACGAAAATGCTAAATTCTTTTTGAAAATTATAAGGCAGATTTTCAAATTTTCAATAATAAAAGTGAACTGTGAAAATAAAAGGTTCTGAACACGATAATTTTTGCCTTACCGCCACGCCAGATTCTAACAATAGACCTATTTAATTATATGTGAGCGAAATAATGACGAAATAGTATGAAATGTGCAAAGACTTTTTAAAGTTTGAATTTGAAATAAACTAAATTAATTGTTTTTTTTTTGTAAAACCTATAACACAGCGCGATATTTGCGTTATTGACATAAAAAGTTGCGTCATGCGGGCCGGAAATGCTTCGTATGCATTTAAAGAGACAGCAGATGTATTGTTGTTTACAAAAGCAATATTAAATAAATTTACCATGTATTTCTTGCACTGTTAATGATTGAAAAAAAAAATAAAGACATTTAAAAAACATACATACAAAGCGAAGCTTCTTTGTAAATGCTCCAAAGATTACGTTCCGTTTTACGCCTGTGAGTATTGAGTATTGACTTTTGACTAAGACTATATAAGATTTTAAAATGACAATTTTGACAGATATCAGATAACAAGTCGCATTGCCGCCGCCGCGCCGCCAAGTTGATGAATTGTACAGGAAAGATCGAACAGCATTATTTTTATTCGGCGATAACTAATTTGCTGATTAAGTAAAGAGTTCATTGAATGGAAGCACCTAACGTTTTATTCACTTACCAGATAAAATTTACTTATTTTGCTTTACATAACTCTTACTCCTCTATAATACCTAGGGTCTCAGTAGGTAGGTAGGTACTCTTGTACCTGATGGCTGATAGTAGGTATTCACTATACGGCAGGTCAGGGCGTGGATGGCACTAGAAAAGGCTGGTCTACTACTTTTTTGTCAACTGGATCATAATATATACTCTATAGTCTATACAATGGGGCCTAAATATTACATTCCCTGTGATTCAACCTTGTTCAGTCGTCACATACTTAAAATAGATTTCCGCGCGTATAATTTGCGCCAGTAAAGGAATTTTACAGAACTTTGGATTCATATTTGCAAAGTGCTTACTTCTCTTCAATCAGTCAAGTCCTAGGAATTTAGGTACTGTAGGGCTCATCCAGAAACCCCAATTAACTACATACATTTTCCAACAAGGTACCTACTTGTTACTTTGGATTCAATATTTTTATAACTTATTAATTTTTAATAATAAAATGCTCTCTAGTTATTTTAGATTCATCCTATTCATTCATTGTACCTACAAGGTAGGCACAAACTGTGCACTATATAAAATTAAACCTGTGTATTATAAAATAAGTTGATTCACTGAGTATATAATTTTGGAAATGCATACACATTTCATTTTTGCAAATAAATATTGCAAATAGTGATTACAATAATTTATTTCCATAATTATTAAGTAAGTTTACAAATAGGATGTGATTTCTTACCTTTAAAGTTGAATACATTTCAGGTATGAATAATTTCTCAGATTCTGCAAGGGTGTGACCTTCTTTCATTTTGGACTCCATGTGTTGCCTAAAATGGATAAGAACATAAGAAATTAAGGAGAAATCTAAGAATGAAAATAAACAATTTAAAAACACCTTACTATTGGGATGACAGCTAACTGACATACAAGTTGCTGTCTAAGGAATGACAACAGAAATGTCAGAAAAAGTTTCAAAAGTAAAATGATACTCTATTTTTTTAGTAGAAATCACAGGCACTTCTAATAAAAAAATAAATAAATAAGACTAGGTACCTACTGCCTGTTCATTACATGATAGGTACATTTCAATTCCTAATTATAAAGTAGGATCATGAAAGTTATTTGCAAGTAAGAAAGTAACATAAGGAACTAAGTAACTTCTTGTAGGAACAAACCAAAAAAAAAACTTTTGATAGGTAACCAAGCAAGCGGGAGGTCTCGTCTCTCGAGTTTGTCAGCTCGGCCAGACCATGTTCACTTATCACGTGATCGACGAAGCTACAGGTAGCCGTCTCGACGGACTGATTTCAAAAGGCCGCCGCGCGTCGTCTAGGTTGCACGCGTTAGTTCTTGTACGGTCTATTCCACGCGCTGCGTGCGCCCGATTACGATGCAACCTTAGTACATCGGAAGATACAGTCGCGATAGAAAGATAGGTACCACCTTTTCAATCGCTGTAGGTGCATAGCGGAGGGCGGAGCACTTTTTGTGTCTGTTCTATTTCTTTAAATCATCTTGCGAACGAAGTTACTTGACGAGACTTGAGATCACGACCGATTGGCGTAGTGTTTACGATTCTGCCGTCTGCGTCGGAAATGTTGGGTTCTATTCCCACAACTGAAAAATGTTCCATTTCATTTCATTTATTATCAGCTTTCATGCACAATATATTATTCTTAATTATTATTTATTATACGTTATACGTGAGACCCTGTTAGGGTTGCTGTTTTTTAATGAATGAAGGAATGGTGGAAATGTCCTCATATACTTATTTATTTAATTTAAATAATTTAAAAATATACTCATTACTGCACAATATCATCTGCAGCCAGCAGCTTTTTGTCCTCATTGATCAATCTCTTTTCTCTGTCTATCTATATAGATTAGCAAGAGAGATCGACATCGTAGATAAAATTATCTCTACATGCACATCCTAGCTCCGCAGGGCTCGGCTTCCTATTTCTTGTCACATCAGACGTCACACCCACCTATGTCTGGAGAAAAATCTAGGTATATCTTAGGTATGGTTATATCTTTATGCTAAAATATTTAAAATGTATAGCCCAAAACTTTGTCAAAGTTGATTTCCTTCTTTTTTAAAAATCCCACACAATCTCCGGGATTCAAACAACCTCTGAGCCAAAGCTCATTATAAGGATTTAACAGTAACTGAGGTGTGTAAGATGAAACAGGCATATTTTGATGTAAACATTCAAGAAGTATCTAATTTAATAAACATTAAACACTTTTTTAGTTGTTGCTAATTTAAGATTAATTTAAATTGCATAAATAATTAAACTTCTTCTGAAGATATATTCTGACTTTAGAGGATTTTATTGCTGGACTTTATCAGAAGAAACACTAAACTTTACAACAAATCACAATATTAATTAATACAAATTAATGATTCTTTTTTTTTAATTATACACAAAAAAACACTTTGTTTGTAAGATTTCTACTGTCATGCATGAATTATCATAAAGTAAAGTAAATGTAAGAATGTGAATAACTGACATGCGATTTACCTATACTGACAGTAATATCACAGTTTAAAGATGGATCTTCTAACCCTGTGGTAATATCGTGTATTTTCAACTGACTTCAAAAAATAAGGTTTTCAATTCGACTGTATGTTTTTTATGTTTGTTACCTCATAACTTTCGACTGGGTGGTCGATTTTGATGATTCTCTTTTTATTAGAAAGCTGTCGCTTCCCATGTGGTCCCATTTCAATTTTGTCCAGTTCTGATATTGGTTTCCATGAGAAAACCATTTGTCTTAAATTATTATTAGGCAAGGATGTATTCAAAATAAGTTTTTTCTTAGAACAATTAATTAACGTACATTATATGCCTACATATATTATAAATTAACAACAAAAGTTAAGTTTTATACTTAACTTACTTTGTTGTTAATTTATAGTTTGTGATGTTCCTCTTTAGGATAAGGTAATTTTGTACTTTTTTTGGATACATTGCAATCAGCACTACAAATATGTTTTTCATATCTGGAATTCAATTTTCCATACAAAAACTTACTTTAGGTTCAATGCACATTTCCTGTTATACAGATTTTATTGAGAAGTACAAGTTGTATTTGCCTATAACATTGAAATTTGGATGTAACTTTAAGAAATAATAATTGTAAATAATAAATAAATATTTGTAAAGTTAATTACTTATGTAGTCAGCTATTAATAAAATAACTACTTACCTATTTACAGGAAAGTTGTTAAATTTTGTTTATTTTTGCAGTTAATAGAAGAATTTATATTTTATCTAATAATGGTAGCTAATTAGGTAGGTACCTATACATAGTTATGAAACAAGTATTGACACTTAATTATTTTGGTTTTTTCATGAGTTTTTTTTTATAAAATGGTTGGTTCATAATTTGGAACTATTTATTTTAATATTATTACGTAAATTTATGCATGTACCTATATCACTGCTGAACATTTTATTTATTCATTGATCAAAATTCTTTGGTTTAATCAGCAAAACTCTTATAACACATGAATTCTGAGCATTTAAAAAATCTCACCTGTTTATTTTTTGACTGATGATAAGTGGATGATATGATAGTGGTTTGTAGTTAGTATTTCCGGCATTTTACTTTTAAGTAATTGATCAAAGGATGGATAGGTAGTAAAATAATGAGATTGCAATTTGATTAAGGAGATAAAGAAAAATATGAATTGTATAATTATTTTCTTTCGTACCTAGGTATTTTGATGTATGCTGAATGTATCAAAATAGGTAAAAAACATCATACATCTAGGACTTGTGAAACAATTAATGTAACTCAAAATAATCAGGAAAACATTTACAAAGTACTTAGGTATCTACCTACATAAGAAAGTTCAAACTTCAGAAAAGATTCTAAATTAGTAAATTATAATTATAGAAGATTTTTTGCAGTGCTCTACTGATTACTGATAAAATTCATTATGATAAAGCTGACCCAACAGACGTTGTCCTGCCCTGGTATCTGGATCATTCACAAAAAATTTCATCAAAATCGGTCGAGCCGAGTTTTAGCAGCACTAAGGATTGATGATTTTATTGCAAAAAATTACGGAAATGAAAAATTTTAGATATGGAATGTTATCTTACCTGTTTCAAAACCAAAGATTTTTCAAAATGTACAATACGAGCGGGAGCGAAGGAGCAAAAAAATAATAAATCTATGTTACTCTATAAGTCTGTAGGTACCATCAAAGGACGAGGTTACTCGATGGTTACTCGTACCTCTGTGATGTACACAGATCACTATATTTATATATTAGTTTGATGTCTATGGTGTGATGAGTGATCATAGATGTGTATCCGCCCCATATTTCCTCATTCCTGACGTCACAATGTAGCAATGACGTAGAAAACAATCATAGCGGTAGTCCATGGAAGTATTAGTTCAATCATTTCATATGATCATCTCAATCAATCAATGGTCTAACAGATGATTCATCACCTCGTGAATACATGTTCACAAATTATTGTACCTATCTACTATGAGGTAACAACAATAAAACTACAAAAAATTTGTAATAATGGTTATCTGTGCCTTAGACCACAGAACTTTTTTAGTATATAGAGAGAGTAGCAGAGTAATGCTGCAGTGAATTTAGAGCACACCAGTACAGCCGTTAGCGATTAATTAGGTAGATAAATAATAAAACATATTATCTGAACAAGAAAAGTATTCTGCCTTTTTATTTTTTCTTGACACAAGAATATCAACAACAAGTTGTCATAGCAACCTAACTAAATTCTAAAGACGAACAATATACATTATCTATAACACTCCCCCTCACTACGACCTTGGGATCTTCTCACAAGTCGGAGTGTTCAACCCTACCATCTTCAGTAATTTCAATAGTCTTGGTAGAGGTATTGCTTTGGTAAGAAGGTCTGCTTCCATGTGTTCAGTGCTTTTATAAGAGATTCTAATTTTCTTATTTTGAACACATTCTCTAATAAAATGCTCTTTTATGCTTATATGCTTTGACCTCTTGCCAGTCATTAGGTTGCTTGCTAATTTTTGCGCGGCCAAATTATCATTGTATATTTGACCTATTTGTTCAGGTTCTCCAATATCTTCCAATAACTGCTTTAAATGTAACGCTTCTTTAGCTGCTTCACTTAATGACATATACTCCGCTTCAGCGGTTGATAATGCTACGCATCTTTGTTTTTTGGTGGCATAACTGACCAATCCTCCTCCATATTTAAAAATGTATCCAGTGTATGACCGACGGTCAATTGTACATGCCGCCCAGTCAGCGTCAGCCATACCTACTAATGTCATCCCGTTTTTCTTATATTTGATGCTTACATCCTTCGTACCCTTTAGGTAACGAATAACTCTTTTTGCAGCTTGCCAATGTGTTTTTCCATAGCAGGTATTGTATTGGCTCAGATAACTTACAGCAAATAAGATGTCTGGACGTGTTGCTACAGCCAGATACATCAAAGAACCAATTAAAGCCTGATATGGGATTTCATTCATCTCTTCTATATTTTGTTCTTTCTCCAATCTTAAACCCGTTTCCATTGGTGTTGAAGCCGGCTTACATTCGCCCATGTTAAACTTATTTACCAAGTTTTCAATATAATTCGCCTGCGACAACATCATTTCTCCCCCTACATGGGTGAATTGTATGCCCAGGCAATGATGGAGTGAACCCATATCTCTTATTTCAAATGCCTTCTGCAATTTATTTTTGACTTCTTTTAGTAAATTTTCTGACTTATATGCCAGTATTAAATCGTCAACATAAATGTTAGCTAATACTTTTTCTCCACCTTTTTCTAATATATACAAACAGGGATCCGCCGTGGAGTTCTTAAAGCCGATTTCCATTAATTTTTCATGCAATTTTAAAAACCATTGCCGACCCGCTTGTTTCAATCCATATATCGCTTTATTTAGTTGACATATCCCATTATTTTTGTATTTATTTACATCTTGTAGCATTTCTTTTGCTTTTCTTACTATGTCTTTATCTTTTCCTTCTTTTATTATAATGTTTAAATATTTAACCAAATTTTTCGGCATCTTCATATAAATTTTTTCTTCTATGTCGCCGTTCAAAAAAGCAGTACACACATCTAGTTGGGATAATTTCATGTCTTTTTCAATCGCGTATGCGATGAGTAGTCTTATCGTACTCATTTTCGCAACAGGTGCAAATGTTTCTGTATAATCAATACCTTCTTTTTGATTAAAACCTCGCGCTACTAATCTCGCTTTTCTTCTATCTATTTCACCCTTTTCATTGTATTTATATTTTAAAACCATTTTACTATCTATCAGATTTTTACTTTCATTCTTGTTTACGACCTTCCATGTATTGTTTTTGAGATGGGATTCGATCTCACTTTTTATTGAATCTTCCCATTCATCACTATTTTCATCTATTTCACAGAGAAACAATTGTTCTACATCCATTTCATAATCTTTCTGCCATACAGGTGGCTTTCTTTGACGCTTTTCATTATCGGAAATAGTCGTTTCTTCTTCATTATTTAAAGTTTCATTATTCATTTCATCTGACTCTGTATTTGCATCGACAAACATTTCATCAACGTTTGATTCCTGTTCCGATTCATTAACTTCATGACTTTCCAAGTCTTCATAATTTTCTGAACATTTATTTTCAGGTGATAATATTAATTCAATTTCATTTTTATTGATATCATCCTGTTTTTGTTCTTCATTTATTTCTTTTTCATAGTACATTTTATCTATTACTTTAACATCTCTGCTAATTATCGTCATCCTTGTTTTTGGATTAAAAATTCGATATGCCTTATGATTTTCCGAATATCCTACCAAAATTCCAGGTGTCGCTCTGGCTTCGAACTTTCCATTTTTCTTTCCTTTTCTTAAAACGAATGCCTTCGACCCAAAAATATGTAAATGTCTTACTGATGGAATCCTTTGTACCCATATCTCGAATGGTGTTGTATTATCAATACTGCTACATGGACTACGGTTAGCTAAATAATTTGCAGTGTTGATTGCTTCAGCCCAAAATTCTTCCTTTAAATTAGCATCAATTAGCATGCATCTTGCCTTATCAAGTAAGGTTCTATTTTTTCTTTCCGATAAACCATTTTGTTGTGGCGTATACGGTGCTGATAGCTTTCTTTTGATTCCGCATTCTTTTAAGTAATTATCAAATTTACTATTAATATATTCAGTCCCATTATCACTTTGCAAATAAACTATCTTTTGCTTAGTAAAACGTTCAGCCTCTTTCTGAAATTCCTTTGATAGGGCTTCATCTTTAGTTTTCATCATATATACTCTAGTATATCTAGAATAATCATCCGTAAATGTAATAAAATATTTAGAACCCCCTATCGATGGCTGCCTCATGGGACCACATACATCTGTATGCACAATTTCTAATCGTTCATTTGTCCTTTGCTCATTTTTAGCATTTTCAAATGGTACTCTTGTTGCCTTGCCTTTAGCACAGACCTCGCAGTCTCTTACTGACTCATTTTTATTAAATTCTAAGCCTTGCATATTTTTCTTATTAAGTGCTATTTGCATTTGCCCTTCATTAAGATGTCCTAATTTTCTATGCCATTTCTGCATTGGGCTTAATTGACTCAAATTTGCTTTTTCTTCTAAGTTTTCTTTAATATAGTATAAACCATCTGTATTTCTCTCAGCTTTAAGCAATAATTCACCATTTCGCATAACAGTTGCATTGTTTTTCTTAAATAAAACTGTTGCGCCTTTATCCGTCATTTTACCAACTGACATTAAGTTTGTAGTTAGTGACGGTACATATAATGCATCGGTCAGTTGCAAATTGGGTCTTTTTACAATGTTCAGTTTCACTGGACCATGTCCTTCAATGTTTGCAGTGCAATTTTCTGAAGCTAATTTTATAGATTTCATGTCCTCTTTTTCTAGACTGCTGAATCTTTCTAATTCAAATGTCATATGTGACGTACATCCGCTATCTAGACACCATTTCTTTGCTTTTTCTTTATTATCATTAGTATTTAGACATGTTTCGTCAGAGCAATATAGGTTGGAATTATTTGTTTTATTACCTTGACTCACTTTTGACCCTTTTGACCAGCATTTGTCAGCCTTATGCCCTTTCTTCTTGCATTTAAAACATTCAGCCACAAATTTCTTATTTTGATTTCGCTGTCTACCATATAGCGCCTCTTGTTCAGAGTTCTGTTCACTTGTACTGGCGATATTTCTTCTTGCTTCCGCTTCTTCAATAATTTTTATTTTTAAATTTTCTGGATCCGGCAAATCATCTCTGGATTCAATAGCGATCCTAAAATTTTCAAATGATTGCGACAAGCTATAGAGCATCATAATACTTAATAGATCTTTATTTATGTCTATGCTCATGTCTGCTAATTTGTCGACAATATCCATAAATTTGTTTAAGTGATCAACTATATTGTCCTCATCTTTCATTTTTCTTAGTATCAATTCTTTTAAAAGAGTTGCTTTTCTAGCAGGACCTTTGCTGTAATATATGTTTTCCAGCGTATTCCAGATCTCATTGCTAGTTTTACAATTTTTCACTTGCTTTAACTCGCCTGGTGATATTATTAGTAGTAGTTCAGACAATGCAAGATTATCTTTTTCTATATAATTATTTAATTCATCACCGTCATTTTCAGGCTTTTTAATTTGATCGGAAACATAATTCCATAGGCCAAGTTTCGATAGCAATGCTTTTGCATGTATCCGCCAAGTATCATAATTTTCTCGCTTCAACGGTTCAATACGTACGTGGTGACTCATTTTTCTATTTTCTTATTTTCTCATGTAAAGCCCATAACCTTTAGTATATAGAGAGAGTAGCAGAGTAATGCTGCAGTGAATTTAGAGCACACCAGTACAGCCGTTAGCGATTAATTAGGTAGATAAATAATAAAACATATTATCTGAACAAGAAAAGTATTCTGCCTTTTTATTTTTTCTTGACACAAGAATATCAACAACAAGTTGTCATAGCAACCTAACTAAATTCTAAAGACGAACAATATACATTATCTATAACAACTTTACTGTAAAATCCCTGGGAAAAATCAGATACCATAGACAAAAAAAAATTTAAAATTATTGTTGAATTTTCGATCTGCATTCGATCTGTGTTTACCAGTGTTTACCAACCTTGAACCTACTCTATGATCTGTGTTTTCGATGTAAGCGTAAGCGCCGGCGCGCCGCTATTATTTCTTTAAATCACGAAATTAAGTTCAGAAAGTGTAAGAGATTACGATGAATTACGACAGAAGTTTTCAGTTGCATTCCAGTCAGCAAACTCCGAAAAACAAACGTGTCCGACAAATACTAGGCAGAGAAGACACGCTCAACATTTCGCCGATACTAAACGAATCGTCTATTTTCAAAACTCTCAACGATACAAGTTTGAGGCAAGTGTTTGATGAATCTTCAGTAGTGAACACCGGACAAGCGGGCGATGGCTTAAACGAAGCTTTCTTTGAGATAATACAGGCTGCTCGGCCGAGCGACGCTTTGGATACATTGGCGAGGTTAGCTCAAGTCTGCTGCGATTCTCTCGAGCTAGTTGAGCCTTGGCACCGATACGACGCTCAAAATTACTGGTTAGCAGAAGAAGCTAACACTTGGAAGCTCCTGCACTGTCTCTACGCAGACTATGTAACTGAGCATCCCAAATCATTGGACAGTATTATTCTCGAGCCTACCCTCTCGCAACAAACTCTAGTGAATGCTCTGTTTCAAAGTGATCCTGATTTACGTCTACTGCAGCTACTAGTGGACTGGTTGGAAGCCACTGCTGCTTATCAGGAAGAGGCTACAAAGACTTCAGCCCCTGTCATCAATAATGACTTACATTGGGGCAATACACTCCACCAATTGCTCATTGGCTCAAGTTTGTTCAACAAAGAGAAAAATAAAGCTATGATCACATGCTTGGACCCTGACGCGCCACGACGTCAAAATAAAACTATCCACACAGAAGACCAAAAAGAAGATAATGATCTCTGTAAACGAATTTTTACTGAAGTGCGATGCGGTAAGTTCAATGAGGCAGTGTCGCTGTGCATCAGTGCAGGGCAGGCGTGGCGCGGCGCAGTCCTTCAAGGAGGGAAGTTGCTACACTACCAACAGAACGAAAATGGCACAGTAGAAGTTACAGGAAACTCATCACGAGATTTATGGAAGTGGTGTGCTCTACGTATCGCAGACAATTTGTCAGAAAATGTCAATTATAGAGCTACATTGGGAATCTTATGTGGGCATTTGCAAAGCACTTTGCCAGCTTGTCAGGGAAACTGGGAGGACTTGCTGTGGGCACATTTAAAAGTTCAGATTGAGGCACGAGTGGATAAGTTTTTACGAGAGCATCATGCAACAGCCGAAGCAAACACCACACCACCCGATGTGTTGGAATTACTGCAGAGTGAGCTTCAGGTTGAAGAGCTGTCTTTGCAACAAATATTCAGTGCTGTGAAATCCTTGATGGAAGGCAAGAGCGAGTCAAACTACCAGACCTGTCAGCGTCATTTGATGCTTGGACATGTTAGACAAATAATGGAAGACTCCCTGCACTGGGTAGACAATGCTGAAGAGAAGTTCATAAGGTTCCTAGCACATTTGGTGCTTGTGCTGAGGCAAATGGGCAAAGATCCACAGCATGATGTCGGAGATAAGGTTTTAGAAAAATATGTGACCCAACTCATTAGTGGTTTGGCTGAGGGTGCCTGCGAAAACCCAGAACTCATCGCCTACTACACTTCCACTGTACCAGTTCAAAGACAAATAGATTTATATTCGGAGCTGATGGGTAACATAGAGAAAAGTGAACACAGGGAAAATGTTGTAAAAGCTGGGATAAAGGCTTGTTTGAATGTTGCCGCATCTGCGAGAGTAGCCATCAAGAAAGCTATCACAGACATACAACAGGGCTACGGAAACATAGATTTTACCTTCACCCAAACATCTGCAGTTGAAAAGGATAAAACTTTAGTCACCAAAGTTATTTCATCACTAGAATGGCTAGCGTTGATTGAGGATCAATTAGAAGAGGCTCTCTGGTTATGCAACTCCATGATTCGGACTTTCATTTTCATTGGGAACACGGATGCTGCTTTGCAATGTATCAGTAGTTTTCAGAGCATGTTCCCAGGCTACATTAATAAGATACCAACAAATTCCTCAGAGTTGAGGGAGCATTTGTGTTTGAAGTCATACCTTGAGGGTTTGGAGGCGTTTGCAACTTGGTACAGACATTTCATAAGTGGTCAGCCAAAGGACATTGAGCCATTGGCACTCGACGCGACGTTTTCCGATAAAGTACATCACGAACAGAGGTCTGCCCAAGTGGAACAGCAGAAAGCAAGATGGAAGAACACTATCTTCCACCAATCTCGTCACACCAAGAATTTGCTGTACAACACCCTATTATTCCCTGGAGGCTGGCTCCAAGATGAATCAGACAGTACAACTTCAAAGAACTTCACCCAAGAAGAAAAAGAGGAAAGAGAAAAGCAGTTGGATACGTTGAGGCGTCTGTGCATTCCTGAAGTTACAATTTTAATACTAAAAATCTTGCAAAGCAATGATGATTTAGACAATCACAAGGAGGCTGTTAAAATAAGCAATTTAATTGCTGGTGAAAATCGTGGTCTGTACAAAGTCTTTACCAAAAATAAACTTCTGGAAGTGCTGGACAGGATCAAGGAATCTTCCCTGTTGCTCCTGGAGAAAGGAAGGGATATTTTTGGATATGACTTAAATGAATGATGCCTTTTTTGTATTCAATAAACCTTTGTATTTTTCAACAGAATTAATCTTTCATTTTAACAAGTTTATTAAGAGTCCTGTGAACTGCCATGTCTCCCATACAAACGTAATACCAAAATCATTTGTAATTTGTGTACATTTCAATCATGTTGAGGTGTTATTCGGGTTCGTATAGTAATAATCTATGCTCCTGGCCATATCTGGTTCCGAAATACGAATTCAGTTTTGCTTATTTTTATGTCAAAGAGGACATGTTTTCTGCTTATTTGTTTTGTGATAAAAACAACACTATCTCACGTCGCATTCGTTCAGGAGCACAGTTTTTTCTGTCCAGCTAAAGAAAAACACCAGTTAATAAAGAAAGTTACAAGTTTTCATTCATAATTTTTGGTATTACGGAACTCGACCAAAGTTATAAAAATTTTGATCAAAATTGATCATTATTTTATTTTAAAGAAATATTTCCGAACCAAATATGGCCAGGAGCATAGATTATTACTATATGAATCCAAATAACACCACAACATGATCAAAATATTCACGAATTACAAATGATTTGGTATTTTGCATTAACGGAGACATCGTAGTTCACAAAGCTGTAATATATAAAAAAAAATTTTTTTTTTTGCATGACATCAATAAAATAGGGTGTTAGAAAATTTATTTTATCAGAAGAAATGGTTATTTTGTAGTTAAGGTTTTGAACATGTTAACAACTAGCCATAAAACAAGGAATAACATGGGTCATTGGATTTAATTTTTACTTTTTTATGAACAATAACTAAGATAAATTAGTAAAAAAAAAATATATGCAGCTGTACACCTACAAATTGCGCAAGAATAATCAACAGATCACATACATCCCCTTTTAGAAAGGAAATAGACTTATGGTACAGATACAGGGTTAAGATTGATCAAGTCATTGCTGCTCTCTGCTAACTCTGCAATGGACACCCGACCTCTTTGCTTGATGAACTTGGCGACATCCTCTAGTTCCTTCTGTGATATGTAAATGAACTTCCCTCTATCATCTATCACACCCGTCAGGTCTCCGGATGCTTGCAGGTCTGTTATCCTCTCGATGGCCGCCTGGGTTTTGATTTTGAAATGAGCTGCCAGGTCTTCAAGCAAGACTACTTTTTGCGACTGGAATAGAAAAATAATATTGCAATGCCAAAAAATGTATCACTGGTACTTGGTAGGCACTGAAATGTATCTAATTAGTAATTACTATTTGCTATTAATAATTTAAGTGTCAAAAGTTATAAGAAAAACTAGTAGGGCGCGTGGTGGCGCAGGCGACATGTGGTATCGTTTCTTCAATATTCCTCATACATTTTCTATAGAAAATAAATTCCAACATGTTGGATTTTTTTTCTATCGAATAGACCTTCGTCATTTGATCACTTGTTGTCAAGAAAGCACTTTTCCATCTTTTGTTCTGAATTAGACTTTTATACTTTCCGATGTTTATAATATTATGGTTATGGCGACCATCTTTTTTTCGCAATTTTGGATTTTTTTTTTCAGCCACCTGTCAATCATAGTCGTATGATATAGGCTTGTTTGTGCTTGTTTTCCCAGAAACATTCCCAGTTCCCGTTGGATTTTGAAAGAAACAATAATCGCAATCTGTAGCAGGCATGTATGAAAGCAGGTTGGGAACAGGGACTGGGATGAGATGTGGTTTTCTTAAGAACAATTGATTTTCTTTGAATTTTTTATTTTTTTTTACACTATACAAGTTAGTACTTGACTGCGATCTCACCTGATGGTAAGTGATGATGCAGCCGAAGATGTTAACGTACTAACTTGGAAGGGGTAAGTAAAGTCACCCCAACGGTTTCTACACAGCATCGCACCAGAACGCTAAATCGCTTGGCGGCACGTCTTTGCTGGTAGGGTGGTAACTAGCCACGGCCGAAGCCTCCCACCAAACCAGAGTTGAGCCAATTTAGAAATTATAAAATTCCAAAGTGGGCCTCCTGGCGGGAATCGAACCCGCGACCTCCCACTCGAATGCGAGCGCGCACTCCTGCGCCAGATTTGATCAGATTGACTATCCGAATGCCTACCAACAACAATTAGCCTGGTTAATCGAGTTTCTACTGTACTAGTAAGTTACTAGTAGTAGTGTACTAGTAAGTTTCTGTGTTAGTACTCAACATAGGACCCACCTGAATGTACTCGATGAACCGTCTGAGCAGGTTGTCCTGGTCCTGGTCCTGCTCCTGGTCGAAGCCCTCGTCCTCCACGCTGAAAGCCGCCTTCATCGCCTCGTACTCTTCTTGCTCGCGTTTCTTGCGCTCCTCTTCGGCCTTGCGAGCCGCTTCCTCAGCTTTCCGCTCTTCTTCCTACAAGAATGCGGCAAGTTTGTACCAGTCAGCGAATATCATAGAGATAACAAAATAAGGGGGGCTCATCATTCATACTATCCTAGCCTTGCGTGACATGCGGCGCCATGATGAGCGCCAAGATTTGCTGTCAACTGTTCGTGTACGGAGTTACTACCCAGGCGACTCCATCTTATGCGCCACTTCAGTTTTATTTTTAATAAGTATAAAAATTGTCACGCTAATTTTGACCTACTAGACGGGCCTGTCCTTATTGTTTTCTAGGTCTGTGCGTAATCTGGCGTGAGCGTCCATGGAACTAAAATAAAATGACATTCACTACTCACTAGCAACAAAATATTATGTCAATTTAGTACAGTGGACCTTCTAACAGTGCGCTTCAAATCCAAAGTGGCTCGTGGCGGGAATCGAACCCGCGACTCAAATCCGAGCGCGCGTCCTCTGCGCCTGGGAGGTCGTCCTCCCGTCTGCAGAACCTAGTTGTATTATAACAATACAAAAAATTGGTCAAGTGCGAGTCAGGTTCGCGCACTGAGGGTTCCGTACTATTAAGACTAATACTCGAAGTAAATTAAACTAACACCCCTGCCCACCAAAATCAATACATACGTTTTAATTTTTATTGAGTATATTGTATTTACTGATCCATAATTTCACCCAATACATCATAGACATGAATGGCGCAGTGGAGTGGGCGCGTGCCTGTTAAAAGCGCGTGCTACTGAGTTCAAACTTCAAACCTCAATTAGCTATAGTACTTTTTTCTGTTTTTTTTTTTTAAATTTTAACTATTTATTTTTAAAGTGATTTTATAATTAAATATTACTTATTTATAGACAGACAGACGGACGGACAGCGAATTCTCAGTAATAGGGTTCCTTTTTTACTCTTCGGGTACGGAACCCTACTAGGCTGTGCATGCATTAGAATTACCTCTCGCTTTTCCTCTGCCTTTTTTTTCTCCTCCTCCATTTCTTCATCTCGTTTCTTCTTCAATTCGCGCATCTGTTCTTCAGCCTCGCGCGCTTTCTTCTTTTCTAATTTGGCTTCCATTTTGGCGCGTTTCTGAAACGGAACAAGTTAAAAAAGTAAAAAGGTGGGAATCTTTTTTAAAGCAAACTACACGGGTCTGCGCGCGATATTCAAATTTAAATAGGTGTTCTGCAATTTGTAAGCTAATAGACGGTATCATTTTTACATCTTTTTTTCTCTAAAATATTATAAAGTTTTCGTTACAATTTTTGTTACCAAACTCCTCTGAAATGGCTCGACCGATTGTTATAAAATTTTCTGTGTATGTTTGGTAGGTCGTAAGCTATTTTTTTATATACCTAATGGCAAAACAACGTTTGCCGGGCCAGCTAGTGTTTATAAAATTCCTTTTCACAGTTTGTACAGTATGCACATCTGCCCTGAGTTTGTAAAAATATTTTGTTATCATACCTTTGCCCCCATCTTGTCATCAAACTCCACCTTCTCTGCTTCAGGGATGCCTTCCTCTTCCACATCCTCTGCTACGCCGGGCTCCTCTTCAATGTGCGCTGCTTGGTGTCGGGCCGCTGTGGAGACAACAACACAGACAGACTGATAAAATCCTATATCTTTAAACAAGCAATTCTTGTATATATCTATATATAATCTGAATCTCGGAAACGGCTCGAACGATTTTCATGAAATTTAGTATTCAGGGGGTTTTAAGGGAAAATAAATCGATCTAGCTAGCATTCATTTTAAGAAAATGTCGAATTTACCAAAGATAAAATAAAAATGTGAATCCTGCTGCCATCTATTGGCCAGTAGTAATCCTACCAAGTGAAGCTTGGTCACCCAGATATTGATGTTTATGATTATTATCAGTTGTCTATAGACTAGAGATTCAACCAATACTGATTTGACCAAAATCGAATAATCAATCTCAGCCAAACGTCGAGTATTTGGAGTGAAATACACTTTGCGCATAAGTTACAACAAGTTTTGGTGCAGTGCGTGTGGAGGTGACACTGTTGGTTTTGGCTCAGTAATATAACTACAAACTGTAACTGGGAGAAAAGAAAAAAATGCGATTGCAAATGAGAGAGAGTTCATAAGAGCCTATTATTTAGGCCTATGTGAAAAAACAAGATTCTCTTTTTATTTTTAAATAATGTAAGAATGTATATTTGTGTCAATAAGTATTGAGAACTTTATTGAAATTATGTTCTGAAAGCATATTTATTTGTCACATGTGTTAAGTAGTTGATTTGTTTAAAAATGTTAAAATAAAAACCTCACCATTAGCTCTCATCCGAGCTCTCTGATTTCTCACCGCCTGCACCCTGCCCGGGCCTCCATCTCTTTGTGCTACTGCCCTTGGCCTCGCACCAGCTATTTAAAATAAAAAGAAAAATTATGTATAGGTATCATAAATAGCAATACAGTAAACATTACATTACTGAATTCCTCTCATAAATAATAAATATTGAAGGCTACAATAACTTCATTTCACCACTATGTGAATAAACTACATTAACTACCTGTAAGTGACTATATCACAAATATGCAATATTGGATACCCTCATATTACACAAATCTTTCAATTTTCAAATCTTTGGTTTCACAATATTGAAACAGCTGGAGTACAACATATTTTTTATTCAGTAAAGCTCAAATGATACTTACGTTGTGGTTTAACTTGAAATATCCGTAGAAACGCAATCGAAAGAACAATAATTACTATTGCGCTCACAATAGCTGCTATTATGAAAGGATCCATAATTTCTTGTTGATAAACTCACATGAATCTAACCCAACTTAGAAGTAAACAAAAACTCTTAATACCTAATTGTAGAAGTTTTAGAGTTTTTGTTTATGATTATGACTTAAGTATATTGTATTCGCTATTTATCAAAGCGTGGTTAATTAAACATTTTTGTAAAAACTGAAAAAGATCTTGAAAAATTTATAACAACAATACATCAACGTCACCCAAGAGCCAAGTCCGAACCTGTTTTGTTTTGTCATTTTGTGATCTGTGGTAGAGGTGTGTAACTCCGGACTAAGTGACTAAAAGGAATAAGATCCGCAGCCGGAGCCGAAATTCTTAACGACTCCGAGCTCACACTAACGATTCCAGCTCCGCTTAATTATTCCCTACTCCTGGACTCGTTTGCGGTTCGAGTTAGTGCGATCTGTTTCGCAGCACGTCGTGTCACGAGTATGACTCCGTTTGTTTTCGGTACCATCGGGCGAACGAGTTACGAGACAGCTACAAGCTGTCTCGTTCGCACTTCTGTATTGCGAGTGGATAATGGATATTAGCCTTTATGAGAACCTAACAAAATTTAAAATCGTTTAACTTTACTCGTACATATTGTGTTATTATAGTTTATTGTTTATTTTTACGAAGAATTTAAAATTACGTACCTAAGTAATTATGCAACTTATATTAAAAGTTAGGTCCATTTTTAGAAAAAATACAAGTTCAAAAACAGACATTATAATTTTAATAACTAATAGGTACTTAAAATAAAGTCCTATCTAAAAACTTTGTCATTTAATTTAAAGATATTATAAGGCAGTTTAACTTAAGTATAAATTTTGTAGAAGTATTTTCAGTGTAGGAATTATTCGGAAGCAATAGTTAAGTAGTTCAGTAAGTGTTTTTAAAGTCGTCTCTCGCGATTCGACACAACGTTCCTCCGAGAGTCTAAAAGGTTCGGTGAATAAAGGTATCGTTAGGACTAATTCAGTCTTTGGACTAAAGGAGCCGCACGGGAGTTGGAATCATTAGGAGGATTCGGAATCAATAGGACTAATTCAGTCTTTGGACTAAAGGAGTCGCACGGGAGCTGGAATCATTAAGAGGAGTCGGAATCGATAAGAGGAATCAGATTCGAAAGTGGATTCGGACTAAGTGAGCTGGATCTTTTAGAGGACTACATAGTACCCACGACTAATCTGTGGTCCGAACCGAACGTCACAGGCATGGTCACAGGATAGGCACCACAGATTAAAGATACTTACGATACACAGATGATTAAACTTATTAAGTACCATAGAGTATATACTGACGTTGACATAGAGATAAGAGAACTAAGGAGGCGCCCCATTAATTCAGTCTAGCCTATGGGCCATAGACCTAATCTAGCCTACCTCTGCGTGACATGCGGAGCTATGTTGAGCGCCAAGATTTTCTATATAATAATATAAATTTTCTATATATTAATAGAAATATTGTTTCCTACTAAGACCAAGAATACTTTATCTAAGGTTTCCTATGTAGATCCGTGTCTCATGGACCCATCATGGACCTCTCGTTAGCTGTGTCATGGACTATGATGACCATCTAGTTTTGTGGTCTGTGATGAGTGATGACCATAGACTACTAACACACTGATGAGTGATGACGTGTGTCATGTCAGCCAAGTTTGAAAAACAAAATTTTGCATTGCATTTGCTTTCGAATTTGCAGATTCTTGTGCGACTGGATAGTGTCGGAGAAAATGAAGTTTGTTAGCTTTTCGTCGCTAGTTACCCTACTGTTGGCTCTAGATTATGCATCAGCATTATATTTCCACATAGCAGAGGGTGAGAGGAAATGTTTCATAGAGGAAATCCCTGATGACACGACGGTGATCGGTGAGACACTTGTATTTTTTACGATAAAATACTTCAAATATTAGGATAATTTCATCACATCAGCTGGTAGCCGGCCTACAACACCATAGGTCACGATAATAGAGGTTAGACCATAACCTACCAGCTTGTGTGCTGGTCAAGTGTAGATTATCAGGTGTAACACTTTTGTGTACCTAAATTATAAAGTTCTCTGGCTATTATAAAGAAAACCGTTATGTAAACATTTGTATAAGTTTCAAGCAAAACGGCACAAAAACAAAGCTCATAATTTTATAAGGGTTGAACTTTACATTGTTGACATATTGAAGACACAAGCAGTTGATTCCTTGTTCCTAATCGCACTGCATAGGTCTAGAATACCCTCCCAGGCACTGTAGGAACCTCTACCAGGTGGGAAAGCACCACCCACAACTTAGATGCCTTCAAATCAAGAGTGAATAGGCATTACCTGGGCAAGTGTGCTCCACCTTGGCCTGTATTATCACTTTCCATCAGTTGGGATCACAGTCAGGCACCAGCCTACATAGTTAAAAAAACTGAAGCTACACAACCTGTTGTTTTCATATTATATCTACCTGTCCATTTAAGATGGATTAGCCCTGTAGTTTAGATTAGATACACAGTTACATAATGTGTTATAACTGCCAAACAGTAGGAGTATGCCTAGGATTCAAACCTCCAACCTCATGCTCTTGGTAGAAGTTTGAACCACTGCGCTATCAATTCCTTCAAATATGAAGTATGAACGTTCACAGGTATTCATCTTATATTATTCATCGTAGGGTTTCTTGTCTCTGTATAATCAGAAAATTCATAAAACATTATAGGTTAAAATGTTATATTGTGTGTTGTATAGTGATAGTTTTGTACATTTAAAAAATAAAAATCAACAATGCAATTATTTTTTGTTTGTAGTGAACTACAAAGTGGAGCTGTTTGATCCTCGCTCTGGAGGCTTCATGCCATCTTCACCTGGTATAGGAATGCACGTAGAAGTCCGCGACCCTAATGACAGAGTGGTTCTGTCCAGGGTGTACTCCTCCGAGGGAATGATCTCCTTCACATCAACAACACCTGGCGAACATGTGCTGTGCATGTACTCAAATAGCACCTCTTGGTTCAGTGGATCACAATTGAGGGTAAGTTGCAAACTTTCTTTTTACACAATTGCCCAAAAAAAGGAGTGTAATGTGTAACAAGCAGTTGTCGAGGTGCGGCGCGTGCCGGCGAGCGGAGCCGACAAAAGCCGAGGAGAGTTGCGCGAGAGGGGAGCGCATGAGGTGTGATGAGTTGAGGTCCTTAGAAACGGGCGAGCGGCGTGGCGTGGAGCATTATCAGTCTTGTACCAGTGCAAAGTGTTGCTGTGATTAATTTGTAATTACTGTGATATTTAAAAAAGTTAGACAATATAATTGAATGTGCGATTGGTGTGACGTGTTTCATTTCTGGCCCGTAACAAATGTTTTTAGGGTTCATGTATGTATGTATGTGATGTTTCTTTATTTATAATATTCAATCTGTAGTGGATAAATCACTTCTCACAGTGTAAAAAATAGTGCAAAAAAAAGGGGAAGAATAACACTGTTTTTAGCTGTTTCAAATTATTTATTTATTTTAGTTTAAAGATTTTGTGTAACAGAATTGGTACTATTGTGACCAGAGTAACATGATCAACCTCAACCATAATATCATTTCTGAACAGCAGTAAGAAACAAGGTTACACTTGTACAAATAATGAAGCTTTGAAATTATTATTTAGTGTAACACTTTTCATTTGCATGAATCATGTTTTTCAATGACAAATGTTTTAATGCATAGTCCATAGCCAAATCAGTTCAGTGGTTGTGTATGAGAAGTAACAAACATACACACAAGCACACATAGAGCAGTAGACGTACAAATGAATTAAGTGTACACTGTATAATGTGATGTTTTCAGGTGCACTTAGACATCCAAGTGGGCGAGCACGCTGTAGACTACGCCAATGTGGCCCAGAAAGACAAGCTAACAGAGCTGCAGCTGCGAATCAGACAGTTGCTCGACCAGGTTCACCAGATCACCAAGGAACAGAGTTACCAGAGGGTACGTACTTGTAGAAATAGCTGTATAGCTGCTTCATGGGTTTGATGACCTCACAGCTGGCATGCAAATAGCCCCAGTTGGGAGGTCCTACAAATTATTCCCAACCTGCCCCCAAATTGTGTAAGAAAAACGTATGTATATTATCGTAATCGTTTATAAATGATGCAATCTGATTGGTTCCCTGATTTCCGTCAGCCCATCGGGGGGCAGAATTTGCGAACGATTATATTGTCTCGTCTTACGCAATCAGGCCCCAGGGCACTTATTCTGTATCTCAGTGACCCTCAACAAGCTCATTTGACATATATTTTTTATCCATTGAAGGTTCACCACAAAGTTTAAACTTTTGTTCACTCAATAAAGCAGCAATGTATAATAAACCTTAGACTACAATGATCATCATCTATGCAAGTGTCAATTTTACAGAAAATGGACCCTGATGGAATATATAGTCTCTCAGGTCAACTTTACCACTGGTCAGTTACCACTTTCACACTAAATAAATAAATAAAAATAAATAAATAAATATATGTATCAGGACATTATACACATCGCAATCTAGCCCCAAAGTAAGCGATAGCTTGAGTTATGGGTACTATATAACTGATAAATATACATACATACTAATATACATAAATATAATATATTGAAATACACCCAGACACTGGAGAACATTCATGCTCATCACACAAACATTCTCCAGTAGTGGGAATCGAACCCACGACCTCCGACGTAGAAGCAGGTTCGCTACCGCTACGCCATTAGGTCTAGGTGCAAGAGTGTACCAAAAAATGATTTTGTTCAGATTTGATACTCTGTAGACAAGCTTACTTACCCCTTTCAAGTTATAATAATATAGTGGACAACATCACATACATTGCTCCGATCCCTTAGTAAGTAGCTTATGCACTTGTGTTAAGGAAATCAGAAACAACGAAGGTACCAAAACACCCAGACCCGAGACAATGTTATGAAAACTTATTTTTCTACATTGCCCCGACCGGGGATCGAACCCGGAACCTCAGAGATGGCGGCGCCTTGAAAACCGGCACGCTAACCACTCAACCATGGAGGTCGTCAAAGTTTTAGGTAGTAGGTGCAGGAGTTATAAAATAAAACCTGCACCTGCATTTATTATTAGGTCAGATTGCAATCAAGTACAAACATTTATTGAGTAAAAATAATGCAGTAGTGAGTAATGTTGGAATTTATTTTTAATTCTGTTTGCAATGTTCCCAGCACCGAGAAGAACGATTCAGGCAGACATCGGAGAGCACGAATGCTCGGGTGCTGTGGTGGTCTCTGCTGCAGACGGGTGTGCTCGTGGCCATCGGCTACTGGCAGATGAGGCATCTCAAGAGTTTCTTCGAGGCTAAGAAATTAGTTTAGATTGTAAATATTAGCTTGAAGTGTGAACCTGCTTTAAGGCTGCTTGTCCACTTGTCTTAGAGCTGTCCTAGGAGATATTAAAACTATGGATGCTCCATTCATTCATTCTAGCCTTGTGTGACATGCGGCGCCATTATTTGTTATAAAATGTTCATGTACCAAGTTTCTAGCCTAGGGACGCCACTTGGCTGATTAAAAATAATCACGCTAATGAAAGCCATGACCATGAAAGCTTTGCTTTGCTCAAAGATTTTCTTTTGATGTAGACAAGGGATAGGCAAGGGCTTTATCACCCAAGCCAAGCAGGGGTTCCAGTCAGATTGTTAAAAGTAATTTTCATTTCATTAAAAAGTTTTCTTTTGAATTTCCACAACATACTTCTAAAATAAGGCACTTTATAAGTAAGGTTACATTGAAGTCAGGATACAAATATGGCTATGACATACACACAGACAGGACTGGCCCCTTGTAAGGGTTTTGTTTGTGTCACTTATTGGTATACAGAACCCTAAAAATAAACCCAGATCACTCCTTGTTGCCTGTGGAAGTCATTTCAAAACTGGTTCATTGTCGAACATATAAAACCTTGTTTTTTGTGTAAAAATCACAGATTTTATACATCACAACTTGATTTATGAGATTTTCATAAAATTTTATTGCCTATGTATGGTACAGTATTCTACTCAGCATAAGAATAGTTTGTTCTTCGTCCAATTATATTTATTTTATCTTCTATGCTTTTTGAAAATGCAGATAGCTTTTCAAAGTAACAATAGGCTTTGTAAAAATTGCAGATTCACACTTTAAGTGCTGTCTATTATAGTCATTAATTTTTTTTGTATTTATACTGAAAACATTGAATCCTTTACCCAAAAATGTAAGTTTAAAACCTTTTTTATTGGAATGATTTTGTTGTGATTTATATTTTCAATAAAAATTTGAATAAGTATATCAGTGTTTTATTATGTACATATTAAATAAATAAATAAATAAATAAATGTCATTTATTCATAAGAATGTAGGTACATACAGGTGGTCACAATAACAATCAATATCCTTGTACATTCTGCCTTATGGCGTATGAATATAAGAAGAAAATGTTAATAATGTCATTAGTTTGATATTATCATTTTTGTAACTATCATTTTTCATAATATTGTCAATTAAGTATTATAATTCAGAATGGCAATTATTGTAAATACATAATTCATAAAGTCAAGAAATTAGTAATTCAGAATGTCAATAATTGTAGATAGATAATTTATAAAGTCAAAAAATTAGTATTTAAGAATGTCAATAATTGTAAATTTATAAAGTCAAAAATTAGTTTCATTTAAAAATTCATTGACATTGTAATAACATTTATCCATAAGTAAATCAAACGTACGTTTTTTAAAGATATTCAAAGTATTGTCTTTATATATGTCAGGTATTATATTCACCTAAATCAAAAATCTGGCAATATTTACAAACCCAAAAATCTGGCAAAATTTTTGGGTTTGTAAATAAGACCAATTAAATAATAGCCTAGGATCCTGCTATACAACGACCTTCACCGAGCTGCTTATTGGATGAAAACTATTTTATATCCAATTGAATATGTCAATAAATATATCGCAAGTGGGTTGCCCAAAAAATTTCAGTCCAGAGTATGATTAATTAAGAATTAAAAAAAAACCATTGTAACATGGACTCCTATTTGTTACAGTTTAGTTGACATCGTAGTTCAAATTAGATTGAATGTTATAAATAGTGCTTTTTGCCAGAAATACTTTCCTGGCTGAGGAAAGTATTTCTGTTCTATATTTTTTGGCAAAAGAAAGTTAACGGATAATAAAATTGTAGGTTTTATGCACAATTATGCACAATTGCAATTTGCGACCTGAATCGCTCATCCAATCTAATTTGAACTAAGATGTCAACGGAACTCAACGGAACAAATAGGAGTTCATGTTACAATGGATTTTTTTTAAATTCTTAATTAATGATATCCTGGACTGAAATTTTTTAGGCAACCCACTTGCGATATATTTATTGACATATTTAATTGGATATAAAATAGTTTTCATCCAATAAGCAGCTCGGTGAAGGTCGTTGTATAGCGGGGATCCTAGACCATAAAGTGATGTAACAACAACATATAAGACTATATCACACCAATAAGTATAAGCTTATAAAATTGTATATAATTATTTGGAATGATTCTTAACAGTAAATACACTATCTAGATATTTAACAAAGTTGTTTGGTGTAGGTTTTCCCAAGGGAGAAAGCCAACTAAAGTCTACAGTTTCCAAAGTGTTTTCCAATGTATCACAAGTACAATAAAAGAGGTTCCCAGACATATGCAGTTGCTCAGCCAACTCCATCTGATGATTATCCATTAGTTCTTCATTGATAACAACGAGTAAGGGTTTATTTTGTTCTAAAGCTTCCAAACAACTTCCCGAGCCGGCGTGACTTATAATTAGATCGGCATTTCGCATATCTTCTTTCAACGAATCTTTGAACCTGTACAATTCAATTTTAACGCCTTCTTTCTCATAAACACCTGGCTCATAATCACTGTTGCCTATTTGAAAGGTTATTTCTTCACATCCAAGTTTTTTTAAGGCGCGAATCACTTCGGGTGTTTGAATCGATTTACAAAGTAGATCGAAACGTGTAGTTCCCACCGTTATGAAACACTTCTTGTAATTGTTTTGTTGTGTAGGCATTTTTGTAATTTATTTCACATATTTTGTGAACACTCGGTGAAATTTAAATTCACTTTAAAACAAAACATCGGCACAAATAAAGTTTTTAGAAATTCAATATGAAAATCAATCCCTATGATCAATCCACAAAACAAATTCATTCGCAATGACGTCAAAAGCGAAACATGTCAACGTCAGCAAAACGTCAGCAGCTGTCAACTGCTTACTCCTTAGGATCAGTTGACCAACATACCAACATACAAATTATAAAGCTGGGTCTCCAATGTCAACCAAAGAATAAAATAAAAATACCTATACTCTTTGGAATAAAAGCTTGTTAAAAAGAGTGGTGGATGTGGTGGATGTGTGATGGATATTGTTGGAACTATAATACATATGTAAAAAGCGTCAAAAGTTTAAAAACATGCAGATGCATAAATATTATGCTCGCAAATAATATAATATAGCATTGTGTAGTTAGTCTAATATTGGCGAAAAACTAACGGTCGGGAATAGGGTCGAAACACCTAATCCAATCTTAGTAGAAATTCCTTTTTTTTGTACCTACTTACATAAATAAAATAAATTAAAGGAATTTTTAAGATTCGAACGAATTAGCTCGCTCAGATATACGTAAAACCGTGGGCAAAACTAGTCTTAAACACAATGCCTGAGTAATAATAATAATCCCACAAGTTATATTTTGAATGACGTGTAAATTAAGCTGCCTAATGAAAGTGGCCACGTGAGCCGTGTTCGTAATTCCCGAAGCTGAATTTTTTATGCGCATGCCCTTTCACGAGACGTCTAGTCTGTAAGAAACGAGGGTGTTCTTTTTTTCCTGATAATAGATCGTCTAGCGCCACTCCACTACATTATTCTTTTAGCGTGTTAGCGTAAACACGTGATGGGGCGTTAATTTTTAGATTAGAATTTAGATGTACTATACCTACTTATGTTTGTGCGAGAATGTTGTCCTCATTTCCTTTGGATACGTCTTTAAAAGCTTTTGACGACCGCCCTGGCATAGTGGCGCGCGTTCGGATTCGAGTGGGAGATCACCGGTTCGATTCCCGCCACGGGGCCCTCTTCGGAAATTCATAATTTCTAAATTGGCTAGTTACCAGCAAAGACGCACCGCCACTCGATTTAGCTTTCCAGCGTGATTCTGTGTAGAAACCGTGGGTCGAATTTACTTTCCAAGTTAGTACGATAATATCATCTTCGGCTGCATCACCACTTACCATCAGGTGAGATCGCAGTCAAGTACTAACTTGTATAGTGTAAAAAATATAATATATATTTTTGAATGTCGTTCGATTTGATCGAATTTGAGTAACAAACATTTAATATTTTTTTATGTATAACTTTTTTTTTAGATTGTCTTTTTTTTATTAAAATGTTACAATAAAACTTATTATTAGCTTATTCTAATTACTATACAAATCTTGCCCGCGTGGAATGGTGCCAAGAAAACAAAACATTTAAAATAACAGATTTCGTCATATATTTAAAATAGTAAGATTCCACACACCCCTTATATATTTTCTCCAAAAAACTAGGCCACTACGAGAACTTACCGCTTCTGTGCTAGTAAAACATGTAATACCAACATGCGCCACCTGGATGGTTCCTCCAATGCTTCTAATCCAACGATTAATAAAATAACACCTTGTGATTAGAAATCATAATTAGTTTTTACGCGAATTATGAGTAGGACCTCACATAAAGCGTTGGAACGCCGTGGGACGGTAGCGAGGAAAAATGAAATTATGGACTTTAGTAGTGGTGTTTGGTTTCTTTGGTTGCGGGAGGATGGAGGACTTTCCGTCGCTGATAACTGCGAATGCTTCTATCGGTAAGATTTATTGTATTTTTGAAGAGTTTGGTCATCCATCACGCTCGCCCAGTGCGGGTTTGCAGGCTTCACACACTCTTGGGTTGTCTTTGCAAGTGGTACTTAATTGCTACAATACAAACGCGCATAACTCCAAAAGTCAGAGGTGCTAGTCTGTGATTTAAAGCTCTGAAAAGGTTTCACGAGGTAGGTGTCTAATTGACCCTTAATCATTGCGTTTAGATTATTTTTTTAATGGAATTGAATGAGAAGCAATTAAGACGTTCACTGGACGTTATTATTATTAGTATTCGCCTTGATGCAGCGCATCAGAAAATTGCATTGCAATGTCTTACATTGCCCTGAACTGCGCTTATCCTAAGACATCGAATGTAAGTTTTATTGTGATTGATCAGTAGTGTCCCGGGTACAGAGCCACCCCAGTCTAGAAACAGTTATGCTCCATAGCAATTGCTTAGTGGCAAAATATTTGAAAAATATCAGGCAGTCAAATATACTCTGGAAGAAGAGTCTTTCCACGGCCCACCTTGAAGTCCTAATCATGTAATACAATAAGTATCTGAGAATGTACTTACTGGTAGCTAAACGACAAATAAAATGCACGTCAACGCGGTATTGTGACCTGCCTGAAAGTGGCAAATGTTATTATGGTCAGCCAGAGGTGAGCCCAACGGGCGTTGCGCAAGGGAGCCTCCGGTGCGTTCGTATGAGATCCCGGAGGCTTCCAACATGAGCGCTGAGGATGTCCGAGGGAGCTTTAGTGGGTAAAAATCCCACATAATCCAATTGGACATCTCAGTGGAGATTTCTCCCCCGTAATAATAAGAGAAGGTACTTATCTCCACGGAATCTGCAAGAAGGAAAAGAACAGTCATAACCATGTAAACCAATGGCTTCTCCATCCAGCCGTGGTGTTGGACCGCCAGTTCCTGGGAGAGGAGTACCAGTCCGTGCTAGACGACTTGAAGGACTACATCAAGGAGCTGACGCGTGTGGAACTCAAGCACGGAGGTGTCAACGTGCATTACTTCTCTTGGACGGCCATCAGTCTAAAGAAGGGTAAGAGCACCTACCGATCATAGACTAATCCTTTATTTGAGCGCAAGATCCGTGCTAGGAACTAGGTTTGATGAGCTAAAAACCCATAAATCTATGAATAACCTAGTCAGAATATTGGATGATCGGACAATCGGATAAGACCACGTCTTTCTGTTCGTTGCATTGGTAAAGGACCAAAAAAAAGGAAAATTGAAAGGATTGGTATTTGGTACCAATCCACATTATTCTGATTCCTCAAACTAAATGTGTGCATGAAAACTCCATAAAAGCACGATCTCACCCACACAAGTATTTATTCGCTTATTCATTAGATCATCAAGAAGTAGTAGACATGACTTGATTCCGCCAAAAGTAGTTAAGTCTTTTTTTTGAGCCATCCATTATTCTTTAGGTTTTCTGGCAGTATTCAGTGTGGCGTCCTGTGAAGACACCTGGTCTTTATTTTCGAGGACGGAAGAGGAGGAGCTCCTGTTGTTCGCACTGACGGAGGTGGACTGCCCTCGACTGCCAGCGGACTCCGCCATCACTGTTACCTTCGCGGAGGGGGGTCAGGAGCTGCCGCAGCTATTTCTAGACTTTAGGACGAGGAGAGCATTCCATTGGAAGTCTGCCATCATTCTGCATGATGACACTCTGAGTAAGTGCGATACTGTATTCATGCCGTTCTGTACATTCAATACAAGTCCTTGAGTCATTGAAGGTTAGCATGTTCAATTCTGAATCACGAGATCTTTAGATTGATTAGAAAACCTATAGTTTTATTGGGTACCCCGGAATTGTTTAACGCAGCGTTACGCTACCTGCCTACACGGCCTGCACCTACTTACACCACCTAGTCGTTATATCTTGAGGAGGAGTAAGGATACTTTAAATTGCGTATTGGATTAGAGTTTTCCAGCTTGTTTGATTCTTGATTCGAATTCTGGGCCTGAAACATCCGCTAATTTCCTAACTCTAGGCTGATCTAGTCTAGCGTTAGGAAATAACCTAAATTAGCGGTTGTTTCTTCAAGTGCCTCTGTGAAAAGTCAATTATCGGTATCGCTCCTGTAAATAATCACACCGATGTGTAATTGTGGAGACATTCCAAAGATATAAACTGCTAGAGTTTAACGGGGTGAAAATTGTTAATTTCAGGCCGTGATATGGTGTCGCGGGTGGTAAAAGCCTTGACGTCACAGATAGACGATGACGAAGTCTTCTCAGTATCTGTCACAGTGTTCAAGTTTAAGCATGAAGTGAACGAGTATTTAAGACGGAAAGAGGTCTACAAAGTGCTGTCCAAGCTGCCTGTTAAATATATTGGTGAGGTCTTTGCGAAGTTATGCACGTTACCTTTGCACCTTAATCAGGCCAGGTCCACTTATCACGTGATTGAGAACTACAGGTAGCCATCTCGATGTACTAATTTCAGATGACCGCCGCGCGCCGGATACTTTGCTCGCGTTAGTTCTTGTACGGTTTATTTAATGCGTTGCGTGCGAGGCATCCTTCGTACGTCAAAATAAGACAGTGACGCGATAGAAAGAGTCCACCACAACTTTGCGTTTGTTGCGTGCTATTTTTGGAGGCGTGGCCAGGTGCTATTGTGAACTGAATTGCACTTTTTGTGTCAGTCGCTATTTTTTTAAATCATCTTGCAGAGTAAGCCTTCTGTACCATTAGGTACTATTATGTATTACGTGCCTTAAATAAGATTTCGAGATTTTTGTAACGTTTACTCTTCTAACATTCTAGGGGAAAATTTCGTAGCAATAGTGACAACGGATGTGTTAAGTACGATGATGGAGACGGCTCGCGGGGTCCTCATGTCACACCCGCAGGCGCAGTGGCTGTATGTTATATCCGATACGGACGCGCACACCCAAACCGATGACTTGGGTAGCATGGTCAGCGAGATGTACGAGGGAGAGAACATCGCCTATGTGTTCAACGCCACTGATGATGACGAAAATTGCAAGGTACGAACGCAGAAGTACACCAAAGTGTGCTTAATTGAAAACAGAAATCCACAAAACTTTAGCAAAGTCGGACCTATTTAAAATTAAGACTTCTGTGAGTGGAACACAATATATTATTAGAGGAATAACGGTTAAACTCACGCAGCGTTTTGTCAGGAAGGAGGGCTTCCCAACGTGCGCTGTGCGGTGCTCGTCGTACCGGCCGTCCTCCAGTGTGATACGGGCGTTCGTGCTTTATAACGCTCCATGAAGAAGGACTCCGAACGGGTTCGGAACTGCTGTGCTATTCTACAAAATGAAATAACTGCCAGACAGCTGCCAACCCGAATATGGCATGCAATATTGTACTCTATTACAACTGACAAATTCATAGATGCAGAGATGTACGCTCGTCGCTGTTTTGCAGAATAGCACGGCTGGTTGGGCGGACTTGACAAAACGCTGCGTGAGTTTAACCGTTTTTCCTCTAATAAAGTCGGGAATAACCGCCGGCAACGATCGATTTTAGAATTTTCCATACTGTTTTTGATTTTGTTTTCTTTTTTGAAGTTTAAACATCCAGTTTTTTGCATGCTGTTGGTTTGATCATAAAATTTCTGAGCAGAATGGACTTCTGTGCTATGCTCAAGAGTTGATGGACGCTTTCATCTCGGCCTTGGACGCAGCTGTTCAAGAAGAGTTCGATGTGGCCGCCCAGGTGTCGGACGAGGAATGGGAAGCCATACGACCGACCAAGCTGCAGCGCAAAGATAGCTTATTGAAGCATATGCAGGTATTTCTTACAACCTCCAACAGAATATAATTGTTTTTAATAGCAAATAAGACGAGGTGAGCTAAGCGTTTACAGGATGATTTATTATCACTTGCTTATGCCAGGTGTGCTATTCTACAAAATGAAATAGCTGCCAGACAGCTGCCAACCCGAATATGGCATGCAAAATTGTACTCTATTACAACTGACAAATTCATAGATGCAGAGATGTACGCTCATCGCTGTTTTGCAGAATAGCACGGCAGGTTAGTGTGCGTCCCAAGACTTTGCCTTCCAATGTCATAAAACGCATTTCACCGTGCTCGTCTTCCCGAGATATCAGCTCCTAAGTCTCATTATGCCCAGTAATTTCATGGGTTACATGATCCTGAAAAGCGAAACAATTATTCGCAAGTATTGCTTCACGGCGAAATCTCTGACGCTGCAGTCATACCTAACCTGGCGAAGTCAGCAAAAGATGGCCTACTATCTCATGCCTGGTAAAGTTTACTTACCTACCTCCAAGAGCTTTTCGTTCCATTAAATGTGGAAAAGGTTGTGCCTTCAAAACAGAATTTTTTATTCTGATACACACGCAAGCAGTGTTAGCACCTTTGGCTCACGTCAGGAGGCAAGAGTGTAAATCTGAGAGTGGACCCTTGCCCAGCTGTGGGACATAAAAAGGGTTGCTGATAAGCTCTGCCACACCTTCCGTTCTTCCCTGCAGCAATTCATATCAGCGAAGAGCAAATGCGGGAACTGCTCGTCGTGGCGAGTGAAGGCGGGTGACACCTGGGGGGACACGTACAGGGGACGGAGTCTGCAGCAGCTGGACACGGGGAATGAGTCGGATTTCGCTGTCAGACGTACGGAGCTTCTGCATGTAAGTCTGGACACTATCAGACGTATTAATCACTTACTGTAATTTGGACGTATTGGACGTAGCCTTTGGAAATTGGACGTAGCCTATAACTTTTAGTGTAATCTGTGATTGGGCACTTTTGCTGTAACTCAGTGGCTTACAAAGTTCATTATTTATAAATTAATATTTTTTTTTTATCTATACTTATAATAAAACTGTAAAGGGTCGAATTCTGTACATTGAAGATATTTTGAAAATTTTTGTTGGAGGACACTATTTAGTCGATACTGAAGCCAAAACTGTAATTTGTTTAATTTTTGTCTGTCTGTCTGTCTGTCTGTCTGTCTGTCTGTCTGTCTGTCTGTTTCACGACCGGGCATCACGGCTAATCCGCTGGATGGATTTAAATGAAACTTGACATGATTATAGTTCATACCCCGAGGTAGGACATAGGATACTTTTTGTCCCGAAATTCATCATGGTTTCCCTGGAAAACGGCATCAAAGTCCAAACGTTTTTTAGTTATAATTCATTAACGCGTTGTCCGATTCCATTCATTCTTTTTTTGTTAGAAAGGAGGTTCTTTAAAGATTATTCCATACAAATTTTATCATCATCACTTTTGTAGTTCAGAAATTACAGACATCAGACCTTTAACTTCAAGTAGGTAGGTGACTTGAAACTCGGAATGCACAAAGAATTTAGGGCTAGGACGTAGGGCTCAAGTAAGACTGGAGTACCCTTACAGCCGTAAATAAATAGGCTTAGCAGGAGATTTTGTATGGTTTAAAATTTTTCACTTTTAGGGTGAACAAAAATCATGTAACTGGCGTTATCGCTACGTTATACCGTATAGCGCCATCTCTACAATTTATGTGGAACTTGAATGTAAAACTCTGAGATAGGTACTACCGAATTTTTTTAAATAAAAATTAACTGTCATGTTATTTACTGTTTCCTGCCTTTATATTAAGATGGCACTGTTAGGTAAGACATGAACAGATTTAAACTTTATCATCCGCAATATGGAAAGGGTAGATATAATGGTTCACAAATATTTTTAACTCTTAGGTCTTATCGATCCTAACCGACCAGTAAGGAAATATATATAGCCATTGTCCATTCTGATGTTTTGGATTGTATTGAGATGAAGCAAAGATTTTTAAAAGACTTATATTATGTTGGGCTGGGGAATATTGTAAGTAGAGTAATTTATCCCAGTGGTACTTACCCGGCCGAACTCTGAAAGAAGAGTTCTACCACCAGTACAACTTTTCACATGGTTTAATAATTTTTGACATATTTCGTGGTTTCAGAATAAAAATCACAATGAAAAGGACGATTTTAACTGTCGATATTTCGATACATTGGTACAAGTCCAGTGCACAGGTCGTGGTCACTACGTGACCACGACCTGTGCCACTGGGTCGAAATATCGACAGTTAAAATCGTCTTTTTGATCTTTCAACTACCTATTAATGAAACTTTATATTATTATTAAGAAAAAGGAGTTTTCAAAATCACCACAAGATAACCCGTGCAAAGTAAGAACAGGTTTCTGTACAACATCACACCAGAATCCCGCGAAAAATCAAGGAATTCCAGTAGGAAGGTATATTATGTAAAAAAATCGTAATTCACGCGGGCGGAGCCGCGGGCAACAGCTAGTCTTTTGATAAGACTGCCATATAAGTTCTTATTATTTCAGTCGTTAAAGCGGCAATGTATAAAGAACAATTTTGGATAGGTAGGTTATTATTTCGGCTATTAATAGGTGGAAGAATGAGTTGCTGATGATCATTGAAATCCTTTTATTTTTAACGTACCTAGTGATTAAGAGGCCTGTGAAATACAATGTCTCCATTCATTCAAAATACCAAATCATTAGTAATTCGTGCATATTGGTTGTGGTGTTATTCGGATTCATATAGTAATAATCTATGCTCCTCGCCATATTTGGTTCGGAAATACTTCTTTAAAACGAAATAATAACCAATTTTGATCAAAATTTTTATAACTTTGGTCGAGTTCCGTAATACCAAAAATTATGAATGAAACTTGTAACTTTCTTTATTAACTGGGGTTTTTCTTTAGTTGGACACTAAAAACTGTGCTCCTGAACTAATGCGACGTGTGATAGTGTTGTTTTTATTACAAATCAAATAAGCAGAAAACATGTCCTCTTTGACATAAAAATAAGCAAAACTAAATTAATGAAATGATTTTGGTATTACGAATGTATGTATACCGTGGGTCAGAAGACTCTTAAGTAACGTAACGTTTTCTATTTTTAACCTACTTCAACAAAAGGAGGAGGTTCTCAATTCGTCGGAATCTTTATATTAAACACAAAGAGAACTTAATTTTTTTTAAATGAAGCATTCGAAACTTGAGTGTTTTGGCTACATGTTCCTTTTGCAGGTAGGTGTGTGGCGTCCCATTGACGGGTTCAAATTCGATGACGTCTTGTTTCCTCACGTCCAGCACGGATTCCGAGGGAAGGAGCTACCAATTATAACGTATCACGTAAGTCATATCAACCCCCTGTTTATGTCCCACTGCTGGGCACGGGTCTCCTCTCGGACTGAGAGGGGTTTGGCCATAGCCCACCACGCTGGCCAAGTGCGGGTTGGCGGGCTTCACACATCTTCGAGAACATTTTATCGTATCACGTAAGTACATTAATATAATTCAGCTGGTAATAGGACCAAGTTCCTGTCCAAGTTCCTAATAGGACCAAGTGTCAGGGAAAGTCAATGATTCAGTCAACTATTCCTAACTGCTTGAGAACAATAGTTAGGTATTGATAAGACGGATTAATTTCTTTTGCTATAATCCGCTGCCTGAAAATTATCTGTATGGTCCAATAAGCAGGAACACTACCCACATGAAACAACATACACTATTTTTCCAACATTTGATGTTAATACCTTCAGTCCAGAACCCAAGTAATAGTGTAAACTGGGTAAAGCTAGGTAAAACTGGGTAAACGAAAAAACTCTGTTAATGAGAGATTCGTATTTTCCAGATAATGTTACTTTGCCCTCCTACTCGTAACTCTGAAATTCGGGTTAGTGCAGAGAAACCTCTATAACAGAAAAAGAGATTTCGATCCCTTGAGTTTATTCACTGTATCCTGTTTTCAGAATCCTCCGTGGACGATCTTGCATCAAAATGCATCTGGTTCCGTCACGAATTACAGCGGCTTGCTGTTCGATATAGTGAACCAATTAGCCAAGAATAAAAATTTTACGTAAGTTAATTTATGTTTTTTGGGTTCCATAACAAAATGCTAAAAGTAGAACCCTTATGGTGAGACTTTCTCCGTCCATCTGTCACACTCGATAATTTTTTTTTACTCACGTGCTCAGCATCTACTTGACTTCGATCTTCTTTCCAAGGTAAAGTGATGATGCAACAAAAGATGTTATTGTACTAACTAGGAAGGGGTCACTTGGCCGTAACGGTTTCTACACAGCATCGAGCCGGGACGCATTTCTTGACGATTCGTCTTTACCGGTTGGATGGTAACCCGTGGCGGGAATCGAACCCGCGACCACTCGAATCCGATCACGCGTCCTCTGCGCCACTGCGTCTTTTGTATTTTCATTTATTTGATTTTTGTATTTAATTGAATTTATATGCTAATAAATAGCCGACGTATCTCGTAAAACGCACTTTTTTAATTATTTTGGATGCATACTGTTAGCCTTACCGTAGCTGTTTGGTCACTTGGGGAATAAAATGGATGCCACAATCTGCTATGATTTATTCAGAATGAATTGGTCGCCGTTATCGCCGTATGGTATTGTTATTCTGATTCAAAATAAATGTTTTTTTTTTTTGTGGGAGAGCTATTATGTGAAAAGGGGACAACATTTTTTTTAACATGATGTTTGAAGTTTTTTAAGTCATATTAATTATTTTTTATAGTAGAGTAAACAAGTACCGTCTTTCACGCCCAGCTGTGGGACAATAAAGAGGTCGACACGAGATCTAATCAAAGGATAATCTAAAACTTTTCTTCCAGAATTCGAATCGTGCTTCCCGATAACAATAATAGACACAACAGCTCTAACGAAACAGCGAGAGATGTGAGTTCAAATTTTAAAAATATCTTTATTTCACATAGGTCTTAACGTATTTCAACGTAGAGGCTCTTGTAAAACGTAGTAACGTTCTGAAAACTAAAAAATGTATGGGAATATCATTCGTTATCCATTATGTCATGCGAATCACGATCCATTTATCGAACAGATATGTCATTTCCGTATTTTTTAGTTTTCGGATCGTCAAGAAGTTGAACAAAAGAAATCGATATGTAACACAGCTAGTTCACAGATGTCTTCGAGCACCATCTCAATGTTAACCATGGCGGCAATTGCAAAGGGGCAGGCGGCGCTTGCCGTGGCGGTGTTCACTGTACTCACTGACTCCACGCCAGGTACGAGTAATAATACCATCTTTAAGTACGTAACGAAATATTATGTTGCTAAAAAAGTATAATGACCTCAAAAAGCTCGGAAAATATTACTTTGTTCAAAAATCTAATAAAATATTTTTTTTGGCTCATAAACTTTCCTAATTAGTAAAAACGTACCTACCATAATATGTGAATCAAGAAGCTACTTATTAACTTAGGGTAGTCATACACCCATACATTCTATCGTCCAAATGGCATGACGATTGGATGCTACAAACGCAGCAAACTACGCAGCAAAGCGGGCTAGCTTTAGTAGCCAGCTTTGCTGATTTTCCTTCGTCACAAGTCTGCATTATACAGGAATAAACTACACGATACCGGTCAGCACGCAGCCGTATGCCTTCATCATCGCTCGGCCGCGGGAGATGAGCAGGGCGCTGCTGTTCCTGCTGCCCTTCACTACTGACGTGAGTCCCGGTTCCTCTCGACTACACGATACCGGTCAGCACGCAGCCGTATGCCTTCATCATCGCTCGGCCGCGGGAGATGAGCAGGGCGCTGCTGTTCCTGCTGCCCTTCACTACTGACGTGAGTCCCGGTTCCTCTCGACTACACGATACCGGTCAGCACGCAGCCGTATGCCTTCATCATCGCTCGGCCGCGGGAGATGAGCAGGGCGCTGCTGTTCCTGCTGCCCTTCACTACTGACGTGAGTCCCGGTTCCTCTCGACTACACGATACCGGTCAGCACGCAGCCGTATGCCTTCATCATCGCTCGGCCGCGGGAGATGAGCAGGGCGCTGCTGTTCCTGCTGCCCTTCACTACTGACGTGAGTCCCGGTTCCTCTCGACTACACGATACCGGTCAGCACGCAGCCGTATGCCTTCATCATCGCTCGGCCGCGGGAGATGAGCAGGGCGCTGCTGTTGCTGCTGCCCGTCACTCCTGACGTGAGTCCCGGTTCCTCTCGACTACACGATACCGGTCAGCACGCAGCCGTATGCCTTCATCATCGCTCGGCCGCGGGAGATGAGCAGGGCGCTGCTGTTCCTGCTGCCCTTCACTACTGACGTGAGTCCCGGTTCCTCTCGACTACACGATACCGGTCAGCACGCAGCCGTATGCCTTCATCATCGCTCGGCCGCGGGAGATGAGCAGGGCGCTGCTGTTCCTGCTGCCCTTCACTACTGACGTGAGTCCCGGTTCCTCTCGACTACACGATACCGGTCAGCACGCAGCCGTATGCCTTCATCATCGCTCGGCCGCGAGAGATGAGCAGGGCGCTGCTGTTCCTGCTGCCCTTCACTACTGACGTGAGTCCCGGTTCCTCTCGACTACACGATACCGGTCAGCACGCAGCCGTATGCCTTCATCATCGCTCGGCCGCGGGAGATGAGCAGGGCGCTGCTGTTCCTGCTGCCCTTCACTACTGACGTGAGTCCCGGTTCCTCTCGACTACACGATACCGGTCAGCACGCAGCCGTATGCCTTCATCATCGCTCGGCCGCGGGAGATGAGCAGGGCGCTGCTGTTCCTGCTGCCCTTCACTACTGACGTGAGTCCCGGTTCCTCTCGACTACACGATACCGGTCAGCACGCAGCCGTATGCCTTCATCATCGCTCGGCCGCGGGAGATGAGCAGGGCGCTGCTGTTCCTGCTGCCCGTCACTACTGACGTGAGTCCCGGTTCCTCTCGACTACACGATACCGGTCAGCACGCAGCCGTATGCCTTCATCATCGCTCGGCCGCGGGAGATGAGCAGGGCGCTGCTGTTCCTGCTGCCCTTCGCTACTGTCGTGAGTCCCGGTTCCTCTCGACTACACGATACCGGTCAGCACGCAGCCGTATGCCTTCATCATCGCTCGGCCGCGGGAGATGAGCAGGGCGCTGCTGTTCCTGCTGCCCTCCCGCGCTGCGACCTCATTTAGTTTGAATAGCGATAAGTCACCATGCTGGGAGGTTGTCTCTCGAGTATATTCATCTAATGGCGTTTGCAGACGTGGCTGTGCTTGGGCTTTGCGGTGATCCTAATGGGTCCGATGCTGTACGCGGTGCACCGCATGAGTCCCTACTACGAGGTGATGGAGATCCCGCGCGAAGGAGGATTGGGCACCATCCACAACTGCCTGTGGTACATCTATGGAGCTCTGTTGCAACAGGGTAGGTACACCTTGAGACTTACCTTCATCAGCCAATATGCATGCTCTGAATAAGTTAGGCCTCTATACCAGGCACTTAATTCTTTTGTATGCTTAAACTGTATAAATAATTGTGTGTGGAGTTTATCTGGTACACGTTTCGACTTTCCCACTGTCAACAATTTCATCTCCCTTCTTCCTGCCCTTTTCCCACGTTATGTGTGGTCGGCACAGCACTTCTTCAATTTGCTCCTATCAGCTGTCAACTCCCAATCCACTCCTTTCATACGCATATCTTCTTTCACGCAATCCATCCCATCTAGTCTTCCGTCTTTCTCTACTTTTTCGTCCCTGCAAATGCATGCTCATTGTTCCTTTAGTAACATGATTTTCATCCCTCCGCATAAGGTTCTTATAACGTTGTCAATTCATGGATATCAATTAAGTTGGACACCGTCTACGGCATTAACTGGTAGGCCCAGGGGTCGATTCCCTTGGAATTGTTTGTAGAAGGAATAATTCCTATTGGTTCAGACCTCTGCAACTCATCAGACGGTCAGAAGTTCGAATTCCGGTCACGCATTCCGGCTTTATGGGTGCTATGCGTGTTTTAGAAACCTATGCATCAAGGGAAAAATAATGAGGAAACCGGCATCCCTGAGAGTTAATGCTCTCAAAGGTGTGTGAAACCCACCAACCCACATTCGGTCTGCGTGAATGCTTATGGCCAAACCAATTTCACTCTGAGAAAAAACCCATGTTCAGCGGTAGAACATTAAAAGGAGTTGAGACATTATGTTGACCAGGTGGTATGTACCTCCCGCGTGCGGACAGCGGTCGCCTGGTGGTGGGCACCTGGTGGATCGTGGTGCTGGTGGTGGTCACCACGTACTCCGGGAACCTGGTCGCTTTCCTCACCTTCCCCAAGTTCGAGATCCCCGTCACCACTGTCTCCGAGCTGCTGGAGAGGCCGTCTTACACGTGGTCCATCAAACAGGGATCTTTTTTGGAAACACAGTTAAAGGTTGGTGTGGTTTAATATGAAATTCTGTGTATCTTGGATAAGTTACTGGCATTTTCTTGGGTTTTGTGATTATTTCACGATTTCGAATTACGAGCGTGGGTAGACTCAAAATGAAAATCTTTATTTTTCACATAGCCTGATTTACTATATCCTAAGAGAAGTCAAAACTTTCAGTTGGCACCGAGAAGAACTGGCATGTACTCTTTTCAAAAATGTCATTAGATTATACAACTTTTCTTACATATTATAATGTATGAAAAATTATAATTATGTTTACGATATCTCGTAAGAAGATGCCTATCCTATAATTCCAAGAATCCCTAAAAATAATATTCAACCAGCATCCTCTTACTCATTGATATAAATTAACTCAATGCTTTTACTACTAAAAAAATGTCCCCAATATTTGGAAAGGGTCCATGGTTCATCACTCTCACCCAGTGAAAATTGGCAGACTTCACTTATTTTTGAAAACACGATGGAGGAATCTTAAAATAAGACTTTACTATTGATCCAATCCAGAATAGTACTCCGAGAAGCCATTAGAAAATCAAGTGTAAGGACAAAACAGTAAGATTTTTGAACAAAAAATTTTGCACAGAATTCGGACGAGCCAAAATACGTGTCTCTGCTGAAGGGAGCAGAGATAACACCTGCCGCAGATGGCGTGGAAGCCAACATGGCTGCGAGCTCCAGTGAGGATTCTTTTATATTTATTCTTCTCAAACTTTGAAGTAGTTGTAGAATTCAATACAAATTCCGCAGTAAGAAATCGACGGTAACAAGAAAACTGCACAAACTGCAAAGTATTTTTGTACGGAATATAAAAGGTTACACAGTTATTTCCATAAAGTGTGATTCTTTCAATGAATGCAAATGCATAAATTCTGGTCACAAATCACTATTGTAGTTACAATAATGAATGAATAGGAAATGATCGTCTTTAATTTCCTCACCTCCATATTTTCCTCCATTATTTGGACCGTGGGGCAAAGAGGTCTATTTTTCAGTTAAGGCCCAGAAGTTTGATTTTCTTAAGACTACTCCTGACCTCTTAACTGTCCAGGTTCTAGTATCCTCGAGCGAGTGCGTCACAAACGGCACGCGTTAATTGACTGGAAGCTGCGGCTGCGGTACCTCATGAGAGCGGAGACTCTCAAGACTGATAACTGCGACTTTGCCCTCAGTGAGTTTGGCCTTCTTTTCTTTTTTTTTATACTTGTAAGATGTGTTTAAATTGGACGAAACAGAATTATAGTAGTGGCAACTGACAGTTACATAGCTCACAGAACTGAAGCTCGTTGACGACCCAAAATGCTTGAATGGCAACTCCGCACGGTAAAGGCAAACCTCTGACCAGATAAACTTATGATATTGAGTCGTGGGAAGCGCTGGACTCAAGGGGCACAAAACAGTGCTGACTGGAGATCTTTAGAGGAAAGGGGCCTTAGTCCAGCAGTCGACGTCCGTCGGGTGAAACCAACGAACGAAAATTTTTAAACATAAAAAGTTAATATACTATGCAATACAAACGACGCCTTTTTGTACCACGTGTGTACGATTATGTACTCGTATGTTCTTGTATTATGCTATGTAGGTATTCTATGAACTATCTGCCCTAAGACGTGCACTTTATTTTTGCAGGTAAGGAAGAGTTTATGGACGAGCAAGTAGCGATGATAGTGCCGGCGGGAAGTCCATATCTAGCTGTTATAAATAAAGAGTGAGTTCCATTATCGTACACCAACGAACACGTAAAAAGTTTAAACTGTTTGTTCGTCTAAAATCTTTTAGAACTGTTCTAGTAGTAGTACCTACAGTCAATAATTGAAATTACCTGACTACCCCTGAATAATATCTGTGCCCCTGAAGTTTCCCCTTTTTGAGGACAAAGAAAAGTTAGTAGTTTCCATGGGAAACTGATAAAAATTGAGCCCTTAGCGGTCTGTCCGTCCGTTCGTCGACAGTTTTAGTCCCTATAAATACATAATATTTTTTACGAGATATTTTCTTTTAGACTAAATCGCATGCACAAGGCGGGGCTCATCGCAAAGTGGCTGAGCGCGTACTTGCCTAAGCGCGACCGCTGCTGGAAGACCTCCGCCGTGGCGCAGGAGGTCAACAACCACACCGTCAACCTGCGGGACATGCAGGGCTCATTTTTCGTGCTCTTCCTAGGTACATACCTATTCTATAAATAATCTTAGGTTTTAATGGATCAAATCCTAGCTGAAGGACAGTGTAGTTTATAGGTTTTTGAGATTGGCGTATTGTCTTGTAGGTATATTATTGACTTCCTGTTTGTTGACACTTGACGGTTCTTAGTATCATGTATACCATGTATAATAAATATGGCGGTCCGATTGACGATGAGGCATTGCATTTTGACGACGTCCGTGGTTGAGTGGTTAGCGTGCCGGTTTTCAAGGCGCCGCCATCTCTGAGGTTCCGGGTTCGATCCCCGGCCGGGGCAATGTAGAAAAAATAAGTTTTCTACATTGTCTCGGGTCTGGGTGTTGAGGTACCTTCGTTGTTTCTGATTTCCTTAACACAAGTGCATAAGCTACTTACTAAGGGATCGGAGCAATGTATGTGATGTTATCCACTATTTATTTATTTTATTTATTTATTGCTGTACGAGCACAGGGTGTGCGTGGTACTGGTATTGACGTAGTGTAATCATTAGCGGTAACTCTAGAGATAGTGAAGTGTTTCCACATAATTTATACATCGTGCGGTGTGGGAACATCACAGACAGGTTGGAAGAAAGTGTGGGACGGTGATGATTATGTTTGGTTCCAGGTTTCTTCATTGCTATGACTGTGCTGCTATTGGAATGGGTGTACAACCGGCGCAAGACCATGGTCGAACAAATTGTTATAAAACCTTATATGGAATAAACTATTAAGTACTACTTTATATGGCTTTTATTCAAGCTTCTTGCAGCTCTGTTTTTACGCATTTGGAATTTGGAATTTTATAATTTCTAAATTGGCTCAGGTCTGGTCTGGTGGGAGGCTTTGGCCGTGGCTAGTTACCACCCTACCAGCAAAGACGTACCGCCAAGCGATTTAGCGTTCCGGTAAGATGCTGTGTAGAAACTTTACCCCTTCCAAGTTAGTACGCTAACATCTTCGACTGCATCATCACTTACCATCAGGTGAGATCGCAGTCAAGTACTAACTTGTATATCGTAAAAAAAAAAAAAAACGCGCAAAAAAGGAGTGTAATGTTTTTAGGGTTCATGTTTGTATGTATGTATGTATATTGTGATGTTTCTTTAATTCACCATTACTTCTGAACTGCTGAAGGGATTTGAACATAAGGGACATAAAAAAAATCGTAAGAATCCTTACATCATTCCGAGTAACATACTTACTTAGGCTACATTTTTTTTTTGGAAAAAGTCGTTTTACCACAGGGCAGTAATGTTTTTTAATTTTTTAATTATTTATTTACTTGTTGCGTCTGTGTTAGCAGATGTATATTTTTGAAACAAATTATCTTTTCGGAGCGTATCGCGCTAGGGCTATGCGACATAAAATGGATTTAATCCCGAAAACATACGAAAATCTAGAATTAAAGTTTTTCTTACTAGTCAACAGAATGGGCACGCACGCAATCACGACAATCACGTATAGGATTTGGTATTAAACTCGTTAGCGCGAGCTGAAGACTGTAATAATGTTGTCGTGTGTAAATTATTTATTATTAATGCATTGATAATAATAATATGTACAGGAAATCTCCGCGGTTCGAGAATTAAAATACATAGTAGATTTACATAGAAATAAAAGATTTTTAAAAGTGAATAAATAAATAATCGTAACTGCCTCTAATTTAGATCAAGATTCCGGTTCTAACTTGTAAACAGGCGCATTATACTTGGGTTAGAAGTTTAAATTAATACAGCTGCCGTAACCATATTATGACATTATTTCGATTCGATGGATAGAACAGAATGGAACAAAGGATAGTGCGGATTCTTGTATAAAAATTGGGCTATACCTTGCGTCTTAACCAAATCATCGTTAAATTAAAACATTAGAAATATTCTCAATATTATGTAAAAAAAGATTAGTTATAGATATTAACAGGGAATTTCTGAATAATCTGATTTTCTAAGTTTTATAAGTGGCATGGCGGTTCCACATGTTTCGAAACGTTTAAATTTTTTTTAGTGATACCTTTAAACCCCTGTTCACATTTCACCAAAATAAATATATGCGATATTAAAATTTGAAAGAAGATTCTTCATGCATACGTGCTTCAGGCGCAGAGTGACGCAAATACATGCCATTTTATGGCATTCTCCTTTCAAAAAAATGTATAAGAATACTGTATCCGACCGCTAAAATGATCGCGTGACTTACCTGCAGACAAGTGTTACTGTCGTTCCGCATACATTTTTGAATTTTGTTTTATTCCGTTCCATTCATCGAATCGAAATATGTCATATGGCTCAGGCTTTAGGACAAACACACATCGCAATCTAGGCCTTTAATATTAAGTAAGCTATAGAAGATATGTCTTCTGGGTACTAGATAACTGATAAAACATAATTACGTATACAAATAAACATACCCTAGAAGTGGACAGGACGGACGGCACGAAACAATGTCGCCAGTGTATCGGTGCCAAAAATGCCTGTTTTGCCACCAACAGTAAGGCCACGTATATCGTTCAGCAGCCATCTATAGAATTTTGACAGATGGCACTACTGTTTGCTTGTACGAAAAAGGTTTACGAAAATCGTTCGGATTCCCATATCCTGAGTATTCTGTATTATATCTGTGCATATATATACATAATATTTTTTATGCATAAATACAATATATATAAAAACACCTAAACACTAGAAAATATATCATTTAAGCTCAACGAAAAAAAGCATTTTTCAGCTGTGGGAATCGAACCCACAACCTCTAACGCCGAGGGCAGGTGCCATCCGCTACCGCTGAGCCATTCTGATTCTGTCATCAGTTTGATCAGAAAATTATAAAATACAATATTAATTTAGCTTTTACAGCTTGTAGACGTTTTTTCCGTTTGTACGGTAAGCAGATAAATACTATAACTACTACAAACTCACAAACGTCTCCAAGCCAGTGAACAGAAGAACTCTAGAAGGCGCTTTTTGTTATAAGTTACAAATAATTTTATTGTCTTTAGGGAATGCAATGGTACCAAATACACACGCACTCGTAATTTAAATTGAAAAATACCTTTATTTAATGTAGTCTGAGAGTTCATATTATTTCAGCGTCGATTGGCCGATTTATGCAGTGTATCAGCCACCAAGCGGACTGAAAGGGGTAAAGTATGTGGAAGGGGGACGTTTATGGTCCATGAACGTACATGGAATACCTACTGAGTCAAACACGGCTCGTAATCGTAAGCGTAGCGTAATCCTCGAGTACGACGAGAGCAGTACGAGCACGAACATTTTCAAACATGTCCGCAGACGAAGCGGTGTTGCAGCGAATCGTAGGAGGCGTAATTGTGATGATGTTATGCTTAGCGTAATAACGATACGCTTACGTTTATGATCCGTGTGCGAAGGGGCTTATTTTCCACTGCTTATCATAAAATAGTAGTGACAGAACTAGTTCTATACTTTAGTCGCTTTCTGCTCCACGCTATAAGCATTATTTGATCCGTAGTTATAAACTGGGCATCAAACCAGGGACTTTCCATTTAAACATCAAAACGCACACAACTACGTCAAGCAGGTAACTAATTTATTCAGAGAAGACAGCGGTCATTATAATCATAAAAATACCCAAAGATCGTATATATCTGGTATTATCTAGATTTTACAAGTTTTATTTTTATCCTAACGCTTTGAGGTTTTACTTTTATTTGTTGTTGTTTTAATAAAATACTATCACTCGTCGCAAACGTGAACGCAAAATTAATGCAGTGATCGCAGACTAAGAAAAATGTGGACTAAAGCTAAATAAAAAAGATTGAATGCTAAAGAAAAGGACTCGCCAAAGAACGCACAGTATAAATATATCCACAGACCACGGAATATCATATCTTGTTCTGTGAGTATATCTATGTTCTTGTCTTAAATTTTGAAAATCTTGATAGCTTGAACTTTTGATATATTTTTAGCGGTAAGTATTCGAATATATATGGATCCGGAAGGGAGGAGAATTTTAATTCAGTGCATTTATTATTTTTATAGCACTGCACATTTTTATCTATTTTTGAAACATACGACAACGTAAATGACGCTTATTGCAAATATTTTAATTTGACGCTTCCTGGCGTTCTCGCAGAAGTTGTAGATAACTTGAGCGTACTGAGCGTGACAAGCGACAGCGGTAACAGCAGCCAGTGAACGACGCTACGCATAGAGTGCATTCTGCTTTCATGTGTTTTGTACTGGTGGTCACGTGGTTTATCTACTGTCGTCATCGCTTAGCGACAAGTCACTTTGTCTAGGCCCGCAGTCACTGTTAAACTTAATCCTTGTTTTTGTCGAAAATCAAATTTTTTTTTTTTGATACATTGCAAGTCTTAAATTTGGAAACTGCCCGTACACTAATGAAATTTCAGACTATCTCAAGCAATCGAGTTCGTTCGTTTCACCTGACGGATGTCCATTGTCCATTGTCCGGACAAAGGCCTACTGCAATGAATGATTTCCAACCCACACGGCATTGCCCCACTCGTATCCAGCGCCTTCCTGCGACTATTTTAATATCGTCAGTCCAGCTGGCCAGAGGTCTTCCAGCACTGCGCTTTCCCATGCGGGATCGCCATTTCAGCACTTTGGGTCCACAAGCAATCGAGTGCTCAACAATAATTTCATCAAAACCACAAGGCGACAATAATTATAATTATTGTATCTCCCCAGTCGCCTCCGTATCATGCGATTGGATGCTTTGATTGTCCCGGTTTTTGACGTTGTTCGGTGTCGGTTCGCATTTTTATATGTTAATGTTTGTAATGGTATTTCAATATTCATCTCCAACCCCTTTTAAATTCCACAGCTTGGCAAAAGGGGTTTGTCTATAGTCCACCACGCTGGCCAAGTGCGGGTTGGTAGGACTCTCATGTCTTTTACAGCATTATGGTGATCTCTCAGGAATGCAGGTATTTCTTGCGATGTTTTCTTTTAAAAGCAAGTGATTGCAGCAAACAGTCGATGATGGATGGTTAACAGCGAAAATTTATACTTTATCTAGTTTTTCGCAAATACTAATAAATAAAATAAGGCAATGAGTTTTGCGAACATAACATTTATGCATCTACATACCTATTTATCCAATGAAAACATTGCTCTAAAATACTCATTACTTCATATTAGTTCACAATAGCTCCAAATGTGACATATTTCATATTCGACATAAGCGACCGTTAAATAGATCACGTGACTTCTGCGTAGACAAAGGAAAATGCCGATTTTTGTATGAAAATTGGGCTATACCTTGCGTCTTAAAAATCGGTAAAACATTAGAAATATTCTCAATATTATGGAAAAAAAAGATTAGGAAGATATTAACAGGGAAATTGTAATAATCTGATTTTCTAAGTGGTTAATTTTTAAGTTTTATAAGTGGCATGGCGGTTCCACATGTATCGAAACGTTTAATTACTTTTTTTATAATACTTTTGAACCCCTTTTCAGGTTTCACTAACATAAATATAAGCAAAATTAAAATTTGAAAGAAGATTCTTCATGCATACGTGCTTGAAAGGCAGAGTGACGCAAATCTAGCCCATTTTCTGGCATTCTCCTTTCATTCTCATACATTTTTAAATTTTGTTCCATTTGAGCGATCGACTGGTTTCTGCAATATATGGCTACTTCAGCTCCTGCAGCAAGCATTGTCCTGTTTCCTTTTTATTTACCCAGGGGCAGCGACAGTTATGTTAGTATGCTTAGTTTCCATATTGGGTCTCGTAGATTAGGAAACTAAATATCACTTGCTTAGCGGTGAAGGAAAACATCGTGAGGAAACCTGCATGCCTGAGAGTTCACAATAATGTTCTCGAAGGTGTGTGAAGCCCGCCAACCCGCACTCGGCCAGCTTGGCAACCCCTCCCGGTCTGAGAGGTGACCCGTGCCCAGCAGTGGGACATAAAAAGGGGTTGAGAGGTATCTCTACTATATAAAAATAAGTCGGGTTTTCCTTCCTGACGCTATAACTCCAGAACGCACGAACCAATTTCCACGGTTTTGCGTTCGTTGGAAAGGTCTCGGGCTCCGTGAGGTTTATAGCAAAGAAAATTCAGGAAAAATTAAAAAATAAAACAAAAAATGTTACATAAAACGAAGCCATCTGGTGGCGAAACGGAGTTCGCCGGGTTTGCACGGTTTGCCGGGTTTTGGGTGTACTCTATAAATACAGTGTAATCTAAGCGGGTTGTCATGACAATAATAATTTGGCTTCCCTCCAAACTCCCAAGATGCTTCTAAACTACTCTCCACCTTACACGGGCTCACTTCATGACCTCGATGAGTCTTAACTTAAGCAGCTTATACAGTAACTTAAGAGACACTATACTTAACTAGGTACTTACTTGCAATTTCTAGCTGTTGCAATCTTCAGCAATGTCGGTCTCAGTTCAACCCTTTTTAGGGTTCCGTACTTCAGAAGGAAAAAACGGAACCCTTATAAGATCATTTTATTGTCCGTCTGTTCGTCTATCACGACCCTTTAATTATGTAACTATTAAAGCCCTGGCAATAGTTGTAGGTAATAGTGGCCCAACGTCATAGAAATAAAAAAAAATTAAAACCGTGTGCTTTTTTAATTTAAAACCGAATATTTGTCGAAATTTTAAAATGAGATAACAAAATTGAGTGGGGTTTCATATAAAAGGGCGTTACTTGTGGTTTATATTTATTTTTAACTGGATAATTTTTGATTTATCGAAATGTCGAAAATAAAAGTATTAACGATAAAATAAAGTTAATTTTGCGGTTCGATAAGAAAAGTGATTCCTATGGTTTTACTTTTTCTGTCGTAGCACGGAACCCTTGGTGCACGAGTTCGACTCGGACTTGGCCGGTTTTATTTTATCCGTATAATAAATAGAGGGTTGCACCATAGTCCACTATTTTTCACTTTAAACCATATTACAATTTTTAATATAAGTATACCCTAAAATTACAATAATATTAATATGTATACCCTAGGTTAATAATAAGCCAAACTGACATAAAATCTGTGACGTACTTACTATAACATCTCTAGAATGCACTATTAGCCGTCATGTCTCCAAACATGTATTCACTCAATCACAATACTTTGGAGTCGGAAAAATCCATTTGCTAAATAGAAAAAACATTGTATTTTGAATTAATTATACTACTAAAGACCGCGTACAACCATTGCAACGTCACGAAACCGGCAACCCTAGGAAGAGTTAAATTGGCACGAGTAAGCTAGTTTTCGAAAACGAAATTCGATTTTAAGTGTTTCGGTAGTGGAACTCCTTCTTCATATATACTAGCGCTTCAACTTACTATGCCTACAAGTGCACAACACAGATGATAATAATGAGCATCTTTAAAAAAACATTTTTCAGTCTTGGCACCTGAAAATCAGACAGCAAAGCCAACTTTAAACGACAAAAAAGCTTTTCAATACAGTTATTAACTATGGCGCACTTTCAGAGGCTGTCATTAGTATTCGAAAATTAAATCTTACGCACAGGCATCTTTCTTTTTCGTGGTCGTGACTTTCCTTTCCGAACTCGATCAATACTTTTGCATTTTAGTTTTAAGTCAATTTAAAAAGTTTGATAGCAAGGAGTTTTCATATTAGAATAAAATCTGATAGGTTTTATACAAGGAAAAATTAATATTATGTATAATTTTAAATTAAATTAACTCCACTCGATATTTTATCTAAAATTAAACTGCATAAGATGGAATTTTGCCCCCGAGAAAACTTCACTCGTTTGTTTTTCACTAATTTCCACAACTGTATTGAAAAACGTCGTGTAATATACGGGTGTGTAGGTTATTGCAAGCTCGTGACATTAAAAACCCTCGCCTTCGGCTCGGGCTTGTTAATGACAGCTCGTTTACAAAAACGTACTTTCCACCCTAGTATCACAATGTACTATTGTACCTAGATATACGTAAACAAAAGCAAGTAAGTATTAGGACATTTCAATAATATGAAAGCTGGAAGTGGGAAAATAAACCTTCTACAGTTTGCATTAGACAACTTGTAGCTTGAAGCTGTAAGAAGATAAGGAACCGAATAGCAAAAAGCTCAAAATGTTATAATTTAGGATCTCAGAATTTACAACTGTATGTTAGTTGTACTATCTGTTTTTGGCCGATTTTTTTACTGATCGTGCTTTAGGATCAAAAAAGGGTGTTTCTTAAAGTTATCGAGATGTCCGAACTCTTGCTAGAGGTAATATGAATATGACTAAACCCGTCTTGTCTCTCGCTTCCTTTTACATAAATAGAAGTAAGACCTCGACCGGTCTCAGTTTTTAATTGGTTCCCGTTCCTTTCGGTCACTAAATTTCTGTTAATTCAGTACTGTTTCGTATTTATTTTAATTTGGAAAAATTTGGGTGTCAATGAAAAGATCTCAGAGAAAATTCGCGATCACCGACAAATTTCTGCCAAGGTTAGTTTTTGATAATCCTTTACCTTTACCTTTTACCTTAAAAAAAAGATCGTACAAATATATCCTTTGTTGTAAGCAAAGTAAAGTTTGCTGTTAAATTTCTTTCGGGATAAAAAGTATCCTTCAAAATAGTTCTTGTACATAAACGAATTCAATTCCCTAAACCATTAACTATTATTAAGTAAGACATTCCAAACATCTTCATGACATTTTAAAATATAGGACAGATTAACTTGTTTTGCTATAATCCGCTACTTGAAAACAAATAATCTGTATGGTCCAATATGCAGGAACACCACCCACATGAAACACCATACACGATTCTTTCAACACCTTTGTGGATTTCCGTAAAATAACGCCTGCTTCCATTCAATATTTTAAAATGTCTCTACATTCATAAAGTAGGGTGTTAATATCATAGAGATTAGTGAGATAAAATGAGATCATATTTAATTAAGAATTGTCTGTAAATTATCTAGAAGTATAACATTGAGAGGTATCACGTTGGTTCTTCTAACTTGTGAACTGATTAAATCCATGGGAGCTTATTTGGTGTAACGTTTTATCCATTGAACTTTAGTTATTATACAGTTTTACTTATGTATAATCCTCGTAAACTTAGTTTTAAGTTATCAATTAATATTTATCACTACTAAATAAGTATTTCCTGTATATTGATAAGTACCTGTAAGTTAGAGCCATATGAAGTAAATCATATAAGATTTTGGAATTTTAAACCTAGTGAAGCAGTAAGTTTATCATTTACAATGTCTTAGCAATTTAGTGACTTTCATTTATAGTCTAGGAAGTGGTTACGTCAAAACTCAAGTAGTTTTGACACTAATCTAACTCCCTAGACTGACTACTGCCGTGCTATTCTGCAAAAATACTTAAAGCAGCGACGAGCGTACATCTATGCATCTATGAATTTGTCAGTTGTAATAGAGTACAATTTTGCATGCCATCTTCGGCTTGGCAGCTGTTTGGCAGCTGTTTCAGAGATGGACATTTTGTAGAATAGCACTGCTGAACTGCCCTAGTTTGGTTACTAAACTAACTTAATCTTAGCTTTATAATTGCTTTATTTTTGGACTAACTTACTTTACTCATACTTCGTGTAAGTAAATAGATAGTTTCGGTACTAAAGTTACTAAAGCGCTTCAGTCGCGTAGTTTTGTGAATAAACTGACTATCTCACTGAATTTCATCACTAAACAACTTAGCTCACAGTCCCGTTCTCCTTGTAGATAAATTCGACACCAATCTTACTAGCTCACTTGCTAGGGCTTTAATCACTCGGTTTCTATAAAAACTTAGTTACTTAGTTTTGCACTTATCTCACGTTAGTCTCGTCACTAAACTAACTTAGCTTAAACACTTTTTGCACTAAACTTAGATAAGTGCTCATTTCGAGTAGTTCGGTAATAAAACTAACTTTGCCTTTGCCCTTTGCTCAAGTAGTTTCTCTTTCTACCTAAAGTTCTTAGCTTTGCACGTTTGCATTGTTCTTGCACTAAACTAAGACAATCTCATGTCGCATAGCTATCAACATCATACAGTCGAACCTGAATAAGTGAGAACTGGGTAAGCAAGAAAACTATTAGGTACATTTGCCAGGCTATTGCATTTAGTTAGGAGGGGGCAACCCTCCTAACTCTGAAATTGGAGTTAGTGAAACACCTCTGTAAGAGAAAAAGAGATCGCTAACGGTCTCTATAAGTATTTTTTGATTCTCCGTCTTTTGGACACGCTTTGTCCCTTCAATATTGTGGTCGGGGTCGTTTGTTCCAACGATTTTTAATTTTGTACATGGTAAAAATAATTATTTAAGGTCTCTCACGGTCGTTTTCACCAACACTTTAAGAAACGCTTAAGTCCTTAGGTGACAGTTGTTGTAAGTGGAAACTGTCACCTATCGGCTTACGGCCGTTCCCAATATCCTATCTATCCATGGTTTTCCTTACTAGAGATAGAAATCTTACATAACTTGTATGGAGCTTATGTCACATTGATATCTCTATAGTAGGGCAAATGGAAGATAGATAGGTTATTAATTTCGGCCGTTAGGCGTTTCTTAAAGTGTTGGTGAATTACGGCCGTTTTCACCAACACTTTAAGAAACATCTAAGTCCTTAGGTGACAGTTGTTGTAAGTAGAAACTGTTACCTATCGGCTTAGGCGTTTCTTAAAGTGTTGGTGAAAACGGTCGTCAGTTACTGTATAGGTCGCACTTAACCAGGTTTGACTGTACCTATCTTAAATTCTTTAAGCTTAGAGGAGTTCACAGATTTAAACTATTTTTAAACTCAGTTATGAAGTTTATGCGCTAAAATAACCAACCTTAGTTTAGCTTATATTAGCTTAGTTTATCTTAGCTCTTAACTTAGTTTGGCTTATCTTAGCTCCCGTTGTAGTCTCCGTCTAAAATGGCAAGCCAGCTGATTTTGAATAGCTATCAAAATGTACGAGGGGAGGTCAAAAAGTTCGCGGAATGACGGGGTTGGCGGGGGTGAGTTTACTCATCCAGCTAGGTGCTAATTGAATGACTCATTGTTAGTATATATACCAAGTTTCAGCTTAATCGGAAAATTAGCGTGTGAGTTATCAACGAGTTAACTAGTGAATCGGGAAGAAACTAGCGACGATTGAGAAAATTGAATATCGAGCCGTCATTAATTTTCTCACCAAACAAGGAAAGACACCTCAAACCATTTTGAAGTGACGTCAACTGTTTACGGGGACTATTCTCCTAGGAAAACCATGGTTTATAAAAGGCGCGCCCTTTACAAACAAGAGAGGGACTCCGTTGAAGAAGGTCACCGACTTTTACGGCCGTTTGAGGCTCCACGCCAGAAATAACCGGAAAAGTTGAAAAACTTGTATTGGAAGATACTTTTCTAAAGTAGAAACTGCTTGCAGCATTAGTTCCACTATCACAAACAACAATTTTAAACATCCTACATCATCACCTTGGTATGACTAAAGACTGTGCAAGATGGGATATGAGAATGCTTTCTGCGCTTCAAAAACCCGAGCGCGTCGAAAGCTGTCGCGAGTTTTTGGACCGCTGTGGAGAGTAAGCGGAGTAAGTTATGGCCTGAATTGTAACTGGCGATGAAATTTGGGTTCATTATTATAAACCTGAGACAAAGTTAGAGTCGATGCAGTGGGATAAAAAAGGCACAGCCCCTTCTAAAAATAATTAGGTGTCTCAATCGGCCACAAAGATCATGGTGACGATCTTTTGGAATACAGATGATATCCTTTGGATTAACTGTAAGAAACTTGGTGTTTCCATAATAGGAGAATACTATGCTTTTTTATTATATCAATTAAAAGAAGCTATTTAAGAAAAAGGCGAAGAAATCTTACAAAAAGTGTGCTGCTTTTGCACGACAATGCGGCCGTGCACCCAAGCCATGTTGCGGCGGCTGCAATTCACTGTTGCTGTTTTGAACAACTGCGCCACCCATCCTACAGCCCAGCCCTGGACCCAAGCAACTATTGTTTATTGCCAAAATGAAGAAAAAACTACTCGTAAAAATTATTGGCGGCGATGATAAAGTGAAGACGCCTTTCTCGACATCCATGAAAAATCATTTTTTTTAGATGGTATTAATAAGTTATTTAACAAATCTAATAGATGCACTAGGGTTAAGGGAGAATACATTGAAAAATAAAAATAGTTAAGTATTTCATTTAATTATCCTTCTTTGTCATTCCGCGAACTTTTTGACCTCCCCTAGTACTTACAAAAGATAATAACGTAGATATAATAGATATAAATAGATAGATAGAGGCAGGCACGGTACACGTGATTTGGATACAAGTTTGGTGGGTTAAAGTCACAGATTGCGTAGAAGATGTTTACAACGGAAATGTAAATCACTGCGCTCGCGCCGATCTCTACACGAGCACGAGGGTATCGCGTGCTCTGAACACGTGGCCTGTTTAGTCTTTTACAATGAACGACATTTTTAGTGCATTTTTATTAGTTTTCAATTCTCTAATTATTTTTTTAAAATTAAATAATGATTTTTTTTTAATGAAATTTAACAACGTTTATATCACAAATAAAAATAAACACGTTTAAAAATATTAAAAGCCGGTTCCACCACCGATCGTGAAGCTTTAAGAGCCCAAGCTGCCCATATTCAGGGCTCCAGAGGAGAGGAATCTCCTCACAGTGTGCCGTTTTCAGGATCACTGCCTTCTGTATGAGGCTCTTGATCCAACAGCCAAGTGAAAGCTTTTTAACTTATTTTTTATTTATTTATCTTTATTTTATTTTTCTTTTATTTTTAAATATACCGAGGCAAGGTAATGCCATAATAGGTAATGCTTTTCAGTCACGGCGAGTTTCTGATACTTCGATAGTTTCCTTACGGACAATAATTGCAAAAAAAAATCATATCATCTGGTGAAAAGATGTCTCCGGCTACTGTGCCTTTCCAATGCTTCGCAATGCAATTGTAATTTCACGGCAAAATATCTGACACTATGGTAATATCCATTCCCTGTGTGGTGTGGTGGTGTCTCTTTAGAAAAAGTCTAACACGTTTTGATAAATTTGTTGCTAAAGATCTTATTATCTCAGCAAAAATTAAAATGCCCAAAAAAATATACATCTGAATTCTACGCTGTTCTTTGAAAGTCTCGCCCCGCTCCCGCTGTCGCCACTGCTTGCCGCTGTCGTTGATGTCGTGGCCTGCCGTGCTATTCTGCAAAACAGCGACGAGTGTACATCTATGCATCTATGACTTTGTCAGTTGTAATAGAGTACAATTTTGCATGCCATATTCGGGTTGGCAGCTGTCTGGCAGCTATTTCATTTTGTAGAATAGCACAGCTGTAGCATCGTGTCGTGTCGTGATCGTCGGGTGGTTGCTATGTCCACAGATCGATAGTCATTGAACTTTTACAGTTGCAAAACTGGTCTTCATTTAAACTTACGATCTCAACTGTGTTACGAACAATCCGAGTATTTTTGAGAACTTTCACGAGTGTAAAAACAGAAATATTTTTCGATATATCTACAAAATACCTAATTTTTATATTCAAACATCTCATTAAAGCAGTATTTGGTAAATCTAATGTATTACTAATATACTAATGGAACACCCAAGAATATATTCAGACTCCCTTAATTAAATAAAAGTCGGCCATGCCCTTTGTTGTTACTATCCTTAACAATATAAGGCAAGGCTGAACCAGTACCACGTAATAATAGTAATTAGGTTTTTTATAGTAATAATAGGAATTAATTATTCATATAAATTGTACTTAGTTAAACTCAAACCTGTCTTGTATAAGAAAATAAACAGAAACATTAGTATAAGTAGTAATATTATATATTCGTTGGTATAAGTATAAGGCCGTCTGGCTACTACTTATTAAAGTAGGTATTACAATATTAATGACATAATATATACAACGTTAAACAACAATCCCTTGAAAACAATATTGAAATGAGCTGATGGCATCTCGGTTAGTATTGCATCAGGCGGTTAGGCCAGTTCCACAACTCTTGGGTATACCTACTTTATGTCATCGTTATGATAATCTAGAGAGGTTTAAATGCAATAATGCGTCTCCAAACATAACATCATTTTATAAGTAGGTACATGCTTTAATGAATCTGACAAACGCTTCATCAAGTGATAATAAGGCCCGGTTTCCACCAAGGCGGAGCTGAGCGGAGCTGTGTTTGAGTAACCAATCAGATTTCGTCATTTTAACAAACCGAAACTGAGGGGAGAGGAGTTGTTGACGAAATCTGATAGGTTTAGCCACGGTTTGGCCACGGTTTAGCATTCTCTTTTACACCACGGCGGAATGGAATGGAAGCAACTTTTTTTACATAGCATACTGAACTTTATGCCAATCGTATACGATTATATCTTATAAGATACAAACTAAATAGGAGTCAAAAAAGGCCGTGCGTCTTCCGGGGAATACTCGCGCACTCTCAAGAATTGTTATTTATTTTGAATGTTATATACATAAAATCTGTGGTTATACAATTGACATAAAAAATATATGAAAGTTTAATAAATATCCTTTGATTGATTACGTCACTTAATTACCAATAATGAATGTCACGATTCCCATAGGTATAATTCATTTCCAAAACGTTAGCGATATAGAAAGAGAATCAATATGTAACATATTCCAAATTCAAACACTTGTCAAAGATTCTTGCTTAGTGGTAATATCAAATATTTTTCGATAAGTAGATCAATGTAGTCAATTCCGTAGAAAAATACCTAAAGTTACGAAAAAAATTGTTAATTTAATAAAAAGACATATTTTACTTAACGACTTTATTTTTTTAATTCCAGGCTAGCTAAGAACCTGTGCACCAGGAAAGGCAGCCGTCGGGCGAACACCGGGAACCGCCTGGAACACGCCGTCCTCACCCACCTTCAGCACGTGCCATAGATCACCAGCACCAGCTCTCCTTCACCGCTCATCACCATCATCATAGCCCCAGCGAACACCATGGCCCGTGGTGATGAAAGCAAGACAGCCTCTAAGGCTAATAACGCCTGCAAGCAATTCGACGTTTCTGCTCCTATCAAGTAAGTTTTACAAACAGTTTCAAATTTAGCAAGTGTGTTTATCACAATCAGCTCTTTATCACCACTCATCACCGTCATCAAAGCGGCTAAAAACATGGCCCGTGGTGATGAATGAAAGACAGCCTCTAAGGCTACTAACGCCTGCAAGCATTTCGACGTTTCTGCTCCTATCAAGTAAGTTTTACAGACAGTTCCATATTAGCACTATACAGTATCATAATCCACTCTTTATCGTCACTCATCACCATCAGGCATCATCATAGAACCAGCGAAAACAATGGCCCGTGGAGATGAATGCAAGAAAGCTTAACGCCTGCAAGCGTTTCTTCGTTTCCTCTCCTATCAATTAAGTTTTATAAACAATTCCATATCTAGGACATGCTGTTCACAACTAGCACTTTATCACCACTCATCACCGTCATCATATTATAAATGCCATGGTAAATATTACCCTACCTACCTAAAGTTAGGCGACACTTTTGCATATCTAGTATTCATAAAAATAAACTATATTCGGCACCATTTTGGCATTCGGAACTAAACATAAATTTTAGAATTTATTGTACCTCGTTCAAGGTTCAAATATTGATCCATGCCACCTTTCAGGTAGGCAAATTAAACCTACTATTTATGTGTAAAACTTTAGGTTTATTTGAATAACTAAAGTGCTGATTTGAATCTGACACCAAATCACGTTTCGTTTTACAATGCGCTGGTTTATTTTAAAGTATAATAACAATACAATATCAATAACAATACAATACAAGTTCAATAACATGACAATAATGTCTAATAGACCGGTTGCAAAGCTTAAGGCCCGGTCTCACCAAAGCGGAGCGGAGCGTAGCTGTGTTTGAGTAACCAATCAGATTTCGTAATTTCGACATCTCCTTTCCCCTCAGTTACGGAGATGTCAATGTGACGAAATTTGATTGGTTACTCAAACACAGCTCCGCTCCGCTCTAGTGGGAACCGGGCCTTAATTAGGGTCTAAGCAGTAATAATTGCCACTGGGTCCTAGATTTTCCAGTCATCATATCTAGTACCTAGGTATATCGAAATGAGACAGAAGGCAAGCAGTATTAGACATGGGTTTCATAAAGAATTAAATTCTAGGAACTGAAGTAGGTAATTATACTGCTTTTAACATGAAAATGAGAGTAGTTATAAATAATTAATTCATGGAGACATTTAGGAAACAGGAAAGACAGCTGTAATTGGCCGTATCTATTTCCTCGCAGTCATGAATCGAGTCACGTTATACTCGTACCTACTGTCGATAGCCTACGTACATGTTATTCAGAGGATTCAGTACAAGTTTTTGTACGAATTTCGAGCCGACTCGTATCGCACAAACGAATCGAATTCCTCCATACATTTACAATCAGCGCCATCTATTGACAGCCGCATGTCAGCGACTGTCTATAGATGGCGCTGTCCAAAAACCTGTTACAAAAACTTAATATAGGTACACGAAAATGTAATAAAATAAGCTCATTATTGATAAATTGTTTCGTTTTATATACTGCTTTCTATTGGTTCTTTCCTATGCGAGTTCGCTCCACCTTAGACTGTCATTTTCCATCAGTTGTGATCACAGTCAAGCGTTAAAATACATAAAGAAAAAAGAATACTTATACAAATTATCGTATTCATTGGGATTTGAACCCGCGTCTCCCATGATTTTATGTCCAAAATGGCTGTCATACCATCACCATTAAACTAGGTTAGGTTACGTTCTTTTAGATCATGTACATTCAATTCAAATGAAATTAGCCTCTACTTAGATTTTTTTTTCTTTTCCAGAAAACCTCCAATAGCATCTCAATCCGTTCAGCCACCCAAAAAGCCGGAGCAGAAGAACTACGGACCCTGGGGCTCCACTTTCAAAGACAAGAAAACATTCCTCGACATGCACTTCTGTTGACCACTCATCATCGCGCTTCATCGACTCATCACCGAAACGTCATCAACACGAAACTTAATTTAGTGATTCGCCAAAAATTAACTACCAAATGTATAAATAAAATAAATTACTAATTTTGGAAAGATGTTTATGTCGTTTGACGTTTCAGCTTGTACTTACTTTTTTTTTCTGGTTGGAAGTCGCCATTTCCATAAATGGGAATATTGTTATCGTTTTATGCTCACTAATTTCATGGTATTTTTCGATAGATTGAATAACTTAACTTCGTGAAAATGATTTCGGAAACGTATGTGCTATTTCTTTATCGAAGTTAAATTTAAGATTTCAATTTCTTTAACTTTCAATTCTTTAACTTTCATTGCATTTGGCTTTTAGTCAATTCGCCTATCTATTTTTCTTCTTTTTTTAGACTCAAGGGTATGTAGGTACCCTTACCTACATATAAAAAAATCATAATCGCATGGAAGTGCTTAGGTTTTCTGTACAAACGATACCTTTTTTAAAACCGATCGATTTCTTCGTTTTGACCATCTTACGTAAAAAAATTAAATAGTTTGGTTTTCAATGGATTTTCTTCTTAGTCGTTCACTCTTGACAGAGTGGTCGTGGTTATACTTTCGCAGTTACAGTCAATGGATTTAAAGAGCAAAAATGCCAATATATCAAATTCCTGGAAATGGTGAGATCCACAATTTTTCGACGGTGTAGGGTTATCTCGCATACTAACATTGCTATGTATCATTTTAATTAAACTATCATCATCTGCAGTAGTTTTTTGTGTTACACCTATTGATTTAGGACTGAGACTGAATATTATGTTGATTGGCAAGTGAATAAATAAGCGTTCCATTTTTACCATTTTGGTATGGAACCCTAAAAACGATGAAATTTTAGTATTTATTTACACCTTAAAGTTTTTGTCTCAAGGCACGCTATTAATGATGATCTCATATTAATATAGAATACTGAGTGTTTGAAAATAGCCTAAAATACCCTGCGAAATGCTAAATGGCAGGCTTTACAAACCTTTGAAGTTTGAGTGCATAATGGAAAACTATTAAATATGCACGAATCCTCACAATATTTTTTAAGGAAATTATATTTAGTTGAGGTAGGCTAAGAACCCTGGACTTTCTATTGCCTCATAACTTATCTTTGTTAAAATGAAAATCTCCAGCAATCTTGAAAACGTGAGCATAGCATAGGTAAGTGTAACCTGAAAGTGAGAAAGCGCGCAATATAACCTGATTTATGGCCCCGCCGGCAACGAGAAATAACTATTATTAGTAGTTTGGCCCTGCCCATAGAGGTAGAATATAAACTAGAAAACCTCAAAGCAATATTTAAAGAAATGATGGAAAGGGATTGGATATAATCCTAATATAATCTGATTTTAATTATAATCTGATTGAATATCAAATTGTGAAAAGAAAATACGAGTTTGTAAACTGTAAAGGTAATAATAATAGTGGAAAAGTAAACAAAGCTGAAATTAAATCTTTCAGTTGCTGAATAAAATAAGCCCAATAATTTTATATTTTGTTTAGTTTATGGAAATGATAATAATCGCACAAATCGCAGTTTACATATACACAACAAATCTACATGTTGGTTATACAGCTAAATGACGTTTACTGTTGAAAATAGCTCTCCTGTTAAAAATATGATCGCCTAGATTTCGGGCTTCGTGAAATAATAGTCCCCCACTTGTCACCATAAACCCGGTAACAAAAAGTTAGTCCTATGTACGTTCAAACACGGTTTACGAATAAAAAGTAGATTACAATGTAAATGATTCCAGAGGCAACATGATACGTTTGCGTTGATGAAAAATTGACTTTAACCTCGCTCGCGGCGGATCTGCCTATTGCTTATTCAATGATTGCATTTGGTTTGAAAATCTCTCTGAATACCGTGTCTTTGTGATGCTGCAATGACATGGCCTCAATACCAACAAAGAGTAAGTAATGTATTGGTACAGGTGCTAAGTGTACTACAGCTCGTATTCAAATGATAATCATGGCTGAGTCAAACGTGTGGGAGAATTATCACAAACCCGTGAGCATGCAGAATCTCACAATGTGTTTTTATCATTGAAACATGGGACATTTCTCATGTCAACCAGCCAACCTAGCATGGGTAGTGGAAACAACGTATTCCCCTGATTTCGTCCTCTGAAAGGGGACAAAATAGTCGACATTGTCACAGGGAAAGGGAGAAATTCTTGACATTTCACGTAGACATAAGCCTCCGGGACTAATCAAAGTGAGAATGCTATCGTTTTTGACGATCGCCCGACCAACCGACCGACCTACCGACCGACCGACCTACCGACCGACCGACCTACCGACCGACCGACCGACCGTAAGAAACCGACCTTACATCCTTATCCGAACTGCCCAAATATCAATTTAGCGATAGTTCTCATACCTTTTTCGATCATTTAATGTTTGCCAGAGCTTAAAAGCAATGCGTTATCATTATCACTATTCCTACGGTGTATTTAAATTGCTTTAAAATGTTACATCTTATTCTGAATAAAAATTGCAAGGTTGTAGGTCGTTTCATGTTCTTTTCATTGTACTCGTAACCTGAAAAAGGAAATCTCCTTTACTACTGAAAATGTAACTGAAACTTTATTTTGTGCGAAATAAAAATGAAATTCGTTTGCTCTACGAAATTTAATATAGTTTTGCGTAGATGCACAAATTTCACTAAGAGCTCCTATAGAATAAGACTAGCTGTTGCCCGCGGCTCCGCCCGCGTGAATTACGATTTTTTTACATAATATACCTTCCTACTGGAATTCCTTGATTTTTCGCGGGATTCTGGTGTGATGTTGTACAGAAACCTGTTCTTACTTTGCACGGGTTATCTTGTGGTGATTTTGAAAACTCCTTTTTCTTAATAATAATATAAAGTTTCATAAATACGTAGTTGAAAGATCAAAAGGACGATTTTATTGGTACAAGTCGTGGTCACGTAGTGACCACGACCTGTGCCACTGGGTCGAAATATCGACAGTTAAAATCGTCCTTTTCATTGTGATTTTTATTCTGAAACCACGAAATATGTCAAAAATTATTAAACCATGTGAAAAGTTGTACTGGTGATAGAACTCTTCTTTCAGAGTTCGGCCGGGTAGGTACCACTGGGATAAAATACTCTACTAAAATTATTCCCCAGCCCAACATAATATAAGAGTCTTTTAAAAATCTTTGCTTCATCTCAATACAATCCAAAGACCTTAGATGACAGTCAGTCGGTTAGGATCGATAAGACCTAAGAGTTAAAAATATTTGTGAACCATTATCTTACCCTTTCCATATTGCGGATGATAATGTTAACAGTGCCATCTTAATATAAAGTCAGGAAACAGTAAATAACATGACAGTTAATTTTTATTAAAAAAAATTCGGTAGTACCTATCTCAGAGTTTTACATTCAAGTTCCACATAAATTGTAGAGATGGCGCTATACGGTATAACGTAGCGATGACTCCAGTTACATGATTTTTGTTCACTCTAAAAGTGAAAAATTTTAAACCATACAAAATCTCCTGCTAAGCCTATTTATTTACGGCTGTAAGGGTACTCCAGTCTTACTTGAGCCCTACGTCCTAGCCCTAGGTTCTTTGTGCATTCCGAGTTTCAAGTCACCTACCTACTTGAACTTAAAGGTTCTGATGTCTGTAATTTCTGAACTACAAAAGTGATGATGATAAGATTTGTATGGAATAATCTTTAAAGAACCTCCTTTCTAACAAAAAAAGGATGAATGGAATCGGACAACGCGTTAATGAATTATAACTAAAAAACGTTTGGACTTTGATGCCGTCTTCCAGGGAAACCATGATGAATTTCGGGACAAAAAGTATCCTATGTCCTACCTCGGGGTATGAAATATAATCATGTCAAGTTTCATTTAAATCCATCCAGCGGATTAGCCGTGATGCCCGGTCGTGAAACAGACAGACAGACAGACAGACAAAAATTAAACAAATTGCAGTTTTGGCTTCAGTATCGACTAAATAGTGTCCTCCAACAAAAATTTTCAAAATATCTTCAATGTACAGAATTCGACCCTTTACAGTTTTATTATAAGTATAGATGTTTGGAACAATACTAAATATTGTTTGCAAATATATAGCTGATATTTTTTTCAATATGCAATAGAAATTATTCCTTATTTTTTACTTTAGACAGTTTTATGCTGGAATATTAATTATCGTTTAAATACTGATTCAACGTATATATTCGTACTTACTATGTTTTAAGTACTTTGTAATTTACGTATATTAAAATAGGAGTATCAAAATGAGCGCAATCGCCTCCCGTATCGTGCAGTCGATCTGTGTTGTTTTATGTTCCATTCCGTTCCATCCATCGAATCGAAACATTATACATGTGGCTCAGGAATCAGTTCCGAAGATGGACTGCGCGCGCAGGGCTCCGGTGCCCGGATGACCGCACTACGGTCGATGGTACGCCGCTGCTGAGCCGGCATGCTGCAGCCGGCTAAATTGCATATGCAACTGCCTTATGCACCTGCACTTTAAGTGACAATGAAATAATCAAACATCCTTTACTTGAATTTTAGCGAAACAACTTATTTTTTTGTTGTTTTGTACACTAAAAATTAAAAATCGGGCACATCATGTCTGAAAAACGGTGACGCGAAGGTATGGAACATACCTACAATGTAATGAAAAATCTTGATTGCTCACATATGGGTCTATACCAATTGAGTAACTATGTACGAGTATAAACGTACATAAAATCTAACATAGTCACTCATACCTAACATAATCACTGAAAAGTCAAAATTCTACAGCAAAGTTTTGTACCGAGATGTACTTGCAAGGAACTCGGCACTTGTGTCTAAATGTCATAGGTACACTCCTAAGGAGACGCAAGCATATCCCTATCATTCCAAGAATCCTTGCCTTTATAAAATTATCCTATCCTACTAATGAGTATAAAAACGCGAAAGTTTGTAAGTATGGATGGATGAATGGCACTGCAAATGTTCATGGGCGGCAGTGATCATTTAACATCAAGTGACCCGCCAAGCTCCAGCTCGTACACTCGTGAGTCCGTGACTATACAACATGTTCAGGACGAATACGAATAACTTCGAGGTATTGAACAGACCACTTATAGGATTCGAACCACATAAGAAATAATCTAATAAATATTATAAATGTGATTGTTTGTGAGTTTGTGAGTTTGTGAGTTTGTGAGTTTGGATGTTTGTTACTCTTTCCCGTCGCATCTACTGAACCGATTTGGCTGAAATTTGGAACATAGGTAGCTTATAACCCGGATTAACACATAGGCTACTTTTTATCCCGGAAAAATCCATAGTTCCCGTGGGATACTCGCAAAAAACCAAATTTTCAAGATCAATCTATAGCTACATGTATAGATAGATTGTTCAAGCGAACTTGCTTGAAAGCTTGTATAAAGGTTGAAATAGGGAACGATAACGGGAAAATGACGTTTCCCTTAGGATTTGTGAAAAAAGCTAATTTGTCGCGAGCGGGGCCGCGGGCAAAAACTTATGATATTATCACTATAAATGTGAAAATGGGCAATATGTAGGTTCTGAACTTAGCACTGCACGCAAGTGTGTTTTAGTTGAACAATGGGATATGGAATCATAATGCTATAAATGTGAAAATAGGTACCTGTATTATAGGTTCCGACATAACAACTGTTTCACTTTTAGCATTTTGTGTTTTAGTTGAGCAATAAGATACAGGTTAATAATATTATAACTATGAAAACGCGTACCTATATAATATAGGTTCTGAACTAACAACTGTTTCGTTGCTGACTATGTATGTTTAAGTTGAGCTATGGGATATGGGATAGTCTAATCCTCCTTACAAATCGACGCCCCCCGCGAATAATCCGGTAATGCGCTATTACGGGGTTTTTCATGTTATGTGTTTTTAGGTATCTAGAAACTAAATATAATGCATCATGTGATTTTTTTTCAGAATTTTTCTATTGATATATACAAAGATATGAAAAATTACGTGTCTGTTCCATTAAAATGTTTTAAAAAGTATTTTAAACGAATAATATTGTTTTAGATCCTTACGAAAAAAAATACGAAAAGGATTTGTCAGTAAACACTTTTACGATATTTTTCGGGTTAACAGTTTATTGCCGTAATTATGTTAGAACTAATACAGGTTTATTCGGGATTTTATTAAGAAACCGATTTCCGACTAAACTCATTATTGACTAACTCCTTACATGACGCTTTTCTATATTAGTACGTGAAATTAAAAAAGAAGAAAAGGAATCACTAAATAAAGCTGATACCGTTGTAGCCATTTTCGATTTAGAAAAAGTTTTAAATGTACCGCAGATTGAAGTGTCGATCTTCCACTACAAACGTAAATACCCAATTTATAATTTTACAGTTTTTGACGCTCTTAACAAACTTGGGTTCTGCTACGTTTGGCAAGCTCATATCGGCAAAAAAGGATGTATCGAAATAGGAAGTTGTTTGTTGCAATTTATTAAGACCATACACGCAAAAGCTATACGTAAAATCATATTTTACTCTGATGGATGCTATGGTCAGAATAAGAATAGGTACATTTTTGCATTGTATCTTTACGTTGCAATAACTCTTCAAATGGACATCACACATAGGTTTTTTGTTGGTGGACATAGCCAAAATGAAGGCGATTCCATGCACGCTTGTATCGAAAGAGCTCTGAAAAACAAAGCTTTGTATACACCGGACCAAGTCTATAGTATCATCATGAACGCTAAAGTCTCAGGGGACAAATATACCCTAAAAGAAATGCAACAAACAGAAATCCTCAACATTAAAGAACTTGTTGAACCCAAAAGATGGTTAAAAGACAAGACACGAGAAAAAATACGATGGTCCGATGTGATGGAGGTTAGTGTGACATATATTAAACCTAACTGTTTTCTCTTCAAATATGATTTTGATCAGGATTATATTGAGTTGGATTACGATGCAGGCAGTAGTAGACAGCGTCGGCAGAAACAGGTCACCCAAAAAATTGAAAATATTGAATTAAAGCCAGCGTACGACGAGCCTCTCCCTATAAGAAAGGCTTTGTACGATGATCTCCTAAGCCTATGTGATTCTAAAGCAATTTTTAGCCATTACCATTCATTTTATAGGAACTTACGCTATACTGATTCTAAATCAGGTGGTGATGGGGATACTGAGTAAGATTTTTAACAGTGTATTAGTATCTCATTCATTATGTTCTATCCTTAAGCCAAAGTGTCAATTTTTTAACTGTATTAGTATCTCATTCATTATGTTCTATCTTTAAGCCACAGTGTCAACTTTTATGATAATAATAACAATATTTTTTAAACTAACCAAAGTTGTTTAATTTAATAGAACGTCATTTATTTCATGACAAGTAAATTTATAATATTAAATACTTATTATAAACTAGCTGACCCGGCGAACTACGTATCGCAAACTAATCTATATTATTAAAACAAATAAACTATCCTATTCCAAAAAAAAACCATCCTATCTTTTAAGTTGGACCAAATTACAGATAGTTACAAAGTTTGATCAAAATCGGTTCAGTAGTATTGGACTTTATTGGCAACATACATCGTGACACATGATTTTTATATTATATAGATTATTATTCAAATTATTCAAATAAGCGGTAATGATCAAAACAATAAAACGTTCGTTATTTTTCAACAGGCGAATATTATAGTAATTGGTTTCTACAAAAGTACAATAAACAAAACTATTTGCAAGAATAATATCGCAACACGATATTACTGTTGCAGATGGCACTAGAAATTTACACGAATAATATCGTACGTGACACTACAGATCAGAGCTTAACCTATATTAGTATAGTAAAATGCATTTAGTTAAATTGTAACGAAGACCTTGGTACTAATTAAATTTGGTTGAAATAACAAGATAGCTGGAAAAAATAGCTTCCATATGTGATATAAAAAGTCTCTGATACTTATTGTTTAGTGGAGTTATTAACAAAAATGCTTCTTTTTTTTTCCTGAACATTTTGACTTTACCGATTACCGGATTATTCGCGGGGGGCGTCGAAATGGGAAAGTGAGTTTGTTTGTTTGTTACTCTTTCCCGTCGCATCTACTGAACCGATTTGGCTGGAATTTGGAACATAGGTAGGCTATAACCCGGATAAACATATAGGCTACTTTTTTCCGGAATAATCCATAGTTCCCGTGAGATACTCAAAATACCAAATTTTCAAGATCAATCCATAGCTACATCTATAGATAGATTGTTCAAGCAAACTTGCTTGAAAGCATGTATAAAGGTTGGAATAGGGAACGATAACGGGAAAATGACGTTTCCCTTATGATTTGTGAAAAAAGCTAATTTGTCGCGAGCGGGGCCGCGGGCAAAAACTAATGCTATTATCACTATAAATGTGAAAATGGGCACTATGTAGGTTCTGAACTTAGCACTGCACGCATTTAACAAGTGTGTTTTAGTTTAACAATGGGATATGGAATCATAATGCTATAACTGTGAAAATGGGTACCTGTATTATAGGTTCCGACATTACAACTGTTAAACTATTAGCATTTTGTGTTTTAGTTGAGCAATGAGATACAGGTTAACAACTATGAAAACGGGTACCTATATAGTATAGGTTCTGAACTAACAACTGTTTCGTTGCTGACAATGTATGTTTTAGTTGAGCTATGGGATATGGGATAGCAATGCTATAAATGTGGAAATGGGTACCTACCCATGAAGGTTCTAAAAAATACAACTACAAATTTTTCGCTATTTACCTATAATGTGTGTTTTGGTCAAGCAATGGGATACAGGTTAATCATACTAAAAATTTGTTCCTGTATAGTTTCTGAAATTAGAACTGTTTCGAAATTAAAAATATGTGTTAGTTGAGCAATAGGATATGTGATAGTAATTATGCTATAAATGCGAAAATGGATACCTATAAGGTAAAGGTTCTGAATATATTTCGCTCATAAGCGTATACGTTGATTTTATCTTCGTTCTTCTCACTCTTTTGAATACGTTGGTGGGTTAGGTTAGGTTAAATTAGTATGCAGCGTTGCGAAAGAATATAACAGAAAAACGTGGTTTTACCTAATTACTTCAAAAACTAAGCCAGTTATTAAAATGTCGTTCTGAGCGTTTTTGGGAATTATTTTTAACGGTACATTACAATTATATCCATCGTAGTTTTCGATCGAAATTAGAAAAATGGAGATTTAAGAGCAATTTTTGGGAGAACTTTTGGGCGAGAAATTTTTATCCAATCGTGTTTCTGAAGTTAGGTTAACACAAAATATGCTGTTTTTTCCCAGAAAATCCATGACTCCCACGGGATTTGTAAAACCCTGAAATTCACGCGGGCGAAGCCGCGGGCAAAAGCTAGTTTTTAAATAAAATAAAAAAAGAAAATTTAGTTTTCATACAAAGTAATTCAACAATTTCCAACTATCCATGTTACACACACCTTTATGCAAAAACTGACATTGTCGCATTTTAAAACATAACTTATGAATGGTCTTAATTTTACTAAACAATGAACACGGTTTGTTGCCACAAGCGAGGGTTGTCACAATAAGGATTTAATGAATAATTAAAAAAAAAAAAAAGCTGTTACCGTAACTGACATGCATCTGTGAATAAGTATCTGCAGTAAAGTGTAATCTGGCGATTTTTTTGGACGTTACACACATGTTTGGTTCAAGTTTTCACTTCTGTCAACACTCCCGAAGTAAAACGTAATTTTTTTTTGGTTCCCGCTGTTTCAAGCTGAAAAACAGCCATTCGAATGTATTTTACATGATACGGCGTCCATTTCGCCGCTCTTCGGGAAACATTGGCCGTTAATAACCGGAAAAGCTGCCGTTAGGTGGGCCGCCCGCCTTATGGCCATTGGCCGCCGCCCATTAAGGAGCACAACACGGGTGTGCCCGCAAAATTCAAATTTTTCGTGGATTTTCGCGATTTTTAAGCTAATAAGACATAATAGGCTTATGGCCGTCAAATTGCGATAATCTCAATATCTTCTTCACGCGTTTATATAAAAATCTCTGCTCGAAAGTGTCGAGTTAAAGAAATTAGTCCGAGATTTGCGAGTTACTCACATAGAACTCGATACTCGGACTAATTTCCTAGGATACACATTTTTATGCAAAGATTTTGATATAATCATGTAAAGATGATACTGCCACTCTCGCAAATTGATTGCCATAAGCTTATCATGTCTAATTAGCGTACAAATTGCAAAAAACCACGAAAATTTTGAATTTCGCGTGCAGACCCGTTGATTTCACGTTAAATACTTCATCACAATTCACAACATGTGGAGAAAATTAACTATTTTATATTGTTGGTATAGGACTCTTCTTGCAGAGTCCTTCCGGACAAGTATCCGTAGTCACTGCCATAAAGTAATGAATAATTCAGTTTGAGTTTTCTGTACAATAAGTGGTTGCGTAAAATTAGCCCTACAAGCTCAATTATGTATTAAATTTTTCAAATATTACACTAATTACATATTGCAGGTTTATACTATTGCTATTTACGCAATTTATTTGTATGTTTCACAGTTACATGATTTTAGTGAAATCCCTGTTCAACTCCTAATACGGTATATAGTTCCCAAAGGATAAGTTTGTAAAGTTACCCAGATTATGAACAGAGAGAACCAATGTCAGGTAACGATTTTTGAGCAAAGTTTTTATTAAAAACATTTAAATGTGTAACTGTTATTTGGCGCAATTATATAGGTACCTAAATACGAAGAATTAAAATATAAAGAACCTATTAAAACATCAGCAGCTATAGGCTGTAGTCATGCATTACGAGTATCTGTTCTGTTCCTACGATTGCTTGAGTGGAACAAAATAAAAAAAGTTGAGTATATCGAATAATCGAATAAAATAATCGACAAATTGATCACGTGACTGTAATCCTCAGACTTTTTGAACTTTGAATCATTCTATAAGCAATCAAAGAAATGTATATGTGGAAAAGGTAAGGAAACCATAGGTATATTTAAATCCACAAAGACACGCCCCACTTTGTCAAAATTGCTATTCGATTCGTATGGAGTTTGACAGAGTGGGGCGCGTCATCGTGGATTGAAATATCTATAAAATGGCTTAAAAGTTTAGCAAAGTTATAAAAGACAAAATCAAATAAAAAAAAACCGGCCAAGTGCGAGTCGGACTCGCGCACCGAGGGTTCCATACCATAAAAGAAGTAAAACATTGAAAGAATCACTTTTGTTCATGAATTTACGAGTATAATTTACATGTAGGTACTTTTGTTGGCGAACCGCAAACGTAACTTTGTTTTTGGTGGTTTATTGTTATTATCAAAAAAAGTATAATAGTTAGGGAATTGATTTTATTTTTCCTTTAAAATATACATTAATGTCTATTGATCATAATTATTTCAGATTTTTCGATTGATAAACTTTGGAGATAAGGGGGGGGAACGGTATTTTTTTCGACAGTTTGCTCAATAAATCCAAAACTATCAGGCATAAAAATAAATAAAAATCGGTTTTAGAATACACAAGTAACGCCCTTTCGTATGATACCCCATTCAATATTGTTATTTCATTTTGAAAATTCGAAGCCGCGGTTTTACCCCCTTTTTAAATAAAAACAATTTTCAATGTTTTATGATTGCAATGGCGTTGGGTCGCTATTACCTAAAACTGTTCTAAATTTCAAGTCGATAGCTTCGATAGTTACTGAAATAATCGAGTGTGACAGACGGACGGACGGACGGACGGACGGAGAAAGTCTCACCATAAGGGTTCCATTTTTACCAAATTGGTATGGCACCCTAATTACGAGACGTTAAATCACAATTTTCAATTTGTGCAGTGTAAATAATTGTAGTTCGCTGAAAGGCGGTCAATGGTTTCTTAATAGCCATAAAACGGCCATACATTTAAATTACCAGCGTTCCACAGGTTATTGCAATAGTTTCTTGTTTGGCTTTAGCCCGATACCATCGTGAGCCAAATCCATTCAGACATCTTTACTTGTTAATCTACTTTTAAACGGTTTATTTTTATGGGGTCGTAGAAACTCAGTTAGTTTTTTTTGTCCATTTATTCATGGTATTACTCGTAGAACTACATTTCTATTATTATTTATGACTAACTAACATGTTATAATAAACAACATGCGAGTACATGCGAGCACACATTTAACAAAAAAAAAAGGAACTCTGTAAGAGCGTTGTAACTAACTTAGTGGGAGACGGACTTATTATTTATGTTTCCGACATTGTAATAGGCTTATTTTGCAGGAATTTTCCAGTCCTTTAATAAATAGGTACATTTATATTTTCTGTCTTTTAGTTGTTGGAGTTTATGTGTTTATTTCTTTACTGTAACAAAAATCGTTTTGTCATTATGTAAATGCTCCTACTCAAACGGCAATTGTTCTAAATTTAACCGAAATAATAAAAATATATTCTTGTATTTAAGCTTTCTGCACTCCTTCTTCACATTATGTTCCCTCATTATATCGCACCGCGGCCAGCAAGGTAAGTGTATTGCCACGAAATTGAACCTCTTTTTAACCGACTTCAAGAAAAGGAGGAGGTTCTCAATTCGTCGAAATCTTTATTTATTTTTTTAATCTATGTATGTTCACCAATTACCCGAAGACGCGTGGACCGATTTGAAAAATTCTTTTTTTTGTCAATAAAGTACTCTATATCTTCGGTTTCTCACATCACGGCATTCTTTGTTCGCACCGGACGCGCGGTTTGAACGGGGTGTTGTACGTTCATTAGGTGTTTACAGTTTATTGGTAAATTAAGAGTAACACTCGCGCTTTATCGATAACACCGCACGCTAGATGCGGCATTCCGCCGGTGATGTAGCGTAGGGAGTTTACCCATTTTTTAGGGAAACACGAGTTTTTTCGATTTCTTGGTGTATATATAGCTTTTCGATTTCTGCGCTAAGTTTGGCTATCATCGGTTTACAATTAGTCCTAACAGAGAGCCAACGATATCTCTTCTACCCCTTACATCTTATACATATTTTTGAAAACGTGTAAAAATTCGACAAGATCTATATAAATAAGACATACACAATTACACACATCACAAATCTAAGTCCAAAGTAAGTGATAGCTTATGTTGTGGATACTAGTTAACTTACAAACATACACAATATTTAAATATCCAAACAAAACGTTCATGCTCATCACATAAACATTTAGTAGCTTTGGGAATCGAACCCACGACCTTCGTCGTATAGAGGACAGGATCACTACCGCTGCGCCATTCGGAAGTCATATACAGCATTTATGAAATTAGTATGGATTAGAAAAATATGGATATGGCATTTAGTGGTTCGGGCGAGCAGGGAGTCGGGCCGCGGCGCTTGCATCACTGCGGCAGTGTGGGCGCCGCGCCGCGCCAGACGCCGCATGGCCGAGCGCGCGAAGCACCGCGTCGCGCCCGCACCGGCGCCGACCAAGAAGCAGTACGCGTACTCGCCGTGCCCGCGCTCCGAGGAGGTGGGCACCGAGCTCGCGCTGCAGCTGCTGCACCAGCACCGCCTGCAGCACCCGCCCACTCCTGAGAAGCTACCGCTGCCCGGTGAGTTTAGTGCTCTCACAAGTTGGCGGGAAAGCTGAGTGTTTCGTTCGGAAACCATTGTTTGTGTGATAAAATTTTAAATAATGAAGTCCTTCGTTCTTTCGGAACTTAAATTATACTAATTTTACGAATGTGTCCACATTCTCGTTTATTTAGCCACATTCAGTGATCATTTTTTTAAACGGAGTGACGGAGAGTTCATAGGTGTTTTAAAAAAAGTAATTAATAGAGCGCGTATTTGCCGTTAACTGTTTTTTTTAAAGTAATAGATAGTTTATTCGCTGAGTTCGCTCTCCGAAGAGGTGGGTTTCAGCTGCTGCACCAGCATGAGCACTAGCCCACATAAGAGAAGCTAGCCATCCCGGTGAGTTTAGCTCGACTCTTTCACAAGTTGGCGGGAAAACTGAGTGTTTTGTTCGGAAACCTTTGTTCGTGTGACTAATTTTTATGTAATCCGTGTTACGATTTTACGTATAAGTTTAAATAATTTTACGATTGTTTCAATGTACAATCCACATTTTCGTTCGTATTCTGGGTTCATTATTTTAAACGAAGTAACATCTTTGGCTAGAACTATTAGCTGTTTGCTCGCGCTGCGAGGACTTGTACACTGAGTTTACGCTGAAAATGCTGCACCAGCACCAGCAACTGCCAACGCATAAGAAAAACTTAACGAGCGTTATCGGTGCAAATTGGCGGAAAACATGTGAGACGTGTTTGTTCGAAAATCTTTGGTGGCATAACTTATTTTAATAATGACATCCTTGCTGAGATAAGGTTAATCTAACGAATGCGTGATATTCTCGTTTATATTCAGTATGTGCATTTTTTTAAAGAATTTGTGTGACTTTAGAAAATTATTATATGACCGTAATCCTATACCTTTAAACGAGCAATTCTTGTATATATATTTCTATATAATCTGGATCTCGGAAACGGCTGAAACGATTTTCATGAAATTTAGTATACAGGGGGTTTTGGGGGCGATAAATCGATCTAGCTAGGATTTATTTTTAGAAAATGTAGAATTTACCAAAAAAAAATATGACTACTGCTGCCATCTATTGGCCACCGAGCGAAGCTCGGTCACCCAGATATTTGTTTATTAATGTAAGAGTATCCGCTGTGCTGCTGCAACAGCATCAGCCACTAGCGTAGAAATTAGCTGTGCTTTAGTACAGAACGAGCTTTCCTTCACAAACTGGCAAAAAACTAAGTCGGGGACTTTTACCCATGTAATTAACTTAATTTCCTTATTTGGGTTCCGTATCAAAATGGGACGCATAATTTAATTACCAGTCTTTTTATTATGTTTTAGTCTCGGTCAGTGTCACTTTTCGATTCAAACTATAGCCGTATGTTTGTTACTCCTTCACGCGCCGACTATTAAACTAGTTCTGGCTAAAATTTAGTGTATGACTCGTAGCTTATGAGTCATACCCTAAACCCGTAAGCTTTTCAATTAGAAGTACCTACTTTTTATCCTTTTATCCCCTATCTTACCTTTTATCCCGAAAATCCACCATTAAATACGGTTAAAATATAAATGAACAGAAAAAGTCAGTTATTTATATTTTCAAATTTTTGTTCTATCGGTGAAATAAATAAATTGATATTTTACTACTAATTTATTACATAAGAAGTACTCTGTGTTTATCACTTCGTGACGCGTATATAACACGTCATGAATTAATGACACTCATAAAAAAAAACAAAATTCATTTTAATGTTAACTTCCTGAACGTTGTTATGACATTTCAGACAAGCTTATTAAAAATTTGAATGTTTATTAATGTTTTCTTTTCAGTTGGGATTATTTCGAGCTGTTTTCATTGAATTTCATAGTTTCAAAATAGCAGATACTTCTAATATTTTCTACAATGTGTTAGGCAGTAGGCTAATGTCTGCTACTATCTACTAATCCAAGATTAAAAAAAAAGTGAAATTGATCCGAACGACATCACAGGCAACTCTTAGTTGATAATATCAATAATAATAGACGTATACAAAGGACCCAGTGGACCACGCAAAAAATGTCGCCAGTTTACTGGTGTCAAAAATGATTGTTTTGACACCAACGGCGTCAGTTGCCAGCTGACCGCAGTATTGTCTATGGACCGCGGTCCACGCCAAAGATCACTTAATTAGTAGATACTTGTAATTAGTACTTAGTACTCAATTATTGATACAGGACGACTGTCATGTTGCAGCGTAAATTATGACAGTTACTTTTTACACGACCGCCCAAAGAAGGAGTGGTTCATGTATGTATGTATGTGAAATGTTGTTCGGCCAAAGCTCCGTCGGCTGGATGGAGTGAAGCAGGATGCAAAAGTGGTTTGAATAAAAAACTGGGAGGCGAAAGCAATGGACAGAGACCGAAGGAGGAATTTTTTGGAGCAGGCCTGGGCCCACAAGGGGCTGTAGCGCCGTTGATGATGATGATGATGATGACGATGATGATGTATGTATGTATGTGAGTTTCTTTATTCCACCATAACTTCTGAACAGCTGAATAGATTTGGACATATGGGGTATCGTTAGAATCCTTACATCAGTCCAAGTAACATATCTATATTTTTTTGAAAAAAGTCGTTTTACCACAGGCCAGTCGTGTTTTTAATTTTTCAATTATTTAATTGTTCTAAAATGTTCCGATGGGCTCATCGCCAGGTTCATATCGGTGATATTAATGCATCTATTGTATTGTATTTTAGGTTGAATCCTATTTAAATATTGTGAAAGTTTTTAAGTTTGAATGTTTGTCACTAAATTATACCGCAAGTGTGGAACCGATTGGGCTGAAATCTGCAATGTAGACAGCTTTATAGTCTCGATTAATAATAAAAAATAGGCTATTTTTTACGGAACAATCCACGGTTGCCACGGGATTTAGATAAAAGCCTACAGGAATCTATAGCTACAAATAGAAAGATAGATAGATAGATACACTCTTTATTGTGCACACCATAGATTAAAAATATAAAAAAGAAAGAAATAAATTAAATACAAACAAAGTTAGGAGTACAATTTGGCGGCCTTATAGCGATTTCTACCAGATATACATTGCTATGGCCCTTTATGAGAGAATCTATAACTTCGTGTGATTTATAAATACAGGATGCGCCCGAGCGTAGCGTGTTATACGTTCGTATTGTCCAATGAATAGTCTAAGATCTTATTATCATTATATCATTCAGGTATACGTAATATATTTTATCTTTGATTTAATTACACATACACTGTATGTAGTGGTTATATAGATACAGTCTTATTATGGTAGGTAGGTATATAAGCTTGAGTCTGAAAACCATTTTCAGTTTAGTTTCTATTATATTTTATTCATATCGAATGCCTTAATTCCAAATTAGAGCCAACCAATGCTCATTTCATTAATGCCATTGGGGTCGTAAACATTCTTGCATGCAACTGTATTGTGGGTACAGCGAAATTTCCGACATAAATAATGGGAATTTTCGTGCAATATTTGTATGAAGAAAATGGACCTGTGATAATTCTATCTATTCTCGCAAATTCATTGCCATGAAATATAAAATGATAATTTATATGAACATAAAATTCATTAACTAAGAATAAATAAAATTAGAATTTCGGCGGGTGGATGTTACCTATCCACCTCAAGTTGATATTTCGTGCATTATGAAATTTAAATAGTTTTCATAGAATTTATGGGTATTCATTACTCTGTAACGCGCGGCCCTGTATAGCGGCAAAGCCGGCTACGCGGTCAGGGTCTTTTACCCCGCGCGTGTACTTGCTACGAGTATTTTGCTACGCAGAGTATTAATGGCACGTTAGAGAATTCAAATGATGAATGAAATAATACCGAATTTTAAAAAGCGGTTTGCTATTATAGGAACTCTGTAGGTATGTCCTGAGCATATTGGTATTTTTATTTTATCCCCGTAGAAATATTACTTTTGAGGTGTGAAAATATTTTTTAGTGTTTCTTATGTTAGTTAAATATAACCGAGAACAGAAAAATAGAAGTGGCACTTGTATGCTTGTGTTCCTTGGAAACCACCCCAAAGGCACTTGTGAATTTATTTCTTTGATCTGTTTATACTCTTACCTCCGCTTGTGAAGTAAGAAAAGTATGATGTTGGTTTTAGTTTTATTTCAATCTATTATAATATTTGTACGCAATCATTTGCAGATGTAGCCATTTGTCTTATTTATTTTTCTAACATTGTTTTGGGTACGCTCTTGAATTGAAATTCAAAAAATGTATCAATATGTATAAAAAATGTACCTAATGATTATTAAGAAGATTGTGTTTGGATTTTTTTATTCTTTCTTAATTAGCTGTGTTTAGAACAATATCGTAAGTATTATAAATAAAGTGTGAAGTATTATAAATAATGTATTGTAAATTAATAAGTATAAAGACCTAAAGTAGATTGGTCTTAAATATCGAACTTATTTCTACACTTAGTAAATTATAAATGAGTACTTCTAACTTCCTTTCAAAATAAAGACGGCATGAAGATAGTTTCTTTTCAACATTTTTAAAGTCGGTTGAGTAACTGAGAGCCACTTATAGGAATCTGACTCGGTTTTTATTAGATGCTGCACCGACTTACGAGCTTTTCATTCATTTTCTCAGCTTTTGTTAACGGTATTTAAAATAAAAATATCTGTTTTTCTGTATTGTAAGTTCTTTATTAAAATCTTACAAGATTTATTGTTGCTGGCGTTTTTAAAACAGGGAAAATGGGTTTTAATGAAAAATATAATAATTTTAATGTTAATTTTTAAGCTACACTACAACTTCGCCTAATGATAAAAATTGAGGTTACTACTGAATACTTAATGATTGTCTTTTATTGGCGCAGTATCTCGCTGCCCACGGTGCAGTGTTTTTGTCGCAGTTACTGGAGTTAGGGCAGGCTATCCCGTTTCCCCGTCTTATTGCGCCGCGGGCAGCGAGATATTACATCGATCTATAAAAACATAAACTTCGGTCTTCCTACTCTCAAGGCTGAATGACACTTAAAAATGTTTATTCTTTCTATGTGAAACCAACTTATAGTGCCACAAACTTATCGAGTCCTAAAGCTGTTTTGCACCGAGAAGAACGGACCAGAAACTCGGCACTAGCTTACTAACACTTGGATGCACACTTAATTCGATCAATTGCTCTGTTGCTGTGATTACTGCGATCGAAGGACAATCAAACACACTTTTAGATTTGTTACATTAGTACGGTTGTCATAATTAGTATTATTTTGTCATACCCTTCCGCATATAAGGCGTACCTGCCATCTGTTGTATCCTTGTCTCACTACAATACTTTATATATTATTACGTGTCATACTTAATTATAATATTGAGCAACATGCATGAATGCCATGAACACGACGTGGCATCGTCGGCAGGTGTGTAATAATTGTATTGTTACAAGCTATTTTCACTTTCACCTGTCCCGATATTTGTTTGTTTGTCTGTAATAAAATCTTGCAAATAAATAAAGACCCATTTCCCGGTTACCTACAGATTGAGCTGGCATGCATGTGTAAATCAGATGACAATCCAAAATTACTATAACATGGAGCTGATGAGATGATGAAACCGGAAGGTGACCATAGAGACTCTGTATAGTAAAACGACACAACCCCACCGAATTCTAGCTCGTCGCATTCGTCTTGACGAGTACTTTGGTGCTAGATGGGTAACTCGGGTCCTGTGCCGAGAAGAAAATGTATGGAAGTTAGTTTTAAAAATATTTTTTAAACGATAACTTGTAAATTTCAACTTTGTAACTGTCACGGTTTATGAGATACAGCCTGGTGACAGACGGATAGACGGACGGACAGCGAAGCTTTTGTAATATAGACCCTGTATATACATTTTAAAAACCTATAAAATCTCTAAGTGCGCCTGGACGGACATAGGATAAATATAGGAAACACAAAGCCACTGTAACTGTCTCAGCACGAGGTGGCATTCAGCTAAGTAACTGTTATATAACAGCTGAAGTTTCAGTCGAAGGCGGAATACATTGATATATAATACTAAGGATTTCGGGTAAGTGCAGCGCTAAAAAGTGTCCGAACCTAAAGAAATCCTAAACGCGAAAAGAGTTCCAATCGCACTTAAGCAAAAATTTCTGGGTGAGCTTTGCTCGGTAGTATTACATTTATTCACCAATAGATGGCAGCAGGAGTCATTTTTTTACTTACCGTTACTATTATTATAGTTTTGCTTTTAGATGTCAGTCAGAGTTGCATATTTTTTTGGTAAATACGACATTTTCTAAAAATGAATCCTAGCTAGATGGATTTATCGCCCCCAAAACCCCCTGTATACTAAATTACATGAAAATCATTCGTGCCGTTTCCGAGATTCAGATTAAATAGAAATATATAAACAAGAATGGGATTAGGTTGTGTAATAATGGTTTAAGACATAAATTACAATGTTTTAGTTTGTTTATAAAAATACACATGCACCCTCAGTAGCCGAGAAAACCTATATACTCGTAGGTTTTCTCGGGACACTTTTTTCGTGAATTTAGTATTACACCCGTGGTCCATAGATTTATATGCCAATGGCGGAATAGCAGTAAAAATAAAGCGGCGGGTGCGGGAGGCTGTGTAGTTGTGTACCTACCGTAGTGTAGTGGCTGTAGTCTGTAGCGGTGTCATTGTTAGTGGCGATGAGCTGGGAGGCTTTCAGGCGCATTGCGGAGATGCGGACTCGTTTGTTTACCAACTAACTTATTAATGAACATGCTGCATACCTGAGGCATAAACATTTATGACTTGATTTTTTACTTTTACGAGTATGACTTGATTTTTTTTACGTTTCCATACCAAAAGGGTAAATAAAACTCTTATGGTACGACTTCATCCGTCCGTTTTTCACAGATAATAATTAATATCTGGGTGACCGAGCTTCGCTCGGTGGCCAATAGATGGCAGCAGTAGTCATATTTTATTTTGGTAAATTTAACATTTTCTAAAAATGAATCCTAGCTAGATCGATTTATCGCCCCCAAAACCCCCTGTATACTAAATTTCATGAAAATAGCTCAAGCTGTTTCCGAGATCCAGATTATATAGAAATATATATATATACAAGAATTGCTCGTTTAAAGGTATAAAGATAAAGATAAAGATAAGATTTCAGTGACAGTTGTAGCTAACGTCAATTGTGACAAAGTAAGAAATAAATATTTGTGTATTATATAATATATTATTCATTCTACCGACATTAGAATAATAGGGTATTTGACTCCAATTTTTTTATTACTTTATTATAAAGTAGAATTAAAATAATGACGTGCACTGAAAGAACTAATTAAATCGATCAAATAACAAAAAAGTTATAAGCATTTAAAGATTTGTGATTAGACAGAGATAGCAACATGAAATTGTGACGTCACACCTTACCAATGCCATAGTAGCTTCGTGCGGCTTCATACAAATTTTCGTTTTGCGAGAAAGGGATAGAAGATCCCCCCACTCCAAAGTTTAAACGCCTGTAACTTTGTAAATCTTCGTTGGATTTTAATATTTCTTTCACTGCACGTTATTATTTTTATCCTAGTTTATAATAAAGTAATATTTTTTATCAAATTCAAAAGTAGTGTAAGACCCAATTGTACAAAATGTCAGTGCGCGAGTCCGTCTCGCACTTGCCCGGTTTGTTAAAGTAAAGAATGATATGACGAGCGTAACGTTAAGTGATACCTACGCCATAGTCGATAGTTGTGATAACGTCAGCCATTTTTATGTCATACGGCTCATTGACAAAGCCAAATTGGAAGGATACCAAAATCTATTTAACTAAACAAGTAAATAATAATAAAAATTAAAAACCACGACTGCCCTGTGGTACAAGGACTTTTTCAAAAAATATATAGCCTATGTTATTCGGGATGATGTTAGGATTCTAACGTTACCCCATATGTCCAAATCTTTTCAGCCGTTCAGAAGTTATGGTGGAATAATGAAACTCACATACATACATACATACATACATACATACATACATACATACATACATGAACCCTAAAACATTAAACTCCTTTTTGGGCAGTCGTGTAAAAAAACATCTGGCGTAGTAGGCGCGCTTCGATTTAAAGACTTGAGGTCGCGGGGTCGATTCCGGGCATGAGCCAAAATAGGCTTTGACTGGTCACCATCCCACAGGCAAAGACATACCACGAAGCAAATAAGAATTCCGATGCAATACCAGTTTAGAATGTTTATAGGGGTTGTTTTTAGTACTACAAACAACATTTTAACTTACCATCATGAGATTGCAGCTAAGCATTATCCTGAAGGTGTAGAGCAGTGATAGCTCAGTGGTTCTGACCTCTGCCTCTCATAAGGAGGTCGCGGGTTCGAATCCTGGGCACGCACCTCTGACTTTTCCGAGTTATGTGCGTTTTAGGAAACAAAATATCACTGGCTTAGCGGTGAAGGAAAACATCGTGAGGAAACCTGCATGCCTGAGAGCTCACAAAAATGTTCTCGATGGTGTGTTAAGCCCGCCAACCCGCACTTGGCCAGCGTGGTGGGCTATGGCCAAACCCCTCTCAGTCTGAGAGGAGACCCGTGCCCAGCAGTGGGACATAAAAAGGGGTTGAGATGATGATGATGAGATTGTCCTGAAATGTATTTAAAAAAGCTACCAAAGCTTGAAGGAAACAGTCTACAAACCATCATTCAAGAAGCATGTTACCTCATTGCGGCAAACCTCCTCAAGGAGCACTTCTAAAGTCAGTTAAAACGAAAAGCAATATTTGCAAATAGCCAGACGGCTAACAAGCTGGCTTCCGACTCCAAACCGGCCTACACTTGACCGCTTTAATTATTTATGTTCTTCACACCACAAAGAGCCACAGCTAAGTAGCTCACGCTTAAATACCTCCACTGCTAAATAACCTCTCTCTTGTATTGGTTTAAAGTTTACCCCTGTGAGCTAGTTTTGTAAAGAAATCTAGTTCTCTGCCTGCTTAATTAGAGAGCTAAATTTTATTTAAAAGTTTTATTAGGTCACAATTTTATCAGATTTAGCAAAACGGAATTTCATATAATATGCATGTTCTTCAAGCCACAACTTCTGTACCGATCTAAAATGTAGATTAATAATTAATTAATTAAAAGTACAATATTTTACAATTTTTTTTTGTATTTTGCGTGTAAAATTGATTCTTTTAAAAGAGGTTATAAGTCGGTTAGTGGGTTTTGCTTATTATTTTGCATCCGCGAGCGAGTCGCGATCCGCAATTAGTTTTAAATTGTACCCATCACTTCGTTTAGCGTTCTGCGCTCTTGACTTTAATTGCTGCATTTTTAAAATGTCGCTGTAATATTTTAGTAAACAGTCGGGTAAATAGGTTTTAAACTCTTCGCCCATCTACCAACCTATAGTCTACTGCAGTAAGAATTACTAAGTTCCACCAATTGTACTCTTTTTGTGTTTGCTTAACATGTTGTAGGCCTGCCAATGGCTGCCGTGGCTGAATATGGACGAGGAAAGGAAGGAAAAAAGGAATGCGTACCGATTTTTTATTTGCTGCATTTTTGCGCTGGAAAGCCAGGCCGATTCGCTGGGTGCGCAATAATAATGAGCCAGACTTCAGTCCTCAGCTGAAGCAATATTCTGCGGTAAAAAAGCCATGTTTACAGTATCACGAATCATCGTTTGAATTAAAACACTAGTGTCTGTAAGTTAGGCCTATTTTAATAAACAAGCATTTGATATTTTTTTTGTAATGGATAGGTTTTGAATTGACAGAACCGAATTTAAAATCATTCTACAGATAGCCCCTTCCTTTGTCTATCAAAAAATCATTCTTTTTAGAAAATGGCTCCCATGGAACGAGAAACACTAGCACTAACAACATAAATAAGAGCGATGTGTTGCGTTAATTATCTAGTTAAACCCGAGTTTAATTTAGAACAAAATGCTTATAGCGAAGTTGGCAAAAGTTATTAAGTGCAGCCTCACGCCTGTGGCGGCTCCAGGCGTCTCTGTTATGCAACACACACGAGAAGCTACAGGACTGAAGAGTTAGTCACTAACTACTGAACACATCAACACACTACATTGAAGAATTTCCTAAGGTGTTTCGGGCCTATCAAAATTCAAATTTTATTTAGTTTTTCGCAAATATTAGATTATAACTTTGCCCAAAATTGCCACTCACCTCATATTGGTTCCCGAAAGAATATTGTTTTTTTGCAGTTTCCCAGATTTCGAGCTATCGACAACCAATATGAAGTAAGCGAATATTGTTGAGCAGAGTTTTTATTAAAAAAAAATTTAGATGCATAAATGTTGTACCTGCAAAACTCAAAACTGAATAAAATTTAAATTTTCGCGCCGGATGGTATCAATCCCTCTTAATTTTTTTTTTTTTTTTTTTATAGATAGGCTTGCGCTTGACTACAATCATATCTGATAGACAGAAATGATGAGGTCTAGGATGGAGCGCGCTTGCCTAGAAAATGCCTATTCACTCTTCTCTTGAAGGCACCCAGGTTGTACTTGGCTGGGAACACAGAAGCTGGAAGGGTGTTCCACACCTTAGCGGTACGTATCAGAAACGTGGAAGAAAATCGTTTCGTTCGAGCTTGCTGGACATCAACCACATAAGGATGCCACTTCTCCCGGCGTCTTGCGGTTCTATGGTAGAAAGGTGAAGGAGGTACTAGATTGTGGAGTTCTTGAGCACACTCTCCAAAGTATATCCTGTAAAAAACCGCTAAACAGGCAACCTTGCGTCGGTGTTCTAAACTGAGCAATTTTGCCCGTGTTAGCGATTCCTTGCCGATTATTCTGCGTGCGCGGCGATCAACCGAGTCCAATGCATCGAGCTGATATTTCGCAGATCCATCCCAGAGGTGACTGCAGTACTCCATGCCCGAACGAACCTGAGCTTCATACGGTGTCAAAAGCTGTTCAGGCGTGAAGTACCGCTTAACCTTGTTCAGGATGCCCAGTTTTTTGGCAGCTGTTTTCGCCTTAGCTTCGATGCATTTCCCAAAATTGAGATTGGGGGAGATGTTAATACCCAAGAGATCGATGTGATCGCCGATCGGAACGGATACACTTTGAAAAGTGGGAGCCAAGGTGAAGGGGCTCTTTTTTGCGGTGAATAAACACGCTTGTGTTTTGGTAGCGTTAAACTTGACGGGATTAGCGTCACCCCACTCAGACACTTCTCTTAGAGTCAAGTTAACGCGATCTACCAATGCCTCTCTTAGCTCAAGAATCTCAGCACCGCTGGCTTTAGAACTAGACATGTATCTCTCCGAGACAGTGCTGTCATCTGCATAACCAAATAAACCCGGTAATGACAAGGATTCTTCATTCTTTGACTTTAGAGTGTACCTACGCAGAGTACTTATTTTTACGCAATTAAATTGAACGAAATGATACGTCAAACCAGTAGGAAGTTTGAACGACATGGAGAAGCAGTAAGAAAGTAGGAACTTTAAATACTAACTACTATTTTTACTATTTTAAGAATTAACCCAATAAATTGATTGCTTGCATGTTAGTCAATTATGCAAAACATTGAGTGCCCGACTATTCGACAAATTGGTTGATGTAAAAATGTTGAAAAAAGCTCACATTCACGATTCCCTATAGTGAGATGAAAACGTGTTTCTATGTTTTTTCCCAAAATTTTGGCCAATTAAATGAACACTAGATAAGTACTTAAAATTAACTTTTTTTATTTACAACCATGACCCAGAAAACCTTTCAATCGTAATAATATCTACGATATCCGGAGCCATACTTTTATTGATCTTCCTGGAGCAAGTTGGAGCGTCCGCGTCATATTTGAAATTTTAACAGGAGACCAATGTTTGATACCCGGTTGAGGTTTCGGCCGAGGCTGGTTACCACCCGACAAGCGATCCATATAGCGATTTAGCGTTCCAGGGAGATGCAGTGTATGCAATTAGGATTTGTCTCGGAAGATGTCGCCACAATTGCGCAGAGGAATCGAATTCTATAAATACTGTTAATAATTCAGTTCACTGTATTTACATAAAGCGAGACGCTCCGATGTCTTTCTCGGTGCACAGCTATTTTACAAGTTGTGCTGAATGATTAATACCTACTCAATTTCCATGTTGTTCTTGCAGTCTTCGCGGTACGGATCTCTTCGAAATAATAACGCGCTCTTTAACCGTTCAAATAATATTATCCTCAATTACGGAACTTTGTTGAATTAAATTTTTACGTCATTTTATTTTCTTACTTCTATATTCAAGGTTGTCTTATATTGATACTATGGAAACAGTAGTTTTGGTTCCCTCTGTAATGATATTTGTAACTGACTACCAAAAACAAAAGACGGCTGTTCATGTAATACCAACAAAGGTACTCACGACTGACTAATATAAATTAGGTCAAAACTTGGTGAACTTGAGGTGAACTGATGAAATTAAACCGGCCAAGCGCGAGTCGGATTGTTGCATGAAGGATTCTGTACTTACTATAAAAATGAGCAAAATAAAACACGTTTGTTGTACGCGAGTCCTTTAAATATTCATTTTATTCTATTTTTTAGTATTTTTGATACTGGCTACAGTGGAACCCAAAAACATTTTATTTCTAAAAAAATGGGAAATGCTTTCCAAAAAACCAACTTCAAATGCCACTACAAAGAGTGAAATAATTTTCAATGTATTATGTAGATACCTACACCAATTCGAAGACGGGCAATGTTTCATACAATCCCTAATAGTCCTTCTTACTTACTTGATGTGCGAAGAAATGTCGGAATCATAGACAATCGCCCGACTTCGAATTGGTGTAGGTATCTACATAATACATTGAAAATTATTTCACTCTTTGTAGTGGCATTTGAAGTTGGTTTTTTGGAAAGCATTTCCCATTTTTATTTTTTACTTTTTAGTGGAATCACTGGAAAACAACAAAATGCACAAGGCGTTGTTAAAAAATACCCAAATAGCTTGAGGTGTGTTCATAAAATCTGAAGAGATCCCTCAATTTCACCAAGATCCCATCATCAGACCCTGACTTGATGACTTTAGTCATCAAATCAGTATCTGCTAGCAAATGCACCAGTAACTATAAAAAATACCCAACTCGCTTCAAGTATACTAGCAAAATTTGAAGAGTTCCCTCGATTTCACCAATATCCCATCATCAGATCCTGACTTGATGACTTTAGTCATCAAATCAGTATCTGCTAGCAAATGCACCAGTAACTATAAAAATACCCAACTCGCTTCAAGTATACTAGCAAAATTTGAAGAGTTCCCTCGATTTCACCAAGATCCCATGATCAGATCCTGACCTGATGACCATAGGACAACTTGGAAAATATTAGTCTTTCAAATAATACCCAAATTGTTTCAAGTGTCCATATAAAATTTGAAGAGTTCCCTCGATTGCTCCAGGATCCCATCATCAGATCCTGACCTGAATAAAATGGGACCATCTGGAAGCTATACTCTTTTAAACAAAAAAAGAATTTTTCAAATCGGTCCACGCGTCTTCGAGTAATCGGTGAACATACATAGATAAAAAAAAAAAAAGATTCCGACGAATTGAGAACCTCCTCCTTTTTTTGAAGTCGGTTAACAAAGAAATGTATTTTCTCTTGTACAAAATGTAGGGAGATGTTTATTTCTTAATACATTTTAAGTCTCCCTACAAGAAAAAAAAATGTATCATCAATTTTATTAGATAATGTCAAAGTTTTTGGCAATAAATTCAAATGCCGTAACAAATCTCGATGCAGTATCAGATTGTTTGTAGAACATGGGTGCATCGAAGTAGCAGCACTGCAGATGCATCGTCACGAGTTGCAACTTGCAACTGTATCGCGAAATTTGGAACGCGAAAACATCGCGAATGTTTAATTTTGCGGCTGCCGAAAATAAACTAAACTAAAATAAAATAAACTAAACTTTTAACTCTTTGATACCATTTATAACGGAATGGTTTGGTGGACGGAGCATAAGTTTGTGACTTTTAAATTTTGACGGAGCACTCAGATGCTCTGGATGAGTCTCACTCACAATCCAGCAGGAACGGCAGAGATATCAAAAAATGTTAGAAACCAAGTCTTTAAGAAATTTGATTTTCGCGGGCTAACATGGCCAAATCACCAGTGGCTCACAGGTGGAATGTATTGGTTTTTCTCATTTTAGGTAAGGATCCCTAAAAAGGGTTAATATCTCAGTTATATTACAGTAAAATTTACGCAAACATTAAGCACGGCATTAAGCACGGCATTTACAATTCTTACCTCCGTTAATTGTGTTTTAAGGTTTTTAGGACAATACAAGATGGCTTTTAAGCACGAATGCCTAATGCTGTTTTTGTTGCACGATTTTTCTTACACTACAAGTACTTGACTGCGATCTAACCTGATGGTAAGTGATGATGCTGCCGAAGATGTTATCGCACTAACCTGGAAGTGAGTAACGGTCTGTTACACAGCCTGTATAGGTACATTTTTTCCATTTTTAGAGATCTGCAGGTTAAAAACTATCAACACTATTACTTTCAAACTTAACGTCATGAATTTTGGGTTCTTTATATAAACCTGCAAATTAAGAAACACAATTTTGGAAGAAATTTTCTCGATAGAAAGTTAAGATTTTTGTCTAGAGTTTAGAGTTTTGAGAAAATTTGTGTCTAGAAATAAATTCCAAAAACAGATTTTTTTTTTCAGATTTAGGTAAAACATCGTTTTTCTGTTAAGTTCTCCCACAATGTTACTGTCGCACCATACGTGTATTCGCAATAGCGAGGGGGACAAAATGAAATACAACGTGTTACAGGGGTGTTACATTGTTACTATTGCGATTTGCTATCAGCAGGGCGATCGTCAAAAATGTATCAATCTTTAATGAACTGTATCAATGTCAAAACGTGATATTCAAGCGTTGTGATTGGTGTTTTGACATTGATACAGTTATTTAAGGATTGATACTTTTTTAGCCGATCGCCCTGCCGTAGTATTGAACAAAAAGTGTGATTGTGCCCCGCTCGGAATCAGCTAATGGTCGCACGATGTTTTATTCAGGCTAAATTAACGGCAGTGCTATGCGGCTCTCCCTGATCGTCTACATTTTTAATGCGATGCATTCGCCGCGATTCTGTCTCTATGCACTTCGTGTTTTGCTTAGGTTTTGTGACGACTTGGCAATATCAGAGGAGAAATAATTAGGATCAGTTTTTAACAATATGAGTCACTAGAATAAAAGTAAATATAGGTATCTAAAAAACGTCTTTAATCTCTTTATAGTCTGTTCAATTGTAGAAAAATCTCTTCTTCTTCCACTGATCGATAATCATGAGACTTTTTGACGCTCTCCCTGGCGCAGTGACGTGCGATGTAGTGCGTGCGCAGTAGGGTCGCGAATTCGATTCCCGCCACGGCCACTTTGGAATTTTATAATTTCTAAATTGGCTCAGATCTAATCTGGTGAGAGGACTGTAGGAAAACGCAAAACAAGATAGCGGTTTACAGCAACCACCCAAATAAGCAGTGGTTTACTATAATTACACATAATTGCATAGTGTCAAAAAAGTGCTTCCTTGCGTAAGAAAGTATTTTCCCAAGAGACAGTGATTTTCAGCCATCTTATACAACCGTAAAGACGATAGATTTATAGTCTGCATGCTGCACATGACGGTGTCATAAGAATAACAAGATGAGCAAGACGTCTAACTGTATTTTTTTTTACACTACACAAGTTAGTACTTGACTGCGATCTCACCTGATGGTAAGTGATGATGCAATCGAAGATGTTAGCGTACTAACTTGGAAGGGGAACCAACGGTTTCTACACAGCATCGTACCGAAACGCTAAATCGCTTGGAGGTACGTCTTTGCTGGTAGGGTGGTAACTAGCCACGGCCACAGCCTCCCACCAGACCAGACCTGAGCCAATTTAGAAATTATTAAATTCCAAAGTGGCCCGTGGCGGGAATCGAACCCGTGACCTCTCTCTCGAATCCGAGCGTGCGTCCCCTGAGCCACGAAGGTCGGTTCCTGCCTATGTCCAATGCATTGCGTCCAAAGGAATTTGCATTGCTATTTCATACGACGCACAGCAATACGCTCTTTATATTGGGTGGCTGGATAAAGCGGTAGAAGAGTTCATTCTGATACTCTAAAATACTCTGTACATATATATATGTACTTTAACTATGTAGGTTTAATTTGGATTTAGCGAGGGAATTATATCCCGCAAGGAAGAATTACGGTTAACGGGCTACAAATTTAGTGCAGAAAAGCCGGATACTCAAATACTGGAGTGCAAACTGCAGATGTAAGTTTGTACGCGTGGGTAAATAGATACTGTGTTTGTTTATTTCAAAGAAAACAGAAATAAATCCCATTGCTTGGTTGATTTGATTCAGTATTTGAAACGGTTTACCCACAGTTTTTATTTACATTCTTCAATACGTTTAATACGAGATTTTTTTTATTAATATTGAATGGAAGCAAGGGTTATATTGTAGAAATCCATAAAATTAACAGGACACATTAATTTTTTTGCTTTAATCCGCTACTTGAAAATAATCTGTATGGTCCAATATGCAGGAACACCGCCCACATGAAATACCACCACACAATTCTTCCAACACTTTCTTCGACGCATGCTTCGTCCCGATACCGGACATCCTCAGGAGATGTTGACTTCACAACGCGAAATCATTCAGATGCTTACAAACCTTAATGCAAGCCTCGTTCATCAATCAAACGGCAGTAACAGTCAAATATACTCGTAGATAGCTTATCTGATCGCAGAACATTAACCGGGCTACGTTAACATAACATTCAATAACGTTGAATGAATTCAATCGCGATTTATGGGGACCTCCATAACGTCTGTGCCAAGCGGTACCCGGCCGGCGCGTCGTTAACAAGCCTGTTATTCCACAGAGGTAGGTATCCATCACCCCATTTGATCAATGTATCTTTTCAACATTGATTTATAAACTAAGGATTTGGGATCAGCGCTAAAAAGTGTCCGAAACGAATGACACACAAAACGCGAAAAGACATACAATAGCACTTCATTTTCGTGTTTGAAAATAAGGCTGTATAGTAATGGTTTTAGACATAAATTGCAATGTTTCAGTTGGTTTATAAAAATACTCATGTACCCTCGTTTATATAGGTTTTCTGGGGACACTTTTTTCGTGAATTTTGTATTGCCCGTCGTCCATTGATTTATAAGCCTATGCTTTTGAACAATATCATTGTAGCGTATCAACCTCCGTATAGCTGTTTTCATAATATCATTGACCAGCCAAATTCCTTACTCGCTTTTCTCGATGCAGAACTGCTTTCCAAACGTGGCGGTAAGTCTGACATCTCATTTCATGACATATTTAATCTGTAATGCTCGTTTTCACCAAAACTTTAAGAAAGTCCTAAGCCGATAGGTGACAGTTTTCACTTACAACAACTGTCACCTAAGCGCTTAACAGCCGTTTTCACTAAACCTAGGAAACGCCTAAATCGAATGCTTAGCCGATAAGTGACAGTTTTCACCTACAACAACTGTCACCTTGGGGCTAAGCATTCGATTTAGGCGTTTCCTAGGTTTAGTGAAAACGACTGTAAGTGTCTTTAAGGGTGTGAGTTAGGTCTATGTGTAAGATCAAATAATATTTTGATTATTAGTTTTTTAAGTTATTAAAATACTTTGATCTTTAGAAGAATCCACCGGCCGCTAAGTGTCCGCTTGTGTGGCCGCTTCTAGTTTTCGTGGCGCCGTTTGTGGCGGACGGCGGAGGCGAACGGCCTCTGTGCTGCAACCCTAATGAAAATAAGCAAACGCGAACGAAACGTCACAGTTTGCCGCCGCGGGTTTAATACTCACCGCCATTTGAACTAATTGCTTTTTGCCCTTTCATTTCATTTGGCACACATTTATTACGGAGATATTCCACTTTTTATAGTTCTTAAAAGCAAATGAATTTAATATTTCAGGCAGTCGAGGACTTTCGAATTTAGAAAATATGTCGCATTACGGGAAGATCGTACATACGCAGTGATGTTATCCGAGTTTGTCTAATTTTCTTTGTCAAACGGATAGTTTATGAAAAATGGTTCGTCTTATGACAAAAAACTTAAATATGTACACTTACTACATGGATGAATAACACCTAACCTGTATACTATTGATACAGTGGTGGGCACTGGATTAAACCATGTCTATCCCAGACCCGACAACCAGTATGCCTAACGCAAAATCAATTCCTATCATTACAATATATATAGCTGCTTGTGCTGACTGACTCACTGATTGATCACCTCTCCTGAACAATTTTGTATGAAAAAATTTTTTTTTACTAATCATTTCATAAAGAGGGGAAAAAATCATTAAGAACAAAAATATGGAGAGAGCTGATGATTGAGGATTTCGAAGACGGGTAAAGAGCACAGCGAAAGTATTGAAGATAGGTGGGGGGTGCTCGACCAAATGTCATTCGGAATGTCATCCAATTGCCAGTGAGCTGAAAAAAAATTCAAAATGGCGGATTCAAAATGGCCGCCATTCGAATATCGTCGATATCTCGGAAAGTATAAAAGATGGAAGAATGGTTTCTTGACAAGAAGTCATCAGGACCCGAAGGTCTATTTGATGGATAGAAAAAAAAAATCAAAATGGCGGAATTTATTTTTCCATAGAAAATGTATGGGGAATGTTGAAGAGACTAACAGTTGGTAATTATGCAAGGTTATGATGCGGTTTTTCGGAAAGTTACTAGAGAAAATATGGAGAGAGCTGATGATTGAGGATTTCGGAGACGGGTGAAGAGCACAGCCAGGGTATCGAAGATATGTGGGGGGTGCTCGACCAAATGTAACTCGAAATATATATATAGCTGCTCGTGCTGATTCACTCACTGATTGATCACCTCTCCTGAACAATTTTGTATGAAAAAAATTTTTTTCAATGACCATTTCGTATAAAAGGGCAAAATTCGTTCGGAGGAAAAATACGGAGAGAGCTGATGATTGAGGATTTCGAAGACGGGTGAAGAGCACGGGGAGGGTATCGAAGATAGGTGCTCAAAGAAGAAGGAAGGGGGTGCTCAACCAAATGTCATTCGGAATGTCATCCAATTGCCAGTGAGCTGAAAAAAAATTCAAAATGGCGGATTCAAAATGGCCGCCATTCGAATATCGTCGATATCTCGGAAAGTATAAAAGATGGAAGAATGGTTTCTTGACAAGAAGTCATCAGGACCCGAAGGTCTATTTGATGGATAGAAAAAAAAAATGAAAATGTATGGGGAATGTTGGAGACTAACAGTTGGTAATTATGCAAGGTTGTGATGCGGTTTGTCGGAGAGTTACTAGAGAAAAATATGGAATGAGATGATGATTGAGGGTTTTGGAGACAGTCGAGGAGCATGGGCAAGGTATTATAGTTAGGTGGGGACTGCTGAAACAAAAATTACTTGGAACGTCATGCAATTGGCAGTGAGCTGAAAAAAAAATTAAAATGGCGGATTCAAGATGGCCGCCATACAGATTTCGTGTTGTTCTATCTCGGAAATTATAAAAGATAAGAGAGTGGTTTCTTAGCAAGAGGTGATCAAGATCTTAAGTTCAACGGGATGAATAAGAAAACTAAATGGAGGAATTTATTTCTCCATGGAAAATGTTACATGCTACAGAAGTGATGATGATCTAGGATTTGAATGATGGTTGAGGAGCACGGTCATGGTTTTAAAGATAGTTAAGCAGCAAGATAGTTAAGCAAAAAATACGCTGAACCTCATATGATGAGGTTCAGCGTATATTTTGTTCGAACAGCCCTTAACTATCTTTGAAACCATGACAGTGCTCCTTGGTAATTTTTTCAGCTCACTGCCAATCGGATTTCAATGGGCGATAGAGATGACGGCGATACCTTTATGGGCGGGAAGACTGCACGCGGGCCACATGTGGCCCGCGCACACACGCGCCCTACTAGTTTAACTAATATGGCTTAAAAAACGCCAATCGCGAGTCAAATTAGTGCATCGAGGGTTCATGCAACAAAAGAAGTAAAACGGTAAGAATTACTTTTCTTAACGAACCGCAAAAGTAATAAATTAAAAAGAGTGTGCTTGTATAAAGAGCGTTGATTTTATTTTCCTGTAAAATATACATAATTCACGCATTATTATTTCAGACATTTCGGTTCGTAATAAATCAATAAATCAAAAACTGTTTAAAAATAAAAAAAGGTTTTATTAATCATTATACTTTTCTCGTTTCGTGTGTCGGCCGCCTTTTGGATGAGACATTAATGTTTGTGTCTTTTATTTTTATGCTTTTTGGTGTACGATAAAGAGTATTTTCCTTTTATTTCATTTCATTTACCAAGGTATCGTTGATCAGTGACAATCGCTTATCGTAGCATTGTGCCAGCCTGCCGTAGCACGACGACCTACGACAGTGGTTTTGTCGGTAGACGTAGCACTACGTTACGCTACGCTGCGTAACGTTTACGAAAATTTCGTTTACGTTAGCGTACGCTGCATGTTTCATCGTATATCACGTTTCCCAGCCCTAAAAACGTTTTATAATATATTTTATCTACGCTCATTGCTTAAAGTTCGAATTATGAAATCAAAATGTGTCACATATTGACCTACTTTATTCACAGACTTCTATAATTATTAAAAAGTTATTCATTATAACATCGCTGTACTATGGAAATATCTCTAGAAAGTTGAATAATTTCTATTACGATACTCGGCTCTGGGTTCCTGTATTTTTATGTGTCGTCATCACAGACCAGGGAATAACTTTCTTTTCTCTGTAGTCGTCATAGCCAAAAGAGATTGTAGAGCCAATCCTCAATATTGTTTTTTTTTATATATGGAGTCCACAGACAACATTTAGTTGGTAGTCATGGGATGGGCCACGATCGACCATAGACAACAATTAATTCACGGAAACAATAATTTTTCCCTGCCTTATATGACTGATTAAAAAGTGTGTTCATACACAATATTAAAAAGAATTATGTATAATTTTTGATTTTTGATTATTTAATTATCCACTAAAAATATACTTTATCTGACTTGTATTAATATTTTTCTACTCTTTTTTGTTTCATGACTTTTTTAACAGACTATACACAGTTTACAACTGAATTTTGGCGCCATACCTAACTTTTAAAATTTCAATGTGTTATTTTTGTTACTTAGTCAAAACTTAGCGCGGAAAAATGTCTAGTAGTGAAACCCACTAAAGAAAATTTAACTCCACCTGACATTTTAGTAATTGCAACAAAAATGACCCACAATCTTTTACCGACAAAGTGAAGGATTTACGACAAACGTTAGCAAGATTTTATCAGGATTTATGATAATTTGAGCGTAGATAAAGTAGTGTATGAAACTCTACATAATTAGGTATTAAAAGACTCGTGTGATACTATTAAAAAACTCGCCTGCGGCTCGTTTTTTAAACTCACACTCATGTTTTAATACCCCCCATTATGCATCCGTTTCATAAACTACTAATGTATCACAGTAAAGAGGAGCACAGATTCTAAAGCGTTTCACTTTTTCATTTGCTTTTACAGTATAATTATGCCTCTAATGGTCTTTGTTTTAAGCGGGCCGTCACTGTAAGAGGGAGAGAAAGTCTCGCCGCGCAGGCCTAGGTAACAAGTCTACTGGGTCAGGGATAAAGGCTGTATACCAGTGGTTCCCAAACTTATTTTGTCTACTGCCCACTTTGGGAATAAATATTTTTTTAGCGCCCCCATTTTTTCACCTATTTAAAAACCACTATAACTTCAAATTGAATTAATTAATTATTGTGACCTATATATGTATATTAACGGAGAATTCTAAACGAAACTTTTACTATAACCCGCAACTTGAAACCTGAGCGCAGTAGGTAACATACAACGGCGCTTAAGGTCTCAAGTTAACTCTTACGGGCTCCACCTGCCAATAAGAATGATTATTGAAACGCAACTTTATAGTATTAAAACAGAGTATCTTTTATTAAAAATATAACTCAAATAATCAATCCTTATATAAAAACTAATGTGAAGGATGAATCTGATGCTGTTTAATAAGTTTGTTGATATCAGGTTCCAATTTACTCAAGAACAGTCGCAAGTCGCCACGTTCGGTAACAAGCAAACGATTTCGCTTTTTAGTAAGCAATGTTGTCACAGCACTAAATCCACGTTCACACAAATATGACGATGGGAATGCTATCAAGAATCGTTGAACGATTGACCACAATCCAGGGTACAATTGCGGGATCGGTTTTTGTAGCCAAAATTCTTGGTAACCATTTTTGAACTTGATTTTTATTTCCTCGTTTGTTGTCAATTCTATAAGTTCTTCTTCCAGCTGAGGTGACATTGCTGTGTTGACATTTGAAAACGGATCCAACACCCAGTCTGGTATTTCCAAGTTCAAAATGTCCTGGTATCGTTCGGTGAAGTCAATGTGGAGGTTTTCCAAATGTTGGCAGTAGGCAAACAATTCGTCGTTACTGCATGATACTGATAAATTTGGAAAATTGTGAAACTCACGTCTGCCCAGATTCTTTTTGTGTAGAAGCAGTTTGGCTGCGAAAGCAGCAACGACGTTTTTTGTTTTAATTAAATTTAGTTTATCGCCTTGCATTTGGAGATTCATGTCGTTGAATAATTTATACAGGTCTGTCATGTAAGCTATATCATTTTTTGATGTTATGAGCTTGTCGTGCAATTCTGTATCTTTAGTTTCCAAGAACTCTATAACAGAGTCAAACAGGTTGTAAAATCGAGTCAGACAATTGCCTCTTGATAGCCAACGAACTTCAGTATGATACAACAAACGGTTGAAATCCTCGTCATTAGTAACACAAAGCTGATGAAATAATCTATCATTCAAAGAGCTGTTGCGGATTTTATTGACTGCTTTGATGACATATTGCAGTGATTGAAATAGTTTTTCACTTAAGTTTCTAGCAACTAAATGTTGTCTATGAATAACGCAATGTACACCAAGGACATCTGGAATTTTATTTTTTAAGTACGCTATGAAGCCTTTATGGCACCCTGTCATAGCCGGAGCGCCATCCGTAGCAACTGAAATAATATTTTTCAAAGGAATCTCTTTCTCATCGCAAAACTTTTCCAATGTATTGAATATGGTTTCACCTTTTGTATCGGTCTCTAAATTTCTAGCAAATAATAGTTCTTCACATATTTTCTCATCTTTAATAAACCTCACGTAAGACAACAACAATGCTTCATTAGTTGGTAAAGTGGACTCATCGAGCTGAATTGAGAATTGACTTGTCCTCAGGTGATCGCACAATGATTCTTCAATGTTTTCAGCCATTTCATCAATTCGTCTTTGCACAGAATTATTACTCAAAGGATTTTTTCGGATAATATCTGCGGCCGGTTTATGAAGCACAGTAGTTATTACTTCATTTATTGCTGGCAATATTAACTCTTCTCCGATGTTATGTGGTTTGCCTTTTTGAGCAATTAACAAAGAGATATTGTACGAAGCTCGAAGTCCGTCGTCATCTTGCTTAGCAGCCGCCGAAAATAGTTTTGCTACACTTGGCTGTGTATTATGCTTCTTCTCTAGGTCTTGAAAATATGCTACATTCTTGTCTTTCTTATCTGGATGCATTTTATTCAAATGATCTTGCAGCCTTGAAGGCTTCATTGCTTCATTCGAAAATGTTTTTAGACATAGAAGACACAAAGGCGACGATGGGTTTGTGGGATTTTCAATAAATCCGAATTTAATATATTCCGCACAGTATTGCCGTCTCTTCTTTTTTACTTCCGACATTGTTTTGCAATGAGAAATACGTTCAACTTCGCGAGTAGTGTAGAGGAGGTGTAAGTAGTGCTCATCTATTACGCGCGAGACCACAAATGAAAATAAAATAAATATTACATTGTTTATATAGAAATGCTTAAGCAGCACGCACCGACAGGAATAAAACAAACATGCATAAACTCGTTAATCTCATTCGACGCTCAATCGTACTCAACAAGTCCGAACAAGTATTCAATGAATCATCCGACTGCTACAGGAATGCACAATTCGGGTTATTTAACAAAAACTTGTTAAAACATGATAGATATCTACGAGTACTAATAACTATTAAAATGCGAAAGTGTGTCTGTTGCCTTTTGATTTGTGTCTACTTTCATTACGAAACGGAGCGACCGATTGACATGATGATTCATTTTTTCTATATTCAATAAAATATGACAGATATATGAACTACGCGGAGAGAAATATAGAATCGAGTTTGAGCAATCTTTTAATTCATATTAGTTGATGTTCACAAGTTGTTGTTGAGAGTCGAGAGCTCTTGCAGTTAAGAGGTTGTTTAAGAGGCCTACTAGCTAAATAAAATTACAAATCACCCCCCCGCCTCGACACAACGCCCCCATTTTCTTTCTGGGTCTCTTACCGCCCCCCTTGAGACCTGCAGCGCCCACAAGGGGGCGTTATCGCCCACTTTGGGAAAGACTGCTGTATACCTTTCATTACCCAACTGACGAAATAGATTTTTCGTGCATATGTGTAAATCACTCAATTTCAAATCTGTCAATTTTTTCACTTATATGTTTGGCTTTCATGTACAGTAATTAAGTATGAATGTAGTCCTAATTACTAATACAGACTAATGAGTATGTATGCATGTATGTTTCATTCTCCCTGCTCTGTTTTCCTTCATACCGAAACTTGAATAAAAGAATTGGTGGAAAACCGAACCGATTGTCGACCTCCCGCAGGACCTGGCGCAGGTCTGGTATAGTGGGAGACTTCGGCCGTAGCTAGTTACCACTCTACCAGCAAAGACGTACCGCCAAGCAATTTAGCGTTCCGGTGCGATACAGTGTAGAAACCATTAGGGTGAGTTTACAAACCCCTTCCAAGTTAGTACGTTAACATCTTCGACTGCATTATCACTTACCATCCGGTGAGATTGCAGTCAAGTACCCGTACTATCAAGACCATATTAGTATCTGAGTATCATAACTACAGCGACCTCTTCCATGAAGCATCCGAGAGCATAGACTCTTTGATAAATGTTGTATTTGTATAAACTTCTACCATTGTTCCTTTGACACTATTTATTTTTTATTTTTTTATAAATTACATAGTAGTAGTGGTTTTGTTAAGTACTAAGTACATATTACTTTAATTAAAAACTGAACTTATATGCAAATTCAAAGTCTCCGACTCGGTTCAAACTCTATCTACAGTTCAAAATTTTGAGCAAGCAAGTTTGAGCTTGAAAGCCGTGGGGGAAATGTTATAAGGAGTGATAACTTTTTGTATTAATGCTGTAAAGATACAAACTTTCATTGCCTACCTTCCCATTTACTCTTAGCCATTTTGAATAATTTAAATTGCAACTACTTTTTTAATAACAATGACTATTTTTACTATACCTTTATTAACCAAAAAACTGCAGCAACATCTATGAAACATGTTCACCTAATTATCTTTTTGGATTAGTGTTTTACACACTTAGGATAAATAATGATGATCCTATAAATAATGATGATGTGGCTCGTATAGCTCAGTGGAAGAGCACCCATCCGCAATAGTTGGGGGACGCGGGTTCAAATCCTGCTGCGAGTGAAACTTTGATTCGTATTTAAATTTATGTTCACCTAGTCATGATACATTGAGCCCCTCGTTCGGCGTATTTTCAAGTTAAAAGTATTGTCACAGCATTGTTATAGTTTCGGAAGAAAAAAATTATGAATTATTTTGATGAAATTGTGAATATACTCGTAGAATAAATAATAAATATATCATAAACCTCCATATAAAATGGACTAAAATGGCTTCCAAATTGAAAATTACCTATTTTTTATTAGTATTAACTATTAATAATACCTATTTATTTATGTAAACAAAGACCTTGAAGTTATGACTTATTAAGTTTCACATTAATGAGTTCTTAGTCAAAACTTTGTGAAGGTGAGAATTACTGTATCGTTAACAATGTTCCACTTTAATTATAATTATAATTTTAAGCAGCTCTTTGTAGTGTCAGAGTAAGCTCAAGTAACATCGTAAGTATTTTATAGTTTATCTATTGCTTCGTTATAATAACCTCCTAAATTATAAGAAGATATATTCATGCCATGGCGTAAAATGGTGTAAAGAATGAAAAACATACTTAAACGAAAAACAGATACAATAAGACAGAAGGTATGCTTTTTTCATTGATAATAATAGTCAAGATAGGCCCATCCGAACATTTTACGTAAACCTTTTACGCATACAAGAAAATGTAGCGCCATGTGTCGAAACTCCTGCGAAATACTGCGTAGGCTTACAGCTTTCTACTGACGCCGGAGGGGGTCACAGTAGACATTTTTGCTCCCATAAACTGGCGACATTTTTTCGCGCGATCCGCCCTGTCTAGAGTATACGTCAATGGCTTTTTTAGATGAAGATAATATAGTTTCATCAAGTTTGAATGTCAATGCAATTACTACGTTCACCTGATGTTAAGTGATACGCTTAACCTACATGCAGGGCGTATCGATTCTGTGCAGCTGTAATTTCGCTGACTACATTTTATGGCCCGAAACACAGTTACAAGATATTATGTGGTAAAGCTTCGTTAAGTTACTGTTTGCGGTGTTCCTAACCATCCGGTCGGACTTTTACCATAATAGACATTTGCACAGCACCCAGCAAACCTCGCGAGAAGAAAGTCGCCAGATTATTGGTGAAAAAAAAATTTGTTTTGACACCATCGGTGAAAGTAGTATAATATAAGCCGACCGCAGATTTGTCTATGGACTGCGGCCACAGATCACTACACTTGTTATTTGTCCGCACGCTCGTTTTTACAGGAAGAGTCACCGCCATATTGTGGCGTATAAATTAGTGAGAATGTTGAAGGACGGCGCTACTTTTTTCTTTTACGAAGAAAGTTCACTCCAAAATCTCGGCTTTCAAAAGGAACAATGTACTGCGAATTCAACATTAAAATATCCTATCAAAAATCGAACTTAGTATTTAGGAAAACGATATTTACTTCGTCAAGAACGATAGAACGAAATAAATTCAGGAAAACGATATTTACTTCGTCAGGAACAATAGAACGAAATAAAATATAAGAAAACCCTATATCGAGATTCCACAGAGCCTGCAGTATATTTCGACAAGTGAAACGTGGCATTGCAGATATCTCAAGAGCACTAGTACATGCAGTGAGCATCCGCGCACTCTGTATTTGCATTACTTTGCATTAAATATTTATAAAAAATAAAATTTTACCCCGGCGTGTATATTTTATTGTAGATTGTAAAGACAGATTTAAACAGGTGGCAGAGAGTTTGATATCTGAAATTCATAAATCATTTTTTACTGTAAAACATTTACCAATAAACCTCAGTGGTTTTGAGGGGTATAGACACAAAATACCATAATAGTACCTAGTAAAGAGCAGAATAAGTACACAAGGTTTTTATAAAATCAACCATTATTATGCAGATATGCTATAAAAGAACATTCATTGGTAATTTATATTTTGTATGGTTTTTTATTGCAAATGTTACGATAAAACTTGTAGCTTACTTATTCTAGTTATTGCGTACAAGCAAAGGTGATAGTAGAGTAGATATCCATCATCTTTGGTACAAGACTTGCCCGCGTGGAATGGTGCCAAGAATATCTACTGGCTGCTTACCGCGCTGAACAGCTAGACTGATCCGTTGCGCAAAAAATGACCCAGCCCTTCTCACGGAGGTTTTTTTGATTCCATAGCCCAAGAATCTTCACCGCAAACCGGTTCATTTAGCCGTGATTAACTACTGATATAACTAATTGTAACGCATGTCCTTAATGGCTTCAACCAATACAACTTATGACCATCAGAAGCCGTAACTAATGATATTCTTGCCGCACTGTTAGCTCAGTTCGAAGCTGAACGCGAATACTTGCAGAATTGTGAAATGACTGCATTTCAAACTGGTGTAGAATCCTAGATTTATGACCGGCTCTCGGTAAACTTTCGCGTGAAATGCTCCTGACCATTTCGGATAGGAATATATTATAGGTAGTATATTTGTAATAGAATATAACAAAATTACTAATAGCAAGGCAGTTAAAAGTTTTTTTTTTCACCGCAGAGTACATTTTTTCACATACTTCTATGCCCAACGAACTAAGATCTTACGTTTACCATACGACTTATCTACGATCGTCATAGATAATTATAAATATCTCGATCGCTCCGTATAATAACTGTATGGAACGAAATTCAAGAAATCTATGAGAATTAGAAGAAATGTACTTATGAATAAGTATCTAAGTAATGAACGGGTAAAAAACGCGGCACTTGATATTTAGAAGTCATAGTTTTAAATGTTAGTCTTTAGGCATAATCATACATAACTGATTATTTCTTACCTTTATAAACGCTGAATTTCTCTAGGTCGTCATTAATATGTTAACAAGCTAGTTTAGCTTAGCTAGAACATTTCGTACCAGGCTCGCGCAAACAAAGAAATTAGGATGGAGTCATTAGGTATGACGTATTAGGTACGTAATATTATAAATTACTAGCGGACGCCCGCGGCTTCGCTCGCGTTTAACCTCTGCTTTACATCCTCAGGCATTTAATTACTAAAATTCCTGTCTTAACTGCCATTTATTTTAATATTATTAAGACGACAAATTCTTCCTTTGTGCTTCCTGATATAGTCACTTATCGGCCACTTTTCTAAATTTTATCCACAAATTCGTTCTCTATGCTTGTTGCGATATTCAAATATCGATTTCCAAAGCAATCTGCCCAGTAACAAAAAAGTTCAAAATGGCGGCCACTTTTTTAAATTCTGACCATAAATTCTTTCTGTATGCTTGCTGCGATATCAAATATCGATTTTCAAAGCAATCGGCCCAGTAACAAAAAAGTTCAAAATGGCGGCCACTTTTTTTAAATTTTGACCACAAATTCCTTTTCCATGCTTGTTGCGATACTCAAATATCGATTTTCAGAGCAATCGGCCCATTAACAAAAAATTTCAAAATGGCGGCCACTTTTTTAAAATTTTGACCACAAATTTCTTCTCCATGCTTGTTGCGGTACTCAAATATCGATTTTCAGAGCAATCGGCCCAGTAACAAAAAAGTTCAAAATGGCGGCCACTTTTTTTAAATTTTGACCACAAATTCCTTCTCCATGCTTGTTGCGGTACTCAAATATCGATTTTCAGAGCAATCGGCCCATTAACAAAAAAGTTCAAAATGGCGGCCACTTCAAAATTTGTATTTCAAGAATCCCCGAAAAAACTGAGTACGAATTGATTTTATTACCTGATAAAAACCTAGGTACCGATTTTCAGATCTGAACTACTATTAGTTCTTCGGGAATTCCTGGAACAACGAAAAAGATTACTTTTGTATGGGAAAATCCCTTAAATGTACGATTTTTACCCCTTAAAATTTGAATTTCTGAAATCCCCGTCTTAGTACGAATTCATGACCTAATATCGACCTAGGTACCAAATTTCAGATCTCTACGACTTTTAGTTTTTCGGGAATTCCTGGAACAACGAAAAAAAAAAATCACTTTTGTATGGGAAAATCCCTTTAATGTACGATTTTTACCTTTTAGGATTTGAATTTCTGGAATCCCCGTCTTAGTACGAATTCATGACCTTTTATCGACCTAGGTACCAAATTTCAGAGCTCTACGACTTTTAGTTTTTCGGGAATTCCTGGAACAACGAAAAAAAATCACTTTTGTATGGGAAAATCCCTTTAATGTACGATTTTTACCCCTTACAATTTGAATTTCTGGAATCCCCGTCTTAGTACGAATTCATGACCTAATATCTACCTAGGCACCGAATTTCAGATCTCTACGACCTATAGTTTAGGCGGAATTCGTGGAACAAACCAAAATGCCTCATTCTTTTATATAATAATTATCATATTCGGTTACTAGTACTCATTTACCGTATATTTGTCTTTCATACAATTTTTGAGAACACTTTATTTGTGACTCCATTAATATTCAATTGTTTTCTTTGTTTTTAATTTACTCGTAAAAAATAATTATTATTATTCTCTCTCTCTCAAGAACAATTAATATTCTTGTAAAAAAACCTCCTCATATCGATTTTATTTAAGGGGTTTCGGGCCTACTAGCCCGCAAAATTTAAAATTTTATTTCACAAATATTAGACTAACTACATTTTGTAGGATTACTCTTTACGCAATTCAATAAAAGCGTTTAAAGTGTAATTCGAGAAAAAAATAACTTCGAACAAAAAATCAGGTTCCACCGAGATTTGAACTCGGATCGCTGGATTCAGAGTCCAGAGTGCTAACCGTTACACCATGGAACCGTTGACCGGGGTACCAAAAATACGTAATAGTCTCGTGTCAATTTATTATCACAAGCTTATTCACAGGAATTGCGCTTTTAGGCCGCGTCCACGGATACGGGTGGAGCGATGGAGCGCAACGCGGCGCTGAGTTGCTCACTCAGGCGGTGTCTATAACAGGCGACGGTGGCGTCCGACGTTAGGCCCGGTTTCCGCCAAAGCGGAGCTGTGTTTATGTGATCATTCAGATTTCGTCATTCCGACATCTCCTCTCCCCTCAGTTTCGGAGATATCAAAATGACAAAATCTGATTGGTCGCTAAAACAAAGCTCCGTTTCGCTCCGCTTTGGTGGAAACCAGGGCTTACGCGTACGCGGCCTATGAATGTTTACTATGGAAATGTTCTCGTGGGCCAGACGCGGCGTCTGTTTTTCTGACATTTCCATAGTAGCATTCATAGGCCATGTACAGCGTCACGTCGGACGCTACCTAACGCGTCTGTTGCAGACCACCGCCTCGGAGGATTTTGGCATCTGGGACGCCATGTCAAGATGGTGAAATTTAGTAAATAACAGACCGAATTACTTATAGAATTTGTAAAATTTACCAACATTTTATTTGATGCCAGCGATAATTATCATAAAAACACCCTCAATCTCTCTCTTCACCAAAAGTTTTACGCCTACGGAAGAAGAGGCCATTTCTCCTATTCTGTTTCAATAAAAATTGTATGGTGAGGTCATCTCTTTCTCCCCTTTAAAATGAACTTTTCATCGATATTTATCACTCACGTCCGTTCACAGTGAGCGCATGCGAAGAAACTTTCACAGACATTTGTAAAATTTACCAACATTTTATTTGATGCCAGCGATAATTATCATAAAAACACCCTCAATCTCTCTCTTCACCAAAAGTTTTACGCCTACGGAAGAAGAGGCCATTTCTCCTATTCTGTTTCAATAAAAATTGTATGGTGAGGTCATCTCTTTCTCCCCTTTAAAATGAACTTTTCATCGATATTTATCACTCATGTCCGTTCACAGTGAGCGCATGCGAAAAAACTTTCACAGACAGGTCAAACAGTGACCATCGCAGTTGACGCCGGCAGCTGCGTCCAACGTCATTAGACGTTGGACGCGAGCGTCAGCGTCTACTGCACTTTGTTGCAGAACACCGCCTCAGTTTTACGTTGAACTGCGCGCATGTATGGAACGGCCTTAGAGACCTCGTTACATACGTATCCAAAAGGCATAAAAGGGGTGCCATTTGGATACGCAAAATTTTGACGAAATTGATTTCCCAAATTGTGGTAAAAATTAAATAGGACAGTCTAGTACTAACTTATCTAATGTTTAGAGAATGTTGTAGAAACACAAAAGGTAGGTAATTTAACTCCCTAAATAAGGGGAAGACAAAATAATAATACCGTGTTAACATTGCTTCATTTGATATTATATTATACGATATATCGGTCGTTAGTGTACGTCAGCGAGCGCGGGCACGATGTGCTCGTACACGGCGATGCCGGCGAGGAACTCCGCGACGCGCAGGCTCTCGTCGTGCTCGTGCAGCGCGGGCCGCGTGCGCCGGTACGGGAAGAAACCGAGCGCGCTCACACCGAGCAGGCGGATGTAGCGCGAGTCCGTGCCGCCAGGGAACGTACGCACTTTTAGCGGTACGTTGCTAAAATAAATGAAAAAAAGTTGCTTTACAGTATTGACACAGCCCGGTCTCTCCAAGACACAGTGAGGGTGTGTAGCGCCCTTATGAAATATCGAGAAGTTTACCTCGAGGCTCTAAAACTAAAGTCTCAGGATTGATTAGTACTGTCTCATGCCAGCTGTGATTGACTGATTTTCGTAGTGACACAGGTTTTACCCAACCAGCCAAACCATAGTATCTACCTATTACTTTAACCACATCTAATTTTTAATGTGGTCGCTAAAAGCGGAAGAATTCCTTCCATGCTTTTTAACTTTTCGATGGATGGATAAGCAGGTGCAGTACTTACAGCTTGTCGACAGCTTCTTTGAAGGCGACCCAGAACGGGTTGGAGTCGTCCACTGGCGTGGGAGGCACGTACGCGTCTTTTTGCTCGAACGCGTACGTCACTCCATCGCCCGCTTCTGCGCACCATTGTTTTATCTATGAGAAAGAAATATTACCCGTAGAAAAATAATCGAGGGTGACGGATGGAATTTTCACCATTTTGGTATGGAACCCTGAAATTATGATGACAAGATACACTTGAAATTAATAGAAAAGATGGAAAATTAAAAATGAACTAAAAAATGTTAAATGATTATTGTAATATCGCGTCAATATGAAACAGTTGAAGATTTCCAAGCCGAGTCATACCATATTTTCAAACTCTTCAAAGTTGACGGACAGAGCCAGACGTAAATCGAAGCTAGCGGACAGTTTCTCTGGAATCACATTGTTCTGGATACCACCCTGTACAAAGAAAAATAATATTTAATTAGTAGTAAAATCGGTGGTAATATCAAAAGTTCAAAACACATGGCGGTCGGCGGTCTATAACAGACGCGTTAGGTTGCGTCCGGCGTGACGCTGTACGCGGCCTATAAATGCTTACTATGGAAATGTACTAGCGTGGTCTCGTCGTTTATGCGTCAGGCGTGTCAGAGAGACCACACTAGTACATTTCCATAGTAAGCATTCATAGGCCGCGTACAGCGTCACGCCGGACGCGACTTGCAACGCCGCTTACAGACCATCACATTCAGCATTCATAGGCCGCGTAGAGCGTGACGTCGGACGCGACCTAACGCGTCTGTTACAGACCACCATCAGTACAAATTACATAATCACAAACACTCGCTCACATTGTAAATCAATTCATAGGTAGATATTATACGTACATTCAACATGGTAAGATTGACAGAAGTAACATCTCCGATAGTCAATTGTGGGTCGCTTTCGAGCTTCGTCTTTGACTCTTTGCGGAGGTCCATGAATTTGTCGATGATATAGCGAATCTGTAATTTGTATGCTTGTAATTCTTTTTTAATAAAATAAAAACTTACCAATCTTTTGCCTTCTAGGTTCTAATTTTTTGCCACCACAAGGGGCCCGAGAACATGGTATTAATTTCAATTTAGTTAATATGAGATAAAAGGCATTAGTGGCAGACCGGACGGACGGACAAATTAATGGTTGAAGAACGGATCCCTAATAATTATTCGACATAGTTGTTTTCATATCAAAATTGTTAAAATGCAACCCTTATTTTCTTTTTATATCAATCGAGAATAGTATGTTTCATTACAAGTGCGGAAAGGCTGTTATTGCAAAGAGTTCCGACAAATGTCTACCCGAGCCGAGGCGCAGCCGAAAGCGAGGGTTGACAGTCGGAACAAGTTGCAATGACGGTTCCGCACGTGTACTGAACGATTATTTTTAATACAGTTGCGAAAAAATGAAGCAATTTAATAAAATAATAAAAACACAATAAACTCAACTAACTTAACATTTTCTGAAAAACTATTTGCTTTTTTCTCTTCTCTCCACGCAATAAATTCGTCGTATGTAGATATGTAGCGACTTTTTGACTTTTCCGGTAAAATGTTCTCCGAAAGCATTTTGTGCAACAAACAACTAAACTCGCAAAGAAAATTTCTGAAAAAATGGCGCCAACCGTAGAATATAAGCAGTTTTTTTTTTCACCCATGATTTAAAAAAAAAATAAAAAAAAATTTGGTCATAGACTAAATAATATTCTGGTACGGCAAAGGGAACTATGCCCATACAGCAAAGTCTTCAGTAGAATTTTTTTTATTGATATGAAATGAAAATGAAATTTAATTAGATGAAATAAAACCTAACCAAACTCATTCAATCAAATCTGATATTGAAACAAATTAGTAGCTTCTTTTTAGAAATATACGTATTTGCATGAATCATAAAAACTTCTATGATTTTTTTTTAGTAAAAACTTCATGGTTGGTTTTTCTTTTTAATAGACATTATTTTGACAGTTGGGAAAGATAACGCACGAGTTCGGGAAAGGTAAAAAAAAAGCACGAGTATGTAATAGCCCACATCCCGAACGCTATACGTCCCTGCAATACGCCACTTTTTGAGCAACTGTATTAAAAATATATTTGCACCATTCGTGGGTACAAATTCTGCCCAAACTGAAGGAGCTGGAGACCTGCAGTTTTGTTTGGGAGGAGGCGCTCCTTTCATTTTTTGTCGTACTTTTTATACCGTTGTAGACCATACATTTTGAAGCAATATATATATATATGAAGTTATATACAAACATTTATTTTTATTTTATTACATATGCGATATTATGGTATTTTAACCAGCTCAGAATTTACTTAACAGCTTCTTCATAAGGACTCCTGGGTCGATCTTATATCCGAGCCAATCTTTGTGACATAGGTACCTATAGGTATTTAGGGCTCTGTATAGCTGTAACTTTGAATTTTCGGAGTCAAAGAGCAGTTATCAATGACTTATATTTATACTTGGAAGCAGTCAGTTAGACTTATCCAAGAACAATACAACAATTGATCCTGTTAAATTCATGCATCCTGTTATGCAGCTCCCAACAGACTAAGACAGGCTTGTATCAAGACTATTGGATGGATAGTAAATTATTGCTTGGAGGCTCGCCAAACGGTTAATGAAATCGATTTATAATTCACGACCAACGCTCCCGAGATAATTGCTATTGGCCTAACTTCGGTACATGTTTTAGTTGAGGCTTTTAGGGAGCAAGAAACGGCTTAGAGAAGGCTTTAATACAGGGCATGCTAGGAATTTGCCAACGCGGACTTTCAATTTCTTTTGCAATTTTGCCTCACTAGTCCCCGGTAATTATTACCTAACGATAAGTTAATAATTATTATTTATCTAAAAAAAACTGCAGCTCTATTCATAATATTCCCTGGGTTTTAAAACTGCTATCGAACGAAATTAAAAGAATGTATGAGAATGCGCGGAGGTCACCTGACCAATTTACCGATCATTGTCATAAACTCATGAATTCCATTCCACGTCTATCTTTTTAGCGTAGGTATCCCCAAATGCCGTATCGCTAGAGGTGCTGACTATAGAATAGCTGTTCTACTCGCTGCAGATAATTAATTGCACCTCTTTCTATGTCACGATTTACTAACGAAAAAGAAAGAGCAACAAAACCAAAACAGTGCGAAACAAATATCATTTTTAAAAATATCTGCTTGCGTCGTACGTTGGCACTTTGCGAACTGTAAGTTTATGTAAAGCTCCTGAAAGCTTCAAGAGCTTGAAAGCATGTTAAGAACATTACATTACGTACGGTGTCTAAGTACTTATTACATCAATGTAGTACGTTATGGAATAGCTCATGTAAAATTCACCAACCTTCTCCCCGCAGTTGTCCGGGAGCAAAAGCGAGCCGTGCCCAGACTTCCCCGGACATGTCACTGTCACATCTGGTGGAGTGAAACACATTATCATTAGGTTTGTTGACCTACGTTTTCTCCATACATTCAAAATACCAAATCATTTGTAATTCGTGCATATTTCGATCATGTTGTGGTGTTATTCGGATTCATATAGTAATAATCTATGCTCCTGGCCATATTTGGTTCGGAAATACTTCTTCAAAACGAAATAATAATCAATTTTGATCAAATTTTTTATAACGTGGTCGAGTTCCGTAATACCAAAAATTATGAATGAAAACTTGTAACTTTCTTTATTAACTGATGTTTTTCTTAATCTGGACAGTAAAAACTGTGCTCCTGAACTAATGCGATGTGAGATAGTGTTGTTTTTATTACAAAACAAATAAGCAGAGAACATGTCTTTGACATAAAAATAAGCAAAACTAAATTCGTTTACAATTTTGTTTAACAAAAGTATTTCGGAAACAGATATGGCCAAGAGCATAGATTATTACTATAAATATATGAACCCGAATAACAGAAATTTGCACGAATTAAAAATTATTTTGGTATTACGTTTGTATGGGAGACATCGTGGGTTAGTGGACTCTTAAGAAACTAAAATATATAATGTTATAGTTTACTAACCGGCTTCGAAAAACTTAATAATAAAAGGTTCTAAATAATTCAGCCTGTTAATTTTTTTAACTACTATATTATCTATACTATTCTATTAGTATATTATAAGTAGAACCATATCTTGAAATGGTCAGACTTCAGCCACATCATGGAGTGATAAATTCCATGGCACGTCACGCACGACACACGGCTTTGGTTTGTGTGAAAGTGACGCGACCGTACAGGGTCCGTACCACAAATTTCGTAGTTATCAAAACTTCAAAACAATACTACTTTAAGAGATGATGGTATGCTCCCAGACATACAGTGCAACAAGGCTATCTTGGCGCGTGGCCAAAATCGGTACTAACACCGCTCTCTGTCTGAGTATCTTGTGATACTGTTTGATAGTCGGCTGTCAGTATATCGCTATTGTATGTTGTGTTGTTTTTGCTTACTATCAACTATTTTATACTAAAATTCAAGTAAAATTGAGGAGATTCTATTTTCTGGGTGCCTTTGTTCTATAACAGCGCCCTCATTCAAGTGCCAAGAGAGCCTTGTCGGACTGTACGTTATAGTAATTTGGCGCTGAACAAACCATAATGGTCTCGCGGCACAGCCAATGCATGGGCAGAGATTAACAGTACATATCTTGTGATACTGTTTGATAGTCGGCTGTCAGTATATCACTATTGTATGTTGTGTTGTTTTTGCTTACTATCAACTATTTTATACTAAAATTGAAGTAAAATTGAGGAGATTCTATTTTCTGGGTGCCTTTGTTCTATAACAGCGCCCTCATTCAAGTGCCAAGAGAGCCTTGTCGGACTGTACGTTATAGTAATTTGGCGCTGAACAAACCATAATGGTCTCGCCGCACAGCCAATGCATGGGCAGAGATTAACAGTACATATCTTGTGATACTGTTTGATAGTCGGCTGTCAGTATATCACTATTGTATGTTGTGTTGTTTTTGCTTACTATCAACTATTTTATACTAAAATTGAAGTAAAATTGAGGAGATTCTATTTTCTGGGTGCCTTTGTTCTATAACAGCGCCCTCATTCAAGTGCCAAGAGAGCCTTGTCGGACTGTACGTTATAGTAATTTGGCGCTGAACAAACCATAATGGTCTCGCCGCACAGCCAATGCATGGGCAGAGATTAACAGTACATATCTTGTGATACTGTTTGATAGTCGGCTGTCAGTATATCACTATTGTATGTTGTGTTGTTTTTGCTTACTATCAACTATTTTATACTAAAATTGAAGTAAAATTGAGGAGATTCTATTTTCTGGGTGCCTTTGTTCTATAACAGCGCCCTCATTCAAGTGCCAAGAGAGCCTTGTCGGACTGTACGTTATAGTAATTTGGCGCTGAACAAACCATAATGGTCTCGCCGCACAGCCAATGCATGGGCAGAGATTAACAGTACATAATAGATTTTTAAAAAGGTTTCCGTAAAATGTTCAGATGGGCTCAACCTCAGGTTCATATCGGTGGTTGGCATTAGGCCCTTCGCACACGGCTTGTAAGCGTAAGCGTAGTGGTATGACGCTATACGCATAACTATATGACAATTACGCCTCCTACGATTCGCTACATGTTCCTGCTCTCGTCGTACGCTAGGATTACGCTACGCTTACGCTAACAAGCCGTGTGCGAAGGGGCTTATTATCTCCAATCTCCATACTCACGCCATATGCTCCTCTCGGCATTATACACAGCGAAGTCATCCCCCGGGTTGGCAAGCCCCTCGTCGAGGGCGAACCCCACGTTCATACTCCTGTAGAACTCTGTCTTCACGAACTCGCTCATGCCGTCGTGGCCCCCCACTTCTTCATCTGCAATCAATTAATTATCATCATCAATTATACGTCACACGACCACTCAGATTCGAGAGGCACTCTTTGGTGGGAGAATCCCGGCATAGGCCACTTTAGAATTTTATAATTTCTAAATTGGCTCAGAACCTGTTTTTTGTACCCCAGTAATGATTACTCAGTGACCTTCAACGAGCTCATTTGACATATGCCAGCATTGTATAACGAACCATAGACAATCAGTGATCATCACTGCAAGTGTCAATTTTACAGAATAAAACTTCAGCTGCAGTACTGTTTTAATGTTTTCATACAAACAGTATGAAAATGTCAAAAAAAATTCTGCAACATTACTGCGTTAAGAGATCGTGGTACGGCCCCAGGTCTGGTCTGGGGAGAAGCTACCACAAGGACGCACCTCAAGTCATTTAGCGTTCCGGCGCACTGTGTAGAAACCTTTTAGGGTTATCATTACTTATCATCAGAGATCGCAATCAAGTACTAATTTGTTAAGTGCAAAAAACTTAATTTCCAATAATAATCAAACCTTTTAAACACAGAAGAAGGGTTAATGGAGAATCAAAAGAAGGTTTTAACCCAGTTTTATGGCATTTACTGGTTAGCGTGTTTTTTTTGGGCATCAGGTACACAGTCCCAAAATAACAGAGAAATAATTGGCCATGAATTAATTCACCTTGTACTCCTATAGGTATGTGTAATTGAAGGTATTTAAAAATAATGTAAAAATCTATAGGATAGGTACGCCTTATCACAAAACATGGGGGATATAGGAAAATCCGAGAGAAAAAGTCATGTTTATGTCAAAGCCTGTATGTCGTTCATTATATAATCCGGACTCTTCATTCGTTATTCAGAATTAATGACTGGATTATGAGCAATTCAAAATACCTCTAATTAGGTGCAATTAAATGAACAATTTTGGCTCAATTATACGGATTACTGAAATTCAGCTCTAGTTAAGCTTTGCGGTCACTAGGTTTTAGTATTTTTCTTGTACCTATTTATAAAGAATACAACTCTTTATATTCGATATACTTCATTAACTTAAACATTCATTTTTCCCACATAAGCTTATCATAAAAAGTCCAACCTTGGCGCTCCGAAAATAGATATTTTTTAACTGTCTTCATTGTTTAACTCGGACGGGATGAGTCCCAAAAGGTGACTATACATTATGATAATTTTCTTAGTGATCAACATAAAACAAAGTAAATGCATTTAACTTAAACCTTTAATAAAAATCGAATTAAACTATTGCGATTGAAAATATTGATTCAACTGCACAGTTGGCATCGAATACAGAAGAGCTAAAAAACTTGAACTGTTAGCAAAATTGGATTTAGTTAAAGTCCGATTTAAAAAAAAATGGAAGTTTTAAAAGTATAAAACCGATTTCAATGCATTTTAAATGATGCAAAAGCAACGACGGGATGGTACAGTTATTATTGTAGTATTGCATGTAAAGACACCTATACTATAGACTTGGCGGACCGCGCGAAAAAATGTCGCCAGTTTATGGAAGCAAAACCCCCCCTCCGGCGTCAGTAGTAAGCTGTAAGCCTACGCAGTATTTCGTACGTACACAACGACGTAGGAGTTTCGACACATGGCTCTACATTTTCTTGTACGAAGAAGGTTTACGTAAAATGTTCGGATGGGCTCATCTTGATGTTATTATCATAGATTGCATCCCAAGTAATTGCAGTCCAGTAAGGGACTGCAATTACTTGGCATACAATGACTTGTTCTGTACACCCCGCGCGTATGATACCGTCCACTATCCGCGCCTCGAACGGTGGTTGGCTCCAGTTCTTGCTATATCCGCTGGTAATGGACTGCCTGCAATGTGACAATGACGTGGTCTATCGTTAGCGGCACTGACCTGGTACGAAGCTCAGATGCACGGTCCTCCTGAGCCGGACGCCCCTGCTCTTCAGACACCTGACGATATACTGCACGCTCGTAGTCTTCATGTCCTGCACACTGTGCAATAGATGACACCGTCAGCCGTCCATATCCGCGCCTCAAACGGTGGGTAGGTTCAGTTCTTGCTATGTCCAATAATGGACTGTAATGTGACAGACCTGTCGGTAGCGCCACTGACCTGGCACGAAGCTCAGATGCACGGTCCTCCTGAGCCGGACGCCCCTGCTCTTCAGACACCTGACGATATACTGCACGCTCGTAGTCTTCATGTCCTGCACACTGTGCAATAGATGACACCGTCAGCCGTCCATATCCGCGCCTCAAACGGTGGGTAGGTTCAGTTCTTGCTATGTCCAATAATGGACTGTCATGTGACAGACCTGTCGGTAGCGCCACTGACCTGGCACGAAGCTCAGATGCACGGTCCTCCTGAGCCGGACGCCCCTGCTCTTCAGACACCTGACGATATACTGCACGCTCGTAGTCTTCATGTCCTGCACACTGTGCAATAGATGACACCGTCAGCCGTCCACTATCCGCGCCTCTAACGGTGGGTAGGTTCAGTTCTTGCTATGTCCAATAATGGACTGTAATGTGACAGACCTGTCGGTAGCGCCACTGACCTGGCACGAAGCTCAGATGCACGGTCCTCCTGAGCCGGACGCCCCTGCTCGTCAGACGCCTGACGGCTTTGATATACTGCATGCCTGTGGTCTTCTTGTCCTGCACACTGCGCGTAGTTGACTCCGTCAGCCGTCCACTATCCGCGCCTCAAACGGTGGTTAGGTTCAGTTCTTGCTATGTCCAATAATGGACTGTAATGTGACAGACCTGTCGGTAGCGCCAGTGACCTGGTACGAAGCTCAGATGCACGGTCCTCCTGAGCCGGACGCCCCTGCTCTTCAGGCGCCTGACGGTCTCGATGTACTGCACGCCCGTGGTCTTCATGTCCTGCACTCCCCGCGCGTAGATGACACCGTCAGCCGTCCACTATCCGCGCCTCTAACGGTGGGTAGGTTCAGTTCTTGCTATGTCCAATAATGGACTGTCATGTGACAGACCTGTCGGTAGCGCCACTGACCTGGTACGAAGCTCAGATGCACGGTCCTCCTGAGCCGGACGCCCCTGCTCTTCAGGCGCCTGACGGTCTCGATGTACTGCACGCCCGTGGTCTTCATGTCCTGCACTCCCCGCGCGTAGATGACACCGTCAGCCGTCCACTATCCGCGCCTCTAACGATGGGTAGGTTCAGTTCTTGCTATGTCCAATAATGGACTGTAATGTGACAGACCTGTCGGTAGCGCCACTGACCTGGTACGAAGCTCAGATGCACGGTCCTCCTGAGCCGGACGCCCCTGCTCTTCAGACACCTGACGATATACTGCACGCTTGTAGTCTTCATGTCCTGCACACTGTGCAATAGATGACACCGTCAACCGTCCACTATCCGCGCCTCAAACGGTGGGTAGGTTCAGTTCTTGCTATGTCCAATAATGGACTGTCATGTGACAGACCTGTCGGTAGCGCCACTGACCTGGCACGAAGCTCAGATGCACGGTCCTTCTGAGCCGGACGCCCCTGCTCTTCAGACGCCTGACGGTCTCGATGTACTGCACGCCCGTGGTCTTCATGTCCTGCACTCCCCGCGCGTAGATGACACCGTCCACGATGCGCGCCTCGAATGGTGGGTAGGTCCAGCTATTCTATAGGTAACAAAAAATCAAAATGGGTTTAATCCACCTTTAGGCAGATGAGTGATGTATAGCAAAAGTGAAGGACAAGAGTGAGACAGACTGAAGCGAAGTCACTCATTCGCCGCATTGATTAAACATATATGTACATATAATCTCCTATGGTGCCGTTCCAAGTTAACACTCTTTCCAAACTCAGAATAGGAACAAACCTCAAAAACAGGGACGACGTCCATGTGGGAGTTGAGGAGTATGGAGGGCAGGGTGGGTTCCTGGCCCGCCCAGGTCATCACCAGCACCGGTTTCTTGGGCTTCACCCAGATCACTTCCACTGGTAGACCCAGCTCAGTGGCTTGGCGTCTGAGGTACGCGAGGCATTCATCTGTAAACGGTCAAAGAAACTTAGGAACTTTACGGAAATAGTCTATTCGCTTAGAATCCTACTAATGCGACCTTTACTGACGTACGCCGCGAAAACCGTTGGAGTTACACTTATATAATGTATGATGGAAATGTTTATCTTAAATAGTTCTACAAAAAAGCCCGTGATAGCATATATCCAACTCTTATGTGTAAGCCATTATCGCCAAAATAGTGCACCCCGAGTGCCCGATAATAGGCGTTCCCGCGCGGCCGGGCGACTGCGGGCGGGACGGGGAAGAGGCATTTATGAGTGCGCGAAAAAAAATAATTACTACCATCATTATTACAATTTTCCATCACCATCATCATTTTTTGAAACCGCGGCGCGGCAATATAGCCTAAAGATAGATAGATAGCTCTAATGACATAACATCCACTAAAAAGGATTTTTAAAAATCGCGAAATTCATGCGGGCGAAGCCGCGGGCAAAAGCTAGTTTGTCATACATGCGCACAGTCAGCGTCGTTATAATCGTAGTTGATAATACCGACGAAGAGACCTGCCGAGTGCCGCGCGACAAAATGAACTGCAAATGTTTAATTTGCCTGAACCCATGTGTCAAATATGCGAGTCGGGCTACTGTCAAGACCCATTCCCAATAGTATTAAAGTAAACTGAACACCCCTGCCCACCAAATTCAAAAACGAGCAAAAAATCACGTTTTTTGTAAGGGACCACATTAAAAATTTATTCTATTTCGTTGCATCTTCTCAGTGAAGTTACCGTTAGGTACTATTACGTATTCCGTGGTGCAGGACGCGTTCGAACCCTGGTAAACTTAGCTTTAAATCGACTTTTACTTTATCACCATATGCGACAAATATCATAGTTATTGACATTTTACAAGAGCCTTACGTTAGGCCTATGTGAAATAATGATTAATATTTGAGTTTGAGATTACTTAGTATTTGTTATTAGGTATAGCGGCAATTGTGAAAATTATGTATATAAGTGTCTAATTAATAACAATCGCGGTTTAAGAGATACATCCTGGTGACAGACTGACGGACGGACGGAGGCGAAGTCTTAGGAATAGTGTCCCGTTTTTTACCCTTTGAGTACGGAACCTATAAAACTGCGTTATTTGATTTGCAGTACCGCAATACCTATGAAACACTCAGCGTCCATGCTTTAAGTACACTTTGTTCAACAAAGCTTCACTAGCTCTTTGAACGGGCTTTACGATCGAAAAGCTTTTCAATAACTGGTACGGTAGAAGAATAGAAAAATGTTAGGAAACTTTAGGCAGGAATTTAAAAGAATGCGCGCTTTTTACTGTGGAAAACGATATTTTTAGGGTTCAGTTCCTGAAAGATAAAAGCGGCACCCTATTATTTATTTACTTATTTAACACTTTATTTGTACACCACAAAACAATATTACAACTAAAAAGTAAAAATTAATTAGTACAAAAGGCGGCCTTATCGCTAAGTAGCGATCTCTGCCAGGCAACCTATACAGATAAGGAAAATACAGAGGAACCACGGACTGCTGATGGTGCAAAACTATAATATTTATACCTAAATTCAAATAAGTACATACTACTACCTAGGTACACTAGATTACACAAATAAGAATAATAAAATAAATATTATAAAAACCTAATATATGTATATACTCAATACCCAATAATTATAATATATTATGTATATTATATCCCGTTATGTTACAAATAAACAAATAATAGCCAGAGTTTCAAAGTAATGCTTCTTGACAGAGTTACTAAGGCTATTACGAAGACTGTCCCGTCCGTCCGTCTGTCAGCGTGAACTTGCGACGCGAAACCGCAACAGTGTAATGTCACTTTACAGAAATAACATTTTTTTACTGAATTTTCAGAAGCCGTAGAACAAAAGGTGTTAGTGTTAATGTTAACTCAGGCCGAGAGCGATTTAATGTTTTTTATATAACCCTGTATATGACCGAACAAAATAAACTGGGCATAAATATCCAAACCATAATTTGCGTATGCGTATTTGCCCCGTGTGGTTTGCGAAAATTGGCGCCGTGGGGTCAGTATGTATGACGTTTTCAGAACCGGACTAAAACGACCTCATACATACTTTCGGCAGAATATAATATATGTAAATATTATTATGTATTCAAAAGGTAAGTCCCTTGACGACAATTATGCATAGGTACCTAAGTATTTTACCTAGTGTTTCTTTATTTGTGTTCTAACCAAAATCAAAAAAGAAGGTTGTTAATCCAAGTTGTACAAGTGTAGAAGGTAGGTACTAGACTGCAATCTCATTCTCACATGATGTTATCGTACTAACTTTGAAAGGGTCAAAAGTTTGCTACGCAGCATTGCACCGGAACTCTATATATGCACGTCGGTCGTCGTAATATCGGAACGCTGGTTACAATTGCCCCAAGGCGATCATCATTATAGTCGTAATAATTATATGTGAATGTTTGTACTTTGTTCCCTACTCAATAAACTTTTTATATTTAAAGATCGTCTAATTTAAAAATTGTCAGCCCTCTAATTCTGTCAATGTATGAGCGTGGTATGAGCGCACCTAAACACTAGGAAGGGGGGGGGGGGTCATCCCCTAACCTATCACCTATCAACGTTTCAATAGACACGGGCAGAGCAAAAAATTGCTAATATCCGCAGCAATTAGTGACTGGACAGATTCCACGAGTATTTGTGACAGCGCGACGTACATCTGCGGCCGCGTATAGAACACCCGTTTACGTACCGTAATTAATATTGGGATGGACGCTGCGTATCCGGAGGTAATCTCGCAGATTGCTCACCGCGGGATCGTTAGCGTACTCCGCCATTGTTAGTGCACTCTGCGCTGTGGTCTTCTCTTACTGGTAAATCCGTACTTATTCTGTGGTTGCAAGATAAACTTTCTGGGCCACACTCGTCTCTTTTTATTGCTATGGCTTAGTTTTTTTTTTAATTGAAGAGCAGGTTTTTTTTTAAACACATTTGTTATGTGTTCGATTTTGCTCCGCTTTTATAATGTTCAGATAGTGCAGTGCAGTGGAATTTTATATTTGAAAATATGTTAACCGCATTGTTGGTGAGGAGGATGGGGGAAGCAGGGCTATAAGTCTAAATGGACATAAATAAGAATATAAAAAATGCATTTGATGAAAAAACATTCAGTTTAGTTCTAAGTATGGGGAGCCACCAAATTTTTTTTTCTATTTTTGTTTGAAAATCTTAATGCGGTTCACAGAATACATCCACTTACCAAAATTTCAACAGTAAGTATAAGTTCTTATAGTTTCGGAAAAAAGTGGTTGTGACATACGGACGGACAGACAGACGGATATGACGAATCCATAAGGGTTTAGTTTTTACCATTTGGCTACGGAACCCTTAAACGTGTCTAGCTCTACAGGACTCTGTTTTCCAGAATACAGCCGGTGATACAGTGCGACAAGGCTATCTCGGCGCGTGGCCAAAATCGGTACTAACGCCACTATCTTGTGATACTGTTTGACAGTTCGCTCTGTCGGTATATCGCATAGAGTATATCGCTATTGTATGTTGTGTTGTTTTCGCTTACTATTAACTATTTTACACTAAAATTGAAAATTTAGGAGATTATTTCCTGGATGCCTTTGTTTTATAACAGCGCCCCCCTGTCAATGTCATTCAAGTGCCAAGAGAGCCTTGTCGGACTGTAGTTGATGTGGTTCTTTGCATTCATTACTTTGATCTGTTATGCCACGTCAGGATGGCCGAGCGGTCTAAGGCGCTGCGTTCAGGTCGCAGTCCACTTCTGTGGGCGTGGGTTCGAATCCCACTTCTGACATGCTCCGTTTTTTGTTTCTTACGTATTGAAGGACGTTACGGAGGTGGTTTTATTGAAACCGAAGTTGAAACTGGAACCCGAGACTTGAAATTTATTTTAACGGAACCGAAACCGAAATTTGAACCGAAGGTTCACCTACGTTTGGAGTCATTGAGAGTTGGGGACAAATATGAGAACCTACATAGGTTCTCATAGTGAGGCCGGGTCAGATAAATGAATACTTAAAACAATGCTATAATTAATAATTGTGTTCTTAAATAGCAATTCAAAAAAAAAAATAGTCAAAAAATATAGAACTTACTGATAACATTATCAGACAGGTATGGCCTTTACTCTGACACCAAATGAACAACGACACCGTTATAATTATTCTACTAATGATTCCTCAACAGTCACTTAATACTAAATTCATTCTCAAATAAGTATTGAATAATAAGTATTGAACGTTCAGCGTTAGTTGAAATACTTAAGGAGCACACCACGGCTGTGCCCGCGAAATTCAAATTTTTCGTGGTTTTTCGTGATTTTTAAGCTAATAAGATATAATAGGCTTATGGCCGTCAAATTGCGATAATCCCAATATCTTCTTCACGTGTTTATATAAAAATCTCTGCTCGAAAATGTCGAGTTAAAGAAATTAGTCCAAAATTTGCGAGTTACTTACATAAAACTCGATACTCGGATTAATTTCCTAGGATACACACATTTTTATGCAAAGATTTTGATATAATCATGTAAAGATGATACTGCCATTCTCGCAAATTGATTGCCATAAGCCTATCATGTCTAATTACCGTACAAATTGCAAAAAACCACGAAAATTTTGAATTTCGCGGGCAGACCCGTTGAGTTCACGTTAATGATAAGTCACAGTACACGGTGTTGGTGCCGTGCCAACATTTCAGTACTAATATACACATGTCCACACGGAACTGTATTTAATTTTATTTCCGGCACCTGAAATAATTTGTTTCATAAATAAAACATACTAACGTTAACTAGCTGGGAGTTTTCGTGCCAGGGGAGACAAAATCGTGAATAACGAGGAAAATTAAGTTTTTTAAAAGGGTATCTCGCTGTGAATAGGCAGTGGAATGTCAATTTGATGTAGAGGAATGTTTTTTGATTATGCTTGCACCCGGAAAACCTTGCGATTGCCACGACGCGACATACCACGTTGGCAGAAGTACGGGATTTACTTGCGTATCACACGACACGTCCTTATATGACCTCCAAAAAAAATATTTAAGTTAACATTTATTTTATTTGCGTTATGCATCATGTGGCCCCAACCTACCCGCTTATAAAATCAAAAACCGCAATATTTATTAGACCATAGATAACGATATTTGCATGTCGTAACGATATGATATTTTATTCATATTTATCGATGAAATGTGTTTTATTTATGTGGTAAATGGTGTACCGACTGTATCGATAGCAGAAACACAATATTATGTAGCATGTATTACTTATTAAAACTAGCTGTTGCTTCCGATTTCATTTGCGTGACGTAGGAATTGTTTTTTAAATAAGTAAATTATTATTAGTATATAGGTTTTAAATTTAATTTTCAAAATCCATGAGGTACAAGTGGAAAATTAAAAAAAATTTAAACACCCACGACTCTTATAGACTTGAAATTGAAAAAGGATTAAATAATGTTTTTAAAACTCCCCGACTAAAAGAAAGTAAGAAGTAAGAACCTATCAGTATAATTACAAATCCAAGAAAATCCGCCGGAGCTGCTATGTTCTGCCTGTGCCGGTGTTGATGGTGCAAGATGTTGCTGTTTACCAGTGTGTGTGTTTACTTTATTCATTTGGTCCCTAATTCAATTTCTTGATACTTCTTATAATAAGCTACCGGTAAGCTTACCTATAGGTACTAACTGCATGAATTGATATTGGAAACAGAAATGTCAATGGCAGCTCCGACGGATTTTCTTGGATTTGTAATTATACTGATAGGTTCTTAGTTCTTACTTTCCTTTAGTCGGGGAGTTTTAAAAATATTATTTAATCCTTTTTCAATTTCAAGTCTATAAGAGTCGTGGGTGTTTAATTTTTTTTTAATTTTCCACTTGTTTTATACTTTTTCAATTAGTATAAGTACCTATTATATTATTACAAAATAAAAATTAATTTTTAAACTAGCCACTATCTCCTCTATGCAGCGTCGGAAGGCATCATTGACCCTCGTCATCAGATCAAATGTGTTATAATGAATAGTTAAACGAAACCTAATGGGTCCCAAGCTCCAAGTATTTTAATAGTTACGATTGTTGAGTAACACTCAATCCCAAGTTGCATCATCAGATATAATGTCCTCGTCACCAAATATAATGTGTGAGCCTCGTTAGAACATATCAAACAATCTCAAACACTAGGAGTTTACTAGAAACATTATAAAACACATTAGAAAATTTCGCTACCAAATGATAAAGAAACGTTTATTGTGGCGCCCCCTGGTGAGTGATTTCCGTAACAACTATCCATTAATGTATCCAAATCGATTCGGTCGTTTTTATTCCAAAAGCTTAAATTGGGAACATTCGTTTGCATTCCGAATGTATTTATGGCGCCCCCTGGTGAGCTATGTTCGTAACTACTACCTACGAACCATCGCCAATAAGTCACTAATATTTTATTAAAAACTTTATCGAAATCAGTTTAGCCGTTTTTGAAATAAATGGGAACATTCGTTTGCACTATAAATGTTTTTTATGGCGCCCCCTGGTGATCGATGTTCGTAACAACTATCTACGAACCATCGCCAATGAATACCAAACATTATACAGAAAACTGAATTTAAATCGGTTCAGCCGTTCTGGAAATAAATGGGAACATTGGATGTGCACAAACAAACAAACAAACAAACAAACAAACAAACATTTTTTTTATTGGAGATTCGTTTTCTGTGAACAATTTAACACACAAACAATCAAAAAATTTCATCAACCAACTAATGTACAAACGGTCTCTCACCCTAAACGCATATACCCGTACTCCGTTCCGTCGTGGGTAAAAATGAATGATGACGTTATAAAAAATAATAGTAATAGAGGTTGTATAACGTTCCTTTTTTAAATTAGGTAGATGTTTTAATTCAAGATAATATAATCTATCTCCATCTTTGATCAGGTATTACCTGATCAAAGATGGAGATATCCATTCCAAATATCAGCCAATTCGCCGATCGGTTCAGTAGTTGTAAAGTTTTTTAGGGTTCCATACCAAAATGGTAAAAATGGAACCCTTATAGTGAGACTTTCTCCGTCCGTCCGTCCGTCCGTCCGTCCGTCTGTCACACTCGATTATTTCAGTAATTTTAATTCAAGCTATCGACTTGAAATTTAGAATAGTTATAGGTAATAGTAACCCGACATCATAACAATCGTAAAAATTTGAAAATTGTTTTTATTTTTATTTAAAAAGGTGGGAAAACCGGGTCGATAAAATTTCAAAATGAGATAACAATATTGAGTGGGGTATCATATGAAAGGGCGTTACTTGTGTATTCTAAAAGTAATTTTTATTTATTTTTAAGCCTGATAGTTTTTGATTTATTGGGCAAACTGTCGAAAAAAATACCGTTCTCCCCCCCCCCCCTTATCTCCGAAGTTTACCAATCGAAAAATCTGAAATAATTATGATCAATAGAAGTTAACGTATATTTTACAGGAAAAATAAAATCAACTCGCTGACTAATATACTTTTTTTGATAATAACAATAATCCGCCAAAAACAAAGTTACGTTTGCGGTTTGCCAACAAAAGTACCTACATGTAAATTATACTCGTAAATTCATGAACCACAGTTCAATGTTTTACTTCTTTCATGGTATGGAACCCTCGGTGCGCGAGTCCGACTCGCACTTGGCCGGTTTTTTCAGACTTTTCTAGTGTATTATACAACGCCCTCTAACAAAAGTGCCACACACAATACGTAGGTAACCACTCTTGCAACTGAACTGCGTGCTTTGAGACCGGATCCTGAAAGTTTCAGCGAATTTTAAAAACCATCCATAGATGGCGCTGTAGGGTTTCAGTCGGTGAATTTGGTGATGAAACTTCCAGTAGATGGCGTTTACAAGTAAAATAAAAAATACTGTGAATTAAATTACACTAGCTGGCGCCACGGGCACGAGAGGGTTACAGCAAGTTAAATTACCCTAAAATCCCTCTAATTTTTGGTTATTTGATTTGAATATAAATTGATTTTATTAATTATCTAGCCCCTTATTTATTTTCTTATCGAAACCCATAGTTTTGATACGTAAATAAGTGAGAGGCTAAAACAAAATCATCTCCTTATACAGAGCCATAAAAACACATGGAATTATTATTTATTAATTTTACAAAATGTAATTTATTAACACATCTAGGAATACCGTTGCACCGTCACCTAAAAATACTCAACCTATTAACTTCCCCTAAAATAAAATATAGGTACTCCCCCCTTACCCCCTTAAAATAATAAGAACTGTTAAAGAAAGAACTCTATGCTTTCTACTAGAAACCCATGTGGAAAATTATAATTTTTAAACTTTGCAAATTGACAAGTTAATATAATGCATGATCAAATAAATAGCTTTTAACTTAGATGCTGTTATGCTACACTTTTAGGAGAAAAAGTTGTCTTTGTTTTTTTTATTACGTAGATTTATAACTTGCATACCTAATCGCACAGTATACTACCTATGACGAATTGTTGATTACTTCCGTTACAAGAAACAAATCACGATGTAATCTTTGCACACGCGAAGACCGCATTAAGTTCTTATGATTAAGTTTTTAAAACTTAATACCTAAGTAAAATTGCGGACTTTTCCAATAATGCACCCATTTTAAAAGAGGTAAGTATTTTTTGGTATAACAGTAAATGTAATTATAATAATCAAACCTAACCTTACAAAAGGCTGTTCTAAGCTGTGCTACGATCCGCTACGGCGTAGACATACTTCTACGAGCAAACGGAAAAAAGAGTTATGATGTGAGTCTTTATCCGTCTGTCTGCCTATATAGAATAACAGCCTCTGAATGAATTTATAGTTATAGAGTTATGTCTTACTATGAGTAATAATTTAATGAATTAATTATTTTTTAAATCGATAAATCGATAGGATGCATACAATAGTAAATAATTAATTTGAAACGTGCGTCGAAGAAAGTGATAGAAAATTGTGTGTGGTGTTTCATGTGGATGGTGTTCCTGCATATTGCACCATACAGAATCCTTTCAAGTAGCGGATAATAGCAAAACAAATTAATCAGTCCTGCTAATTAATTTGAAGACCAAATGGCGGTTGTTTGCAGGCGCAGTTCTCATAATAAATATAAAATGCGTTAGATTTTCCTATTATAGGTTGGTATATATATAGTAATAATCAATTGGCTTCAATTTATCGAAGTTGTAGTACCTACTTAACATAACAAGTTCACCGGTAGAGCTGGCGAGGTGAACAGTGGAGCACGTACGTGATCGGCAAGCGGCGATGCTCTGAGGCTTTAGGGCCCCTACAGGCTTTTTACACGACTGCCCAAAAAAAGGAGTGTAATGTTTTTAAGGTTCATGTATGTATGTATGTGATGTTTCTTTATTGCTCCATAACTTCTGAACGGCTGAACAGATTTGGACATATGGGGTTTCGTTAGAATCCTTGGATGCTCCCGAGTAACATAGGCTTTATTTTTTTTTGGAAAAAATTAATATGGCGGATTTGAGGCGCTATTTTCAAAAGTAGAAAACAAAATATTTTCTTCAACTATCACAATATGGGTATCAAAATGAAGGTATTGGAGAGTAGTAACAGAAAATAGCTTCACCTAACTGCTGACCATCACTAAAAATATAAAATAAAAATAAGTAATTAAAAAATTAAAAAACACGGCTGCCCTGTTATAAAACGAACTAAAAAGTAAGAAACAAGTTATTTTAGTTGAACAGATAAATTCATATATGGCAGTCGGAGGGCTGTTCTGAGGAACACCTTCTATTCTAAGATGTCCCCCGACTGCCATATGAATTTATCTGTTCAACTAAAATAACTTGTTTTTTACTTTTTAGTTCGTTTTATAACAGGGCAGTCGTGTTTCTTAATTTTTTAATTACTTATTTTTATTTTACTCTAGATATACAAGTAAGTACTTGACTGCGATCTTACCTGATGGTAAGTGATGATGCAGCCGAAGATGTTAACGTACTAACTTGGAAGGGGTAAGTAAAGTCTACCCAACGGTTTCTACCCAGCACGCACCGGAACGCTAAATCGCTTGGCGGTAGGACGTCTTTGCTGGTAGGGAGGTAACTAACTACAGCCGTAGCCTCCTACCAGACCAGACCTGAGCCAATTTAGAAATTATAAAATTCCAAAGTGGTGAAAGGGTGTCCAAATTCCCGTGGTGGGAATCGAACCCGTGACCCTATGCCAGGGAGGTCGTCAAAAAAGGCTTTTTAGAGCAGGCTTTTTCCGTGATCCCGTTGGTTAGACTAGCCCCCTGAGCCAAGTGACAAATAGACTTTTGACATTTATTTTTTATCCATTAAAAATAAATGTCAAAAGGTTTGCGACAAAGTATTATTTTCGTTTTACATAATAAAGCAGCAATGTACAACGAACAAATAGTCCGGGAGCCACCAATCTTGAAAGCTCCGTGATCACGGATTCTAAAAGTTTTAAACAAGATTTGCTTGGTCGGCGTGGATTTGAATGGCCGGAGATATTTAAATTAAATTATTTATTATTAAATTTCCATATTTTTTTCCGTCATCACGGCTTTTGATCAATCATTTAGAATATTATGTTCAACAAGAAAAAATCCGGCCGATCAATGATTTTTTGCCGGAAAGGTCACGCATAGCTATTTGAATGGTGTGTTAGGGGGTAAAATTTATCCATTTTAATACATTTGCGCAAAAATAAAACAATGAAAAAAAATCATTGAAAATAAATTTATTTTAAATATTTTAATGTATTATAATTATAGTATACTTACGCACGCTGTCAAGTCCTGTCGTATGTGTGATTGAAGCCTTATCGACTTTATACTCAATCCGGTGCTGCAAATTCTAAACAACTCTGCACAATAGAGGTTAATAAATTTGAGGAAAACTACTCAATACTAAAAAGGAAAGGATAATAATATGCTGGTAAAAAATTGAATATTTTAATCTTTAAACGTAAGGATACAAAGTTTGGGGCGCTAGATTTCAATTCAACTTACACTTTTTACTTATGTATTATAATTAATACTATAGTCATAAATTCACTCACATATTTTCTTTCTATCCGGCTTCTTAATAAAGCAATTTGATCCGTATGTAGATTAATTATTGTGAATTTTTCTGCAATATTCCAAAAATACCCTTCTCATTATTTTGGTTTGTGAAACATCCCAAAATATATAATCAATCCAGTATCTAACCTAATTAGTTAGTTTGAACCCCGACATAACTGAAACCCTGACCTCGCACAGTTTATCAAGATCGGCATCATCGATATAATATAGTTCACTACTATTTGACAAAAAAAAACATTTCATTTTAGAAGAAACGCTTCATTCAAATTTTATACTAATTCCGTTCCGAGGGGTTCTGTACCATTATGCATATAATCTAGGGAGATGTTGATGCAGAAGCCAGAAGGCCCATTTACCTACTACTAGTTACTAGTAATACACAAGTATTGGAATAATGGTTTTTACTGTATATACGATAAATGAGCAAAAATCAGATTTGTTGTATGGGAGCCTCCTTTAATCTTCATTTTATTCTATTTTTTAGTATTTGCTGTTTTATTCTATTTTTTAGTATTAGCGGCAAAGGAAATACATCATATTGTGAAAATTTCAAGTGTGTAATTATCACGGTTCAAAGATATAGCCTGGTGACAGAGGGACCGACGTATGGACGGCGAAGCCTCAGTAATAGGGTTTCTTTTTTTACAGTGCGGAACCCTAAAAATGAAAATAAGGATCAACATTCGCCAAATAAAACATTTGTATCAGTGAAATTAAGATTTAATTCATAATCTACGAAATGTTATCTTATTTGTAAAATGAAAGTTTGCCATTTGTTGTTTGTCAAACGATAATGTTCTCGATAATGTACACCCTAAGTGACCAGCAGTATTCGTGGGACGATCCCCTCAGTCGGTGGTACTATACGGTCGCGGCACCAGTGTCTGGCTGCCTTCGCCTCGAAAATAAACACGAAATAAACGAAATTGTCTATGCGTGATTCTAAAAAAAATAAGACTAAAGACATTATTCGCGGGAATAAATTAAAAGTGCGGGAAAGTGTACAGTTTAAAAAGATAAAAATGACTTGAAGATAAATAAATTAATTGTAATTGTTAGTGTAGTGTTTAGTGAAATATAGTGTTAAACATGATTAATTAATGTGTAAAAATTTAATTTTGTCTAAATATTGGTAAGCTTAGCTTTAGCAAGATGATCAGAAAGCATTGTTAATTTGTTATAATTAATATCGGACTATCACTAAGCAAATTAAAATATTTTCAGTATGCCACGATGTGAGTTTGAAATTAAATTGAAGAAAATATAAACTCTCCAAAAGACTCGACTCTCAGCTGCATTGTAAACAAATAAAATAAAATAAAACCGGCTAAGTGCGAGTCGGACTCGCGCACCGAGGGTCCCATACTATAAAATAACTAAAACATTAAAATAATCTCTTTAGTTCTAGTGTTAATGAATTTAGGAGTATAATTTACATGTAGGTACTTTTTTTGGCGAACCGCAAACCTAACTTTGTTTTTGGCGGTTCATTATTATTATAAAAAAAGTATAATAGTTACAGAGTTGATTTTATTTTACGCTGTAAAATATACGTTTATTCCTATTGATCATAATTATTACAGATTTTTTGAACGATAAACTTCGGAGATAAGGGGGGCAGTATTTTTTACGACAGTTAGCCCAATAAATCAAAAACTACCGGGCACAAAAATACATAAAAATCGGTTTTAGTTTAATACACAAGTACCGCCCTTTCATATGATACCCCACTCAATATTTTTATCTAATTTTGAAATTTCAACAACCCAGTTTACATAAAAATATGAAAATGAAATTGCAATGACGTTGGGTCACTATTACCTAAAACTATTCCACAAGTCGATAGCTTCTATAGTTACTGAAATAATCGAGTGTGACAGACGGACGGACGGACGGACGGATGGAGAAAGTCTCACCATAAGGGTTCCATTCTTACCATTTTAATATGGAACCCTAAAAATTACTGGCCAAATGCGAAACATTCGAACTGGCGATCTGAGGATTCCTTACTATCAAAACAGAAGTTTTGATAGTAAGGAATCCTCTTTCTATCAAAACTTCTGTTTTGATAGTAAGGATCTTTTTTGAATATTTTTAATCTGCGTAGGTTTGGCGTAGGTACGTGTGGGCTGACTAGCTTTAACAGTTAAATCCCTTAACAGTAAGTCCCAACCCTTTTGACCTACAGAAAGAAAACCTTATTTTCCATGTACTGTACCACTCCATCATCCTTGGATGTCCTTTGGTTTAGCGTGCTAATTTCCTAGCTCGAGTAAACAAGTCCATATATTCATAGAGCAAGCTTAGATAAACGACCTGCTAGCGCTACACAGCCTGATACGATACAACACAGCATTACGAGGCAATCACTTACTTGCCAATTGCCATAGGCCAGTAGCACAGTTTTTGTTATAAATCATAGTAAAACAGAGATATAATTAAGAGAAGATTTAATTAAAAGAGAATCTTATCTTAAATCTAAAAAAAGTTTATCAAGTTAAATGTATAACAGTGCACGGCAGCTCCATACGCTTTTGGGGTTCCATACCTCAAAAGAAAAAAACGTTACCCTTATAAGATCACTTTGTTGTCCGTCTGTCTGTTTGTCTATTACGACCTTTTATTAAAGATATCGACATGAATCGACATGGAATAGTTGTAGGTATAATAGTAATAGCCATTACAATTATAAAAAAATTAAAGTTATTTTTATGTTTATTTAAAAAAGGGGAAAAGTTAGGCGCCGAAATTTCAAAACGAAATAACAATATTTTGTGGGGTATCATATGAAAGGGACTTATCTATTCTAAAACTGATTTTATTTATTTCTATACCTAATACTTTTTGATTTATTGAGGAAAATGTAGAAAAAAATACCACCCCGAAGCTCGAAAATCGAAAAATCCGAAATAATTATACATAAATATGTAATATGAATTCATGTATATTTTACGGAAAAAAAGATCAACTTTGTAGCTATTACACTTTTTTTGTATTAACAATGAACCTTAAAAACAAAGTACGGTTTGCGTTTCTGTAAGAAAAGTAATTCTTATGGTTTTACTTTTCTATAGTAATACGGAACCCTCGGTGCGCGAGTCCGACTCGCACTTGATGGGTTTTATTATAACATCACAAAACATCCTATTATAATTAGGTTATTTCCTACTCCATCACTTTTGTGTATTGTTTGACGTTTTAAGCCGAAGACCCAAAGAAAAATTATCTTTTCTTAGTGAAGGGTTGGAGCCCCCTATCGAATCACTATGTCATTAATCATATTATAGTGAAACAAACGATCATTACTTGGTCTAGTAACTAAACCAAGTATGTTTTTAAGTTAACTAGACTCTAGTTGTTCCCATTAACTTAAAACTTTTTTTAGAGTAAATCTAGTAATTTTTATAGCTTAAAAAATTTGAGCGCCTAATAGCTAATGAGCTTTGAAAGCTCTAGTTTAATAACTGAAACATGGTCTGGAAACGAGGAAATTGGTCAAGAGCATATAAAAAATGTTGCAACTTTAGCCATTAATTGCATTTAGCTGACTGAGCTTCGCTCTCAAATACTTTTTATGTACCTACTTAGCAAATTTTAACGGAGATAATTACTTACCCCGAGTTGTACGAAATGAATTTAACAATTGCATAGTATTAGTATTTAGTTTAGTTAGTATTTAGTTAGCTAGTGTAATCACAAGAAATGACAAAAAATGTAGCACCGAATGTTCATTAAAAAAATATAATTGTAGTAGTTAACGTGGAGATAGTAGTCTATATGCCCAGTTGCACGAACCAAATTCAAACATTTAAGTGGTACTTAAACTAATTTAACTGAAATCAATGTCAAAAAATGTATGAAATTTTGACATTTCTCGCGATTAAATTCAAATTTTCAATTTATTTCGTGCAACTGGGGTATATGAAAAATAAAGTTTGCTTAAATGAGCTTGGTACGGTATTCTATAGATCCATGAAGCCTACGAGTAGATACATGTAACTAAATCTAGCACAAACTTATAACTTATTTGGAGTGCTTTAGGTACGGGAATATTAGTTTTAATATGGCCGATATTATTATTGTAAAAATATGTAGATCAAAATCCTTAATTCTGTTATTCGGCCTTAATGTCATACTTACTAATGGTACCCAGCTATAATATTATTTGGCAATACCTTGAATGGCAGAATCACACGAGTAATATAGTTCTAATGATGTAAGAAAAATATTGGCCAGTAAAATGAAAAAAATAACGTAACTCCAAGAAATTCTAATGTATGACGGGTATGATTTACTCCACTTCTCTAATTTAAAACCGACCAAGTGCCATTTATTTTTAGATGACAAGAAAATAATGAATTCACAAGTAAACGACCGCTGATTTTTTGGCGGCAAAAAATTTCGCTGACGTAAAACAAAATAAATAGAAGTTTTTCTTATTTTCGATCCGTGCAAGAAGACGAAAACCGTGGGCCGTGAAATGGGGGTTCGAGTTTGAGATGAGACTATAATAATTGCCGTGCTATTTTGCAAAAATACTTAAAGCAGCGACAAGCGTACATCTATGCATCTATGAATTTGTCAGTTGTAATAGAGTACAATTTTGCATGCCATATTCGGGTTGGCAGCTGTCCGGCAGCTATTTCATTTTGTAGAATAGCACAACTGATCCTTCCTGACACAGTATAATATCGGATTTAAGTTAGTTCCCAGTTTTGAATCCCAATACTTATTCCTAATAAACCAAGATCCACATTGAACCTAAAATGGAATATTTTTTTACACTTTACAAGTTAGTACTTGACTGCGATCTCACCTGATGGTAAGTGATGATGCAACCGAAGATGTTAAACGCACTAACTTGAAAGGGGTAAGTAAAGTCACCCCAACGGTTTCTACACAGCATCGCACCGGAACGCTAAATCGCTTGGCGGCACGTCTTTGCTGGTAGGTAGCCTCTCACCAGACCAAAAATATATTGGAAACTTCATCTTTAATCGCTTGGTATAGGTATTTCTTACCAAAACATTCCTCTGGCACAAATCATTAAGTAATCCTAAACGTGGTGTCAATTCCTTCCAATTACTAGCAATGGTTCATTCAATTTCTTTTCCAATTCTAATTATAAAAATCTTTGACTGGACTCATGGCACCGTACACGAAACAATATTACTAAAGCTCATGGTAAGAAAGGTTTGACTGCAAGATCGCAGTCGAGAACTACAATTTGCAATCGAATAAAAAATCTTGGTACACGTAAGAATTTTTGTCGTATTGACGAACAAAGTGACAAAAGGAATTTATTGCACTTAAATTTTGAGATACTAAATTTTCTAGAAACTAAATTTTCTAGTTAAGTACTTGAAATTTTATCCTTTCTGTTAGAATAAACTCGTGACTAAAGACAAGGTGAACTCTAGACGCGAACTCGATTTTAAGGACAAAGAAAGCAGAGCCTTGGACGTGATCGGAAAACGACAGATGTGACTTATTGACTCCTTATCTCGTAAGTTGCGAGATGATTAGGAATTATTCAATACTTTGTTAGTCTTTAGGACTCCGTAAAATCCTTAGAGTTTTGCCATGTCCGTCCATCTACGATTTTTCTAAGAGACTATTTTTCCTACAAGAAAACTTTAATTTAGCATGGACATAAACTATAGGCAAAAAAATCACTGTAACAAACAAATTCCTATTAAATATTGAAAAAAAAAATCTATTAAATTTTGGCACCTACCTCTTCTTCTATATATAAAGTGGAGATGACTTTTTTTCGTCTATCCAATGTGGGTATCGTTGGATGGGTCTTTTAAAAATATTCCATGTGGGAAACAAGTAAATAATTAAAAAATTACAAATACAACTTTTTCTAAAAAAAAATATAGCCTATGTTACTCGGAACGATATAGGTACCATATGTCCAAATCTATTCAGCTGTTCAGAAGTTATGGTGGAATTAAGAAACTCACATACATACATACATACATATAGTATACATACATACATGAATCCTAAAAACATTACACTCCTTTTTGGGCAGTCATGTAAAAAACCGATTCAGGGCTCTGCGTACCTATTCTGTAACTCGGTGCCTATCAAAGAATGATAGCCACTAGCAAATGTTTTTCATGCATCGAAGTTTTGCTAAGGAAATGTTGTTTCTATTTCATAGCAAACTTTCAAAGGATAAAAAACATATGCCAGTGGCTATCGTTCTTTGATAGGCACCGATATACAGAATTCGGGCACTGATCTCAAAATATTATACATTTTAAAATTTGATCATCGTCGAGTCGTATTTGATGTTTTAAAGAAAATCAGTAAAAGTTTTGAAAAATAACGAGCGACAAATTAACGTGAAGCGAATTATTTTGTCCCGCATTGACGCACGCAGCGAGAAAATATCGCGATCTCGTTGTCTTTGAAGCTATTTCGAAACCGTTTGCATTCTTCTATCAAAATACTTCACTTCACACGATTCCGACGGGACGCGAAACGAGTGGCCGACTTTTTATTTACATAATACTAGCTGACCTGGCAAACGTTGTTTTGCCCTTAGGGGTAATAAAAAATAGATTAATTGAGATTTAAACTATCATATCTCTCAAGTTGGATCGAACTGCACATGGTGTGCGAATTTTATTATAATCGGTTAAGTGGTTTAGGAATCCATTGAAGACAAACATTGTGACACGAGATTTATATATATTAAGATTTATAATATACTAGCTGACCTGGCAAACGTTGTTTTGCCCTTAAGGATATAAAAAATAGATAAATTGAGATTTAAGCTATCCTATCTTTTAAGTTAGAGCAAACTGCACCCTGTGTGCGAATTTTATTAAAATCGGTTAAGTGGTTTAGGAGTCCATTGAGGACAAACATTGTGACACGAGATTTATATATATTAAGATATTTTTTGTTTTCAACTGTATTTATAAGTGACTGCGATCTCAACTGTTGGTAAGCGATGATGTTTGTCCCAACTCCTATATACTGATTTTAAAGTTAAGTCTATCGTCTAGTGACTTAGCGCGACGCGAATAGATGTTACCTATGTCCGTATAGAGAGTAAGTCCAGAGCTAGGCCTAAATATTCATGAAAACTTGAATATTTTATACCCCTCCCAAACGTTTACCAAATTGGACAATTTTGGTCTTAATGATTCACCTAGATCTAGGCTCATACGTTTTATTTTTTATAGTATTTCCGTTTATTTAAATTTAAGAAAATAAAAATACTCGAGCAAGTTTTAATGTCAAAAATATGGATATTTCAATTATAATTACTTTTAATATAAGCAATACAAATATTATTTCAAATAATAAGAATCGGACTACATTTTAGGGTAAAAGTTATTGCTTTTGTGTAAAAGCTTACAGCTTGACGATCCTCTTAAAGTACGGAACGTAGTTTGCTTACACGTAATTGTATATAGGTTCTTAAAAGCACTGTACTCTGTACTAGTCAATAGTCTGTAATACATTTTCAGACACAAAAGCCTTGACGCGATGTCTCGTATACATTAATCCTTATAGAGTTGAGCGTGTGAAACTAGGGTTACCATGTTCCAGTACCGAGCAGGACGAAATCCAAAATCTGTCAATGAAATAATGCCCCATTTTGTCACTTTGATTAACCACCAACCAAAGGACAATGACCATGGATGTATGGATTCCCGTATCAAGCTGAATCAAACCTAAACTTTATTTTTTATAGACTACGGTCTCCACATTAACTCCTACAAATATTTTTTTTTAATTAATATCCGGATTCTAAAGTTATAGGCAAACAAACAAGTATTACTTCTTGGTAAATTCTGTGTGACACAAAATGTGCATCAAAAAGAAAGTAACCTTTTGTATGGAAAATTAAATTCCGGATATGAAAAACAAATTCTTAGTGCCAATAGTATAGTACTTAAAAAACCCTATTTTATTTTCCTAGACAATTTTGGTTTTGGTTCATGAGAAAACTTGATACCACTTTTGGTCATTCTCTTTTAAACTAGATACACATATTCAAGAGATATATTTAGTGACAATTTTAATTATTACAACTTTTGTGTCTTTTCTGTCTTTTATGTTGATAAGGCATCATGATAAGTGCGTCCACCTTTAATCACGTGATCACTTTCCACTAAGTGAGATTTTGGTCAAACAGGGATTGGAGCGCCTTAGCATTTATAATTTAGTTTTTCTAGATCTAGCGTAGGTAAAGAACTAGATAGAAGTCTGACGAAGATCATAAGTCAACGAAACTAATTGATTTTTTAATTCAGAATTTAATTGGCTGCAAAATTAACTTTGACAAGCTAAACAATACATTGTTGCCAATTTTGCTGTGCAAAGTGTCTAAGTTAAACTAATTTTACGCGGCTAAAATTAGTGCCATCCTTTTCCAAATATGGTTACTCGCCATGGAAAAGGAAACTTAGCTCTATTTTTAGGCGCGTGAAATTAGATTAGTTTAGAGATTTTTGCAAGATAGAATTCGCGCCATTATAACATAATCTTAAGTTGACGTAACTAATATTATGCTATCAAACTATACATTGTTGTCATGCCATGTGTCATATCTTGGCATTAAGAGGAAATACCTATGGCAAAATGCATGGTTCTCCTACACAAGGTCTACATTTTAAATGAAAATGGCTCGCAATATATTTTAAAATGCACTGACTTTTACTATATAAACGCTTGTTCGAGTCGAGACAATGCAAATGCGGTGTACGAGTAGATTGCGAGCTCAAGCTATGACTACTTCATGCTCCACTCTATAGGAAATACGTGGTAATCCATATTATACCTCTTGATGACCTATGTAATACCTAAAGCTATCTGCATACACTTTATCTATTCCATATTGACGGACTCCCTGAGGCAAGAAGGCTTTCACACAAAGGAGTTTGCCCATAGACAATATTCTCAAAAGCAGTGTACCATGCTTGTACACCCATACCTTTTTTTAAATTGTTAAATCTAAATAAAATATATCTAAAGTTAAAATATAATTCCACAACGCTTATTCCTTATTATTCCTTGTCTTTTTACCAGAACTCATCACCGCCTAGCTCTATAGACCTGGTCACCTGGACATTCTTAATACTGATTGAGATGCAAGGAATGAGAGACAATTTCTCAAAATTCCCACGAGATAACCCTAGCAAATTAGCGGCTGGTCACAAGTTTGTAATAATAGGGTATTTGACTCCAATTTTTTTATTACTTTATTATAAAGTAGAATTAAAATAATGACGTGCACTGAAAGAACTAATTAAATCGATCAAATAACAAAAAAGTTATAAGCATTTAAAGATTTGTGATTAGACAGAGATAGCAACATGACATTGTGACGTCACACCGTACCAATGCCATAGTAGCTTCGTGCGGCTTCATACAAATTTTCGTTTTGCGAGAAAGGGATAGAAGATCCCCCCACTCCAAAGTTTAAACGCCTGTAACTTTGTAAATCTTCGTTGGATTTTAATATTTCTTTCACTGCACGTTATTATTTTTATCCTAGTTTATAATAAAGTAATATTTTTTATCAAATTCAAAAGTAGTGTAAGACCCCATTCGAAAAACGAGTACTAAGCCACATATTTTGGAATACAACTTTATCACAGAACATTCCCGCCAAGCAAAGTTCGTCATAACGCCCGTATTAAATTTTAATTGACAGCAGTTTAATTGATATTTCTCTTAAGCCTTTCTTTACAACAGCCTGCCGTGAATAACATTACGTAACTAGTATAACGGAATATGAGACGGCGGATCGTAAATAACCTTCGTTACTTGTCACGTGGGTTTATTACGGGCTACCAATTTTCAGATATTTTCCAAGGGTGTTAACTATTCTCACGTTTAGAATAAGATATTAATAATTCACTCACTCGGTGCTATTTTCTCCCACTAAAATATTATTTTGTGTCAGGTACTATATCTCACTAAAACATCATAAGACGCTTCTTTAAATCGCTACGTGCAATCGAGTACCACCAGTATTATAGTTCCTAACGGTATACAGAAGGCTCACTCCGCAAGATGATTAAAGAAATAGCAACTCTAGCGCTGACACAAAAATTGCAATTCAGTTCGCAATAGCGCCTGGCCACGCCTCCAGAAAGAACACGCAACAAACGCAAAGTTGTGGTCTCTTTCTATCGCGTAACTTTATCTCATTCAACGTACTAAGGTTGCCGCGCACGCAGCGCGTGAAATAGCCATACAAGAACTAACGCGAGCAATGTATCGGGAGCGCGGCGGCCGTCTGAAATTAGTACTCGACGTGAAAAGAAAAACAAGCAAATATGGCACTTGCCAAGCAAATTCAAGGCTATATACTACGCTACACGCACTATAAGCACCATTCATTACAAAGACCTTGACTATCTAACCCTCAATTAGTTTGCTTACGTTTTTACGTTTGTAGATAGTTTGTTAAACGTAAAAGCGACAGGAAAAAATGTTATATAATCCATTTCAGTTATTTTTTTTACGGGAACAGTCTCTGCACACAAAGATCATGAGTATATACTCGTATATATAATTTTAAACCAATATGCATAGGTATTAAAATTGAATAAAAATAAAATCAAACAGTGAGCAATATATTTTTTCTATATTAAGATTGTATGAAGAAGTCGTCTTTCGCGTAGGTATTTTATTATAATAGTTGTTTATAAATTCGTTTGTAATTAATATAAAACGGTACCAGCCAAACTCGTAACACGATTGTCGAAAAAGCCAACAAAAAAGGGTAGAAAACCACGAGGAATTACATGATGGTGTTTGCAGAGTAAATCGCGCTGAATTTCCGCCATGGCGTAGTGAGGCGCTATAATGGCAGGGTTGGCCTTTTATATAGCTTGAGCATACAATTTACTATAGCCTTCACCGTACTTAAGCGCTAATGGACGAAATGTTGAACGAATATTTATTGCTATTTAAATGCGAATGCTGTTTCCGCCAAAATTGTTTTCATATAGAACTTAGTCAGACATAATATTATTTATTGATTTGTATACAATTTTCTTCGATTTGATTGCCGGATGAACATTTTTGTTTATCTCTGTCGAAGAGGCTAATATTAAAATGGTAACCAAATGTAACCTTTACCCTATACCCTACTTAGGAACAGAGGTTTGCACCAGAGGTTAGAAACATCCATATACACACTTTTATATTATTAAAATCTTGTGTTTTTCATTTCGGCCTTCAATAGCTTATGCTAGTAACCGTTTGTTGTGGATACGCAATATTCAATAAACATAAATACATAGAACAACACCCTGTCACTTTACATTACACACTAAAACTTTTCAGTTGTTGAGAATCAAACCCACGACTGCTGACGCAAAAGGCAGTGCCTAGTCAGGAACACTACCGCTGAGCTATTCGGTCGTCAAACTATACGTATTGTACGTGGTTTTATTGCGGAACAAAAATTGAAATTACAATACTTAGGGGAGTAACATAAGTCGTAAAAGTTCGCGGACGAGCTTAATAGCTTGTCGTTCCTGATTTCCGCTTGACCGAAGTGGCCGTGGCCTGGCGGGGACTGAGGCCTGAGGGCTATTCAGTGTAGTATAAACGAGACCTTGGTGCAGTAATGGACTCGCGCGGCCTCCTCGTGGGGTAATGTCCCGACCAACATTATTTTGCTTCAATTCTTTTGACCCAAATAATTTTCTTGCTCTTGACTAGCAGATGCGGCCAACATTGTTTTACTATTAGGGATATGAAAATAGATGATATTGCGGCCACAAACAAGTAGTTGTAGTTGTCAAAGACATAATAACAAGTACCTCTGTTGCACAGCTTCTCTGTGCAGCACCTCTGTGTGGCAGTTCTGTACTCTGTAGTCTTTTATTGTCTATTCACGCCCTTTTTCTCTTTCTCTTTTTGTATTTGCGTGTAAAAATATGTCCGACAATTAAATTAATTCGTAATATACGTAGTAATATATGTGACGAAGTTGAAAACAATATGGAAATCCATCGACAAAATTAAATTTCATAGATTTTTTATATTATAAGCCGCTACAGCGAATGCTCCTTATGGCCAGGCCGGTAGAGGGCGCGGCGCGTGCGGGCGGAAGTCAGTCCGTTAATTTGTACCTCCCAGCGGCTTTCAGATAACTACTGTGATTAGTTTTACATTTAACTTACACGAGTAACTATTAGTAAAAGCTATTAACAACATAATAACCCGCTAGGCCGCTAACCTCCATTACCGTTATTTACGGCCCTCAGCTGCTACGGCTAGTTAGTAGTTACCCTACTAGCTGTGCGATGCTGTGTAGAAACCATTAGGGGTATTACCTTACCCTTTCAAAATTAGTACATCGGGGCTTATCACTTGCCATCAAGCAACTTGAAGAGGATATATAACAAAAGTCTGGGAATCAAACCCGGACCCCTGAATAATGAATGCCTACATCGTTTATTAACCTATGCTATAAAATTATAAAGCTCATTTTCATTCATACTTGCTGCCTTGACGTACATTATACTGCCCTCTAAGCAATCAATGCCACTCAATCATATAAGTAGATACACAAAATTTCATAAAAATCTGACGAGCTATTTTCGAGTTTCAGACACGCACGCAGATTGACTTTTATCATACAATTTGTTTAGATGATAATATACCTACCTACTCAGTTGACATTGAAATCTATTCTTGTAACTGTCCTTGCAAACATAAACGATTCATACGTAATTCAAAGGTAGGTAAATACGGCGGACGCCGGACAGCCTTGCATATTCTGGAGGGAAATGACATGGCCGGATTCTGCCCTCGAAAAAAAATATTCATAGCCATTGACAAACAGTACGTCATATTAAAGCTTATAATTATGTCTTTAAAATCGTTTAAGTTTTATTCTGAAAACATGCGAGAGACATAATATCAGCATAACAACTTGCAACAAAATGCGCCTAAATATTTTTAATAGCAATGATTTTTTTATTAAATAAACGCTGTTCAAAATGTTTACTCGCATTTTCTAAGCTTTTTAATATGAAAAAATTAGTTCTAACCAATACGCGTCATTTTTTAATAAAAAATCATTAGTATTAAAAATATTTAGGCGCATTTTGTTGCAAGTTGTTATGCTGATATTATGTCTCTCGCATGTTTTCAGATCATAAAACTTAAACGATTGTAAAGACATAATTATAAGCTTTAATATGACGTACTGTTTGTCGATGGCCATGAATATTTTTTTTCCAGGGCACAGCTCCATACAAGTTTCGGCCATGTCCCTCGACTGTGTAACATCTGAGGTGAGATTCGTGTGTGTCTCTGTCTTACATCATGCGCTAGACAGAGACATAGGCAGACGCCGGCGAATAATAAAATCGTCCTCAATTGCCGCGGTTGGTACTCGTCGACACAAATCGGGAGTGCGAAGCTGTCGGCAGATAATGTCGTCAATTGGAAGTGCTCCAAATTCAAATGCAACTGGAATATCTTTAGCGAAGATCACACAAAACTACGTTAGGAAGACGTATAGGTCACACACAGCTAAACTACAATTTAAAGAGACCCAACATGAGCTTTTTCCTCGTGCTTATAGGAATGTTAATCAAATCAAATCAAACAATTTATTTGCATACATGTGTTAGGTATAAAGATTACATAGAAGTCAGAGTTTCAACATGTCTTGCCATATAGGCGTGCAAATGCACTAAAAAAGTAAGTAATTAGAAAAATCATTGTAAAAAACCCAATTTGTCATATTATCTGCATGTCTGCTTTGTTCTATTATGTTACAGGCATTTTACTCGGAGATCATCCTCGACGTACTACCTTCAGACGACCGCCGCGCACCGGCTAATTTGCTCACGTCAGTTCTTGTACGGTCTATTTCACGCGCTGTGTGCGCCCGATTGCGAGGCAACCTTAGTACGTCGAATGAGATAAAGTTACGCGATAGAAAGAGACCACAATTTTGCGTTTGTTGCGTGGTGTTTTTCGCGGAGGCGGAGCCATGTGCATTACACACAGATACAGACTTCTGCGTAACCTTTTCAGTTTTCACTCACTGAGTGCACTGAGTAAAGTGAATCAAGAAATAAAATAAAAAATTGTAACTGAAAAATTAACTGTACGTCTATTGGTTTAAAGTGTAAAATTGAATGTATTTCAACATAGGAAATACAATCTTTTAACCTTATCGCGGAAAGTAAATTTAATTTCACGATTGTCGGCCATTTTGTGTTTTGAACTACATTCAAGCTAATACGCTAAGCCAATAGTCGTAAAATTAATTTATTAGTGTTCGCAAAAAATGTTTTAATGTCAATATTGTCTGCTTATATACGTCCTTTTTTGACCTTTTTAAACATTTCACTTCACGAAGTAGCCGACGCATTACGTGAATAACCCTCCTGCCTTTATTATATAAGTAAGTGTGATTCTTGTTGATAAAATCAAAGTGGGTGACGCAACTTTAAATCAGTGTACTGAATTCGTCTATTTAGGGTCCCTGGTAACGAATAAAAATATGATAAAAATGATATTATGTCAGCCGAAATCAAGAGACGAATTGCAATTGCAAGCAGAACTTTCTATGGATTGAAAAAACTGTAGTACTGTACAAAACACTTATAAGACCTATATTAGCTTATGGTAGTGAGTGCTGGACCATAAGAAAAAAAGACGAAGAAGCCCTTGCAATATTCGAAAGGAAAGTGTTGCGGACTATATTTGGTGCAGTAGAAGTGGACGGTCTGTGGCGTATCAGATACAACCACGAACTGTACGAAATCTTTGGTGAGCCAAACATTGTCCAGCACATAAAGATCACAAGATTGCAGTTGGCTGGGCATGTACAGCGCATGAGTGACGAGAGCCCACCAAAAAAACTATTGACCTCACACCCAGATGGCCGTAGAAATGTTGGTCGGCCAAAGCTCCGCTGGCTGTATGGAGTGAAGCAGGATGCAAAAGTGGTGTGATTAAAAATTGGGAAGCGAAAGCAATGGACAGAGACCGATGAAGGAATCTTTTGGAGCAGGCCCGGGCCCACAAAGGGCTGTAGCGCCGTTGATGATGATGATGATGATTCTTGTGTTCAGGCCAAGACTTCTATGTAGTATTTATTGTTTCAGGCATGAAACTTTGCATACGGCTACGGAAACAAATTATACTTTGCGATATTCTCTTATCAATCGTCAGTGGCAATGCACACCATCTGACGTGGCACGCAATGCCACCTGTAACCGGCTGGACTTTGCTTTTAATGCAGAGTAATAAGGTTTCCTGACATAATGACTTTGATACTCTAATACTATAAACTGTTACAAGGCTATCGAGTTGAAGCCTGAATGACCACGCAGGTACCTGAGTAACAAAGATACAGAAATACACGCGTTATAGTGTAAATGGTCTCTATAAACAGACCCGACCGGGACAGGAGCAGGAAATACAGGACCCGATGAATCGCGCAAAAAGTGTCGCCAGTTTACTGGTGTCAAAAATGTTCGTTTTGACACCAACGGCGTCAGTAGTAAACCGGCCACAGTATGGTTTATGGACCGCGGTCCAGGCCACAAATAACTATTAGGTACGTGTTATTAGTCCGCACGTGCCTTTTTACAGGGACGGTTCCCGCCAGATTGTGAGGGAATTTTGTCAGCTGATGGCGCTTTTTTTTTCTTGTATGAAGAAAATTTACGGGCTCATCCTTAGGTTCAAAACGTAAAAAATCACACTACCGGCAAGGGCGTACCTACAAACCCCTTCCTAAAAAAATTTTTGTTTGCATCATCACGGTGATATTGCCGTCAAGTATTAATTTGTATCTAATGTGTAAAAATAGGGCACTGGTGATAGGGAGTTTGAATGCCAGACACTCTGATTTTTTTAGAGATATAAGCATTTTAGAAAATTAAATACGCTTTTGCCAAGTTATATTATGTATGTTATATAGGAAGAAAATGTGATAGCTAGGAGACGTGGGTTTAAATTCCGCCAGGCGCGATAATTTTGATCAAATATAATTTATAACTATTTATGTAATGTAGGTTTTTAACACCATATAATATTATCGCGTCTACCACCCGCTGCCCCAGATTGTAAAAGGTTTAATGACCTGGATCTGAAATATGGTTTAGTGCACGCATAAATTCGCCTTTCTTTGTAAATTGAAATATTCTAGCCCGTTATAGTTGGGCGCCATTCCAATTTCCAAGGTTATGCAAAGAATATAGAGCAACGTTCATGGGGTTGTTGAATGTAGGTAAGCTACCTCAACCTACTTTTGATTGTAACTTTTTTTTAAAGTAGTCTTAGGCCTGTTTCACAATAACCAAATATACTTTATCCATGGATTAAACATATTAAAGGATCAGCACTTACTGACGTCACGGATAGGCTCACCCTGAAGCGAGTTTTTAATTTGTTAAAACTGTAAAATGGCGCTAATGTACGAGTATGCGACCGACAGCGGTATGTGAGCGGTACTGAAATGTACGACTCGCGATGCCATATTTGAGAAATTTTTACCTTCAACACACGTCACATTTTCCCGTCTACTTAGCGTAGCGTATTTCGTCATTGACTTTATATAACGAATAAACTGGAAATTATAACTGATCCGCACTTTGATTATGTCCTAATCAAAGAATCCGCAATACAAAAATTGTCACAACATCAAATATATTCGCTGAATAAAGTTTATCTGGTGATTGTGAAACAGGCCTTTAATGTTGGAACTAATGTTGTATTTTAAAGTGGTTAAGTTCAAGAGCTTTTTTTGTCCGTCTAAAAGTTCTCATTGCCAGTCCAAACGAGTCGAAAATTCGTAGTTTTTTACCATCGCGTGCAAGTACGTAAAGCCGTTGGTCATACCAATTAAATTTTGCCGAAATTTTGAATGACGAAAACTTTTTATCCGGAAATTAATTTAGACAGAGTTCAAACTACGAGTATATGGGTACTTTTATTTCAGCACAATTTGCGGTCAACATGAACCAAAAATTAACGCGGCTTGATTTCTCATTCCATGTTGTATTTCTCAGAGCCTTTTGGACGCTTCAAGCTTAATTTTATAAACCCCAAGATTTAAATACACGTACGGGTACAAATAAAATGCGAAATTTATACACATTTCTAGTTTAATGACGGCGCAGAGACGGGTCCTAATGAGAAACGTATCCATTCACAGTTTTCTACACCGCTCGACGGCTCTATTCCTACAAGGTAGATAGAGGTGCTCGTACTGAAATGCGCTCTACGTAAAAAATCTGAATTTTAACTGAATTACTTATCACGATACACATTTTTGCTTTAAAATTCTGAAGACTTTTTTATAATATACCAATAGATAAAAATAGTAAAGATAGGCCGATCCGAACATTTTACGTTATCCTTGTTCATACAAGCAAACAGTAGCGTCATCTGTCAAAATACCGCGTGGCCTTATACTGTTGGTAATAATGACACCCATAAACTGGCGACATTTTTTCGCTGTTCGCCCTGTCTTTAGTATTTCATAAACGAGGTGTATAGTTGTTCGCATTAGCTGTTGCAAACATTTTGATTGGCCTTCGTGTCAATTTCGTTTGTAAGCTATTTTTACAACACTTATAGGTATGTTGTGTAGTAAAAGGTGCACTAATTTACATAAAAATAAACAATTCTTATGACAACGATTACTACCATATCGATTTTTATTAAAAAAATAGGTGTATTTCATGGCGTGTATTTTATCACATAAACATAGTCACACATGTAGGGTCGACACATAAACAGACATGCAATATTGAAACTGACCTCAAAGATAATGTCAGTTAGATTGACAGTGATAATTGCATTGCAATTTGCAATCAATAATGGGCTGTTCGAAAAGCAAAAGTCACGCAATTCTTTTATACTGTAAAAACAGCTTTTTATTGACTTTAAAAGAAGGCCTACAGACTTAAGAGTCCGGTTACCTACGATGTTGCGTTTTAGAGAAGTATTTCCGAACCAAATATAGCTAGGAGCATAGATTATTACTATATGAACCCGAATAACACAACTACATGATCGAAATATTTACGAATTACAAATGATTTTGGTATTACGAATGTATGGAGACATCGTAGGTAACCGCATTCTTAAAGACTGGAATTTCATTCTACAAAATCAAACGCACACTTTACTGGCATGTCACACGGACAGTGTCAAAAATACAATACAAATCTGTAATGTATAAAATTCTCATATCCACAGTGTTTGTATCAGAACTCCTCCAAAATGGTTTAGCCGATTTCTATGATTTTTTTTGTATTATCGGTAGGTCTAAGAACAGTTCATACCCTTAGTGAAAAATAATTAAATACCTACGTTTGACGAATCAGCTAGATTTGTAAATTGTAGGTGCCACTGATTACTAACCTCAAGATATGGGCATCCGAATGATTTACCGTTTTCATACAAGCAAACAGTAGCGCCAACTGTCAAAATACCGCTGCCGCCGCTGACCGAATTACCGCGTGGCCTTATACTGTTGGTACTAATGACACCCATAAACTGGCGACATTTTTTCGCGCGGTTCGCCCTGTCTAGAGTAGATGTCAATTATAGGTGCATAGTTGTAAGGTTGTTCGCCCTCGGCATCGCATCTCACCTTGGCTAGCGCAAACATAGCGTCTACTACTTGACCGAGGATATAAAATAATATCCTAGTACGAGAAGCAATCTAGAAAGTTACCTAAATATAAGATTTAGATTACATTTCAGTATCTATTTGATAGCGGCTGCCTAGTTAGCCTGCAGGGAAATCAGTAAACCGCTAAGCTATTAAGCTTTCCGGTTATTAAACTTAGAAAGATTAGATACTACAGTAAGTCAGTTTGTATAACGACTCTACCAGACCTTGTCCTTCCCTGTTACTGTACTTGAAAATCGTATGTATCGAGTATGTGTGCTCATATGTGCGTATGAAAAAACATTAAAATAAAAAAATAAAAAATTAACTTAGCCCTGAGCTCAAGCCTAACTCAGCCTGAGCTTAGGCTTAGGCTCTTAGAATTCCTCACTACGTTTACAATTCACTTTACTATAGAATCCTTCATTTTGCTCTGAATTCAAAATTACGCCTTCGGGGAACAAAATTTCAACTTGGTCAATATAACATGGGGGAGAAACAGACTCAATAGGTCGGGTTCCGCCTTAGTAATTTCCTCAGTAAATGTATAATTTGAAGAACAAAATACGAGTATCTACTTGTAATGTTTAAATTTTGGATATTCAATGAAGGTATTGTGCAAAACTTTGCATCACAAGTCGGATCACTTGGATGAAGGTTATTAAAAGAAAAACCTTCATCATCATAATTAAAATAAAGTATCTTCTTCAAACGGATTCCATAATACGAGAATTATCATGAACTTTCGATTTAACGCAACACTGACCAAGAACATTACGGGCATCTCAGAGGACGCCCTCCAGAAAATTCCTATCATAATTTATGTAAATCATAAGTACCCACTTGAAGCTTGTCTGTCAGCGTTATTCCATGTTTGACAAGGTTTCAAACACCAAGCAATAATAATATTCCATGAATACCTACCTATTGCGTTACCTTACGTTTCAGCCGACGGAAGTCCACTGGTGGACAAAAGCCTCCTGTGTAATGATTTCCAGCCCGCACGGTCCTGCGCCACTTGTGTCCAGCGCCTTTCCGCGATGTCGTGAGTCCACCTGGTTGGAGGTCTGCCAACACTTCGCTTTCCCTTGCGGGGTCGTCATTCCAGCACTTTGGGTCCCCAACGTCCGTCGGTTCTACGAGCTATGTGCACCGCCCATTGCCACTTCAGCTTCGCAATAAGTTGAGCTATGTCGGTGACTCTGGTTCGTATACGAATGTCCTCATTTCTAAATTTGATCACGTAGAGAAACTCCGAGCATAGCTCTCTCCATCGCCCGCTGAGTGACTCTGAGCCTTTCTATCTATTGCAACTTAACCTTATAATGAATTTCGTATAAACTCGCAAAGTTTTCAGTGATATTTAGTTGCCTCAAGGAACTGATACATACATGTTCAAATAGATTTATTTGGATCACCCACTCGGGAAGTTACGATGGGATAAAATTTTAACTGGACTTTAACTCGCCGCTGAACTTACAAGTTACACAGCTTAATCTAAACGTTGTTGCAGTAACTACTAAAACTTTATTTCTTCCTCTTTACTACCGGTGGTAGTACATTACTCATGTATGCCACAAAGCTAATGAAATCATAGAGAAGGCTTAAAGTTGTCTTCTAGATTCTGTCCAGTGATACTTAACTAATTAATATGACTCCACTGAACCCCATATTATTAACGGCATGGTTAGTGTTAGATGTCAGTTAGTCAGACACATTTTCATTATGATTTATTTATTTGCTTCACTACAAAAAAAAATAAGCAAATTACTGAATTCCATCACATTTGGATTACAGCCAAGTGAACCTGAGGGCTTCGTAATTTCATCACGAAAATTATAATTATCGTATGATTTATTGGGATAAAATATATCTTTCCTAATCATCACTTCTAAAAATACCAACTCAAAGAAATAAATCCCACGAAACAGGCTAATTTCATTGATTTTATTATTAAGTAGTATTATTAAGTAGTTGTTTCTATTTTCTTACAAATTAATGAGTAAGTAAGATCTCATTAATTTGTAAGAAAATATAAACAACTTAATGAAATGAAATTCTTTATTTTCACTTAGGCTTAGAAATAAGCTCTCATGAAATGTCAAGACTCTACCGCCAAAAATCTTACTGCAAAAGAAAATAGGATGAAAGACGAAATTAGATTTAAGTTATTGATTCGCATTGGCGAAATTAGATTAAGTTCGAGTAATTGATTGGGTAATCAAAACTCAAAACATTCTTTATTTCAATGGTTCATTAATTTTTAGTCTATTATAATTTAGATAGGTAAATCACACATGCTTAAAACCTACATCCCTATTCTGCTATGCACAGACAGACCGTTAGAAATAGTTAATGCTTTTAATGGCATTATTAAGTTATGTTAAACGCTTCTAATGTCAAGTTGGTTTATGACCGATAGTGTTATAATGGGGCATGCTAGAAGTTGATAACAAGTGAATTCAAATACGAGTACATATTATCATGGCTCGAGAGATTATTTATTAGATACTTAGCGTAATGCTTTGGTAGTTTGTAGGTAGGTAAGTTATACTTTACTTATATTATGAAAAAGATATGTTAACTGGTAGATTAATTTCATATCACACTCCTGTATAATTTAGTAAACAACAAAAAATATTTAAGAAAATCTCTGTTATGTATTTCATAAAACAATGATAGCGGCAACGCGCGGTGCATACAAAATAGCGTCGTTTTTACAAACGACGCAATAAACGACGCATGGAGACGATACGACGAGCGACGCGTGGTACTATATATTATACCCTACCTACCCGAAAACGATACCACACAATGATATTACGTAATGTTCCACAAACCGACGCGCCCCTTCTAAGATAAGATGTTTGGAGTTCGAAGATTTCTCCCAAGTGATGAATTGTAGAACTATAGTTAATTTGTTTTCACTTTGTGTCCAGCACAATTTACAGCAGCTAGGTACTGGCGCAGGGGACACGCACTCGGGTTAGAGTGGGAGGTCGCGGGTTCGATTCCCGCCACGGGCCACTTTGGAATTTTATTATTTCTAAATTGGCTCAGGTCTGGTCTGGTGAGAGGCTTCGGCCGTGGCTAGTTACCACCCTACTAGCAATGACCTACCGCCAAACGATTTAGCGTTCCGGTGCAATGCTGTGTAGAAAACGTTGAGGTAACATTACTTACCCAGTAAGTGCGTTAACATCTTTGGCTGCATCATCATTGCAGTCAAGTACTTACTTGTATACCTAGTATAAAAAAATGTACAAACCTATTTCACAATTTAGAATCACAATAATATTACTTTCTATCACTCATTTATAAAGATAAAAAAAACAACTATCGATATCACTTATCGCCTGCACTTGTAGCGGTCTTCGATAGCTGACGATAGATGGCGTCACCAGCGCAATAGCCCTAAAAAGAATAATAGAAATTTCCCTATTGCCCACTGCACCGCTACACACTAATTCACAGAAGCCGTGCCATAGGAAACAATAGAATGATATACGACCGACTCTGCAGCGACATAATAACACAACTAAGTCTACCGTACCAAAGTTACTAGTTACTACCTTTTCATAGCAATTTTGAAAATCAAAGACTGCATCAGATTTTACGTAGGTACATTTAAGAAAACGAAACACCAATTGTAGGTACAATGTAGAACCCTCAGATCACTTTAAACACGGGTAGAACCTATGTACCTAGGGTGTACAAGAAGGTAAAGATAACACTCGAAAAATTTTGTGACCTTAACACCCACAGTACTACACGCAAGTCAGAGAAATAAACTAACTTATCTTCTATACTTATAATAAAACTGTAAAGGGTCGAATTCTGTACATTGAAGATATTTTGAAAATTTTTGTTGGAGGACACTATTTAGTCGATACTGAAGCCAAAACTGTAATTTGTTTAATTTTTGTCTGTCTGTCTGTCTGTCTGTCTGTCTGTCTGTCTGTCTGTCTGTTTCACGACCGGGCATCACGGCTAATCCGCTGGATGGATTTAAATGAAACTTGACATGATTATAGTTCATACCCCGAGGTAGGACATAGGATACTTTTTGTCCCGAAATTCATCATGGTTTCCCTGGAAGACGGCATTAAAGTCCAAACGTTTTTTAGTTATATTCATTAACGCGTTGTCCGATTCCATTCATTCTTTTTTTGTTAGAAAGGAGGTTCTTTATAAATTATTCCATACAAATCTTATCATCATCACTTTTGTAGTTCAGAAATTACAGACATCAGAACCTTTAAGTTCAAGTAGGTAGGTGACTTGAAACTCGGAATGCACAAAGAACCAAGGGCTAGGACGTAGGGCTCAAGTAAGACTGGGATACCCTTACAGCCGTAAATAAATAGGCTTAGCAGGAGATTTTGTATGGTTTAAAATTTTTCACTTTTAGGGTGAACAAAAATCATGTAACTGGCGTTATCGCTACGTTTGACCGTATAGCGCCATCTCTACAATTTATGTGGAACTTGAATGTAAAACTCTGAGATAGGTACCTACTACCCAATTTTTTTTAATAAAAATTAACTGTCATGTTATTTACTGTTTCCTGACTTTATATTAAGATGGCACTGTTAAGAGTTAAGACATGAACAGATTTAAACTTTATCATCCGCAATATGGAAAGGGTAAGATAATGGTTCACAAATATTTTTAACTCTTAGGTCTTATCGATCCTAACCGACTGACTGTCATCTAAGGTCTTTTTATACGTAAGGAAATATATAGCCATTGTCCATTCTGATGTTTTGGATTGTATTTAGATGAAGCAAAGATTTTTAAAAGACTCTTATATTATGTTGGGCTGGGGAATATTGTTAGTAGAGTAATTTATCCCAGTGGTACCTACCCGGCCGAACTCTGAAAGAAAAGTTCTACCACCAGTACAACTTTTCACATGGTTTAATAATTTTTGACATATTCCGTGGTTTCAGAATAAAAATCACAATGAAAAGGACGATTTTAACTGTCGATATTTCGATACATTGGTACAAGTCGTGGTCACTACGTGACCTGTGCCACTGGGTCGAAATATCGACAGTTAATATCGTCCTTTTGATCTTTCAACTACGTGTTAATGAAACTTTATATTATTATTAAGAAAAAGGAGTTTTTAAAATCACCACAAGATAACCCGTGCAAAGTAAGAACAGGTTTCTGTACAACATCACACCAGAATCCCGCGAAAAATCAAGGAATTCCAGTAGGAAAGTATATTATGTAAAAAAATCGTAATTTACGCGGGCGGAGCCGCGGGCAACAGCTAGTCTAATATAAAAATGTCTATGATAAACAATAAACATTCGTATCTTCTATCTTGCACATAAAATCTGAGAACCGACATAAAGCTTCGCAAAAATACGGCGGACATAAACGAGTGGGCATAAGCCTAATCCTCTTACTCGAAAACTTGTACAATAAACTTACCACGAGTTATATTATTACACGAGTTACGTATTATAGAAACTTCTGATAAAGAAATCTAATTATATTAACGACAGACCGCATTGAGGTACAATAAACAATAAAAATACTCGTATAATTTTCCTCTCTGCCATTAGAAATGTTGCCGAGCTTTTGAGCTAGGAAGCCTTCGCAGAAACCACACTGCGCACACACGAGTGGAAATGAATTAGACTGATATATCCAATCGCTTAAATGATCACTTGACTTCTGTGCAGACAATGTTACTCTCATGCATTTATTTAGTTTCAACTGTCCCCATGTTTGTTTGTCTGTGAAAAAATCTTGCAAGTTAAATTCTGAAATTTTGCATCCGGATGGCAATACAAAAATTATTATGACATTAAGCTGATCTGATGATGGACTCCGAAGGTCGCCATAGCAACTCTGCATTTAAACCGTTACAACCCAATCGAGTTTGAACTGGTTTGATCCGTCTTAACGAATACTTTGGTTCTAGATGGTAATCAAGGTCTGTTTAGGACGTCTGTTATGAGTATTGATTATTTTAAAAAAATTTTTTTTGAATGTTTTGTTCCATTTGAGCAATCGACAGCTTTTAGTGTCGATCGCAAATATGTCATAACTGTTATCTGCGGCTCTGCCCGCGTGAATTTCTGTTTTTCGCTTTTCCCGTGGGACCGATGAATTTTTCCGGGATAAAAAGTAGCCTATGTGCTTATCCAGGCAATAAGCTATCTTTGTTCCAAATATTAGCCAAATCGGTTCTGAAGTTGCGGCGTGAGAGATTAACAAAGATCCATCCATCCAACCATCCATACTTACAAACTTTCGCGTTTATATATTAGTAGGATAGGATAGGATGGCTTCAGATATTGAAAGCCAATATCAAGCCTTGATAGCGAAAGCTAATGTCAATGTGCGTGAAGCACACTCAATAATTTACACTCACTAAACAATTCACTCGACACTTAACGATGTACCAGGTAATCGGCAAACAACTGGTAGTTATCTGAATCGATACGAAGAAATCGATATATCCACAAACAGTAAGGTTTTTCTATAAGATGTAAGGTTGGAAATTTGCCAACTATACATATTATATAAATATAAAATCAAAGTAGAGTATTGTCCTGGGTTCGATGGCCGAGGCGGGCCAAAATTTATCTAGCGATGAATTTTCAGTACATAGACGTGTGGCGGAGGGTGTATCTTCTCTTGAAGCATGTTAAATCATAGTTGCAGGCAAAATCGCCAGGTTATAATTATAAACGTGTAATTTATTTAAGCCACCAAAGCAAAAGCGAACCAAAAAAGCAGCTTTAGCCATATTATGTCATATTTAATTGAGATTAAATTTAAAAAAAAAATCATGAAAATGATCACTACATTGATCCGCATTCTTATACATTTTTGTAATCTTCTTCCATTTGCATCTGTTTATCGATTCGCAGTATGTTATATGGCCAGAAGTTTAAATCCACTGTCTCCTTCTGTAAGTGTCTGAGTGACACACGAAAATTATATGGTAGCCAAGCACTCAATATTCCCCTGGACTAATCGTACTAAGACTTTTATGTCCCCTAAAGACATGGTTGTTTACGACTCCCAATGGTATCTATAAAGTGTTTAAGTACCTTACTCAGTCGTTTTGACCACAAAGTTTATTGTTGTTCCCGTCAGGAAAACGGGTAAAATGTTAATGCCGTATTTTCGGAGACACTTCTTATAAGTAGTACAAATTAATTTAATAGTTAAGTACCAGATTATCTGTTCGTTTCAGTCGATAGACGTCCACTGCTGGACAAAAACCCTTCAATGATTTTATCCTCCACGAACAAAAGGCAAGAAATGTATTTGTCACTTGCTTTCTTGCCACTTCAACCGGTGTAGGATTTTGTAATAGTTGTAGAAAAAATTCCTTATCTAAATATTTTTGTCCGAGAAAATTCATCATATCTGCAGTTGAAAATCCTAACGATTTTGGTATGAAATTGGTTAATTTGTATATTCAAATGGTCCAGCTACCATTGAAATAATAACATTTTCATTCAGATGAATCGTAAGTATGCGTGGTATAATAGCCCCGTTTGTCTACAATGTAGAGCTGGCGATTGGCCAAGCTCTGTATCCTTCGCTGCGTTGATACGATTTGACTTGTTTACCTATCTTCATCGTCGTCTATGTCCAACCCACAGCTGAAATCAAAAGCCACAGCCATGTCACCTTATCGATTCTATTTCTACGATAGAAATAGTATCGATAAGTTAATAACATGGCTACGATTGCTAAACTCCGTTTACGAGTTTAAACTGAACATGCTGATCCAATATACGTAATATGCGGAAACTGTGGTTAGTAACGAAAACCTGTGGGTTTATTCTGTATCGATAGTTAGCAAAAATCCTGTTTTTATATTATTTTTGCATATGTTAGCAACTAGCATGGTATACTCGTATTGACATGATATATACCAATAATACAGAAAAAGAACTGATCTGTGACTGGCTCTGAAGTATCATTGCACTAAAATCTGATCAAACAACGGACGAGGCATGGGCGAAACGCAGGCAGGACGTGAAGAGAGCGTCGTCACATCACAAAGAAAACCTTTTTGGTCAAAAGAATAATAGATTATGTACATCTCATTGAATAGGTAATCATGGAATATAATATAGCTATTCGCATATTCATATAATGTCCAAATCTGACGCTCACCCTCGATATAAAGCGTCCAAGGCACGATTATCCGCATATTTTACCATTCTAACCCTGCTAATGATCGCCACACATGCAAGCGATGAATTAATTACACAGTCCGTGTTATATGTAATTATAATTTTAGAGCATATAATACATTTACTATACTCCACGTTCACGCCTTTGTTACGTCTTGTGCTTCAAGTACTCGTACTTTTTTTTACGAGTAGGCGAGCAGAATACCTATCGAGTAGGTACTATTTTTGTATCTTATACCTACGGCTATAAAGCTGTTTAATTACTAAGAGTTACTAATATAATACGTGGTAATGTTATCTTCAACCGATTGAGCTGTAATTTGGATGACAATGCATGGTGTGACGTCATTCTAAATCCAACATGGCAAACCACTGAAAATGTTTTACAAGTCAATATTAAATAATTCACTCTTCATCACAATATGGCTATCGATGTCTTATTTTAATCATCAATATTTATTACCTACATTTTGTTTCAATAACTGTTTTCGAAAATAAAATTTAAATTACCTACCGAAAACGAGTTATAATAAAAAGTTCCCAATTATACATTTCGTAGCAGACGGCTACGTAAAGCCTACGATGTGCTACGCAAAGCGGCGGTCTGTGTCCTCTACGAAATTTAGCAAAAGCTCGACCTCAAACATTTCCTTTGACGAAAAGTTTGTGAAGTTTTATGTCAGAGATCCGATTCCTCTAAAGTTACTAAGGTAGTTTAAGCTCTAATAACTTATTTACTTTATTTCTTGTCAATTATGAATAGTCTTACTGACTGTGTATGATAATTATTATCAACTTACTGATAACTATTTTTTTGACTTAAAGTAAGTTTACAAGGGTTAAACGCGACCTGTGCCCTATTCATCAAACATTACAAGTCTACAAGCTCACAAGCTACAAGTTTAAATAAAAATTCACAAGTTCTTGTAGATTATGTTCATCAAATAATTTCACGTTACTTGTAGATTTTAGAAACTTGTAGTTTTTAATTTACAAGTGTGGCACGTAGTCCGTCAAAAAAGTCTTGAAATTAATTCACGGATACAATAATAATTTGTCCCTGACTTATATTATGACTAAGTAATTGTAAAATCTGTTCACACAGAATACTGAAAAGAATTATCTATATTTTTTATTATTTAAGTATCCTCTAAAATGTACTTTATTTCGACTTTTATAATTATTTTTAAACACTTTTTTGTTTCATGGCTTTTTTGGCAGACTATACTAGATTCTTTTTTTTAAATATTGTTTTAATTAAAAAAATTCTATTAGCGAGACTTCGCTGTCCGTCCGTCCGTTCGTCCGTCTGTCACCAGGCTGTATCTCTGGAACCGTGATAGCTACAAACTTGAAATTTTCACAGATGATGTATCTCTATGGCCGCTATAACAAAAATACTAAAACATAGAATAAAGTAAATATTTAAGGGATCTCTCATACAACAAACGTGATTTTTTGCTTGTTTTTGCTCGATATTGATAACGGTAACAGGTAGACGCTTCAAATTTTCACAGAATATTTATAATTACTGTAGAAATAAATTCTTAAATTAAAATTAAATAAAAAATTAAGGGGGACTCCATACAATAAACATGATTTTTTAATCTCGTTTTTGATTTAGTGGGCGGGGGTGTTTAGTTTTACTAAAAAGAAATATCTTTAATATATTTCTCTTTAGTAAAACTAAAAATAAAAAGGGAATATAGGGAAAGGGAATATACCCGAATTAATATTGATGGTACGGAACCCTCAGTGCGCGAGCCCGACTTGCACCTGACCATTTTTTTACAATTTGTATAATTATTATTAGTTTTGTAGAGCTTTTGTATCTACCTAGGTATAAATAAAGATTAGTATTAAAAATAGATTTTATACTTACTTTATTAACTCTTTTCACGTGTATAAAAGCGAATCTGTGTTTTATCGTTGAAGTTTTAAGCCGATTACGTTCAATATTCAATGTGATACGTTAGCTGATCATCTTGCAGAGCAAGCCTTACCGTTGCCCGTGCAAGACGGGACGGTTATGAGATTAAAACTAACTCGCAGCCAAAACTAAACTGTGAAACAGAGACGGAACGTTTCCAAATATAAACCGACTAAGTCTAAACTAATTAGCGATTTAATGAGTGTGAGAGGGACAGCCGTGGCACTCGTCCAAGATGAATCTGATGTTCCGGAAGAACTTCAGCACGGAGAAGACGGTGTCGACGATCAGTGGGGGGGGCAAGACCAAGGGGGCGCTCGGCGCGGGCAGGAACGCGAAGCGCCGCGACCGGGAACGCTACTCGTGCATGGAGGAACACCATTACCGGACCCACCTGTTCTTCTCGGCGCCGCGGGCCAGCACGCAGTATAGCGATGGCTCAGGTAACTCGGGAAGTATGTTCCGTTCCAGTTAGCTTGGTTGCGTGGCCGGTGTTGTGCAGTGCTTGCGTCTTGCGTCAGCGTAAGTCTGTTTACCAGGTACACCTACGTGTCACCTTGTAGTTGTGCGGATTTTGTTTAAGATCCCGAAATTCAAATGTTATTTAGTTTTTCGCAAATATTAGACTTACTACACATTTTAGGTTTATGGCAATGAATTTTGCGGGCATAATATTTATGCATATACATGTTTTAATAGAAACTTTGCTCGAAAATTCCCACTCACTTCATGTTGGTTCTTGAAAGATTTTTTGCAGTTTCCCAGATTTCGAGCAATCGGCAACTAGTATGGAGTAAATGAGTATTGTTCAGCAGATTTTTTATTAAAAACATGTAGACGCATAAATGTTGTGCCCGCAAAACTAATTGCCATAAGCTTACGATGCAATTAGACCATTATTTGCGAAAAACTAAATAAAATTTAAATTTTCGCGCCCGGATGGTACCAATACAAAGAGCGAACTCAATAGTCGTGAATCGTGATCAACACAATCTTACAGTCCAATGGAGGTTTTTTACGTCAAATGTTTTTGTATTACAATAGTATAAACGCAATGTACAACCAACAGCATGAAATAAATTCAGTTATGCATATGATAATGTTTCGTTAACACAGACAGACAGACGGACAAAATCGCATCATTTGGGTTCCATTTAGACAATTTTGGTACGTAACCTTAAAACTCAAAGTAAGTACTTACATCACCCCAAATGGAAGAGTAATGGAAAATGGATGACTATTACTTATGAGTTATTGTGATAAAAGTTGACAGATTCTTATGCTTTCATTATAAACAGTGACACGAGGGTGTACTTGTTTGAGCTTACTCAAAGGAAAAAATTGGCATTCTTTTGAACTATTTGTGTTTAAATTGTTATTGTATATCTATCTTTGTTTAATTATAATCTGTGGTAACAATAACTTGATTATCATATAAAGCAATTTATCTTTCTAAAATTATTGTAACAGTTTTAATTTGTGTTTACGTATGTCTATAATATTTTTTTATGCCATAAATACTTACGACAAAATGAGAGCATTCGTTCTTTACGAAAATTCGTTATTTTTCTGTAAATAATATCAACCTGTTTTGCATTTTATATCTACTTATCATAATATTATAATTATTTTAACCATATGTTTATTTAATTGTTTCAGTGCGGTTTGCATGGCTATGATAGCAGATGGAAGTTATTGTAAATAATATCTAGGTATCTAAATTAAGAACTGATTTCATCAATAAATCAATATTATGCTTAGAAGATATTTACAAATTTCTGGAAAGTGGAAGCAACAAAAAAACTTGTCTTTTAGGTACTTTTTAAATTTTTTACATATAAAAGAGTTGGGATGGGATATGCGGGAGTGTCTCAACATAAGGGACTTTGCATAAGTACATGAATGATTTTTTTATAGACAGCATTACCTGAGGCATACCGCTCCGATAGGAGAAACGAAGGAGTTATGTTTTAGGGGCATGCACCCACTAAAAACTGTCTGTTTCTTCAACGAAATTACTTATGATGAGTGATGATGATCATGTAGCATAAATCCGAAGATCTGCCATAGATTAATTTCAAACCTACTGGTTTAGTTATTTTTTTATTATTTATTCCAAATAATGTAAAAAAAAATCCTCAATACCCATTTATACCGAGGCCAGGTGTCTAGAATTCTGCTGCATTACGCCTTTGTATGGTCAGACATAATATATCCTGATTCCTGAATCCAGGCCAAGTTAACCTAGGTAGTTAAGGTAATTGCCGGCATTCGGTCACCTGTGGAGTCGTTAAGGCGAGATAGCAAGTCCTTGAAAAAGTGCAAGTTTAGCACTTACAAACATCTGGATGCAATAGGCACACATACTTATAGGTATAGGAAGTTTGTGTCTATTAACACGCCAGACGTTTCGTCAAGAGCTATAAATAAAATAACCTAACGCAGACGTTTATGCCGTTACTTATACCTAAAGGTTCCAACATGCTGATGAAATAGAAATGCAATTTCCTATATCAGCAGTAGGTACATTGTGAGAAGTGCTATAGAAGTGCTAATAGACTGCTTTACTGTAAAGACATTATCATACCCACCACGTCGGGCAGTTCAGGTTTGCTGTATCAATTTTAACAGAGAACATTTAAGTTGTACCTATAAAATATTTCATCAGTGGTCTGAATCTGTATTGTTCAGTTTGTTAGAAAACTGAGGCAATAATCCTTTTTTTTGCATTTTCTTTGCACAAGTTACAAACCTAGATTGGTACGAGTATATGGTATGTCAACATACCAAGTTGCTAACTTGTGTGTAAATACAAAAATAGGATTTTTGCCTCCGTTTTGCTAGATAATAACTCAGTGAGGGTTGCTAACTAACTGACTAAATAAAACAGAATCGGCCCACAGGTCAAGTTATGGTTATGAGTTAAAACTGTCTTCATTACATAAAAATAAAACTTCAGATTACGTTAACTCATCATATCATATCATTAATCTGTGCTCTACATTACGAAGTAAAACATGTTAGTGCGAGAAACAGGCACCCAGGTAGTGACAAAATATCATGACGAATTTAACGAGCTCTATATTAAACATTTTTCTCTGTGAACACGCGATAACCAACACGACAGTTTTTATTTTGGTAATGGGAGTGTATTTTTATTTAGGTACGCAACTATTATAGGAATGTTTTTTACAGCATGCGGAACTTGCCGGAGTATTGACCTACTAATGTATGGGATTTTTTATGTGGCGTCATTTTTTCAAATATAAACCCAGTAGGTAAAACCGTTATTTTTTATATGTTTCAGAACGATGTGGACCAGTCATCGGCGGAGGCACGGGCCCCGAGCCGGAGCCCCCGCAGCCGCTGGTCACCCGCGAGCCCTCCGTGTCGCTCATGCGCTGGGACAAGCCGCCCCCCTCCGAGCGGCGCCGCACCGAGCCCGTGTCGCTGGCCACGCTGGAGCGGGACTGCTTCGTGATCCCCGCGCACGCGCTCGACCGCTTCCTGCCTGATGGCGTGCCGGTACGTAGCAGCCGCTGGTCACCCCGAGCCCTCCGTGTCGCTCATGCGCTGGGACAAGCCGCCCCCCTCCGAGCGGCGCCGCACCGAGCCCGTGTCGCTGGCCACGCTGGAGCGGGACTGCTTCGTGATCCCCGCGCACGCGCTCGACCGCTTCCTGCCTGATGGCGTGCCGGTACGTAGCAGCCGCTGGTCACCCGCGTGCCCTCCGTGTCGCTCATGCGCTGGGACAAGCCGCCCCCTCCGAGCGGCGCCGCACCGAGCCCGTGTCGCTGGCCACGCTGGAGCGGGACTGCTTCGTGATCCCCGCGCACGCGCTCGACCGCTTCCTGCCTGATGGCGTGCCGGTACGTAGCAGCCGCTGGTCACCCGCGAGCCCTCCGTGTCGCTCATGCGCTGGGACAAGCCGCCCCCCTCCGAGCGGCGCCGCACCGAGCTCGTGTCACTGGCCACGCTGGAGAGCGCCACGCCTGATGGCGTGCCGGTACGTAGCAGCCGTAAATTATAAAAAGTTTGCGATTTACTACAATTATTACGAAATTGGAAAGATTGCCAAATTACTTACGAAGGCTGACCTTTTGTAACTTAATCTGATAAAAATTCGTTATATGAAAATTTTGCCTCAAGGTGTTAAATAATGAGAACTGTAGTTAAGCTATATTTTTTTACATTTCCAGCTGCCGGTGCCTCCACCAACGCCAGAGAAGGGGATGCCGACAAAAACTGCCCAAAACTCCCTGAGCGTCCTCGAAGTGGCTGATCCCAAGCTTTGTATATTAGCGCACCTCATGAGCCCCCTAGAACCGATAGAGCCTATCTTAGAATCTCCACTTGCCAAACCTATAATAAAGCAGAAAACTGCCGCTGGAGAGCTGCTCAACGATGTCGCCCACGCGAACACGGCGGTGGGGGGAATGTTGCTGGCAAATATGGAAAAGAACGCGGAGTTCCCGTTCATATCGTACTATGTGATAAACACGACCCAAACGGACCCATTGCTGTTTTATAATAATATGCGAAGTGCCTCGCTGTCGAAATTCGATCCAAAGACTATTAGATATTCGGCCGCTCACACGCTGGACTTGTACAGCGAGGTGGCGATGATATACCGCCCGCCGTTTAGCGACCTCGCCGGAGGACCAAAGAAGTCGCATACGCCTACGACTGGCTTCATCATTAGTGTTTATAAGGTAAACAATCAATATTTTAATTATTTGACAACCACCCTGGCGCGGCCGCAGTTGACGAGCACTCGGATTTGAGCGAGAGGTGTTCATTTCCGGCAACTTTGAAAAAAGGCTGACCCAACCTGTTGCATTCCACATCTAGATCGAACGAAATGTCTGGTCTAGACTGGTGGGTGACAAGTGAGACCGGCCTCGGCCGCGACTAAATCCCAGGCCTCCCTACCGGGATAAAGAAGTGCCGCCAAGCGATTTTCTATTGCCAGAAAAAGGAATTTTTATTCACGACTGCATTTAAAAAATTGAAATACGAGTATTTTCATGGATATAAATGGTCCAATCCACGAAGACGCGCCCCACTCCTACTAACTCCTTACGAATCACATAAAACATAAGCGACTGTGAAGGAGTGAGGTGCTTCTTCGTGGATTGAACTAATCCATATAATCTTACTCCAGCTGCAGCTAGTTAGCAAATAGTTCAGTTTTATACACTAAGTGGATTTCAAATATCTGGGTGACCGAGCTTCGCTCGGTATTTTTCTGTTTGCCAATAGATGGCAGCAGGAGTCGTTTTTTTATTGGTGAATTCGACATTTTCTAAAAATGAATCCTAGCTAGATCGATTTATCGCCCCCAAAACCGCCTGCATACTAAATTTCATGAAAATCGTTCGAGCCGTTTCCGAGATTCAGATTATATAGAAATAGATATACATACATATATACAAGAATTGCTCGTAACATTTCAATATAGTGTGTTAACAAGATGTGTGTGAACTAGAGTTCAATATCACAAATCACAATGACTGGTTTCTACTTAAAGTTTTGTACTTCACAGGTTTTCGAAGGCGACGACGGTGAACGTTTCGAGAGGAACTGGCTGTACTGGACGGGCGCTAGGATGCTGTACCGCCATCTTCCCCACTCGGTGGGCATGAGGAAGATCGCGCTGCACAAATCGGTCGCGGCTCACGGCGACAAGATGTACCTGTTGGTCTGCGAGTGTGCCAACTTGTTGGACGACTTGTCAGGCGCCGCCATGTTGATCACGGCGTTGCGCGCGCGGCTGTGCGGTTACACGGGTCTTTATAGGCCTATACAGACTTTCTAGTAAAGGGCAACCCTTAGGGGTTGTCAACGGTTTAATATAAAAAGCTTTTATACATAGTTTATTTGGAAACAATTAAGAATAATTGGGATTATATTAATTTCGAGCAGAGTTGAAAGGTTATGTTCGTGGAGTAAAATTTTGTGCGTCTTTTGAGTACTTACCTAAAATTAGTAACCCAAACCAAATCTTTGTGTACCTACCCATGGCCAAATACCAACATTTTTATTTTGGTGAGTGGGTGCCGCCCGTGCGAGCAATGCGAGTCAACTAGTTGGACGACTCGTCGCGTCGCCGCCATTTTGATCACGGTGTTGAATGCGCGCAGGCAGCGCGACTTTACGGTTGCACGGGCCATTCAGACGTTCAGCGGTAAAAAACATTTATTATACATAATTTATTTTGAAATATATAAAAATCTTAAAGTTAAGTAGGTAGGTACTCATTCGTACTTAACGGCTTAAATCTTACAAGCATTTCAAGCAAAGTTGTTCGTGTAGTAAAATTTAATGAGTCTTTTGGGTATCTAAAATTGGTCAAAATGCGTACCTAAACCTTAAAAAATCTTCATGTACTCATGGCTAAATAACCAACATTTTTTCAATGTACTTACCTTTTTAAACCACAGATACACCATAAAATATGTTAAGGAGCACACCACGGTTGTGCCCGCGAAATTCAAATTTTTCGTGGTTTTTCGCGATTTTTAAGCTAATAAGACATAATAGGCTTATAGCCGTCAAATTGCGATAATCTCAATATCTTCTTCACGCGTTTATATAAAAATCTCTGCTCGAAAGTGTCGAGTTAAAGAAATTAGTCCGAGCTTTGCGAGCTACTCACATAAAACTTGATACTCGGACTAATTTCCTAGGGTACACATTTTTATGCAATTATTTTGATATAATCATGTAAAGATGATACTGCCATTTTGCAAATTGATTGCCATAAGCCTATCATGTCTAATTAGCGTACAAATTGCAAAAAAACCACGAAAATTTTGAATTTCGCGGGCAGACCCGTTGATTTCACGTTAAATCACTCGGTGTTAAATAACTTTCTAAAATCTTTTTTTATGAAAACCACAGAACGATGGACTTTCAATCTGAGAATGTGTAAAGGACAAAGATAGCGAGCTTGGTCATTAGAAGTGATTGGTTTAAAAGTTATTATCGTAAGTGATTTTATGGTTTCGCTTAAAATCTTAATCATTAATCCATGACCCTGGACCCATTTTATTTTGTGTTTTATTTCTGACCAATTATGGTACCCATCTTTGTTGACTTCTGTTGCAAAAAATGACCATCTTTTCGAAAACATAATTTTTCTGCTTTGTTATTTACTAATCAATTCACAGGTTCAGAAATTTTTGAATGAACTTTATCTACAAATATTCAGAGAACAGTTAGAACAGACAAGATAGAAAAATTTCCACGGCCTAAACTTTATTTTAAGCCTATATTAATTAAAGCTATTTACTTGCCTATTTTCGGACATATCTCCAAAGACATATCATAAGCATATGCGCTTTATTTTAAACTTCATCTTCATTTAATTTAAAATTTAGAATATTGACAATATTATAAGCAATGATTAAGTACAATAAAAATAAATGAGTATTAAAAAAATATGTTCGCGATGCAAATTATATAAAGTGTAGGGGCATCCCTGTACCTAAATAAAGTATTAGGTACAATTACATTACGTAATATGTACATAAGGATGATAAAATAATTTCTCCTTATAATATTCAATATTATACCACTATAGTATTTTGTTTTAGGAAAGTATTATTGGATTAAAAATATGTTAAGTATTTACTTTCAAGTAAAAGATATTTACTGAATGTAATTTAAAGAAATGGTTCAACGAAATATAAAATACAAGTTGTTGATATCTATATTATGTGTTATGGGAATACAATTACTTAGAGAGATTAATTGTTTTTTTTATTAAATTAAATGATTGTAAATAATTTTAAATCACATTATATGTATAAGTGAGAAAGAATAAGTAAGACCAAAGTCAGGTACTATCTACTGTATCTAGTAAGTTCTAATAAAAATGTGATTCAAAGAAAATATAATTAATAAATTAGATTAAAATAGGTACTTGCATATTTTAATGAATTAAATTTCTACGCACATAAAATTGGCTTAAAATGCTTCGAATGATACAAAAATACAGCGATTTTTCTTATATTTAAATTTTATAAGTTAGTAAATTAAAGATTATATAAGAATAATAAATTAATTCATATTCATAGAAAGACGCTTACAAAAATAAAATTAAGCATAATTTATCTATTTAAAAGCTAAAACTGGACAGAAATGTTTGTTTTTCTTCATTCATGTAATACTTTTAAGAATATTTTTAAAGTTAAAATGTCACTCCTACAGTTGCCAATTATTATCTACTCATAATAATATACCATTAGTGTATTAATAAAGTAGATCTAGAAACTCTACAAAATAACATAATATGCACACGAACCGCGTAATAGTAATCCCTTATATTTATTTATTAATAATAGTTGTTATATAATTTTTAATAGTTGTTTCCACTTTCCCGCGACTTCTCAGTGCGAAGTTTTTCACCTAAACTTTCAAATTAGGTCTAAATGAAAAAGGTAAAAAAGTAAAATCAAAGGTACCTCGATTGTAGCCTGCTACTTGAAAAGAATCTGTATGGTCCACCGTCCAACGTGCAGGAAAACCGCCTAACAACAACAATAATTTCTTGCGAAATCGTAGAGCACTACGATGTTCTACAATTTCGCGTTGTGAAGTCATCATCTCCTGAGGATGTCCCGGTGTCGGGACGAAATGTGCGTCGAATTGTTGGGAGAATTGTGTGTAATGTTTCATGTGGGCTGTGTTCCTGCATATTGGACCATTCAAATTCTTTTCAAGTAGCAGATTATAGCAAAACAAATTAATATCCCGCTAAATTCCGTTACCTACGTCGAAGTCGTTTGGAAATGTCAGTTCTTAGCAAAGATGATGAATCCTCTTTGGTTCTTAAGTACATTTAAAAACAAGGGAAATAAAACTTGAGTTGGTAAAGCAAAAAAAATAACCAGTATTTTTCAAAAACAATTAGGGTCGACGTAGACACGATTTAATAAATATAATTTTAGATCTAACTCTTTATAAATACAGTCTCCTTTTGCCAACATTTGTTTCACTTGTATATTAATAAACACACCATTCAATTAAATTAAAATAGGCTAAGAAGACTTTGCCTAAAAATGTTAGTTAAAAAAAGTAGATGACAGTCTCACATTTCTAAAAAAAAAAAACCTAACTACACAGCGCTTTTTATAGTAGGAAGTAATTTCGGATACCACGGCAACCGAATACTGACAAACCATAACAATTAACATGCGGCGAATACTTGTTTAATTTTTGTAGTAAAACAGCATAATTGTGTTCATGCATTATTGAATAAAAGAACCGCATAAAAGTGTAATATACTCGTAATAGGTAACTAACCTAACCTAACAATAAAACCTTTTCTGCACTCCGTCTATGTAAAATCTACGTACTTATAAGTATTTACTTCGCGCCAGATATTCGGGTAGTATGGCCAGCCAGTCAATTCTCTTATTTCAATAAATTACAAGCCTAGTTGTCATAAACTGTTTTAGGATATCTTATGGACAGCAAATCAGTTATAAAACGTTGTGACTGCCTATTTGAAAACATCGTTCCATAATGTAGCGTTTTTAATAGCTAAGTATATGAAAAAAACTTACAAAACGGCGTACTTACGCCAAATGAACGTTATTAATTTATGGCAGGTGTTATGGTCTTTCCACTTAATATTTCTCGGCTGATATTTCAGACTGGGTAGTTTAATAATTGCCTTTTGTCTACATATTAGATATATTCCGCTCCCGCTTTGCATTTCCTTTTTTATTGTGACCATATTACCTTATCAAATAAATTATTTATATTTTCATTTATTTATAAATTGTATAATTACAAGCATAAAATAACAGAGCGATCGAGATTTGAGGGGTGCTCAATAAATTATGTATTTGGCAATAACTTCGTAACTATAGGTAGCATTAAACTTTCCTAAATGATGATTGCAAGATCTACAATTAAAAATGATAAATTAATGAAATGTCTATGTACCGTTCGCGTGTGTAAACGAAAGCCTATCTACATTTAAAAAATAAACAATATACCTATGGACCGTTCTTCCGATGTTTAATTTGGGGCGGAGTACTTAATCGACATGCATTTTAGCAAAAAGGTTATAAAAAAATACTATGCAATCATCAATTAAGGTAGGTTTATCCTTGGATAATAAGTAGGTATCAAAGTTTTGTGCTAGACAAAGTAAGGATGATGTACCAACTTAGATTTTAAGCGTGAGACAGAGATGGAAAATTAATATTTTAGCTTCAAAAGCTAGTTTTCATTACGAGCAGAGTTCTTACATTGAATAGAATGTAAATTTGAACTATTTTTATAATAAAAAAATACCTATGAAACTGAATCATTTTTTATTTTATAAACCCAATGGTTCCATCGTGATTTCTTTCCTCTTGGAAGTGGTAACCCTAGCAGTTGTCAAACAGCCTCACGCGCGATCGCTGAATTGTTACTTTAGGCCAAAGATTTAAATCGCTAGATGGGCCCTATGCCTAAATTGCGCACATCAAAAACGTCCACAAACATGTCGAGTGCTCTCAACATGCATATAGTTTCACTTGCGTCAAAGAGTCACGTCACAACGTGTCACACAAGACAAAAACGTGGACGTTTTTGGAGGTTTAGGGCTCATCTAACGATTTAAATCTTTGCTTTAGGCAGTATCTTTGCCAGTAGGGTGAAACCATTGGTTAAAAAATATTAAAGGATCAGCACTTAAAAACGTCACGCATACACTTTTGGCTCCGCCCTGAAGCAGGATTTTTAATTTGCCAAAACTTTAAAATAACACCAATGTATGTGATGTGCTGTCAGCGGTAGCAAAATGTATAGTCGCGGAATGAAAAGGTTCGTCACCTTAGTGTCGATTTTCGCTTGCTCTAATTCTGCAAGATTCTATAATGTCAACATACCAAAACAAACGACTAGTTTTCGTTCCCTTACTGTACGACGAACGATGCCGAGAAATTCTTGGCTTCAACATACGTCACATCTTTCCCGTCCTCTAAGCGTAGCGTATTTCGTCATAGAGTGAAACTGGTAACCTGCCGCGCCGGAGCCTGAACAACCAGTCCAGTAGTGTTAGTACAGGTTTTTCTACTTTAGAGTCGACTGGCATCGCAGAAACGAATCGAATTCCTCCTCCAGAAATACATTTACAGCGCCATCTATGGACAGTCGCTGACATACAGCTATGAATAAATAATAATTTAGTAATTAAGAAATTACGAGTATAATTATTGGAACCCTCGTAAACTTAGTTTTAAGTCGTGTATGGTTATCACCATTAAAGTGACCATGTAAAACAAAACGACGTGTCATAAGTGCCTTTGTATGCTAGGCCTATATGAAATAAAGAATTTTTCTATTCTATTCTATAAAATTCTAAAGAAAATCAAACCTAACCCCTTATTACATATCTCGCGAAAGAAGTGCGACAGGCGTTAATCTCGCAATTGTTGTTGTCAGACGTCATTATTTTTGTAATGATTTCTATTCAAAACTACTCAATAAGTTCTTCAAAAAGGTGACTTCAATTTCTTATTGCTTTTTGATTTTATCGTTAAGGATTCCACATATCTCCATGGTTATAGAATTTCAAAATAGAGACAAATTAATAAATTAATATAAAAATCAACAATTTATTGACAACATACAATTAAAAAATAAATAGAATAATGCAATTATTCCTACCCTACTAAATAATACTCTTGCTAGTAGCCTTTGTGCCCTCTGAATCGTCTTCTTGCATCAAGCTGTAAAAAAATACAATAAATATTAAATACTGATTACAATCTGTGCATTTTAAAATCAAAGTTTCAAAAAAAGCAGCTTTTTTTTTAGTTTCTCCTTTATAAAGTATTTACTATTTATGGAGACAATTACTTCAGAACAGAAAAAGAAAAGTGGCAACTGTTAGTGTGAAAACATGAACTTACCAAAGATCTTTTACATTCAAAGAAGGTGGTTCTTAACTGTAAGCATTCTGTGGGACAATGTACATCCTTCAAACATTCTCGAGGTGTCTTCTTCTCCTGAATACAAAACAATTTTTTTTATAAATAATATCTATTCTTTTTCAGTGTTATTCACTTGCCTCTGATTCAACTTTCTTAGATTATGTTTAAGATTTGCAAGAAAATTTCAAGTTTTGCAAAATATTTTTAATCTAGTTTCCTTACAAATCAAGCTGATGTAGAGAGAGCATTTAGTATTATAGTTATTTGTTCTTCTCAGCGGCAGGGCTTGTTTGTGAACTCTCATAAACTTAGTTTTAAGTTGCAAAATAGTTATCACCACTATAAAGTGTAAAATGAAATAACTTGTCATAAGAGCCTCTTTATAATAGACCTACATGATATAAAGTATTTTCTATTCAATTCTATATAGGGTAGTAAGATATTAACACTTTGACTGCGGCACTAACAGAAGCACCAATTTTTACTATGTTATAAAATGCGACTCACTACATGTTCGCATATGATACGCTAAGTGTATGATACCAGAATAAATAGGAAATTCTAAAACACAAATGCAGGTTTTTTGTTAATACTTTGGCAAAGAAATGATTTGATCCGCCAATACTTTGACGAGTGCCAATACTTTGACGAGTACCAGGCAAAGGATTAACGATTTTTGTTCACAAAACACATTTAGTACTAGCAAACTATTAGTCGCAGAGAGACACATTCAAGGGACTGGAGATTATTGTTCAGAAGCTGTACCACCATCTCATAAAGGAGCAATGTTTCATTGCTACTTTTATTAATATTTTCATACAAACATAGTATGCAAATGTCAAAACAATTGTGCAACATTACTGCTTTAAGGGCGATGGGTACCATCCGGGCGCGAAACATCAAATTTTATTAAGTTTTTTGCTCAAAGTGGGCTAATTATACATCGAAGGCTAATGGCAATGAGTTTTACGGGCACAACATTTATGCATCTACATGTTTCTAATAAAAACTCTGCTCAACAATACTCATTTTTACTTCATATTGGTTCCGATAGCTCGAAATCTAGGAAACTGCAAAAAATTATCTTTCCGGGAACCAATATGAGATGAGTGGGAACTTTCGAGCAAAGTTTCAATTAAAAACATGTAGGTGTATAAAAGGTAGGCCCGCAAAATGCATTGACATAAATCTACAATGAAATGTGTAGTTAGTCTAATATTTGCGAAAAACTAAATAAAATTTGAATTTCGCGGGCTGGTAGGGCCGCAACACCTTAAGAGGTGGTGGTACGGCCTCAGGCTGCTGGTTGTTTGGTTAACTTGTATCAGCTGAGGCTAAATACTAAACTGGTATTCAATCTTTGAGAAGAATATATTACAAAGAACATATTTAGCAACAAAGATAATGGTTTACATCTAAGGAAACAAGCGATATTTACCTTTTTACAGCAATCGCTGTTTAGTAAACACGTTTTAAGATCAGCTCGTATAGCGCCGCAGGGCGAGGTGTCGGCTAAGCCCACGTCCTCCGGGGAGTAAGTTATCATTATTTAGGTGTTATACTATTAATTATTATATTGTTAATTAAACTTTCGTATGTATTTATTTTTGAATTGAAATTTGAAATCCGAAAAGAGCAGAAGATGAAGAGCAATTCTGTGGGTGTGGAGCAATTTGCGAACTTATCGTTTTGACAATAATTGACAAATGACATTGACTCATGACTTTGACAGCTAAACGGGCTGCCCGTTAAATCTATGGCTGCCCCTCAGATGAATTATTACTCTGAGGCTGCCCCTCGCATGGACCTAATGGTATCTCCATGGCCCGCATGATTTTGTGGTCTGTGGTTGACACTGACATAAGCTAAGCTGACAACTGACAAAATCTGACGTTTGGTTGACACTTGACTTTCTCAAAAAGACAAAAAAAATCATTAAAAAATGATAAAGCTGCTGCCTGCTCGATGCAGTTCATAGTTCATACATACATAATTTGAAACAAATAACGAAGTTATTATAACCTTTTGTAATGTAATTTAATTCGAGATAACAATGAGGAAGATATTTCCAGTCTTCACCAGAAAACTGACGCACGTATGCAGTTTAAAACCGTACAAAGACACGAAGTGGTTAATGCCGAATGGAAATCCGACGGGAGCTTACGTTTACAACTGTGTCGCTGAAGAAAGAGTTCCCATTATATTGAACGACCCAACCATCGCTACGTGGTACTCCTGCGGCCCTACAGTATACGATTCGGCGCACATAGGTCATGCTTGCTGCTACGTGAAACTAGACATTATACAAAGGATACTGAGGTCCTTTTTCAAAATCAAACTCGTCACCGCGATGGGAGTCACCGACATCGACGATAAGATTATCAAGAAAGGTATCGAAACCAAAACAGATTTCAGAACGGTCGCAAAAAAATATGAACACGAATTTTGGTTGGATATGTCAAGCTTGAATGTGGAAAAACCGATGATTGTATCTAGAGTGTCAGACCACATGACTAGTATTAGTCAATTCGTGAAAGGTCTTATTGATTCAGGTACAGGCTATGTCACTAAAGATGGCTCAGTGTACTTTGACACATCTAAATATGCAGCCTACGGGAAGCTGCAAAGAATGCAAGATGCCGGTGAACCGAGCAATGATGCAAAGAGGAATAAAATGGACTTTGCGTTATGGAAAGGTCATAAACCTGGGGAGCCTAGCTGGAAAACCGAATGGGGGGAAGGTCGCCCGGGTTGGCACATAGAATGTTCGGCTATGGTCAGCAAAATATTTGGTTCCCAACTTGATTTCCACGCCGGCGGTATAGACTTACAGTTTCCTCACCATGAAAATGAGGAAGCTCAGTCGTGCGCATTCCACAACACAAGGCAATGGGCAAATTATTGGATACATGTTGGACATTTAAACTTAAAGGATACAAAAATGTCCAAATCACTTCAGAACACGATATCTATACTGAGTTTATTAAAACAGTACAATGCAGATTCATTCAGAATGGCATGTCTCATGTCCAATTACAGGTATTCTATGGAATTTAGCGATGAGGTCATGCATACAGCTGAGGATGTCTTGAACAAATTCAAATTCTTTTTAAAAGATGTCACTGTATATGTTAACAACAATGCAGCGCTGCACGCAGAACACAATGATAAATTACTCAACGAATTACTTAAAGTTGAGGAGAGTAATCTTGAATCTTTAAGAATGGACTTTGATACATCTTCGTGTATAAACTCCTTACTCCATTTGGTAGCTACTGTTAACAAAGTGATCAAAATGAACAGTTCCAATTACTATCCTATCCCTATTATTTTAATTGCAGAATATATTGTGCACACATTGACAGGTTTTGGTTTAAAATTGACGGAATCAACACAAGATCAAATCTCGAACTCATTAGTAGATACATTAGTGGAATTTAGACATACGGTGAGATTAAACGCCTTGGGTAGAAAGGATAAAGAGCTCCTGGCAGCTTGTGACGTTGTCAGGGACCAGATGAAATCCATAAATGTACAAATTAATGATAGTAATAAAACATCGTCCTGGGTTTTAGTTAAGTAAAATAGACTGATATATCCAGTAAGAAGGCGGTTACAAATTGTACATTAGTAATTCCTAGGGTTACTTGCTAGTGCTGGGCATGTTTGATCAGCTGAATAAACAGACTACTAAGAGACTGTTTTAAGTATTGTGTACCAAAAAACAAATTGTTGATAAAATATATGTATTAAGTTATTTTGATTTTGTTATTAATTGACTCCTTAACACATTAGCACAGTCAGTAGATAATTGTTGTCAAGCTAATTGGTCATATTTAGATACCCACCTTTTGTTTGGTTCAGAGCTTTATCGTTTTTAGCTTTTAACAACACTTTTGACCAACAATTCGACAACAGTTATGAAGGTCTTTTGAAAATCTCTTGGAACCTCCATTAGTTTCAGGATATAAAATGTATCAGGGAATAAGCCAGTCATACCTATTTATTTCAGTTAAATTATAGTTCAGCTGTTATGACATGGCAGGAGTAACAGACATTCACATTTTTATAATGAAAAAATAGGAGGGGAATCAAAATAAATAAATAATAATAATAAATAATTGCTTTATTTGAAACTTATGATTTAGATACAGTAACAAATGGGAACGATGGTCCTGCATAAGTATGAACTGTGTTGCAGTGATCAACGCCCTCCTCATACAATATCACAATGTCTCAAGTGACAAACAATTGTAACTAGTTACAAAATATTATTACAAATGCATGCTGTAAGATTTGTGGTTATTGTGTGTGCGTGTGTGTGTGTGTGTGTGTGTGCGTGTGTGTGTGTGTGTGTGTGTGTGTGTGTGTGTGTTTGCGTGTGTGTGTGGTGTGTGTGTGTGTGTGTGAGTGTGTGTGTTTGCGTGTGAGTGTGTGTTCTATTTACCTTTATTTTAAGACCAAGACTTTACAAGCTGCTCCGATTCATCATAGGACAGAGTTAAAAGCCATTGAGTACATATCTTTTTAGCTCTTGCCGCTGTCAAGGGATATATGTGTAGAATTTTGTTGATTCGGTTGTACAATGAAGAACTGATGTGATAATAATGGCGACTCTCAATAGCAGTTCGACGAGGTCTGTAGGTACACACCATATCAGATCTCCTTTTTAAGTTTCCTTGAGGGTTGTAGGATAGTTCAGAGTGTTTGCGTAGAATTGTTTGTAATATAAATAGTTGGCGGACAGTGAGCAGCTGACATATCGAATACAATTCAACAGTAGGAAAGAGAATGGGTTTTTTGAGAATAACTTTAAGAACTGCCCTTTGGGCTCTTTCAACTCTTAGCATGAGCGTTTTCTGAGATCCACCCCAAACAGTTATACAATAAGATAAGACTGACTGTGCAAGGGCATAGTATACTGTCTTTAGACACTGTAGGTCAACAACATTCCTTATGTTCCTAAAAACAAACATTAACTTTCTAGTTCGTGAAGCAACAGATTCAATATGTTGTTTCCAAGACAAGGAGCAATCTACTAGAACACCAAGGTACTTAATACAAGAGGTACGTTCGAGGGCTGGACAGGAGCAATTCGAACTTATGTTACTACATCTGTGGGCACAAATAGTAAAGGAGGCAGGAGGTTGTGTGGCTCTGCTTGCGGTAAATGTGATAAACTTAGTTTTATCTACGTTTAACGTTAGAAGGTTCCAGTTTAACCAATTTATAACGGCTCTCATAGCAAGTTCCGAATATTCGCTGACTTCCTTCCAGTTTTTTCCACTTATAATAAGTGCTGTATCATCAGCATAGCTGACAATTTTACAATTTGGAAGCCGAAGTGAACACAAATCATTAATATAGATTAAGAATAGAGTAGGTCCGAGGACGCTACCCTGAGGAACTCCAAAATAAACGGATTCCGTTTCACTGACAAAATTATCAATGGCAACAGATTGGGTACGATCGGACAGATAGCTTTCAAAAATCTTAAGGGCTATTCCTCTGATGCCAATACGTTCAAGCTTGTTTAGTAGGTTTGGGACAGAGACAGTGTCAAAGGCTTTAGAAAGATCTAAAAAGATTCCTACAGTTTTAAGTTTAGTATTAAAGTTTTTTATAATATTATCAGTAAGTGTCACTACAGCATCTTCTGTAGATTTACCCGTCCGGAACCCGAATTGATTGTCGGATAGAATATTGTTTCCAGTCATATAATTAACCAATCTTTTGTTTAAAATTTTTTCAAAAATCTTGGATAAAGTAGTGAGCACCGATATTGGCCTATAATTATTGACACTGCCTCTGTCTCCACTTTTATAGATAGGGTACACTAAAGCTTTTTTAAAGGCACTTGGAAAAACGCCGTGAGCCAAGCATAAGTTATAAATATAGGTTAGAACAGGAATTAGGCTTTTGGCGGCAGCTTTAACAATAGAAGAAGAGATGGAATCCCAACCAACAGCACATTTTTCCTTTAGATTTAATATTATGAGTTCAACTTCACTGTTGTCGACGTTGAGCAGTGACATTGAATTTAAGCGCGAAGGAATGGGTGGACAAACTTTATTTATCTCATCAATTGGTGGCTGAATTATTTTTGCAGCGAGGTTCTTTCCTACATTAGCAAAAAAGTCGTTCACTGCATTAACCGAATCTAAAGGATTGTTACACAATTTTAGCAAGTCAGGAGAATATGACTTCTCAGATTTCATATTTGCGACCCTCTTGACAAGTTTCCACGTTTTAGCTGTATTAAGTATTCTGGACTTTCATAAATTCATTACGTTCGTATTCGCGTTTCAATTTTTTTAGGAGATTATTGCAAAAGTTACGATATCGGGTAAACGTTGTCTTTAAGATTACATCATTCGATTGTTTTTTGAATTTACGGTATAAGTTATCACGGTGGCGAATACATCTCAGGAGGCCAGGAGTTATCCATGGTTTTAGTATTCTCTTTTTGCTTGGAATAGTGACGGTATTAGAATATTTTTTTACGGTATCCGAAATCAATTTAACAAGCATATTAGTAGCATGGTCAGGATCACACGATGTTAGAATAGCGGAATAATCAGCCTTTTCTAGATGCGAGGCAATGGCTCTAATGTCTGTACGAAGAGTTGTACGGTTTGAAGGTTGCGATTTAATATTAGACTCACAGAAAATTAAAACAGGGGAATGATCAGTGATATCAACATCAAGGACCAAAGTAGTTACAGAATTTAAGGATTTGAAAATTGCATGGTCCAGACAGCTGTTAGACCTGGTGGGGAGAACGTGACCTGGGAGCATACCGTGAGATGCCAGTAGATTTAGGTAAGAATCTGCATTTGGATCATTACCGCCGGGAAGTAGGTTTATATTTATATCACCAACCAAGATAATATTTTTGTAAACATTTAGGATTTTAAGCGCTTGGTCCATGCTGTTAAGAAAAACGTTAATATTTCTATATGATGGTGACCTGTACAAGGCTAAAATAACAACCTCATTGGCAAGTTTTATGATTAGACTATTCGCTTCATCAATTTTTATGGATTGCAATGAACATATCAGATGAGATCTAATATACACTACTACGCCTTCATTTTGGTTCGAGTATGTAGAAGAAAATGACTGAAAACCATCCGAGGATGGAATCGTGGGGGACTTACTAAGCCAACATTCCGATAGTACAACAATATCCAACGTATACTTAATTCTGTGTAACAAAACCAGCAAACTATTAAAATTACGGTTTATGCTTCGGATATTTAAGTGGAGAAGTTTAAGAGACACACTATCATTTTGTATGTACCTGTCAATTTGTTCTGGCAAGCAACTATATGACTTAGATACAGAGAGTCGTTCCAAATCGCTATTTAAAGTCAATGTGTCATCCATATTCATAAAAAATTAGAATTGAACAAGTGTGCGTAGGAAAAGTGGGTACAATAAAAATAAACTGAATAAAATGTTTCACTTTTGTCCAAGGCATAAATGATAGTATTATATCATGAGTTAAAAAAGTTGAGGTACCTGCAGTAAAATCGGTTAAATCACACCTACAGAGTCTGAGGTTTGTATGTGAGTTGGTAAGTAATAGTGTAAGTGTAGCATATTGAGTGTATGTTTGGTACAGTGTTGAGTAATTACAGTACAATACCAAAATTATTTTCAAGAGACTAATACAGAAATCAGTATACAGCCGGCAAGGAATTTTTTCTTCAAGAATGTGCCAGTAAGCACACACACTGCTGAGCATCGTGGGTAGTCATATCTGCCCTTTGAGTTTATCCAAGTCAGATTCGGAGTCTATCCAAATAAATGAATCCCCTTCTTTTTTTCTTAGAAAGATTTTTCCATGAGAAAGCCAGCAGAATCTGTAGTTATTTGTTTTAGCGAAGTCTCTGGACAGAAAGTATACCCGTTTCATTTTGGAAGAGAGGTTTTCTGAGATAAATACCGGCCTAGATGGTCCTGAGATTTTGAGGTGTTCAGTGGATAATTTATTAGAACCATTATTGTATTTGTTGAATTTACGGAGTGAAGTGATTATGTTTTCCTTTAAAATGTTACTAGTAAGATTAACAATTATCGTCTTGTTAGCCGGATCCTTACTTTTTATACGGTATATATCCTTAACTTCGTGAGACTGGATCGTTGTTCCGAGGACGTCACCCATGTTCGTGACAACTTTTAAAAGGTCCTGCTTGGTTTCCGATTTTGGAGCGGGAATATTCCTGATCTCTAAACACGATGATCTCGAGCCGCGTTCTAGGTATTCCAGTCGATCCTCTAGGGATCGAATGTACTTGGCATCATTACTGCGCTCCGATTCCAATTTTTCAAACCTAGCGATGAGTGTGTCGTATTTTTTTGCCAAAAACTCGACGGAGGAGCGAATGTCGGCAACTGCCGTGCAAAGCGTCTCGATTTTTTTTTCTTGATGATTTTTTAGTTCATCGAACATGTGTCTTAATTCCTTCATAAAAACATCTAATTTGTCGTCTTCCACAGACTCGGAACGTTTTCTTTTGTAAATACGAGAAGTGTGCGTAGGTAAATCATAGTCAATACGATCCGATTCAATATTTTCTGTGCTTAGATCCGATTCAGATGAACGACGCCGGGGCAAAGTCCGCGGTTCACACGGGGAAGCGGACGTCGTAGTGTGGAGCGGTGTACGAGGCATCGTTAATCGTTTGCAAGATGACGTGACAAACACTGCAGCAGGACGTACCTGATTGGTCCTCAGTTCAATCGGTCAGAGCGTGCGCGTTGCAGTTAGATACAAATACGCACGCACACCAGTTCACATTAGCCGACACTTGTTAACTTTTATGCAAGCCTAGTACTCAGTCGGATTTAATGATGACAAATTTACTTTATAAATACATTTTAAGAAAATAATTTCTGTAACACATTACACGTCTGTTCTTGACGAAAGCCGAGGGGGAAATTAAATTCAGAAGTAAGTATGGCAAGTATTTAATTATATTTTTGTTCATTTTCTTTCAAAGATTGTTACTGTTATTATTACTTAGGATATTGTGTACATCTCCACACAGAATAAAATTATTATAATATAGTCAGAAAACTAAAACTACAACTTAGATAATTGTCAGTCTCAAAGATTTCCAACTTACATGTAAATCTTCAAACAAATCCATTGCTGTACAGTTTTTAACTTTGCTCAACATATTCTGAAGTGATCAGCCCACTGGGTCAAGTGAGAAATAGCGTTACATCGCAAAGTCTACTTGTCACTTGGCTTAGATGGCTATTGCATTTTTTTTTAACTTTTTAATAAGAGTATGCTCACCCTTCATTTTTCACAAAACATACAGTTAAGTTTTTGAAAAAAGTTATCCTTTTAAAATCTAAATTGTTTGACAATTAAACAAGTAAAATTGTAATTATTGTTTCAAATTGATGTGAGTATTTCGTTGTGTTCTGAAATTTACATTTTTGTTGTGAAAATGTGCCAACAAAGTTCGATACTTTTAAGTACGTCAGTAAATTAACGGATATATTTTTTTTAATAACATTTGTTTTGACGACATTATTCAGGTATTTTTATTTTAATGTGGCAATACACATCTACATCAGTACTCAGTACTAAATTGTAGGTATGACCACTTAATAATACCATGGTTTTAAGTCCAAAAGCAAAACCGTCCTGGAGGGTTATTCACGTAACGCGTCGGATACGTTTCGTGATGTGAAACATTTTTTTGCAAACACTGAAAAATTTACTTTACAAATATTGACGTAGAGCTTAAAACTGAATGTAGTTATTAGATTAAATTTACTTAAACGCGTTGAAGCTGAGCATTGTGATATGATGAAATATATTTAATTTTACACTCTAAACCCATAGACGTAAAGTTCAGTGTTATTTTTTTCTTTTTCTTGTTTCACATCGCTCGATGTGTGAAAACATTACGTGAAAAGCCCCTCTGTTCACATTAGTATAGCCTTTAGATAGAACAGCACAAATGCTGCTGTGAGTTGCTTATTGTGAGGATAGCAATACTTTTTGAACTGTCAATTTCTTATCAGACTGAACTCTTTCAATACCATGTTCATTTTTCACACGAAATTTCTAGAATAAAATTACAAGAATTTTTAAATAATTCAATTAAAATTATAATATGATTCTGACTCCTTGTACGTAGACTAGAAATGTGTTACAAGTCCAAATTAAATATTTTATAGCCTATTTTTTCATTGTAGAAATCAGAATTAACTGACGAAATCCACACAGCGGAATAGATCTCAGCACAAAAATTAGACGAAATATTAAAATACGCAAAGATAACGCCCTAAACCTCCAAAAACGTCCACCTTTTTGTCTTGTGTGCGACACGTTGTCACTCTCTGTCACAAGTGAAACTACAACATGCTGAGAGCACTCATCATGTTTGTGGACGTTTTGGATGTGCGCAATGTACAATGTAGGCTTAGGGCCCATCTTGCGATTTAAATCTTTGATTATACGTCATGTCACTGCGACATTTTTGGCTTGTTTTTTTTTGCGAAGTTTTGTCGACATTTTTGTGTCGTGTTTTGCGAAATTCCTGTTTCGAAACATGCGAAATTATTTATGGCGGTTCTCAATATTCGTTTTATCCACGGTTTGCCTTACTAGAGATAGAAATTTGACATAACTTGTATGTAGCTTTGTTGCAGTGATATCTCTAGTAGGCCAAATAAAAGATAGATAGAATATTGGGAACCAGCATTAATTAGTTATGTGGGTTTATGTATCAATTAAGGAGCACACCACGGGTGTGCCCGCGAAATTCAAATTTCTTGTGGTTTTTTGCAATTTTTAAGCTAATAAGACATAATAGGCTTATGACAGTCAAATTGCGGGAATTCCAGTATCATCTTCACGTGTTCATATATAAATCTCTGCTTGAAAGTGTCGAGTTAAAGAAATTAATCCGAGATTTGCGAAAACTCACTTAAAACTCTTTACTCGGACTAAATTCCTAGGATACACATTTTTATGCAAAAATTTTGATATAAACATGTAAAGAAGTCTGCCACTGTCGCAAATTGACTGCCATAAGCCTATTATGTGTAATTAGCGTACAAATTGCAAAAAACCACAAAATTTTTGACTTTCGCAGGCAGACCTGTTGAGTTCGCCTTAATTAGTGGATTGCGTGGTTGCGACATTCTTGTCCTGAATCAAGTTCTCGGCCTTGTAGACCTTCCACGCGACGAGGTAGTCGCGCGCCATCTTGAACAGCGTGTAGTAGTTGATGAAGAGCAGCGCGAGCACCGCCAGGAAGTAGTGCCACGCGAACGAGCTGAACAGCAGGCACAGCTGCAGCCCCACCAGCGCCAGCTGCAGGCACAGCACCAGGCACAGCAGCTTCGAAGGGTTGCTGAACACCGCCTGCGGGGGAAAACGCTTTTATAGTTTGGCAACTTCGTGCGCGATCCTCCTGCGGGGTGACAGACGGTCGGGGAGACAAGGAACTTAGATGTGAGGCGGTGTAGCGGGGAAGGGGACACTTCTCTGCATGTATGCGTTACCGCGTCCCCCGCCCGTCTGTCACCCCGCAAGAGAATCGCGCATGAATTTGCCAAACTATAGTTACTATGAAATCTGTGATTAAATAGTTGTTGGACAACAAATTCGAGAACGATTTTTAGCAAGTATTATCTGAATGACTAATTACAATAGCTTCTACATGTGTATTAGTCACCGTATTTTATTGTTGCTTGTGTGCAATGTGCACATTAATGAGGTAGTGAAGCGCTTCATATCAACTTAGACAAGCTCTACATAAGGTCCAGTGACTCGCGCGTCAAAATGTCGCCAGATAACTCGTGTCAAAAATGTTTGTTTTGACACCAGTAGTAAGGCCACAATATTGTTCACTCAGTAGGAGCTGTAGCCTGTAGTTCGTAGAAATTTTCACAGATACTACGAGTATTTGCTCACATTGATACGTCACGTCGCACATACTCACATAGAACCTCGTGTGATGCGCGTCAGTGGGGTGCGCGCACACCAGCGGCGCGCTGGCTTCGTACACGCAGCCCGCCACTTGCACTCGCGCGCCGCTCCGCCACCACTTGCTGCCCGACCACTCGGGCACTTCGCTCACGTTGATACGTCACGTCGCACATACTCACATAGAACCTCGTGTGATGCGCGTCAGTGGGGTGCGCGCACACCAGCGGCGCGCTGGCTTCGTACACGCAGCCCGCCACTTGCACTCGCGCGCCGCTCCGCCACCACTTGCTGCCCGACCACTCGGGCACTTCGCTCGCGTTGATACGTCACGTCGCACATACTCACATAGAACCTCGTGTGATGCGCGTCAGTGGGGTGCGCGCACACCAGCGGCGCGCTGGCTTCGTACACGCAGCCCGCCACTTGCACTCGCGCGCCGCTCCGCCACCACTTGCTGCCCGACCACTCGGGCACTTCGCTCGCGTTGATACGTCACGTCGCACATACTCACATAGAACCTCGTGTGATGCGCGTCAGTGGGGTGCGCGCACACCAGCGGCGCGCTGGCTTCGTACACGCAGCCCGCCACTTGCACTCGCGCGCCGCTCCGCCACCACTTGCTGCCCGACCACTCGGGCACTTCGCTCGCGTTGATACGTCACGTCGCACATACTCACATAGAACCTCGTGTGATGCGCGTCAGTGGGGTGCGCGCACACCAGCGGCGCGCTGGCTTCGTACACGCAGCCCGCCACTTGCACTCGCGCGCCGCTCCGCCACCACTTGCTGCCCGACCACTCGGGCACTTCGCTCGCGTTGATACGTCACGTCGCACATACTCACATAGAACCTCGTGTGATGCGCGTCAGTGGGGTGCGCGCACACCAGCGGCGCGCTGGCTTCGTACACGCAGCCCGCCACTTGCACTCGCGCGCCGCTCCGCCACCACTTGCTGCCCGACCACTCGGGCACTTCGCTCGCGTTGATACGTCACGTCGCACATACTCACATAGAACCTCGTGTGATGCGCGTCAGTGGGGTGCGCGCACACCAGCGGCGCGCTGGCTTCGTACACGCAGCCCGCCACTTGCACTCGCGCGCCGCTCCGCCACCACTTGCTGCCCGACCACTCGGGCACTTCGCTCGCGTTGATACGTCACGTCGCACATACTCACATAGAACCTCGTGTGATGCGCGTCAGTGGGGTGCGCGCACACCAGCGGCGCGCTGGCTTCGTACACGCAGCCCGCCACTTGCACTCGCGCGCCGCTCCGCCACCACTTGCTGCCCGACCACTCGGGCACTTCGCTCGCGTTGATACGTCACGTCGCACATACTCACATAGAACCTCGTGTGATGCGCGTCAGTGGGGTGCGCGCACACCAGCGGCGCGCTGGCTTCGTACACGCAGCCCGCCACTTGCACTCGCGCGCCGCTCCGCCACCACTTGCTGCCCGACCACTCGGGCACTTCGCTCGCGTTGATACGTCACGTCGCACATACTCACATAGAACCTCGTGTGATGCGCGTCAGTGGGGTGCGCGCACACCAGCGGCGCGCTGGCTTCGTACACGCAGCCCGCCACTTGCACTCGCGCGCCGCTCCGCCACCACTTGCTGCCCGACCACTCGGGCACTTCGCTCGCGTTGATACGTCACGTCGCACATACTCACATAGAACCTCGTGTGATGCGCGTCAGTGGGGTGCGCGCACACCAGCGGCGCGCTGGCTTCGTACACGCAGCCCGCCACTTGCACTCGCGCGCCGCTCCGCCACCACTTGCTGCCCGACCACTCGGGCACTTCGCTCGCGTTGATACGTCACGTCGCACATACTCACATAGAACCTCGTGTGATGCGCGTCAGTGGGGTGCGCGCACACCAGCGGCGCGCTGGCTTCGTACACGCAGCCCGCCACTTGCACTCGCGCGCCGCTCCGCCACCACTTGCTGCCCGACCACTCGGGCACTTCGCTCGCGTTGATACGTCACGTCGCACATACTCACATAGAACCTCGTGTGATGCGCGTCAGTGGGGTGCGCGCACACCAGCGGCGCGCTGGCTTCGTACACGCAGCCCGCCACTTGCACTCGCGCGCCGCTCCGCCACCACTTGCTGCCCGACCACTCGGGCACTTCGCTCGCGTTGATACGTCACGTCGCACATACTCACATAGAACCTCGTGTGATGCGCGTCAGTGGGGTGCGCGCACACCAGCGGCGCGCTGGCTTCGTACACGCAGCCCGCCACTTGCACTCGCGCGCCGCTCCGCCACCACTTGCTGCCCGACCACTCGGGCACTTCGCTCGCGTTGATACGTCACGTCGCACATACTCACATAGAACCTCGTGTGATGCGCGTCAGTGGGGTGCGCGCACACCAGCGGCGCGCTGGCTTCGTACACGCAGCCCGCCACTTGCACTCGCGCGCCGCTCCGCCACCACTTGCTGCCCGACCACTCGGGCACTTCGCTCGCGTTGATACGTCACGTCGCACATACTCACATAGAACCTCGTGTGATGCGCGTCAGTGGGGTGCGCGCACACCAGCGGCGCGCTGGCTTCGTACACGCAGCCCGCCACTTGCACTCGCGCGCCGCTCCGCCACCACTTGCTGCCCGACCACTCGGGCACTTCGCTCGCGTTGATACGTCACGTCGCACATACTCACATAGAACCTCGTGTGATGCGCGTCAGTGGGGTGCGCGCACACCAGCGGCGCGCTGGCTTCGTACACGCAGCCCGCCACTTGCACTCGCGCGCCGCTCCGCCACCACTTGCTGCCCGACCACTCGGGCACTTCGCTCGCGTTGATACGTCACGTCGCACATACTCACATAGAACCTCGTGTGATGCGCGTCAGTGGGGTGCGCGCACACCAGCGGCGCGCTGGCTTCGTACACGCAGCCCGCCACTTGCACTCGCGCGCCGCTCCGCCACCACTTGCTGCCCGACCACTCGGGCACTTCGCTCGCGTTGATACGTCACGTCGCACATACTCACATAGAACCTCGTGTGATGCGCGTCAGTGGGGTGCGCGCACACCAGCGGCGCGCTGGCTTCGTACACGCAGCCCGCCACTTGCACTCGCGCGCCGCTCCGCCACCACTTGCTGCCCGACCACTCGGGCACTTCGCTCGCGTTGATACGTCACGTCGCACATACTCACATAGAACCTCGTGTGATGCGCGTCAGTGGGGTGCGCGCACACCAGCGGCGCGCTGGCTTCGTACACGCAGCCCGCCACTTGCACTCGCGCGCCGCTCCGCCACCACTTGCTGCCCGACCACTCGGGCACTTCGCTCGCGTTGATACGTCACGTCGCACATACTCACATAGAACCTCGTGTGATGCGCGTCAGTGGGGTGCGCGCACACCAGCGGCGCGCTGGCTTCGTACACGCAGCCCGCCACTTGCACTCGCGCGCCGCTCCGCCACCACTTGCTGCCCGACCACTCGGGCACTTCGCTCGCGTTGATACGTCACGTCGCACATACTCACATAGAACCTCGTGTGATGCGCGTCAGTGGGGTGCGCGCACACCAGCGGCGCGCTGGCTTCGTACACGCAGCCCGCCACTTGCACTCGCGCGCCGCTCCGCCACCACTTGCTGCCCGACCACTCGGGCACTTCGCTCGCGTTGATACGTCACGTCGCACATACTCACATAGAACCTCGTGTGATGCGCGTCAGTGGGGTGCGCGCACACCAGCGGCGCGCTGGCTTCGTACACGCAGCCCGCCACTTGCACTCGCGCGCCGCTCCGCCACCACTTGCTGCCCGACCACTCGGGCACTTCGCTCGCGTTGATACGTCACGTCGCACATACTCACATAGAACCTCGTGTGATGCGCGTCAGTGGGGTGCGCGCACACCAGCGGCGCGCTGGCTTCGTACACGCAGCCCGCCACTTGCACTCGCGCGCCGCTCCGCCACCACTTGCTGCCCGACCACTCGGGCACTTCGCTCGCGTTGATACGTCACGTCGCACATACTCACATAGAACCTCGTGTGATGCGCGTCAGTGGGGTGCGCGCACACCAGCGGCGCGCTGGCTTCGTACACGCAGCCCGCCACTTGCACTCGCGCGCCGCTCCGCCACCACTTGCTGCCCGACCACTCGGGCACTTCGCTCGCGTTGATACGTCACGTCGCACATACTCACATAGAACCTCGTGTGATGCGCGTCAGTGGGGTGCGCGCACACCAGCGGCGCGCTGGCTTCGTACACGCAGCCCGCCACTTGCACTCGCGCGCCGCTCCGCCACCACTTGCTGCCCGACCACTCGGGCACTTCGCTCGCGTTGATACGTCACGTCGCACATACTCACATAGAACCTCGTGTGATGCGCGTCAGTGGGGTGCGCGCACACCAGCGGCGCGCTGGCTTCGTACACGCAGCCCGCCACTTGCACTCGCGCGCCGCTCCGCCACCACTTGCTGCCCGACCACTCGGGCACTTCGCTCGCGTTGATACGTCACGTCGCACATACTCACATAGAACCTCGTGTGATGCGCGTCAGTGGGGTGCGCGCACACCAGCGGCGCGCTGGCTTCGTACACGCAGCCCGCCACTTGCACTCGCGCGCCGCTCCGCCACCACTTGCTGCCCGACCACTCGGGCACTTCGCTCACGTTGATACGTCACATCGCACATACTCACATAGAACCTCGTGTGATGCGCGTCAGTGGGGTGCGCGCACACCAGCGGCGCGCTGGCTTCGTACACGCAGCCCGCCACTTGCACTCGCGCGCCGCTCCGCCACCACTTGCTGCCCGACCACTCGGGCACTTCGCTCGCATCTGATGATGACGCTGAAAATATTATACGTTGGGTAGTTGATAAGTAAGTAATATCTTAACGACGTCTTTCCATACATTGTACAGTGACGATATAATGATAGTACAAGATACAACTCACCTGACACGAGCGACCACCGTCCCAAGTGCTTGGCGGCTCGATGCGGCGCGTCGGTGTGCGTCGCCGGCAGCAGGTGCGCGGCGTAGCGGCCGCACAGCGCGCCCCACACCAGCCCCACCTGCTGCGCCGCGGCCGCCGTGTCGTAGTACAGGTACGACTAGAAATGATAAGACACAGAGTAAAAACCTTACAGTAGTCGCATACATATAATGATGAGCAACATCTGTACATTATGTTGGCCATCCCTCAGACCTGTGAATAACTTTATATTTTTTTTGTAGGTCATCCAGTACTTTGTGGTAAAAACCATACGCAAAGATTTGAAGCTATTGGCTACCAATTTGGAGTAAATTTTTTAAGAACGTTTTTGCAATCAAATGCATGCATTGCTATAAGCCTATAGCCTACTTTTTTCGAAAAACTTAATAAAATTTGTATTTTCGCAGTCAGATGGACCTAACCGCCTTACATTTCATTTCGCTTTATTTCGTAGGTCACACATTTATCTCACCTGTGTGAAACAACAGGGCACAAAACTGCTATAGTACGCTCCCAATATAGAATTGAATAGGATCTTCTTGACCCTCATGTTGAAGTCCTGTATGAGGACCTCCACCTCGGCGCGGATCTGGTCGGGCTCGTGCGAGCAGCTGTGCATCAGTGGGTTGTCCGTGTTGTGCAGCTCCAGGAACGGGACCGATGTGAAACCAAACAGTATGAAGTAGATCACTGATCTGTAACAAGAAGAGATTCATTTCAACAGACATCTAATAAGGATGTTTTCAAATTGACATGTGGGTATAGTTTGTCTAATCTAAAAATATCTAATTTAAGCATTGAGGGCGTCTTCTCAGCGGCAGGGCGCGTTTGGAACCCTCGTAAACTTAGTTTTAAGTCGACTTGTAGTTATCACCATTCATATGCAACAAATATCATACCGACGCTTCGCAAGAGCCTGTATGTTAGGCCTATGTGAAATAAAGATATTTTGATTTGATTTGATTTGCATATGGAGAGATTAGTAGACACATACAACAACATATATCCACATGTTTACTTTGGAAAAATAATGAAGTAGAGGGGCATTCATTTTTATATTACAAATCAATAATATGTAAGTATGTAGCTCTTTCAGGAGATGGATATCCACTGCTGGACATTCCTTTGTTAAATTACCACCTAAATTTTTGAATTAATTTTGAACCACTCAGATATAGCTCCACAAAAAGTTTTAAATATCAACGATAAAAACTATGTCCTGAAGAACAATATTTAAATGATAGGTCATAAAATTTTCTGTTTGTCTGTTTGTTGGAACACAATATGTCTAAAAATCAAACCAAAAAATATATTAAAATATTATGATAAACAACTTACGGATAGCACAAATAGAATAACTTGAGCAACGGGTATTTGACCATGATGAAGAACGCACACCACGACAGTGCGCCCAGCACCACACCCAGAATAAACATCCTGGAAAATCAGACATAAAGTGACATTACACTGTTGCGGTTTTGCGTCGCGAGTTGGCGCGTCGTCGCCGTTTTCACTTGCTGATGTTAAATTACAGAGTAGGAGTATCTCTATTAAGTATTGAATATTTGATATTGCTCAAAATATTGAGTAAAAAAAGTTGCTAGTTTTAATTCAATTCAATGCTCTTTTCATGGCTTTAAATTGTGCCAAGCGCGCACAGATTGCTTCACCAGTGTTGCGTATTTAGAAGAGACATTATAATAAATTATAGCTTAAATATATTTTACATATTTACATAAAAATTTACAATATGGACTAAACAATTAGTAGACATTCAACACTTATAGGACGAGGGATTTGGGACGAACATCATATTATAGAGGATGAAGGAGTTTAGGACAGTTGAAAAGTATATGGGATGGTGTATTGCTCAAAATATCGAGTAACAAAAGTTGCTAGTTTTAATGTAAATTGTAAACAAATACAGACAGAGTGAATTGCTATTTTCAGTTTTTCAGTATATAACCCTGTATAGATTAATTAGGTGTTAAAATTTTTACAGAATGATTTTTTGCATTTTAAATAGTTTTAGTATAAAAAGCAATACATTAATAGTCCTAAAATATTGTTTTGTTTTAAACTGGTTAGTTTTTTTTAAAAAGTAGTTTCTTTAAGTGTATTCTGCTTACTATTTACTTTAGATTGAACCAAAGAAAAATATTTGTTGTCTTTAAGAAGTTAATTATTACCTTGCAGCGATAGTAGCATGTGGCATCTTCTTTGGGGAGACAACGCATCTGAGCAATGCAATAGTAACACTCAGGAGCAGTCTCCGACTGAGGAGTGTCACAATGAATGCCACCAAATGCGGATCTATCAGGTAGAAGTTCTGAAACATACATGTCATGGAGTAAATCACTGAGGATGCAAAAGAGACAGAACATAGCAATAGCATATGACAGAGCAAGAAAAGTATATATCCCATACCTTTAAACGAGCAATTCTTGTATATATTTCTATATAATATATATATATTTCTATATAATCTGGATCTCGGAAACTGTTCGAACGATTTTCATAAAATTTAGTATACAGGGGGTTTTGGGGGCGATAAATTGATCTAGCTAGGATTCATTTTTAAAAAATAAAAATGACTCCTGCTGCCATCTATTAGCCAGTCGTTAAACTACCAAGCGAAGCTCGGTCACCAAGATATTGAACTTTATCCGTCAATAAGTTCAAAGTGGTTGTTTGTGTTAGACAACCGATCGGCACAGTTGGTAGTGGACATGTCTTCTTTGTTGGGGATTGTGGGGTTGATTTCCATAACTGGGAAATGTTTATATGATGAGCATGAATGTTTTTCAATGTTGGGGTGTTTTTCTACATATTGTGAGGCATTTCTAATCATTTATCATTTTAATATGAGGTTCGCTACAGGTCTGTGTATGTAAGATAACATCATAAAGAGACAGGACAGAATTGGAAAACATAAACTTCTATGTTTGAGCAGGTATTGTGTAAAATATTTACTCGTTTTCTAGTACCCACAAACTACCGTTTTAGTTTTCTCCATGAAAGGAAGAAAAATGTTTTGACCCCTCTGTAAACATATCCTAAGTGGAGATACAAAGGAAAGGTTTGTATTTTCCAATATTTCCTCGTTTGCTGTGCTTTAGACAGTGGAGTAAATAATTTAATTCCCTGAAAGAAAATATGATCAGGGAACAAATATTTTATGCTAGCCATGCAGAAAAGTTAGCAAATAATAGACAGAAGAAAACCATGTAAACAAAATGGTAATGATAAGTTAATTAATTTCTCATGATAAGTCAATGATATATAATATACTAGCTGATGCCCGCGACTTCGTCCACGTGGGATAAAAACTATTCTATCTTTTAAGTTGGACCAAATGACAGATATTCACGAAGTTTGAACTAAATCGGTTCAGTAGTTTAGGAGTCCATTGAGGACAAACATTGTGACACGAGATTTATATATACTAAGATAAAAAGGAGCAGATATGTGACAAGCGTGCACATTGTGAAGACTCAAAAATCCTACAATTGTAAGTTTCGTAGTTAGTCTGCGTCGAGCGCAAGCATTATTGTTGTCTCTTTTATTTGGGTGCTGTTTCGTATATTTTGTTCTATTTATCAGTGAGTGGCAGTTTGGCACAGATTTAAAACACAATTTACTCTGAACGTAACATATCTTGGTGATCTATGCGATAAGTCAATTAATTTCTCACCATAGCCTGTGTGGTATAAGAGTTTGGCAGCCACCACATTGTCCTGTACAAGTTCAAGAACTGGAGTCCCGTTGCCACCACAGTGAAGACAAACGACATCACTTCAAACAGCATCTCACCATCCTGTGGTATGTATGGGAAGGGTATATGTTTGGGAGGCAGTGGGTTGTCTGCCAGCTTGACGTCGTTAGCAGCGGCGGTGGACGACGGCGACGAGCGTGGTCTGGCACGCTTTCCGTTGATATCCTCATCAGACACTTGGGGTACTGCTCCCTGTCAATCATGATAACACACTGGAATTACTCTACTTCTTCACTAGGGGTAATAGAGTCGTACACTTTGCTTTTTACAACTTGTTATAGTCAGTGAATGGTGTTCGGTCGCATTTTTGAGCAACTCGACATATGGAACATAGCTTACCTTTTTGGAAGTTCCCGAACTCTTCTTCGCTCCCGGAGCTACCATTTTAGTAGCAATCGGGGGTAGTGGTCGCTTTACAAGCGGATCCTTGATGATTTTTCGACGCCGCGAGAACGCAGTGGTCGATGTATTGCTAACTTGAGAGTTCGCCCAGCGTCTAGCCAGGAGTATTGTCAGACAGCCAACGACCGCTGGCAAGAAGAATACGACATAAGGGCCACTTTCATTTTCGGTACAACTCATCACTTACATGATAGAATTTCACTAAGAAAAATATTTCGAATTTACACACTCGCGACAACAAACGCTTCCTCACTTCACGTTCACAAATAACCATAGACAACTGGCCATTGAACTAAACTCACAGAAGTCACAGATAACCCCTAAATAACCACAGACAGTGACAGATGAGGTGACACAGCATAGAGATAGGTAACAAAGATGTGCCCCATTAGATTCTAGTCCTCCAGCCACTCTTACCTCTTTGCTCTAGCCTAACATTGCGTGACATGCGGCGCCATGACGAGCACTAAATTTGTTGCAAAATGTTCGTGTACTGAGTTACTACCCTAGACAATGCCATCTTATGCGCATCTTACGCAAGGGCCTGTCCCTGTCCTTATTTTTTTTCAGAGACAGACCAAAGATCACAACCACAGATTACTTAATACAATCAAAGGGTAATATTGATCTGTGCTCAGAAACCATTAGGTATGTATAGTCAGTGATATATAGTAATCTGTGGTATAGTCCTTTTCATGAAAGAAGTCCCGCGGCAAAAACATGAACTAAAATTGACAGCTGTTTACGAATTACGAGTGCGAGTGAGAGGGCAACATTTAATAATTAATAATGTGATTACAGCGCCGCGCCTGCGGGACTTCTTTCATGAAAAGGACTATACCTACTCGTTGGTTGAGCCGGCATCAAACTGCAAACAGTCTATAGGTATTCAATATAGGTACCTACTCTATGCCCTATGGCAATTTGCAGACAGTATACTGCACAGAGTACCTACATTGAATATAGGGCATAGATAAGTATGTAGGTATGTATGATATAGGGTATACTGCTCTATGGCGGCCGGTTTCGATTTTTTCCAAAGGCACAATAATTTGAAAACATGTAAAAAAATTTAAATAAAAAATTGGCAAATATTGTGAAAAATGTCGTTTACTGTTCTATGCTCATTTGTGCTCGCGTTTTACGTTGTTATCTGGTTTTTCGATTCATTTTTCAAGGTGCAGTTCGCTTTAGATGCATGTTTGTTTCAGTTTTTTCTTGTGGGTCGTATTTCATACGAATTTCTGTTTATTTTCAGAGTTGTATGCACTACCCATATTACGCATTTTTGGAAGGAACCGGTCTAAAAGTCGGTATTTTGAACTTTACGTGGAAAACGACAGCTTTCAACAGATTCATATATCGTTGGAGCAAGAACCTCACCCGCGTTTTGCGGAAATGGTTCAACTTCGGATTTGTTTTTGCCATTGCGGTGTTTTTGCCTTTTGCTGTGTGGACATTGCTGAATTTTATTTTCGAGCATTTCCATGAGTCTATACAGATAAACAGTGTGCCGGAGGTGAAGGCAATGTTACCTGGAGTAAACATACCGGCTTCAGATTTCTGGGTTTACTTCATGGCTATCGGTTTCAGCTCTATTTTCCATGAACTCGGTCATGCTGCAGCCGCTGCACAGGAAGACGTGCAGCTCCTCACAGTTGGAGTTTATGTCTTCACAATAATACCTATAGCCTTCGTAGAACTAAATACAGAACACTTGAATAGCCTAAGCATAACGAAAAGACTAAAAATATACTGTGCTGGAGTGTGGCACAACGTTGCTCTAGCATTTATTGCGATGCTGTTGTTCTTTTCAGCACCAATTCTATTTAGCATAGCATACAAAACAGATATAGGAGTCAGAGTGACCGGATTCACTAAAGATTCTCCTTTAAACAATCCTAGAGGATTAGAAGACAATGATGTCATATTGTCTATCAATGACTGTCCCATTAAAAATGCAAAGGACTGGTCTTATTGCCTACACACTGCCCACGACAGATACGGTATATGCACAAGCGCTGAATATATCGCACAAAATGATGAAATAATGATGGAAACAATCAAGGAGAATGATGTAGTTGAATGTTGCAGGAAGGATGATATATACAGCTTCTGCTTTGAATACATGGAACCTAAATCTGTAGTGGACACTGCTCTAGCTGGACAATACTCCTGCTTAAAACCTAGGGACATGGTGAAGCACAAACTTATAAAATGCACCGAAGCAAATGGTTACAGCTGTCCACGGAACATGCATTGCCTAAAACCGTCATTAAACAATCAAACATATCTTTTAATTGTTGAAAGAGAAGACAATAATGCAGTTATATACTTAGGGCTGCCATATGATTTGCACAAAACAGTTTTTGTAGATCAATATTTTCCTAGAAGCGCTGTAATATCATTCTTTTCGCCAATGCAGTTTGAAAAGCTCTTGCGGTACATATTTATATTTTCTTTAGGCATAGGATTTTTGAATGTATTGCCGTGCTATGGCACAGATGGGCACCATATAGCCAGAAATATGATACAGTGGCTAGCAGTGTATTTAAATAAAAATGGTGATTTTATAACATTCTTCACAGTTTTTACAGTTGTAGTAGGTACAGGGATAACTGTGCCAGTTTTATTGTATTTATTTTATAAATCAATATTTGTAGATGGTTATTATTAAGGAACTCAGTGTACATATCCTATCCTAATATATATAAATTGTGTCATTTTTATCCACAATGGACTCCTAAATTACTAAACTGATTTTAATCAAATTTGCACACTTTGTGCAGTTTGATCTAACTTCAAAGATAAGATAGCAGAAATAATAATTTATATGGCAGAACAACGTTTGCCTGATGAGATAGTAACATATTATATGTATATTACGAATGAATACTTTAGAATAAGTCATGATTATTGAAAGTTCTTATAGAAATCAACATTGTCATATTGTTAAAATTTTACTGTGTAATATCATGTATTTAGTATTTATAATATGTATGTATGTATACATATTCAGTTTTCATAATAGTGTAATTAATATTATATTACCATTAGTTAGTAAAAAACTAGGACATACAAACAAAAATGCTGTACCTTGTCTTATATTATTTATTTACAATTTTCATTTATTATTTAGGATTATTTACATTTTAATAAATTATAATGCTTAGGAATTAGACAACGCAGGGTATTATTTATTAAAAACTGATACAGCTGCAATTCTTGGGTTTGATTCAAAGTATAGGGTTATTTTTTTTAAGTCTCAATATTTTGAGACACTTCTTTTTCCCCAGCGAAGTTTACCTGGAGACTTTTTTAGACTAGTCAACAAGTATACGGTTATTAAACATACGGTTAGTCAACAAGTATACTGCATGAACACAGATCCCTAGCTCAGTGACTCTCCCTTGATTTGAGTGGGGGGAGATCTCAACCAAAGGCTGCATTAGAATTTTATAATTTCTACATAAATTGGCTTAGGGGTATCCACCAGCTCTTAACATTCATTATAGAATTATCCTTCCAGAACACAAAACAGTGCCAAAAGCACTACATGCAGGACCACTTTTGGAGCACTTTAGAAAGCATAATATGGAGAGAATCCTGCATAGTTTTCGCTGGACAATAATATAAAAAGCATGGAGGAGTAATGGTCGTTTTTACTAACATTTTAAGAGTCATGTAAGCCCTTAGGTGACATTTGTTGTAAGTGAAAACTGTCACCTATCGGCTTAGGCGTTTCTTAAAGTGTTGGTGGAAACGGTCGACTCTGAAACGTTATGATACATTTGTCATCAAAAACACTTTAGCTATCACTCAGTGCAAGTGATTTTCTTAGATCATCCAAAGATTTTCTCCCATAGTGTAGCAGGGATTTAATAGTGGTTTCATCGCTGTGATTCCTGTTGTTCCTGAAGTCAGCTCTCGCCCATTCCTTCAACTCCTGTCGAGTTCTCTCATCAGGTACCTTCTTGATTGTTCTGAACACATCTCTGTACAGTTTTAGAACTTCTTGACGTAGAAGGAACTGGAAATAACATTATTAACTATACTTAGTAGTTTATCAAAATAATAGCATAGGTAAACCTGTGTATTATATGAAGGAAAACCTAGAGAGTTTTAAACTAAAATAATAAAAGTACTTACCTGTTTCAAATTGAGAGTTTTCTTTGGTAACTTTGATGCCATCGCTTTAAGGTTATTAATTTAAAATAGCTATTATACTGTTGTGTTATTGTGCATAATTGCATACAACATTAAATTACGTAAGTAATATGTATTTACGTTTATAATGAAAACTTTTTTAACTTTTATTTGGGAAAGAAAATATTATGATAATTGTCAAGTGACAACCAAAGAGTATATAATCACTACGTTTGTGACAACTGTGGTGACAACAAATAATGTCTCAGCTAAGATGTCAGTTTAGCAGTTATAGTCACATAGTGTCACCCATGGACCTAATATCTAGTAATATATTATAGTGATCTGTGATTCTAGTGAAGTTATGATATTAAAGCTGTATTTGGTTTTTCGCAAACTTTAAACAATAAGGTGGTAGGTAATAAAATAGTGGGAATTTTACCAAGCGCTTTGCTTGCAAGTAGCGGGTTTTAAGTTTTAACCCCTTCCAAGTTATGTCAACACCGTCTCTTAATACCATCGAATTAAAATGAAAAAACGGATCCCTTATGATGCGATTTCATACGTCCGTATGTTCGTCCTTCTAACCCAGTAGATTATTTTAGTACCTACCTACCTTTTAAAACTAATGACATGAAATTTGGAATAAATTTCCCAATGTATTTAGTTGCGTATATGGGATTTTTTTTACACACATTCTTACTATCTTGACGTCATACTAAAAAATACCCGCACACTCGTTCACATAGACACATAAGACACACATACACAGGCACAGACGCACACACACGCACTTACACAGGCGCACACACACACACACAGAAAAACACAGTAGGTACACATGCACGCAATTTTTCCCATAAAATATTTACAAATCACTAACTTAAAAATATGTAAGTAGGTTAGTTACTATGTGTTAAAATATTATTTATTTAAATTTCAAGTTAGTCTATTGAAATATGACTCGTTATAAGTGCCTATCACAGGTGCCTATATGCTCGGCTATATGAAATAAAAAATGGGAAATGCTTTCCAAAAAACCAACTTCAAATGCCACTACAAAGAGTGAAATAATTTTTATTTAAATTTTAGGTACCTACACCAATTATTCGAAGTCGGGCAATGTTTCATACAATCCCTAATAATCCTTCTTACTTACTTGATGTGCGAAGAAATGACGAAGTCATAGACAATCGCCCGACTTCGAATTGGTGTAGGTACCTAAAATTTAAATAAAAATTATTTCACTCTTTGTAGTGGCATTTGAAGTTGGTTTTTTGGAAAGCATTTCCCATTTTTATTTTATACTTTTTAGTGGAAAACAATAAAATGCACAAGGCGTTGTAAAAATACCCAAATTGCTTGAGGTGTGTTCATAAAATCTGAAGAAATACCTCAAATTCACTAAGATCCCATCATCAGACCCTGACTTGATGACTTTAGTCATCAAATCAGTATCTGCTAGCAAATGCACCAATAACTATAAAAAATACCCAGCTCGCTTCAAGTATACTAGCAAAATTTGAAGAGTTCCCTCGATTTCACCAAGATCCCATCATCAGACCCTGACTTAATGACTTTAGTCATCAAATCAGTATCTGCTAGCATATGCACCAGTAACTATAAAAAATATCCAACTCGCTTCAAGTATACTAGCAAAATTTGAAGAGTTCCCTCGATTTCACCAAGATCCCATGATCAGATCCTGACCTGATGACCATAGGACAACTTGGAAAATATTACTCTTTCTAATAATACTCAAATAGGATCATGTGTCCATATAAAATTTGAAGAGTTCCCTCGATTTCTCCAGGATCCCATCATCAGATCCTGACCTGATTAAAATGGGACCATCTGGAAACAAAACCCTCTTAAACAAAAAAAGAATTTTTCAAATCGGTCCACGCGTCTTCGAGTGATCGGTGAACATACATAGATAAAAAAAAAAAAAAAAAAGATTCCGACGAATTGAGAACCTCCTCCTTTTTTTGAAGTCGGTTAAAAATATTAGATATTTTGAATTGATTAGTTTTGAAAACATAGACGTAAAACATAAAAATATAAGTAAAACGATAAAAAAATATTATATTTTTATATTTTATGATAAAATCTCAGTACATGGGTATACATATAGTACTTACTTATAATACCTACTTATTACTTACCTACATAAATTTTTAATCGAATATAATGAAAAAGTGCCAATTTAAAACATAAAAAAGTGCGCCAAAATTGCCGCCCGCCCTAACTACAAAACTCCGCCCACACGTTCAACACTCGCGGAAAAAAGTTCTACCTACCAGCGAAAAATATGAGACGGAAGGGGTACGCCATGCGAAATAATGCTGAAGTTGATCGAACACGCACGCCTCACGGTCTACGGACTCCGAACTCCGAACTACGGCGAACGGTCTACGAAATACGAATAACGAAAACGGAAAACGGGAAAACTCAAAACACTAAACAGTCGCGCAGTGTACCTCGCGCGGATAGCACGTGTCGTAGCTTGGTAGAGATCGGCTCCGAATGTTTACGCGCTGCTACGTAAAGTTTAATAAGTTTTCGTCCAAAAAATAAAAACTTTCAAGGACCCGCCAACAATTTTATGGCACAATTCAGTGTAAATAGTGTATGTTATTATTAAGTATTAGCAAAATGGACAAAAACACATCGAATCCTTCGTCTCCGCCGAAGACGAAAGTGAAAAAGGAGAACGAAGAAGAAATCAAGGTGAGCTTCGAGCTAAGTTTAGACTTTAGAGTAACAGCCGCTGATACTTTTCACGACATTGACGCGGATTTCCGCATGAAAATCGTCTTTCAGCATCGCTTGGCAAGCGGCCTGTTTCATCTCTACCGAACTCGTAACAGGAGACGCCGTTTCGTATTTATAAATTCGATCCTCGCGCTCTCCGTGGGTCCCTTCAAAAGCTTCAAAGCCAGAACTCGCGGGGTTACGCCTTACGCCGAATAAATTATGGCGTATACGATTACAATATTAATTACGTTTTGCGATACACAATAAAACGCGTGTAATATCACGTTTTCGAGGCCTTTTCCAGCCATTAAAGTGTGTAACGCGATATCCGAAGCGCGCTCGGTTCGTTGTAACTGGACTCTGGAGTCGGTGGATGTTTTGATAATAGATATAGGCGGCGGCGCAGTGTGCGCGCGTACGGACGAGCGGGGTATGCGTGTGTGCGTGCGGGGTAATTTTAGACGTTCCTTTGCTCAAAACGTAATACGAGATCGTCCCAGGCCGCAACTCGCAAGCGGGCGATACAATTTATTGTTTCCATATTATCACAATCACATCCTATGGTAATGAAGTCTCAAGTCGCGAATCGTAGTACGCAGCGGCACATAGCCGCCCCCGCCGGCCGCCAATACGCGCTTTTTTCAGCGCTGCGGAAATAGTTTGACATGTCAATAACCTCGTTCGCGGTGACCACGCGACCGTGACGTCACGGGACAAGGCAATTACGTTAGAAAGTTTGAGGTCGCTTTAATTTAATATCGTTCGCGCGTCTAGCGCCCCAAATTGTTGAGGTTGTAATGGGTTTTTATTTTTGTGGTTTCGGCTGGGTGGACGGCTAATTCTACACCGGCTCGGTTATTTTATTTGAACTACGTAGATTTAAATTTTAAATCTATTACCACCCACTTCTATCTTGATTTTTTAACTAAGAATACCTACCTCAATCTGAGGTTAAACATCCCTTGATTTTAAGACTTCAGCTATTATTCCTAACATAGGTAGGTACTTCACAGGGATGAACTATAGGTACCTAACTTTAGTGTCAACTCAATGAAAGGGATTTGGCCATAGCCAACCACGCTGGCCAAGTGCGGCTTGGCGGGCTTCTCACACCTTACGCGGAACATTATTTTGAACTCAGGCACGTAGGTTTCTTCGCGATGTTTTCTTTTACCGCTAAACATGTTTAATTTCCACAAGGCAGTTAGCAGTTAGGTACCTATTAACTTCTAGAATACCTAACTTCGCAACTATCTTAGAAAGGTTATGTATTTGACAAAACAATATGAAAAGGAAAATAGCAAAACCAAAGTCAGACTCTACCGCCAAGATCGAAAAGCAGTATTACACCGAGAAGAACGGACAAGAAACTCGGCATTTAAACTACTTACGTACCTATGTAAAAAAATAATTAGGTGTAGGGTACTTAAGAGTCCACTAACCCACGATGTCTCCCATACATTCGTAATACCAAAATCATTTGTAATTCGAGCAAATTTCGATTATGTTGTGGTGTTATTCGGGTTCATATAGTAATAATCTGTGTTCCTGGTGATATTTGGTTCGTAAATACTTCTTTAAAACGAAATAATTATCTCTTTTATTGGTATTTTGAATAAATTATTTGGATTTGGTATTTTGAATAAATGGAGAAATGGTGGGTTAGTGGACTCTTAACTACCGAAAAAAAATGATGTCATTAAGTTGGTAGTCGGTATAGAGTAGGTATTACCTAAGGAGGTAAATACATACCTATAACCTAATACAATCTTAAATCGTAGTTAAGTAAACGTGGTTAAACTTTAGCGTTTACGACTGTCATGTAGAAAAACTTAGTTTCCCACGTGGCCTGCGATTTGCGAACCCGCAAGAATTTCAGGTGTTGTTGAAAGGTTTTTATTTCGCAAGTGGTAGGTAAGGCTTTTTTCCACTGAAGCGAACAATACACAGAAGTTAATCAGACACTTGGGTATAGGTTTTCAACTTTACAGAAGCTAAACCGATCTTGCCATTATTTGTTAGTACAGAGAAATTCAATAACTATATGCTGCTATAGAGTAAGTAAATAATTGATCTTGGTCTAATTAATATCTAATCTCCGTTATTTTTTGATAGTAGTAGAGTACCTTTATTGGCTACTTTTTAGTTTGTACTTTGAACAATTGACATAAAGTTCATTACGCTATTTAAAAAAAATCGCTTCCATTCATTCCGCCACGGTGTAAATTGACCTTTATTGGCTGTTCACACTATACCTATACCCTAAAAAGTTACATAAGAAATGGAAGAATACTGGGAAAACCCTCCGAAGAAATTGGTTGTGAATCAATGAGGATTTTGTTAGATAAGGATAAACACAAAGAATTCCTTCACCCGTCTCAAAGATGCTAAATATTAAGGCATGCTAAATATAAAGAAACAAGATATAATAAAACTGAAAGATATTAGAGGAAAAACAAATGTTAACATACACCAATAAAAAGAGGTAGGTATATCATTCAATTTAAATACGACTATAAAGCTTTTAAAAACAAAATGCCACCGAAATAAGTCAAAAATTGACGAAGTGTCGGACGAACACTGAGCCGATTGTTTCAATCCGTTGGTTAACGTTACATACATATAATTATTTTCCATAGACATAATGTTCTGAGACGCCATGTTTAACAATTACATGTCTATCAAAGTTTATTGATGCAACCGGGCCTAAGTACTGAATCCTGAATCGGTTACTAATTAGTTAGTACGAATCAGTTAAAAATTATAGGGATTTACTTTGACCTCAAAAGCGCGATTTGCGTAACTTTAATACCGAGCGTATTAAAGCTACTATTGAGCTAAACAGGGGCTCAAAAGTATTCGCCAGAGATCTGTCTATCGGACAAAGTCAGCTGACGCGTTTGAAGACCGACAGCGGTAGTCTCATTTCATTTCGGAAGTTTTACGGGCAGCTGTACACCTCATCTCAGGGGGAGGAGGAGTAGAAGATTTGGCTACAGATCCACTTGGGAAATAATTACAGGAGGCCTATGTCCAGCAGTGGACGTCCGTCGGCTGAAATGAACGAACGAACGAACTTTGACAGTCTTAACTCAAATAAGTACCATTTTTGCGATGAAATAACACGCCACCTACTATTTTAAATTGTAACAATGATGGCCGTCTCAAAATCTTTATATTATGCAAAACACAATTTACTGGTGATTCGCTGAAGTTTGAACTTTTCGATCTATATGCAAATCGCAATGTCTATTCCTTATTGACGGCTCAAATATGGCGCGGCACTTTGGATTTCGGCAAAAACATGCAAAAGATAATATGATAGCTGTTGACACGTGATTTGTAAATTATCTCTATTTCGGAAATGGTAGAATATATCTTTGAATAAAAAAATTAAAGTGAAACGATTTGAATAGAGTGATTGAGTAGTTATTTTGTAGAAAGGAGATGTTTATTACCAATAAGCAATAATAAATTATTTTAAATTGTGTTTAATATACAAGAAACTATATTTCTAGAGATGTGTATGCTGTAGCCAAAGCCAATTTTCTTATTCTAAGAGGAAATTTGTTAAAATCCAAGATACCGAGTCTTAATTGGTGTAGAATCTAGACCCGTCTGTCTCATAGCATTATCATAAATTGAAGGAAAACAGACTGCTGTGGAGAGTATGTAATGGAATAATTTCCAACACAGCGGAAACTACTCATATAAACGCAGAATATGAGGTATACCAGCGTCCAACTGTCATCACGCAAAGGGCAGAGCAGTCATAAACGTTAAGCTAATCAACGGATTAAATTATCAGATTGCGTTGCAACATTGGATCTAAATAGAATGTGTTCCGCGTACGAGCGTCAGCGACATTGCATCTGATGCGCGGGCGCAGTATTGGGCCAAGGTCGTGGAACGGTCGTACAATGTGACATTTATTTTTCATTTTTTAAGGCGTTGTGGGAAATTGAATTTGTTGAAATTTTAAGATTCTAAGGTCTGATTCCACTAAATTATTATGGGATTTTCTGCTAATATTAATGTTAAAGCATACAAATTTAAATTTTGATAAAAATGCAGGCCAATGTAAATATTACTATATGTTTATACATAAATATTATATTTGTGATGATCATTAATTTAAATCAGTCAAATGTGTATGTGGGTAATAAATCTTTTATGGGTGTTATATGCCATATTTTATGTTGAAAGAATCTTTAAATTGATTGATTAAGCAATGCAAGTTTTATTTTATTTAAAAAGATAGACAACAACTGTTGGTTTTGTTGTTTTTACATTATCCGTTCATTGCTTGTAAATTATCCAATAAGTTATTCAGAAAAACCTAATAAATAAGCAATAAATTGTTCTTGTACCTATTATTTATAGAAGCACCACAACTTGTAGGTACCTCACTTCCTTCATCACAAGTGCGACATACAATAAAAGATTTATTTATATTCTTATTATAGCTTCCAAAAGGTCGAAACGTTTATTAAAACTACAAGCTAACACCACAACAGAACATGAAAAGTTGCGCGGGTGTGCCGTGTGATGCGAGCGTCACCCGATAGCCAGTAGAAACCGACACCGCTTATGCGATGCATTGTACATCATTGCGGCAAAGATCAGCTTGCAAATCAGGCGCGACACCAGACAACACTACCTTTGATAGAGACCTTGCTAACAGGACAAATTTGTTTTGCTATAATCCGCTAGGTACTTCAAAAGAATCTGTATCAATACTATATGCAGGAACACCGCCGACATGAAACACCACACACACTCCTTCCAACACTTTCCTCACGAGATGTTGACTTCACAATGCCAAATCGTAGAGTGAAACTCGTGCCAGCGGCGCATTCTTGTATACCTTTTCTACTGACTCACACCACTGTTCGCCCCATAGTTGTTGTTATTGTTGTTAGAGACCTTGCTCTCTACTCTAGGAAGATAAAGTCATGCTTGGTACGTTCCGACTCCTGACAATATGATTAAATCAAATCAGCTTCATCGTTTTGCATCTCTAGAGTGTGTTTTAGTAGGTACTAAATGTGCAAACTTCATAAGCGATCAATTCATATTGCATCACTGATATGGATTTTCTTGTACCTTTGCTGCGAATTTTTACCTAGGTACTGACTAAGCCCGAACTTATAAGCTAAGGACCCGAAATCTTTATACCTACCTAGCCAATGATATATGATCTTTACGATCTACCACTAACTTCCATTGTTGTCATTTGTTGTATGGTAAAATATTTACCAGGGTAATTTTAGGTTCTGATTTTGATGATTGGTACCTAGTTGGTACATAATTTTATTTTGTTATTTCTGGTACGTTCAGTATTCTTTGCGTGGGGGGTGAATAAACACCACCTCGCAGGCACAGGAGGCGTGCGTGAGAGTATCATGTATCCCATGCTCAACAAGCTCAGCTACTATGTGACCAATATCTATACCAATAAGGTTCAAAGTTGAACTTACACAGTTGAGGGATGAGCTAGATAAATCTAGCACAGTTTTAGATTTCAGAATGTTAGTCCGAGGATAGATTACAGTTATACTCAGAATAGAGTACTTGATTAGGCGTAAACGTATAATTAATATAGCAGACTATGGTGGGAAAAACTACTTAAAACGTAACCCTGGTTATATGCATTGAAGGTTATAAATTTTCAACACAATTGCTTATAAAGTGGCTCTTATTTCACCGCAATAAGGCACATAATGACACCTAATATAATAATCGCAAACTGTGACTTTTCATTACTATTATTCACTACTGAGTGGGAAAAGGGCAGGAAGAAGATTCACTACTGAGTTAGACAGTTTTTTTTTTCATTTTATTTACTAAATGAAATTATTTTTAGCATTATTTTATTCACAAGTGTGTTGAAAAACGTCGTATGATACACGTGAGTATTGATGATTACCGTCCTCGACTATCTAAAGAGCCCAGGCCACAGCGGCTCGGGTCTCAATGGCGCCTCAGCGGTAATCAGCAACTTTACTCACTTGTACCATAAACTACTATTATAGGTACTTGTTGAAGCATTCTCCATAACTCGCTTTCATTATAATGATTAAACCATGGAGTAGGTACAAGAATTTTTTTAATAATAATACACGTGAGTATTGATGATTACCGTCCTCGACTATCTAAAGAGCCCAGGCCACAGCGGCTCGGGTCTCAATGGCGCCTCAGCGGTAATCAGCAACTTTACTCACTTGTACCATAAACTACTTTTATAGGTACTTGTTGAAGCATTCTCCATAACTCGCTTTCATTATAATGATTAAACCATGGAGTAGGTACAAGAATTTTTTTAATAATAATTGCAGTAAGTGATCAAAGAATGCTGTGGCGTCTGGTAGGTAGTGCATTATAGTTCTGGTCTTCGACTGGTTATAATATCTGATTTGATCTTTAAACGTTAGTAAATCACCTAATATAAAATGAACACTGGTTGTAAATGTTCCTTTCTGATATTTACCGAATATCGCGTTGCGTTCGAAAAAATATAGGATAATGTTACGGAAACGCGACACCGTCTGGTCGTATACCAAACGGCATTATATTTTACTGTTATACTGTATAATGTATATTCAAAATAATATTGAAACAGTATTTATACAAAACTGCGTCTAATCGGTTGGCCTATAAAGTATAAATCCTATGATATTCTTTTTTTTTTTCAGAATTCAGGCCTCACTATATCAATGCGAAACATGACTTTTGAGTTTTGAATAGGTTTTGAACAATCAAAACACTTGAAAATCTCGTTATGACTTTGATGCAGTTAGTTAAATTGGCCCATTTTAACGCAATCTGGGGGCAGACAACTTATTTACTACTAATTAATTGTCTTTTTCACTTGATATAAAAAAGAAAGTGGCAAACTGACATTAAGGTTATCCGACACTTACCTATCAAACGGTGGTGATACACAGGCCCTTTGTGTAATGTCTCCTATTTTTAGAGGGCTACAGTCTACACCATACCCAGTTGCTCATAATAGTAAGTCGTAACTCTTCAGTAATGGAATATTACTGAGGAAACCAGGTCATGTAACGTGAGCATCCACAGCGTCAACTGACACCGCGCTAAAAGCGGACCGAATGTCACCGGTCGCCGGTGTCAGCTTACAGAGGAAGGGTTGCTTTAGCTTTGTTTGCTACTAGACATTTGAAACTCTGGATTGAAAACCCGATGCAGTTAAACAATTACGGCTGTGTACTTAATATATAAAGACGAGAATAAAACGGATCCTGATCTGAATCCAGCAGCCCTAACCATAAGATTTTTCAACGGACTACGATCTTTCCCTGAAACTCCTAATGCGTCAAATAAACCGAAATTAAGCGTCAAAGTAAGCTGTGTCTGTCAACAATCAATTGCTCAAAGTTAAGAAAGACCCTTTATTTGAGTAACTATTTAATTACTATGCTCTTCTTAATAAGATTAACAGAAAACCTCAACAATGTTAGTGTTGCGGTTCAATAAGAAAAGTGATTCTTATAATTACCTAAGTAACTATGGTTTTATTACTTCTTCGGTAGTAGTAGGTACAGGGCCGGTCCAAGGGCGGTGCGAGCGGTGCGACCGCACCGGGCGCCTTCAAGGGGGGGGCGCCAAAATGAACCAAATCGTGAAACAAAGACGCTCGACCGAGCGTGCGAGTCGCGCACACGCACGAACAAAATTGCGGAGGAGGGGGCCGCGGGGTTAACACTTTAACCCATGGGAAAAAAATGTGACATAATATCTGGACAAGAATTGATTGAAGAACTTGTGAGCCTAAAGCCATTATTAAATAATCTTCAATCAGGAGAGCCAATAAAAGTTCTTCAACTTATAATAAAATGAAAAATTATTTAAAAAAACCGTCATGCCACTAAAAAGAGTGAAATAATTTTTATTTTTAGGGTTTCATACCAAAATGGTAAAAATGGAACCCTTAGGTGAGACTTTCTCCGTCCGTCCGTCTGTCACACTCGATTATTTCAGTAACTATTGAAGCTATCGATTTGAAATTTAGAAGAGTTATGGCCAGTAATATTATATATTCATTGGTAATAGTAACCCGACGTCATAACAATCGTAAAAATTTGAACATTGTTTTTATTTTTATTTAAAAAAGGGGCAAAACCAGGTCGACAAATTTTCAAAATGAGATAATAATATTAAGTGGGGTATCATATGAAAGGGCGTTACTTGTGTATTCTGAAACTAATTTTTATTTATTTTTATGCTTGATAGTTTTTGATTTATTGGGCAAACTGTCGAAAAAATACCGTTCCCCCCCTTATCTCCGAAGTTTACCAATCAAAAAATCTGGATCAATAGAAATTAACGTATATTTTACAGGAAAAATAAAATCAACTCGCTGACTTATATACTTTTTTTGAAAATAACAATAATCCGCCAAAAACAAAGTTACGTTTGCGGTTTGCCAACAAAAGTACCTACATGTAAATTATACTCGTAAATTCATGAACAAAAGTGATTCTTTCAATATTTTACTTCTTTTATGGTATGGAACCCTCGGTGCGCGAGTTCGACTCGCACTTGGCCGGTTTTTTTAATGTAGGTACACCAATTCGAAATCGGGCGATTAATACGAAGGAAGGAAGGATTGTACGAACTGCCCTATTTAGAATTGGTGTACATACATTAAAAATTATTTCACTCTTTGTAGTGGCATTTGAAGTCGGTTTTTTTAAAAGAATTTTCCATTTTATTTTTTACTTAAAAAATACTTTTACTATAAAAAATACCCAAATTGCTTCAAGTATACTGGCAAAATTTGAAGAGTTCCCTCAATTTCACCAGGATCCCATGATCAAATCCTGAATTGATAACCACAGGACAACTTGGAAAATATTACTCTTTCAAACAATAACCAAATCGCTTCAAGTGTCCATATAAAATTTGAAGAGTTCCTTCGATTTCTCCAGGATCCCATCATTAGATCTTGACCTGATGACTATGGGACCATCTAGGAAGTATACCCTTTCAAACAAAAAAGAATTATCTAATTCGGTTCACGCGTCTTCGAGTTATCAGTGAACATACATAGATAAAAAAAGATTCCGACGAATTGAGAACCTCCTCCTTTTTTGAAGTCGGTTAAAAAAAATGATTGGCAAGATATTTTCTCTAGTGTATGGACAGCGCTTTGTATTTTACTAACTGTACCTGAAACTGCCAAAGGAGAACGAAGTTTCAGTAAATTAAAACTTATTAAAACTTCCCTACGGTCTACAGGTCAGGCTTTTTCTGGTGAAAGATAAAGGAACAGCTTAAACATTTTATAGGGTTCCATATCAAAATGGTAAAAATGGAACCCTTATGGTGAGACTTTCTCCGTCCGTCCGTCTGTCACACTCGATTATTTCAGTAACTATTGAAGCTATCGACCTGAAATTTGGAATAGTTGTAGGTAATTGCGGCGCGACGTTATTGCAATCATAAAAAATTGGAAATCTTTTTTTTATTTATTTAAAAAGGGGGGAAAATCGAGTCGTCAAATTTTCAAAATGAGATAACAATACTGAATGGGGTATCATATGAAAGGGCGTTACTTGTGTATTCTAAACCCGATTTTTATTTATTTTTATGCCTGATAGTTTTCGATTTATTGGGCAAACTGTCGACAAAAATACCGTCCCCCCCCCTTATCTCCGAAGTTTACCAATAGAAAAATCTGAAATAATTATGATCAATAGAAATAAACGTATATTTTACATGAAAAATAAAATTAACTCTCTAACTATTATACTTTTTTTGATAATAACAATAAACCGGCAAAAACAAAGGTATGTTTGCGGTTTGCCAACAAAAGTACCTACAAGTATTTCCTCGTAAATTCATGAACCGAAGTGATTCTTTTAATGTTTAACTTCTGTTATGGTATGTAACCCTCGGTGCGCGAGTCCGACTCGCACTTGGCCGGTTTTTATTTTATTTAGAGGGGCGCCATTTTTAGTCCTCGCACCGCGTCAAAATGTTAATAGGACCGGCACTGAGTAGGTATCTACGGAACTCTAGGCCTCGGTGCTCGAGTCCGACTTGCACTTGGCTGTTGTTTGTGACATTGGCACAAAATGCGTCTTCAATGCACGGGCCACCGATACTATTATACCTTTGAGTTATAGGAGAGCAATCGCTCGAGGTGCCTACTGCAGACTCTTAAAACCTATGCTTACGGTAAGCCATAGGTACTGGTTTTTATATTCAATCTAAAATTCCTAGTGTTACCGTCGTCTATGGTTTTATTTTACATAGAGCGCTGCTGCGGGCGCGTCTTCTCGCCTTACACCAAAATGAGCGCCTCGTCTGACGCGCGTCGGTGTCGGCTGTCGGCTGTCGGCTGTCGGCTGTCGGCGGAGCACTGTGATAATTAAAACCCGGGGCTCAAATTGTTGTAATTAAAAATCCTCTCCGTTACATCTCCGATACAGCAGCCGGGGAGATTTGAGACTAATCTTGTAGCCTATCTTTAACTCGGATGTTGTGCACTGTAGCCTGTAGGACTAGCTTGTCCTTAGAGCTTGTCTTACCCGTATGGCTTATTAAATAACTTCAGTGTGACCATTTGTGGCAGATTTCTGCCATTTGGACAAATTTTAACTCTGGCATAATATTAAGCTGCCGTTTTAAGAAAGTGGCAGAATGTGGCAGATTTCAAGGAAATCCTTATTATCTTTGAAATAAAATAAAAATAAATCATGATTTTACGTCTATTTTTTTTTTTGTATAACTTCATTAGTCCAAAATTTTAATTATTAAGTTTGCAACTTTAATCTTGTGTTGATGGAACGGGGATTTTCAATATGAAACGGCAGATATGCCAATTTTGAAACGGTCACACTGACGGGAATGTTTTCGTAATTCGCGTATTCCTGCATATTAAGAGGCCTGTGAACTACGATGCAAAATACTAAATCATTTCGACACCTGATATGAAGAACATTGTAACTAATGAAACAACGTTTTGTAACTATACCATCAAAATACTGAGGGAAAAAAAAGGTATCTTTCAATCTGGGAACCGTATTTATATGACGACTAGAACGATTTTTAAATGAAAAAATATTTCATTGTAATTCAAGATAATTCAGATTTTGGCTGAAAAAATATTGTATTTTTGGTTACCAAAAACAATAAAGCGATAGTATTGGGCTTATTTGAACACAGTAACATTGTAATAAGAAATACCATTTTTTTACTCAAATTTCAAGATCATAGCAGTTTATAATATACAGTAAGTCGATGTACTATTATATTGCTTTCAACAAACACCTTTATACTTCTGAAAGTTTCAATCAAAATAACTGTAAACAATACCTATTACACTTTTATTACTACTGATCGTTGAACTTTTCAATCAAATCAAACCATTTACATTCCACAACAGTAGTACGAAAACGACAGGAAAACCATATTTATTGAAGGAAGTTACACAAAAGGATATTTTTAACTAACCGACTTCAAAAAAGGAGGAGGTTCTCAATTCGTCGGAATCTTTTTTTTATCTACCTATGTATGTTCACCGATTACTCGAAGACGCGTGGACCGATTTGAAAAATTCTTTTTTTGTTTAAAAGGGTATATAGTTCCCAGATGGTCCCATTTTAATCAGGTCCGGAACTGATGATGACATTTTGGAGAAATCGAGGGAACTCTTCAAATTTTATATGGACACTTGAAACAATTTGGGTATGATTTGAAAGAGTAATATTTTCCAAGTTGTCCTATGGTAGTCAGGTCAGGATCTGATCATGGGATCTTGGTGAAATCGAGGGAACTCCTCAAAATTTTGCTAGTATACTTGAAGGGAGTTGGGTATTTTTTATAGTTACTGGTGCATTTGCTAGCAGATACTGGTTTGATGACTATAAACATCAAGTCAGGATCTGATGATGGGATCTTGTTGAAATTGAGGGAACTCTTCAGATTTTATAAACACATCTCAAGCGATTTGGATACTTTTACAACGCCTTGAGCATTTTGTTGCTTTCCACTAAAAAGTAAAAAATAAAAATGGGAAATGCTTTCCAAAAAACCAACTTCAAATGCAAACAACAAAGAGTGAAATAATTTTTAATGTAAGTACACCAATTCGAAGTCGGGCAATGTTTCGTACAATCACTAATAGTCCTTCTTACTAACTTGATGTGCGAAGAAACGACGGAGTTTTAGACAATCGCCCGACTTCGAATTGGTGTACCTACATTAAAAATTATTTCACTCTTTGTAGTGGCATTTGAAGTTTGTTTTTGGAAAGCATTTCCCATTTTTATCTATTTTAAATCGCTCCTTACCCTAAAGTAATGTGGTCCTAAATTCAGCACATTAACATAAATAGTTACTTCCCAATTATTTTGAAACTAAGGCATCTGCGAGAACTAGGCACAAATCTAACGTCAAATCCTTAAATTCTCTGTGGGACATTAAACTATCTTTAGCTTATAAAAGACCACTTAACATTTCAAAGGCTAAATTCCAAGATCTCATGTCACTTTGTAATACAGGTGCAATAGGTACCTGAACAATACAAAATATTTTGTTCAATTTACCTCATTCGGATGCTGTAGATGATAATAATATGTCAACCGATAGTGCCGAATAAGAACTTATTAAGTGTTTGATTGTGAATTTGTTTCCTTTATCAAAGTATAATAATAATAATATAATAATAAAATCATTTATCATAAGTATTAAAAATATTCTGATTCAGAGTTTAAAAAGAAGTTATGAAGAAAATGCTATGATTAGTTATATTGTAACAGCGATGTTATCAGGTTTATTAATTTTTGCGAACTTTTATTTGAATAACAATGAGTAATCATAGATATTTTTTGTGCCGATCGTGGTTATGAAGAATTCCATTTTCATATTATATCAATTGTTTTCATATTCAGTTTACGTATTAAAATAATTTGGTTGGTATAGAGAAAGTAATAAAGAAATGTTTTGAGATCTCATTAATGTTAGCGTAAGTAGTTTTGTTTGATTAAACTATGATTAATATTTGTTGCTTTATTTTATTATAAAATTAATAGTAAGTACAATTCGAAAAAAAGTCAGTCATAATTTTATTACTATACAATGATGTTATGACTGAAATGCACATGTAACGCCATTGTAATTCTAATTACATTTTTGTTACTGTATATAATTCATAAAACCATGTCCTTACATTATTGGAACTGTTCATACAATGTTTTTGAACTAAGACAATCGTATTTTTAATCATTGTAACTTGAACAAAAACAGCTTTCCGTTTTATGTATCACAACGTGATCAAGTTCATACTACAGAACGCAAAAAACAAGAGTAGAACAATTTACTTCATCACAGATGCGGCTTTATTCAAAATCACTAGGCCACTTTTTAAACGCAGCAAAATTGTAAAACGCTCTCCTGAAAACTTAACAAAATCAGATACAATGTTCTTCATATCAGGTGTCGATTTGTAATTCGTGTATATTTCGATCATGTTGTGGTGTTATTCGGATTCATATTATAGTAATAATCTATGCTCCTGGCCATATTTGGTTCGGAAATACTTCTTTAAAACGAAATAATAATTAATTTTGATCAAATTTTTTATAACTTTGGTCGAGTTCCGTAATACCAAAAATTATGAATGAAAACTTGTAACTTTCTTTATTAATTCTCTACTCTACTCACTGACAGTCAGACAACTTTATATATTACAAATGATTCTCAAAGTTCACAAATCTGTTAAATTTCAACCCTCTCTATTAAAAAGAAGAAGAAAACTAAATGTATTAAATGTACCTGCCGCTAAAACCTCTTTTTCTCGAAACCAATTTTCAAAAAAATCGAAACACCTTTATAATAAAATAAATAAAATTTTGAATATTTACCCTAGAAAATCTCATGATCTAAAAAAAACGATGACTGACTGGTTGCAAAGGCAATCATATGAAGAAATAGAACAACTATTAGAAAACATGTCTAAATTAATATAAGGTTACTACTAATCACATTCTCCCTTCACTTACACCACGCAAACTTTCATACACACTCACACGCACAAAAACACACACACCCAAATACACGCATTGTTAACACTTTTCTCCTTGCATGCTTTAATTATATTACTTATAATAAAATCAAATGTATACTACAACGAATAACGATCTACCGTCAAATAATAATATAAAGTTGATATGAAGAGCGGTACCTCCTGCCACAGATATTTTATATACTTAAAAGGAGGTGCCCAACCCATACAATGCACGAATCTTCGCTTTTATAATTAATTAATAATCTAAACTAAACCTATATCTAAATACATTTATAATTCTAACATGCATTATTTTTGTTAAGTAGTTACCAATTAAGTACCTACCTATGTTTTATTCAGTCTGACTGAGATAATTAGTGCCTTGTGGTATATGTACTTAAAATTTTATGTTGTATTATTATACAAGAAAATAAATTTTGTATTGGAATAGGTAAGTTATGGTAGATTTGCATTGTATTTTTAATGAATTTTGATGTAATATTGAATTGAATAAATAAAATAAATAATTGGTGTTTTTCTTTAGCTGGACAATAAAAACTGTGCTCCTGAACTAATGCGACGTGAGATAGTGTTGTTTTTATTACAAAACAAATAAGCAGAAAACATGTCCTCTTTGACATAAAAATTAGCAAAACTAAATTCGTTTACAATTTCGTTTACCAACTGTATTTCGGAACCAAATATGGCCAAGAGCATAGATTATTACTATATGAACCCAAATAACACCACAACATGATCGAAAATTGCACGAATTACAAATGATTTTGGTATTACGTTTGTATGGGAGACACCGTGGGTCAGTTGACTCTTAAACCATACAGAATCTTTTCAAGAAAACAAACGCAAAATAACGCCTGCTTCCATTCAATAACCCTTAAAAGCAAGTAGCCCAGCTAGGCATGTGGAGTATGCCAGGTTTCCAAATTGGGCCTGGGGTTCAGAGTCGTCTCTTCTCGTCTTAAACTAGAATGAACGATGCCCGACTGGTGTCAACTGACGGCCGTCGAGCTATACTGGTCTGGTGTCTGGTACCAAGATAATTAAAACGCGATCGAAACCCTCGGCTCGGATTATTATAATTAAAAGTCATCTCCATTACACGACGAGTACAAAAAATGCGTAAAATGAAACTGCTCTCTGCTTATACCTTACCTCTTAACATTCAACCCCAGCAATGTTATTGATACAATAGCCGGCATAACACTTGAACCGATTCGATTTAAATATTTGAGCGTCAAGATCAAGTTTTTGGTATTTAATATACCAATATCTGGGTGACCGAGCTTCACTCGGTGGCCAATAGATGGCAGCAGTAGTCATATTTTTTTTTTTGGTAAATTCGACATTTTCTAAAAATGAATCCTAGCTAGATCGATTTATCGCCCCCAAAACCCCCTGTATACTAAATTCCATGAATATCGTTCGAGCCGTTTCCGAGATCCAGATTATATAGAAATATATATACAAGAATTGCTCGTTTAAAGGTATAGGATATACCAGAGATCCTAGGTTTGATCCCGCCGTATCGGGTAGTTTAGGCATCGGGAATACAAATTATTATTTTCACTTCACATGCTCGTAATTTGTAAGTACCACAGAACACAATAATAGTACCTTCTTAGGTACATTATCTAAAGCAGAAAGCGGTGTGTGTATGCCTCGGCCATAAAACCCATTTTACTCGTTCTATACTATTTTAATTAACAAAAGTATATAGTCGATATATTAAAGTATATACCTATCTTCAATTAAAGAAAAGTCTGAAGGTTATTCTTCAATTTACGGTATTAAAAAAAAAATAACGCAAACCTCTTTAACGTCAGAGTCTATCTATTTACTGTCTACCAATAGTATAAATCGACAATGCAGAACTTGGCGCCAAAATCAGGTGGTATATTTTGAACGATTTCGCGGTAAAACACAAGGCTACACACAGTATGCCTGGGCCATAAAACCCATTTTACTCGTTCTACTATTTTAAATAACAAAAGTATAAAGTCAATATGTTAAAGTATATACCTATCTTCAATTAAAGAAAAGTCTGAAGATTATTCTTCAATTTACGGTATTAAAAAAATAATAACGCAAACCGCTTCAACGTCAGAGTATATCTATTTAGGTACTGTCTACCAATAGTATAAATCGACAATGCAGAACTTGGCGCCAAAATCAGGTGGTATATTTTGAACGATTTCGCGGTAAAATCAATTGACCAACAACAGACCAAGGAATTTACACGTTTGCCAACCGTTTGACGCTCTACCACAGACGCTCTACCGGTGCACGGGTTCGGCCAAATTAGCCTGCGAAATTCAAATTTAATTGAGTTTTTCACATTGGGTTTTTGTGCATGCTCTTTATCTGACGTGTTTTTCATAAAAGCTTTACTCATAATATACTATTATTCGGAACCAAGTAGTAACCTATAGCAATAGCTCCAAATCTGGGAAGCTGCAGAAAATGATTTTTCGGGACCAATATTCAGAGGTGAAGGGGAATTTTCGGACAGTTTTTATTCTAACGCTACGTCGAAAAGAAAAAGATAAATGTCTATTTGTAACGTTTGCCGTAAATAAAAATACGAAATTCAAAACGCTAAATTCCGGCTACCGGTAACAAATGACCAGTCACGATGATATCGGACACCGCGCAACCCGATACCAATACTTAATTCCGATATCCATCCGAAATGTCATCGCCCGGTATCTGTATATGTTATTTTATATTTATAGGTATTTTGGCCTTTTTATTGTCAATGACAGTTATAAATTACGACTACGACGGACCTAATGTGAAGATTTCAAAATAAATATTTGAGTTTTGTTTACCTGCTTAGATCATAATCTACCATGTTATAGGTACATACCTACATATTATATTTTACTGTTTATTATGTGTTATATAAGGGTTTCGAACATATACTCTATGGTTTCGAACATTACGTCACGTTACGTTTTCTAATTCATAGAGACCGATACAAATCACGATAGTCAGGACCCAGGCAACAGGACTCAGGGTATAAAGTCGAGTAGATAACTTCCTTACAATGTGAAGATCCTAGGTAGTCATAACTCATAACCATAAATAAGGACTAATCACTAAAGCTTTTTAAAAGCCAGTTTAGTTTAAAAATTCGCTTTGTTCTGATTTTTTAATAGAAAGAGAAATTGTAATTTTATTGGCAAAGCACAACAAACAAGCTTTTACTGGGCAGCAGACTGTACACTTTAAAGAGTGCGTAGAAAGCTCTAAACAAATGAATGGATCGTTATTTTGAATAAGAAATTCAGATAAACGAATGTGGGTAAAGTATGAACTATGAACATGACGGAATTCTCTCGCAGTCATACTATAGCTATTAGACGTAGTTAAAAGCTGGCAGCATGGGCAACGACTAAGAAACTGATATTTTCGGTACAGTGTCGGATGTCAGCAAGTCACAGGCGCGAGGCGGGGCTCGAGAGTGACGCAAGCGGTGTCGGGTGTCGGCTATAGCTATAAATTATGCGCAGCTCCGGTTTCTTTTATGGCGACTCCTGTAGACAACACTATAGATTGGCTTGGCACTATAGATTGGACGACTGATTGGCACAGACGATAGTGGTCCTGCCTTTCGCGTCTGAGGTCGTGGATTCGATTTGCCTTACTAGAAAATTTTGAAAATGATGAGCATAAATGTTTTCCAGTGTACCTACTTATGAGTTTTAACACGACTGCCCAAAATTCAAAATTCAAATCATTTATTTCATATTGGCCACTACTTGTTAGCACTTATGAATGTCAAGTAGGTACATAAACTTATTAATAGTGAAAAAAAAGAAGTGTAATGTTTTTTAGGTTCATGTATGTAATGTATGTATGTACTATGTATGTAATATGTATGTATGTATGTGAGTTTCTTTATTCCACCATAACTTCCGAACGGCTGAATAGATTTGGACATATCCAGGGGTATCGTTAGAATCCTTACATCATTCCGAGTAACATAGGCTATATTTTTTTGGGAAAAGTTGTATACCCACAGGTCAGTCGTGTTTTTTAATTAATAATTTTACTTGTGTTCTATTTTTGACATGAATATTAAATATAAGGTGTAATTTATTTTTCAAATCCCACTCAGTTAAAATATAAAGCATAGCATACTTTCAATGTTTTCTACATCTAATTCTAGTTAGCAATTTGAAACTGCTTGCGTCATAATTCATCAGCAACCCGACATCCGGTATGGAGTTTTCGATATAGATAAACACACAACATACTACACCTTTGTTCAAAAATATCACGTTGCATTTTGCATATTGTTTTGGCTACACACTTTAGAACAAACTCAAATGGTCACCAGCCAATCACCACTATGTGTTTTTTTAAAACGATATAATTAGAAGGAGCTTACAGGTAAGGGAGCCCTTTTGCCCTTCTTTAATGTAAAGGTCCCCAACTGAAGATAAAAAACTTACTAAATAAAGAACATACCTGATATGTTCAAAGGTGGATTTCATTTGGACGAGCCATAGTGCTCTCACATTAGTATAATTTTAGATGGTCACTTTTGTTCCCTCCTCAGAAAAATATTCTGCATCTGCTTGCCTAAATTGGCATATTACTTACTTACTGAAAAGATTTCCTTCAGCTAATATGACCGAGAACCGAGCAGTTTAATTTTAAAGTTGGCATCGAGAAACATGAAGAATGACAACAGACTACATTCCACAAAGAATGTTTAGGATGTTTGTACTTAATTGATGCCCCATAGAAATCTTCCAAAATATTTTCCGTTTTGTTTTTCTTATCTCAGTTCTCCCCGTTTAGTGAATATTCCCTGATTTATATAAGGTTACGTACCAATTAGAGCTCTAACGAATTGCGACAGAGTAAGAACAGGACCAACTGTAACATACTTAGAATAAAACTTGATCAGTTCTGCTTGCGAGTGTGACCCCATGTTGTTCGTACGAGTACTAACCCCCACAATTTGTAACACTACACCCGATGACGAATCCACAACTACTTATTTCTTATTTTTACTCATAGCTGTAATGAGACACCAACTCTACATTTTATGTTACTGTGTTCTTATTTCTTACGATAAGTACCTACCTAGGTAGTTAGTAGACTATCGAATATAACTGAAGGCAGGGAAAGTACGGACTACGGAATCAATGAGTTCTTCGCAATTTTATGATGATTCTTCTTCCCCTGAAGATGGAGCACTTTCGAGTAGATCGAGGATATTTTTATATCCCGGACAGAAGTCCATGTAGGTAGTAAGGTACCTTTGTTTATCACATTTCTTCCATTATGTGCGCTTTCGTGCCTATAGGTTAATTATAGTTTGGTCAGTATCAGTAGTTATTATTTTGTTTCGTATTACTGATGCTTCACTTATCACAGTATTTTTTTTTTCATATAGATCCTCAATATATCTTTAAAAAAAAATCTCAAGCATTTCACAGTGTTTGTAACAAAACTCCCTCCAAAACGGTTTAATCGATCTTTATGGATTTTTTTGTGTGTTATTCATCTTTCAGACTGTAATAAGTTTTGACCATGGTTTGATTGACTGACTCACTGAACGCTTATGTTCAGGCCATTCATTGTGTCCATATTGAATGATTTGACTTAAAGTTTTATCTGTAGGTAACTGTGGACTTTTGAATTCCTTTCATTCTCTGGACTGACTGAAAAATTAGACATTATGCATCCAATGAAACAGGTAGGTACTTTGGGTAGGCCTGAGAATAGGACGTAAACATATTTAAATAATAATAATTAAATATGCTAAATTCGACACGAAGCAACCATTAAAAGTATCGTATGGCATTTCGAAACGGGGCAAATAACATTTTGAACCATACCACACTGACACGGCTGCAGACGCAGAGCTTGTGTTGTGCAACGGCTCCGGTAACGCGCAAAACAGACCATTTGCACGTAGGACTTTGATATCCGTGCGAAATTAATACGAGCTCCAATATAATGCGCTTATTTATAAGTGGGTATACACTCTATACAGTGTTTACTGAGTACATTCCGCGCAGACTTCGTAATGACTAATGACTAATAAGTAGTTGGAATGAGTAGATGAACACAATGGTATAACGCTCAGCGTTCACGAATATGTATTGGAGCTTTTATGCATCTTTTATAGTACTTTTGTACCGACTTCCAAACTCAAAAGGAGAGTAAAATGAACCCAATCAAAGTATCATAATTAATCTTAATATATAAGTATAAATCTCGTGTCACAATGTTTGTCCTCAATGGACTCCTAAACTAATGAACCGATTTAGTTCAAACTTCGTGAATATCTGTCATTTGGTCCAACTTAAAAGATAGAATAGTTTTTATCCCACGTGGACGAAGTCGCGGGCATCAGCTAGTAAGTGTATAAAACGCTATATAATATAACGAAAAGTTAATGAATTTAAATGTTTTTTATTTTTATTTGAGGAGTTTAGTAGGTACCCCGACCAACAAGCATAGCAGGTACACTTGCTTACAAATTACCTGCTACGTACCTAGTGTAGTTACTAGTTAGTAGTTTAATTACATGTACAATATCACAGGAGGATACAATTTCGGTTTAAATTTCCAAAGGACGCGCGCTCAGTCACGCTCACACACGCCGCAATGCAAGTGTTGCCAGCTAAAACAAGTCCTCCCAAGTGTTGCCATCTCGCATGACCAAAACACGGCTCGGGTGGAGACTGGAGAGCGCAACAGGAGCCGCGCTTTGTTTCGTTTCGCGCCAGACGCCGTAATGAGAGGCATGTGAATCGATTGACGGATATCGGAGACGCGTAACCGGAGACGGTGGGCTTGTCGCAGCACTACTGCGTAGGGTTGCGATTTTAAAAATAATAATTTGACCCGAGTGACGGGTTTTTGGGAGTTTTGATTCGTAAGGTAACGTTTTTTGTGGGTTTTAAATTTTAAGGTGGGCAAACTTCCGGGCAGAAAATTCAAATTTTATTTAGTTTTTCTAGACTGGACCAATTAATAAATAATTATACATCGTAGGCGTAGTGATTATTTTCTGCAGCTTCCCATATTTAGAACATCGGGAAATATAAAAGTAAATAAGTATTTTTGCCCAAAGTTTTTATGAAAAACCTCTATTCATAAACGTTACGGTCGTAAAACTGATTGCCATAAGCCTGCGATGTAAATTAGCCTACTATTTGCGAAAAACTAAATAAAATTTCAATTACGCCGGCTACTGTGGCGGAATTCTCTTAAGAAAGTACCGGGAAGTCGCTGGATATAGGTAAGTGGCGCAGCCCGCAGGACTGTGTTGCCTTTGTCCAGCTGTGAACGTCAACGAACGAACTTCGTCGGTTATGTACTCCGTAATGTTATGTATCTATAATATCTACTATCGAACCTCTAATATGGTTACTTTTAGGGTGGTAGGTACTCTACTGGTACGCTACGGGTATAGGATAGCCATAGGTAATACGAGCGCCATGATAGTTCGAGCTCGAGCTTGCCAAACATATCAAATGTCGGGAGTAGTCGAGCTGATAATAATTTACCTAATGCCGTAACGCGATCGTGCAGAGCTAATATCATTACGTTACCAGTCAATAGTCATGTATTGTAGAACAAGAGGTACCTACGAGCAGTACCTATGGACCTACTCGTAGGTAGGTACGAGTAAGTGGTATTGCAAAACATTTCACTATAGATAATTAAGTCCTATTAATAAAATATCAATTTAACATCCCATATATTATCGTATCGTTACGTAATATCATATATTAATATGTATCTATACCTATTGCAAAGTGTTTAACCCCAATGATAAGATTTTTTTTATTGTCCACGAATAAAGTGTCCCGAGAAGACCTATATAAACGAGGGTAGGTACATGTGTATTTTTGTAAACAAACTAAAACATAGTAATTTATGTCTTAAACCATTATTATACAGCCTAATTTTGCTTAAGTGTGATTGGAACTCTTTTCGCGTTTTGGATTTCATTTGGTTCGGATACTTTTTAGCGCGGAATCCTTAGATTATATAAATCAATGCTAATAACACATAGGTACGCTGGGAATTCCTCAAGAACATAATAATAATAATAATATATATGACGATGTAAACTAAGTTCAGTAATGATGTACCTTTTTAATCATGGTTGATGGATAAAAAGAGAATGCCAGAAAATGGGCTAGATTTGCGTCACTCTGCGTCTGAAGCACGTAGGTATGCATGAAGAATCTTCTTTCAAACTTTAATATCGCATTTATTTATTTTAATGAAATGTGAACAGGGGTTCAAAAGTATTATAAAACAACTAATTAAACGTTTCGAAACATGTGGATTGTGGAACCGCCATGCCACTTATACTCGTAAAACTTAGAAAATCAGATTATTACAAATTCCCTGTTACTATCTTACTTATCTTTTTTTACATAGGTAATATTGAGAAAATTTCTAATGTTTTACCGATGATTTGATTAAGACGCAAGGTATAGCCCAATTTTCATACAAGAATCAGCATTCTCCTTTGCCCGCCAAATTCAAATTTTATTTAGTTTTTCACAAATGACATTATAGGATTGGGCTTATGCTATTGGCTTATGACAATGATTTTTGCTTATAAATCTATGCTCATAAATTCTAATTTACGCACTAATTTATATTGGTTTTCCTATAGTCTGGGATTGTATACAAGTCTGGGAACTGTAGAAATACATTCCAAATTTCGCACTAGGTTAGAGTTAATTGAGATGATGATAGAGGCAAGCGTTAAACGGTGGGAAAGCGAGTCGGTAAACAGATATCGTGTCACAGGCGATCGAGTCGATAATTTACCTAATGTAATAGATGACGTAAGTCGTAACTCGTAATACGGCCGCGAGCTTATGTGTACTCAAATACTCACATACGAGTAGCTGCATTTCGCAAATAGGTTAGTACGTAATTTTTGTGCCCTTAATATAGGTATCGTACATATTTAATATTTCTTATTTATAGTTTATGAACCTACTTACATCGCGACTTACAGTATAAAGTTGCATATTCAGAAACAGCCGTGCAACTGCAGTGTGCAGTCTATACTCTATTCCAACTCTATTCTATAGGTATTTGGTACCTATTATCGGTACCTTCTAACCACTTCTAACCTACTTATTTTGCATAGTATTTGCACAATCAGCATTATTATAACTGTCTGAATAATCATATTATTTTTCCTTCTTATAAAATCATAATTATGAAAAAAAAATAAAAACTAAAAACCATTTAACCAGTAGCGCCCGTAGCAAAAAGTGCGCTGTAATTTATATTTTAATGGCTGTAATGAAGTGTTTTCTTCGCTCATGCCACATACCCTCAAAACCAACGATGTTTAGAAAGCAAAACATTATGAAGTAAGAAGACTGACTACGGATTTAGTACTGAGTTTAAAAATGACCGTTGTCATGCTCATACTCGTAACGTTGTTAAACTGTATTTTATGCTCTCGTTATCTATTAAATCTCTCCCTGAATTTTTGGTGTTGCAAAAACAATTATTTTACTAGAAATAATTTCCTCGCCATCGAAGTGAAAATCAGAGTGTGTAACTCATAAAGCCCATTGTACTTATCCGAGATACTATTCGCAGGCCGAAGGAGAGGTGGCAACACAGATAATTTTACAGAAGATTTTAAAAATAACCGAAATTGAGGATTTCAAATTTCACCTTAGATTAATCATAGTCAGGCCAGGTCCACTTATCACGTGATCGAGAAATTACAGTAAGGGCTGTTCGTTCAATTTATAAATTAGGTCCAAGAGAGTCACTCAGGAATAAATTTAAGGAATTTAATATCATGACCGTACATAGTCAGTATATTTATGAGAACTTAATATGTATATGTACACAAAAATATAAATAAATTTAGTAGGAAATGTGACCTCCATAACATTAACCTTAGAAGCAAAAACAAACTGGTTGTCCATAGCACGCGTCTTACTACATAAAATAACTAGATCGTTTTTATGCAATTGCATTAGATTTTATAACAAACTGCCATCCAGTGTATTTGACATGTCGCTCATTAAGTTCAAAGGTTTTGTCAAGCCGAAACTTATAAATAAGGCATATTATAGCATAAAAGATTACTTAAATGAAATCAATCCATGGGAGTAAATTGCTCTACTTAATTCAAATTTATAGCTAGTTGTAATTTACCTATATTATATTGTAAAATAGTGATAACAAAAAAAAAATAATACCCGGCTGAGTTTGTTGTGGGCTTCTTCTCAGTTCAGGGCGCGTTGGAACCCTCGTAAACTTAGTTTTTAAGTCGTTAAATAGTTATCACTATTAATAAGTATATGTACCGACTTGTCATTCATAAGTGCTAACAAGTAGTGGGCTATATGAAATAAATGATTTGAATCTTTGCATCTTGAATCTAAGCGTCTCGACGTACTAATTTCAGACGGCCGCCACGCGCCGGATACCTTGCTCGCGTCAGTTCGGGTACGGTCTATTTCACGGGCTTCGTGCGCCCGATGACGAGGTAGCCCTAGTACGTCGAATGCGATAAAGTTACGCGATAGAAAGAGAAGTTTTTTCGGAGGCGTGGCCAGGCGCGATTGCGAACTGAATTGCACTTTTTGTGTCAGCGATAGAGTCGCTATTTTTTAAAATCATCTTGCCGAGTGAGCCTTCTGTACCGTCAGGTACTATTAGGTATTCCGTGTCATGATTAAATGAGTGAAGCGAAACCCCAAGCCGTAGCTAGTGTAACATGAATGCTTTTAGCGCGGCAAGTCAGTACTCAGTAGCTGCCAGGGCAAGGTAAATTTAGGAGCGGGGGTAACCCGACACCGACCTACGCGCAGTTTACACTGCAAATTATACGAGTCAACGCGGTTCTACAGACGTACTTGCGTACGTTTTGCAAAGTTATTATTATTATTATCATCGCTAACTCTGACTTAGATTTTTTACACTATACAAGTAAGTACTTGACTATGATCTTGCCTGATGGTAAGTGATCAGGCAGTCTATGTTATCGTACCAACTAAGAAGGGGTTTTGCCGGTGTTGGAGGCAATAGGGAAATTTCCCTCCAGGCCTGTGCTATGCTATGGGGACCCCGCTTGTGATCAGCATTCAGCCCCTTGATTGTGTAAGAAAATCGTATTCACCGTTGTCGTTACCATTTAGAAACTCTGCCCGCTGATTGGTTTTCCCTGATGTAAGTCAGACAATAGGGGGGCAGAATTAGCAAACGATTTCGATAACGATGAATACGTTTTTCTTAGGCAATCAGACCCCCGATCACTCGAGCGTATATGACGTCAGAATTTATATTTTTAGACGCTCGTCGTAAGCTCCGTCAGCGTGGGCTATTGCGCTGGCTACGCCATCTATCGTCAGCTATCGAAGACCGCTACAGGGTTAATAAACTCACCCCTAACAGTTTCTACAACATCGCGCTGGAACGCTAAATAACTTGGCGGCGAGTCTTTGCTGATAGGCTGGTAACTACTAACTAGTCCAATATGCAGGAACACCGCCCGATACAAGATCGTAGAGATCTCTACGATTTCGCATTGTGAAGTCAGCTGCATCTCCTCAGAATATCCCGGTGTCGGGACGAAACGTACGTCGAAGAAAGTGTTGGAAGAATTGTGTATGGTGTTTCATGTGGGCGGTGTTTCTACATATTGGACCATACAAATACCTATTAAATAGCGGATTAGCGGAGCGAAAAATGTTATCTGTCGCAGGACAGACTAAATTTTTTTGGTTATTTTACATTATTATTTTATCATTACTGATTCAGCCTGTAAAAGCTCACGCTTCGGTCATAATCGGCTTAAGACACTACCTATGTCTTTATTACATACAGTAGCAGTACTGCTTTTACAGGCTGAAACTACAAATAACAAAAACAAAGAAAGATTATTATTATTACATACTTTGACATATTTTATGACATACAACCTTTAATTACATGTGACATAATATAAAACTATTTATTATAACCATAACTTTGACTTTATTTGATACTTTATGAAACAGGAATACACTGCAGTTATTTAATTTAATTAAAAAAAAATTAGAATTAGAAATTAATCATTTTTTTTTATGTAATAACGATTATGGAATAAATGTATAAAAATTATGATGTATTGCTGTGCCCTGACAGGGTTTTATGTGCACTGTATTGCTTGTACTAGTACACATGATGCAATGTATAAATGAATGAATAAAGAAGTAAGTATTTAGAAAAAAATATACACAACGTAAATCTGCATTGCTTAGTGCAGTATTGTGGATTTACGTACCTATATTATGATATGAATTAACTTGTAATTAAAACTTTTGCGTATATCCATTTCCATTAAGGCCGAAAATCAAACCGCCGAGTTCGAAATACAACTTTGAATCTGATATTGTAGTGGTAACCTGAAATTTAACTATGATGCATCCATGGAAAAGCAGACGCTAGATTATTATCAGTGAGCGATAAGTAATTTCAGAAGGCTGTAGTAATTCAGTCATCCCAGAAAAGTGCGAACTTTGATTTAAATGAGACGTGATACGTACCTATATAGGCCCGGTTTGACATGAAAAATCTTGGATTGTGATTTGTATAACGAGATGTGAAAGTTATGTAATAAAGTACCTTTAGTTTAGACAATAATAAGGTTTTTGAAATTTCGTTTTCGAGTCGAGCTTCGAGGTTGAGGAGTATGGGAAAATAACTACACTCTACGATTGCGCATTGTGAAGTCAACATCTCCTGAGTATGTCCCGGTGTCGGGACGAAACGTGCGTCGAAGAAATTGATAGAAAATTGTGTGTGGTGTTTCATGTGGATGGTGTTCCTGCATATTGCACCATACAGAATCCTTTCAAGTAGCGGATAATAGCAAAACAAATTAATCAGTCCTGCTAATTATGGATTTCCGCAAAATAACGCCTGCTTCCATTCAATATTGAAAATAACTAAGCTGTACAGCTTGCACGTATAATATACTTACTTACCTATGCTTTGGTATGCAGTAGCACTGTCGCAGTACATCGAGTAGTTGGCATAGTTAGAACCCAGCTTATGTTCCCGTGTCCCGTCAAAAGAGTCTCAGTAACGGGAGCCCAATTACCGGCTGGTCACCGTTTGAAAGCCAACCCGCCGCTGAAGTCACGAGTCACGACTACACTCTCGGCAGCGCCTTTATTAATTAAAAGCTCTCATGACAAAGGATCCAACGTCTTTGGGCGACCATCATTTGATGTGAGATACATTTTGAAACATAAACTTCTTATGTACTTGTGACTACACGTCACACGATAACATTTATGAAGTACTAAAATAGATAAAAATAGTCAAGATAGGCACATCCGAACATTTTACGTAAACATTCTTCATACAAGAAAATGTAGCACCATCTGTCGAAACTCCTGCGAAATACATGTTTATTTTTTTTAATTTTTTTTTATCTATGTGTCTGTGGTCACCTTGCCTGCAATTTTATTATTAATTAAAAAAAAAGAAATAGGTCTTTACCTATCTACCTTTACTGACTACTGACGGGGGAGTCATTTTGCTCCCATAAACTGGCGACATTTTTTCACGCTGTTCGCCCTGTCTTTAGTATACAAGTCTGTGAGTACTAAGTAGGAGGTAAGTAAATATAGGTCTGAGCTCTGCGTTGTGACTTGTGATAAAATAATAATCTATTAACTACGTGGAATTGTGTCTCAAAAAATAGGTACTTTCTGCAGCCAGGCTGTTTTCTTCCTAAAAAATAAATGAGCCAAGACCTTGTTCGTTTTTATTACAATTTAGAAATACGACATCATTGTACATAACGAACGTAACAACGTCTGAAAACATAATCTTTTTATAGTGGCACAGATATTTGCCGAATTACATTTCGTGCCGTTGTTTTCGGACATTTTAAATATATTATTCTCGGGTATTTATTGCGGCGATCATTCGCAATAAAATAACAGCGCTAAAGAGGTCGTCAGCGCCCATTCATTTTGCACAAATCTTGTTGTTTTATTTTATTGAAGAATAAATAAAAATAACGATTTTATTTTCGTGCACGTTGCATGACTGTTTAGGGACAAATTGACATGACAGCCGTGCATTACCTAAATAATAATTTTGCCAAGAATCGTTTCGTAATGCGAAACGGTGTGCGCGGTGACTGCTTCGCCGCGATCTTGTTTTCTTTTCTCCCATGACCCATCATTAGTGATGTCACCAATGACGAAATACTCTACATGTCACGGCTCACTGTACTTAAATGACAACTGTTAGGCTCTAAGATCGCACTAAACTTAACTAAAACTAAAATTAGATCCAAGTAAGCTTTTGGTATCAGACTTAAAAAAGGTTTGATTGTAGCCTTAGGTAATATTATATTATGGTCAAAACTAATCTCTTTTTCGAATCTTATAAGCGCTTAAACCTGGCCCCTGTTCTCCTATGGCTAAGTGAGTTGAGGAAGGCACTGGTTTGTTTCCAGGAGTACGCGGAGACGGCCATGAACGAGCTGCTGGGGTGGTACGGGTACGAGCGCCTGGAGCTGCGGCGCTGGGCGGCCTCCAGGGCCAGGGACGGCAGCCCGGAGCAGGCGGACCAGAAGGGCAAAGGTGTGTCCGTGGCTTTATTTCGTACTGACCACAATTTTTCCAAAAATGGTTAATATAGAACCCTCATGGTGAGACTTTCTTCGTCCGTCCGTCTGTCACACTCGATTATTTCAGTAAGTGCCACAGGTGTGCCCGCGAAATTGAAATTTTTTGTGGTTTTTCGCGATTTTTAAGCTAATAAGATATAATAGGCAGGCAGCAGTAATTATGGCAGTCAAATTGCGGGAATTCCAGTATCATCTTCACGTGTTTATATAAAAATCTCTGCTTGAAAGTGTCGAGTTAAAGAAATTAGTCCGAGATTTGCGAGTTACTCACTTAAAACTCGATGACGATGACGATGATGAAACGAAACATTTTTATGCAAAGATTTTGATACAAACATGTAAAGATGATACTGCCATTCCCGCAAATTAGCTGCCATAAGCCTATAATGTGTAACTAGCGTACAAATTGCAAAAAACCACGAAAATTTCGAATTTCGCGGGCAGAGTCGTTGATTTCGCCTTAAAGCTATCGACTTGGAAATAGCTATAGTTAACTTATATTTTTGTTACCGTGTTTCATACACGAGGAATTATTATAAATTATAAGTGTATCAAAATTACCACAGCTCAATTGTTAGAGCGCCCAGCCGCGGTAGCTGGGGATGCGGGTTCAAGTCCCGTTTTGATACACTTATAAATTTATAATTATGTTATAGGTAGTTAATAGTGATTACTGACCCAATGTCATTGAAATCATAAAAATTTAAAAACTTTTTTTATTGAAAAAGGGGTGAAAACAATTTCTTAACGACATAACAATATTGAGTGGGATATGAGATATCATAAGAAAGAGCGTAGGTTCCGACTTGTATATTTTAAAACTGATTTTTTAATACAAAAATACGATAACACAAAAATATAAATCGTCTTGGGCCTGAATATTGAATACATATTCACATTATGGTGTGTTACTTGTTACCTATGTAAGTAATCATTTTGTTAATACTACTTCCAAATACTAGGAAAATTCCCCGCAAACCGAGTGCAGCTTTCGTTCCCCGAAACTCTGTTCCGAAGTATTTTGTACACTACGCGTGACGACATCGGCTCCTTTTTATACGATACGATGTTACCGTACGATTTCATTGCTATTTTATTTAAATTCAATAATCAAAATTTTTATTAGAATTACCTACTTACGTACCTATTTAAAGGTATTTTACGAGTAAGTAGGCAAGTTGGCTACAAAAGGGTGACTGTCCACCATAGATATGACATTAGGTAGATATATAGATATGGTCACAGATGTACCTTTACGTTTTAATCTGTAAATATATAATTTGTTTGTGTCAAACGCGCCAGGAGATTCGCTTGATTTTCATAAACTACTAGCAAACCCGGCGAACTCCGTTTCGCCACCAGATGGCTTCGTTTTATGTACTTAACATTTTTTAATTTTAATTTTTTTTTTAATTTTTCTGAATTTTCTTTGCTATAAACCTCACGGAGCCCGAGACCTTTCCAACGAATGCAAAACCGTGGAAATCGGTTCTTGCGTTCTGGAGTTATAGCGTCAGGAAGGAAAACCCGACTTATTTTTATATAATATAGATGAAATCAAACGAAAATCAAGAGATTCCTGTTGTTGCCGTTTGACACTTGACACAAAACGTACTCGTAACATTCAATGACGAAATACGCTACGCTAATGGTGGCACTTCACATGGCTATTTGTATTTGCGTATTTGTCATATTTGTCAAATAACTTCCATGTGTGGAGAGTATATTTGCCAAAATTATTGCCATATTTGCCTATTTGGCAAATACAGCCAATAACAAATACGGTTTACCGAACGGCGGTCGGTTTTTTGAGACACATCAAAGGAGACAAATAGGCAAACACGCAAATGTACTGGCCGTACATGGTCGGCATAAGCGCGCGAATTGTCAACCGGGCGGACTTTCTGGTGGCAAATATCTTATTTTTTTTTGTATTTGGCTCCATGTGTAGACGGTTGTATCGCCTATTTGCCCATAGGTCGAAAATTTTGGCAAATACGCGGAACATCAAATCACAAATACAAATAGCCATGTGAAGTGCCACCATAAGAGGACGGGAAAGATGTGACGTATGTTGAAGCCAAAAATTTCTCAAAATATGGTGTCGCGCGTCGTACATTTCGGTACCGCTGACGGCACATACAGCTGTAGGTCGCTTACATTAGCGCCATTTTACAGTTTTGACAAATTAAAAATCCGGCTTCCGGTCGGAGCCTAAGAATACATGCGTGACGTCACTTAGTGCTGATCCTTTATGTTACATCCATGGTAACATTGCAATAACTAGCAACATATTGGATAGCACATTTCTAGTAGATAAGCACCGCTTTAAATAATTCAGTAAATAACAGCAATGTAAAAGAATGGCTTAGCAAGTAGATCCCTTGTCTACCCATACCCATAAACATATTATTACAATCTTTACTAGGAAAAGGCGGCAAAATTGAACGCTACTTATTATACTATAAAGGGAGCATAGATATGGATCTTGCTTTTATTGGAAACTTTTCGGAGAACACCGCCCGTGCAGAGCTGGGCTTATGTTTTCCATTATAATATATTTAAATTAATAGTTATTCATAGTGTTCACTATGATTAACTATTAAGAGTCCTGTGAACTACGATGTCTCCATTCCATTCCACATTCAAAATACCAAATCATTTGTAGGTACCTAAATCATGCATATTTCGATCATGTTGTGGTGTTATTCGGATTCATATAGTACTAATTTATGCTACTGGCCATATTTGGTTCGGAAATACTTCTCTAAAACGAAATAATAATCAATTTCGATCAAAATTTTTATAACTTTGGTCGAGTTAATTAGTAGCCTACCTGTTACCGTTATCAATATATAGCAAAAAGAAGCAAAAAAAATCACTTTTATTGTATGGGAGCCCCCTTAAATATTTATTTTATTCTAGTTTTTAGTATTTGTTGTTATAGCGGCAACAGAAATACATCATCTGTGAAAATTTCAAGTCTGTAGCTATCACGGTTCGAGAGATAGGTACAGCCTGCTAACAGTCGGATGGATGGACGGACAGAGAAGTCTCCGTAATGGGGTTCCTTTTTTACCCTTTGTGTATGGAACCCTAAAAAATAGTTTACGTACTAGTATCTGTATTTACTTATACCGATACAAAAAATCATACATTAGGTATATCGGTGAATAATCCAAGCTAAGTCTGATTCATAGATTACCTACCTACCTAGTATTAATATTTTCTACAGAAGTCGTTTAAATTTACAGCGCGTTCCTTAATTTTTATTAATTTAAAATTCTACTTAGGTACGTAAAACAACATGAAATTGTATACTGCTACATGAAAACTGTAAAATGAGGCGCAAAATCCAAAATAAAACATTCATCTCAGCCGAGTTCAGATTTATCCGAACCATATTGATCTCGTAATAAACGAACGTTATTTACGAATATGATAGCTCAAAGCGGGTTTACTATTCCTAATGAACGCTCGCGAAATTGTTTGCGTATCGTGTACCAAATACCACATTATACAACGGCTAGGAACCGGCGATCGCCAGACCTTTACGGCGAACTCAACAGGTCTGCCCGCGAAATCCAAAATTTTCGTGGTTTTTTGCAATTTGTACGCTAATTACACATAATAGGCTTATGGCAGTCATTTTGCGAGAGTGGCAGTTACTTCTTTAGATGTTTATATAAAAATTTGTTATAAAAATGTCTATCTTAGGAAATTAGTCCGAGTAAAGAGTTTTAAGTGAGCAACTCGCAAATCTCGAACTAATTTCTTTAACTCGACACTTTCGAGCAGAGATTTTTATATAAGTACACGTGAAGATGATATTGGGATTATCGCAATTTGACTGCCATAAGCCTATTATGTCTTATGAGCTAAAAATCGCGAAAAACCACAAAGAATTAATTTCGAACCCGTGGTGTGCTCCTTAAAGTAGTTTTCACCAACATTTTAAAAGACACCTAAGTCCTAAGTAAGAGTTGTTGTAAGTGAAAACTGTCACCTATCGGCCTATGTAGGCGTTTCTTTAAGTGTTGGTGAAAACGGTCGTTAGAAGCGGGAGAGTGAAATTTACAAATCATTACATAATTGCATGTTGGCTTTTTGACGGGAGCTTTATTTATTATGATCATATTTTAACACTTTTTATCTTATATATAAAATTATCGCGTCACAGACTCTTCCGAAACGGCTTGATCGATTTTCTTGAAACTTTTGTGTGTGGTCTGAGAATAGGAAATAAAATAATTTTCATACCTCTGAGGGAGAAATAATTGAAACGACATAACAACGTTTGCCAGGTATGCTAGCCTTTCTATTTAATTTCTTTCACAATCTTTACTCGATATATTTTTGATAACTGCTTAAACTAATTTTTAATTGTTAAAAATCTAAACGTCAAATCTTTCTGGCATTTTAACAGCCACTTTCCTTCTTTCCATTTGAACTCATTAGGCCTTAGAGGGTGCATTTTCAATTGTCGAAAATTCCAAAGATTCTGTAGTCTGTACCTAGGTACTGTCCTGCTGAACGTTTTAATGAACCTGTCATGTGAATGGTAAAGTAGGAAATAGGAATGTAAATGAAGAAGTCATTACAGTTCTCGTTATCACTTTAACAACTATTTTACCTCTGAATGGTGTCAAACGCATCAAGATTCTGGAAAAATTTTGCCGTAAGAGCAGCAGTCACGGGATCTCCGTCCAAAAGGTATTTCGTACGAACAAATGTGGAGCCTTGCGGTTAAAACGTGATGATTAACAGCGTGTAGAGTTACCTTTATAAAGTTACATGGAGCACAGATAACGTATAGAATTACAGAGTGTTTTTGAAATTCGAAATGGGGAGGTTCCATAGACAAGTTATTTATTTGAGTACAATTATTTTAGTATTCATTCGATCTTCGTCTATATACACCAAACAATCAGCCTATATGGACGTCCACTGCTGGACATAGGCCTTTCCGAGAGCACGCCACCACACACGGTTCTCCGCCTTCCTCATCCACACGCTACCAGCGACCTTTTTCTGGTCGTCGGTCCAGCGGGCAGGAGGTCGTCCTACGCTGCGCTTACCGGTACGCGGTCTCCACTCCAGAACACGTCTGCCCCAACGGCCGTCGGTTCTGCGACAGATATTAGTTATTACCCTATATTCAATGTACTCTGTGACAGATATGGCCCACCTACTGCCACTTCAGCTCGCTAATCGGGCTAAAGGGCGCGTTTGCAACCTCGTAAACTTAGTTTTTAAGTCGTTAAATAGTTATTACTATTAATAAGTATACCTACTTAATTATTTTTACTGACTATTCTTAATAAACAAGTAATGACCTATATGAAATAAATGATTTGACTTTGACTTTAATCCTTTGGGTTCATTGATTAAACATTAAAAACCTAAAGGATCAGCGATTACTGACGTCACGCATACATTTTTAGGCTCCGCCCTGAAGCCGGATTTTTAAGTTGTCAAATGTTTTGATTCAAAACTGTAAAATGGCGGGTTGAATATCCCCTGCTTTAAATACCATTCCTTTTTAAACCTTTTTAAATATTTCACTTCCCAATTTATGTAGGCGACGCGTTACATGAATACAGCCCCCCAGGTTCAATAAAACTGTAGATAAGTAATGTAGGTTCATAAGATTTTAGCCATAAAAATTATAAATGTAAAGATATACACATAATTCTTAATTTCTTCAGCTCATTCTGAAACTGGATAGGCTTTCATTAGAAACTAAATCTCGTTTAGCGCAAATAAAACAATGATATCTCGTTATGGGCCTTATTAATGCCCGCTTCGGTTTAACGAACGAACCACCGCGTATCGGATTCATAGGACATTCGAGACGCAGGTCGTTATTTCGTTCTAAATAATATCCATACCTAGGTTCTGAATTAACATAATGATGGGTTTGAAGACATTATCGAGCTTTTATCAATTAAAAATGCAGTCTTTTTGTACCCTAACCTACTGTAACCTAACTTGATAGCGCAAGGTGAATTTTAAAAATAGATCTTGCACATTCGCTTTTTTGTCAAGGCCAGCCCTCTGGTCACAAGAGGCGTCGAATCAACGCTTTGATAGTTCTCTGAAGCAGAAGCGAGTACCCAAGTAGCACATTAGCGATGACTTACGTTATAAACAAGCTACATTACAGTCTATTGCTTTTATGCAGATGTACTAAAGGATAGGATGAGTCTTCAGGCTGTACTGAGGAAAGATTGTACACTATTAAACAGCATAGCTAACTAATGACTTTATAATGGTGAAAAATTATACTAAAAGCATTTATGCAGCATTTTAAAATGGTTTTGTCCAGCTATTGGCTGCATGTGATACTATTAACTGATTTAGAAGTCCTAAGCTTGTTAACGACTGGTTAACACGAAAAATTCACCTCTCTTATAATGCTGCGGGCTGCATTGAAGTATTCACTGGTTTTAAATTGGTGTACACTAATTCAGTTGTAAGTCTACTTCAACGAGCTTGTTAATGGCTGATTAAAAGTGGATATGTAATCTCTTAAAATGCCGTTGCATTTATAAAAAAATCCTTAAACACTGTGAGTTGTAAATTGGAGTAGCTAAACTCCTTTCTAATCACAATGCATAAAGTATAGCTGGCAGCTATTTTAAAGCTTTCAGCGTTATTTAAGAGTAGATCTAGATTATTAGTGTTAAAATAACGTCAGATTTGTTTTTTTGCATAACGTGTGACGCGACTTCACGAGTTATACGCGTGTGTCTAAACATTTAAATTTAAAAATTGTTAAATTAAAAATGCATACAGTACATAATGAAATGGTTTTCGGTCAAGGTTTCTTTATCCCTAGAAAGCTGTTGTATGCTCTCTCTTTATACCAGTACACAGTAAGAAAGATAATTAAAATCCTTTGTCCAGCCAGCATAATGCTATAAGCTACTTAATAGATTTTAGTAACACCACTGCACATTAAATAACTTTTTAAATGCATTTTTGGAGAATTTATGCTGGATAACAAATGGACACCATTTTAGCAGTACAAAAACGCTGTGTTATTAATGTTTTTGAATGAATTATCCAAAATAATGATTTTCAGGTTACTTGATAGTATTAAATTCAAACTACATATTATATTTTACACTTATTTCCTTAATGGAATATAATGAATTAAAACACTCATTATAGAGTGATAAATTTATTTATTATTCGCATACAAATTATCTTGTGAAATACTTTCGAAAACGCGATATTATTCGTATTTTGATGGCGCATGAAATATTTGATGTAAATACCTATACACATTTTCAGTAAAATGGTACTCGCAAGTTAATTTACTTAAGTACATAATGCCACCCAAAACCATCAAAATTAAAACTAAAAAACTATTAAAAATATGTCCGCCTGCACACTCTTCAGCAAACAATATAAATGTAACTACTTAGCTGTCACATACGTAATACACAAAATACATAAAAATCATTTTTGTTGTTGTTTAGGTATATCTAAATAAAAGCTATTACGAAGCGCCAAAACATCTAAAAACTGTTAAAGAGAATTGAAGTAGCTGAATGTTATGCTGCAATGACTGTTGTATAGCTGTATAAGCTATTGTACAGGCCCTGTTCAGCTGTTTCGGTGATTATACTGCCGTTAACCAGCAACGGTAATGCTCAGAGCTGGTTAATTTGGGGCCCAAAATAGAATTACAAGGTCTGGGTAGCTGACTACACAGGCCTTATGCAGGAAACTAAAACAGCTTTAAGTAGTCACTAATTCTATAATCAAGTCACTGTGCGGCTGTCATGTGCTACTTGGGTATACTCGGACCCCACGGACCCAGCGTCTCGACCCCAAACGGCTCAAAATTCAAATACGTAATCTCCAACGAGATTACTGTATTTGCGCCGCTTGAGGGACTCTGCTGATGCAGCAGCAGCGCCCGCAAAACCCATCGTGCTAGAAAGATGAGAAGGCGCAAGGGTGTCCACGCAAGTTGCGTCCCACACCAAAGGCCTACCCATCTTCCATGGCATCAATGACATGCCGTCCGGTGTTCTACCATCGTCGCGCGCCAAGCCATTTGGTTCTAATACGGCTGGCACGCCGGCGGTGGCAATATATGAGTTCCAACCCTATTCTCTAAACGTTTGCAAGAAATATATATGCTTATAATAATTTTTCGTTGCTTACAGAAGAATGTTCGTGGTGCAACAAGAGCGTGACGAGCGAGAGCGGTGCGCTGCAGCAGGCGGGCGCCGTGTTCTGCTCCGAGCTCTGCTTCAGTCAGTCGCGCAGAGCCAACTTCAAGCGCGCCAAGACCTGCGACTGGTGCCGGCATGTGCGACACACCGTCGCCTATGTGGACTTTCAGGTGATTTATTGAGTGAAAAAAATACGGAGTAACAGATAGGAATAAACCATTGAACTCACGTCACTATTACCGTTACCGATACCTTGGTATGTGACATGTTAACTATCCGCCAACGATAGACCTGGCAAGACATGAGTGATAGTGGCTGGCGAAACCAAATTTTGTCTCGAAGATCCTGTTGCATTACATAGTAAAACTGACTCGAACCCTTGTTTGTGCAAGAGTAGGAAGGCTTTGGCCTGTTCTTTTTGCCCAGGCGTTTTGCATCAAGATCTTAAGACAACGTTCCTCAAACCTTGTGACAGGTTGCTTTATTGAGGAGCGCCACTCTGGCCTCTGACGTGTAAGTCTTCCTCAACTGTAGTTTAGTGTAGTCTGACTATTCCAAAAAAACACAGATAATTGTTTAAGTTTTAACTTCTGTCAACACTCCTGGAGTGCCACTGTTTTAGTACACTCACAGAAATCGAAAGTTGCGCTGCAATAATGTCCAGTCTTAGGTACCTACTGTCCACAGAATTTAACTATCTATGAGTACTTAAGTAGCCTTAGTAAAGTTTATTGCAAAGTGGTCTGGGTAGTACAATTAAAAAAAATGTTTAGCACTAACTTGTCAAAAGCTAATCAACATAATTTTCTCATTCCAGGATGGCGCCACACAGCTACAGTTCTGCTCCGACAAATGCCTCAACCAATACAAGATGCACATATTCTGCCGAGAGACGCAGGCGCACCTCGATCTCAATCCGCACCTGGTGAACGCCTCGTCCTCTTCCAGCCTCATCACCCCCGACCTCTGGCTCAGGAACTGCAAGAGCAGATCCTCTTCACCGAAATCTGAACGATCAGGATCACCGACTTTGGACAAACCTCCGAACTTGCCCCCAGAAAAACCAGACCCACCGTCGAGCCAAAGAAAATCTCCGTTACCCCTAATTACAATAGCACCACCAGCAAAACTTATGAACCCAAAGGCATTGGACGAGCGACCTGCACAAAAGTCACCGGAAGCGAAGAAGGATTCGCGGAACACAAAAATGAATTTACGGAAACGGAGGACATCAAAATGCTCCGCCACTGTCACTTCTCAGAGTATCAGGCAAAATTCAACGCCGAAAACGCAGGACGTCAGGATGTGCAGTCCGTCTGTAGACGGCTCCTCGCCCGCTTCCACCGTCACAGTGGGAAATAGTGCAATACACTCTCCTCCAAATCCAATTAATAATATTCCCCCATTTCCGAATCCAATGTTCGGTATGCCACCCCCAGGTTTTATGGATAATACCAACCATTTAAATGAACACAGACACCCAATGTTTGCTCCCAGACTCGGCTTTATGCCTCCACCCCCTGGGATGATACACCCGGAAAGACCTAGAATGTTCCCGCCGATAAACTTCCCTCCTCCAATAAGTGCTATAGGCCAAGCCCCTCCAGTCACGGTCCTCGTTCCGTATCCAGTCATTTTACCGATACCTCTACCCATACCTATTCCGATCCCTTTAACCTCGTTCCTACAAGCGCATAATGTGAATAAAGTTAAACCTGAAGTTAATAATGACGACACAGAGGGTCCTTTAGACTTTACTATAAACAGTGATAGAAACAAAATTAATAAAAATGAGCAAATAAATGAAACAAGTAACGTCACACAACTAAACAATAACGAAGCTCCTGATAAAAGTGATTTGGATACTGAAATTAATGCAAGGATAGAAGGGGATACACTACCCAGTGAAGTAATTCCCGAAGTGAGTAATCCAGAACAGACTTTACCGAAATTCAAAATTACGAGGCTAGGGAACAAAATGGCTAAGATTGTGGCAAAACCACGAGAACCCGCCGAGTCGTCGAGGCCTCTAAGAAAACGACGGAGACTTGTCGAAGTATCTACTGACGACGATGCATTAATGTCTAAAACAAGAAAAATTGTACAGGTTTAAAAAAAACCGGCCAAGTGCGAGTCGGACTCGCGCACCGAGGGTTCCATACCATTAGAAGAAAAACATTAAAAAAAAACATTTTTGTTCATGATTTTACGAGTATAATTTACATGTAGGTACTTTTGTTGGCGAACCGCAAACGTAACTTTGTTTTTGGTGGTTTATTGTTATTTTTAAAAAAAAGTATAATAGTTAGGGAGTTCATTTTATTTTTCCTGTAAAATATACATTAATGTCTATTGATCATAATTATTTCAGATTTTTCGATTGATAAACTTTGGAGATAAGGGGGGGGGGAACGGTATTTTTTTCGACAGTTTGCTCAATAAATCAAAAACTATCAAGCATAAAGATAAATAAAAATCGGTTTTAGAATACACAAGTAACGCCCTTTCATATGATACCCCACTCAATGTTGTTATTTCATTTTGAAAATTCGAAGCCCCCGTTTTTCCCCCTTTTTAAATAAAAATAAAAACAATTTTCAAATTTTCACGATTGCTATGAAGTCGGGTCACTAATACCTATAAATGTTCTAAATTTCAAGTCGATAGCTGCTATAGTTACTGAAATAATCGAGTGTGACAGACGGACGGACGGACGGACGGAGAAAGTCTCACCATAAGGGTTCCATTTTTACCAAATTGGTATGGAACCCTAATTATACCGTTTGAGTACTGGCCACTGAGTTTTTCTGTGACAAACTAGGAAAAATGTTTTGTTGGAGCTAATTTTGTTGAACACTTTTAGAGCTACTAGTGCCCCAGCATCTTTTCAACGAGAAATAAATACCGATTCTATTGTACAACATGTAAATTATTATTAAACTTAATTGAGAGTTCTGAAATAGTGCTATTTATCGGAGTATTTCGTCTCAACGAAGAGAAAAATAGCACTAATTCTGGACTTGTGAACTAAAGTTTCATGATTTTGTGTAATATGCACTTGGCTGTTTGTTCATGGAACAAGACATCATGTTCCATTAAAATTGGGATCGACTTGGAATACTAGATCCTGATCTAGGTACTTCTAAAAGCTCTAATGCTTTAGAAAAAACCGGCCAAGTGCGAGTCGGACTCGCGCACCGAGGGTTCCATACCATAATAGTAGTAAAACATTGAAAGAATCACTTTTGTTCATGAATTTACGAGTATAATTTACATGTAGGTACTTTTGTTGGCAAACCGCAAACGTAACTTTGTTTTTGGCGGATTATTGTTATTATCAAAAAAAGTATATTAGTCAGTGAGTTGATTTTATTTTTCCTGTAAAATATACATAAACTTCTATTGATCATAATTATTTCAGATTTTTCGATTGGTAAACTTCGGAGATAAGGGGGGGGAACGGTATTTTTTTCGACAGTTTGCCCAATAAAACAAAAACTATCAGGCATAAAAATAAATAAAAATTAGTTTTAGTATACACTAGTAACGCTCTTTCATATGATACCCCACTCAATATTGTTATCTCATTTTGAAAATTTGTCGACCCGGTTTTCCCCCCTTTTTAAATAAAAATAAAAACAATTTTCAAATTTTTACGATTTTTATGACGTCGCGTCACTATAACCTATAACTATTCTAAATTTCAAGTCGATAGCTTGAATAGTTACTGAAATAATCGAGTGTGACAGACGGACGGACGGACGGACGGACGGAGAAAGTCTCACCATAAGGGTTCCATTTTTACCAAATTGGTATGGAACCCTAAAAAGAATACAGAAATTGCGATTATCGCGTTAAGTTTGCAATAGATGGCAACAGTTTTGTTTGAAATTCAGACAGAGCGTTGAAACATTGGCGTTTCTAGAGATAGAATAGCTGCCCTTACAAATAAACGTAGAATAGAGGTGGTAGAAAATAAATAGTTTGTAAATAAATAGTAAAATTAAGGACAAAACAAACTATTCCATGTTTATTTGTAAGGGCTTTAGGATTCCTCTCCAACCGGATTGGCACAAATGTTGAATCAACCTCAAAGGAATCAACGCACACGTTTCTATGAAAAAAGTTCTACCAAGTATTTATTAATTTATTATATTACAGTTACTTCTAAAAAATACCCTATTTGTGATAAGGGCTGCATAAAGAAATGTGACAAAATTTGGTAGATAATTTTAAAGGAGAATTCTTTCTCCATCCTGTTTTGCACACTGATGTTTTCAAGATGACGATAATGCTGAATCTTAATCAAGTTTTATGCAAGAAATATAACTTATAAGTGATATTCATCCATACATTATACATATCACGAACATGATTATTCGATCAGAGTTTCATTACTTACTTATAGAAAAAAAATAATTATGGTTTCAAACTGCTAGTCCTAGATGTAAGATACCTAATTAAGACTTTTAATATAATAATGGTATTGTGTCCGTAATTTAATTAGGAAACGCTGTACATGTGATATTAGTAACATTACTATTCAATGTCGAAATAATAAAATTTCAAATGTGAACTGCAGTTTTACTTGTTTGTACTCGTTCCAGCATTTGAGAAACTCCTAAACATTGCTGTTTTAAATAAACGTTTTGACGACCTCCGTGGCGCAGAGGACGCACGCTCGGTTTCGAGTGGGAGGTCGCGGGTTCTATTCCCGCCTCGGGCCACTTTGGAATTTTATAATTTCTAAATTGGCTCAGCTGGTCTGGTGGGAGGCTTTGGCCGTGGCTAGTTACCACCCTACCAGCAAAGACGTACCGCCAAGCGATTTAGCGTTCCGGTACGATGCTGTGTAGAAACCGTTGGGGTGACTTAACTTACCCCTTCCAAGTTAGTACGCTAACATCTTCGACTGCATCATCACTTACCATCAGGTGAGATCGCATTCAAGTACTAACTTTTAAAGCGTAAAAAAAAAGTTGGTTCGTTAAACATTGCTGCTTTAAATAAACGGGCTTTTGGAGAAAAATAAAAAAAAATAAAAATAGGATACAATGTTTCGGATACAGTTTCTGAAAGAAATTTTCTTTCAGAAACTTCTTTCAGATGTGGTTCTGATACAAAATGTTTCAGAATCACGTAGATTTTATTGCACAACGGCCACGCTCACTTGTCACGTGATCGACAAAGCTACAAGTAGCTGTCACGACGAACCGTTTTTAAAAGGCTGCCGCGCGCCGGCTATGTATCACGCATTAGTTCTTGTACGGTCTATTTCAGGCGCTGCGTGCGCACGATTACAAGGCAGCCTTAGTACGTCGAAAGAGATAAAGTAACGCGATAGAAAGAAAGCACATCTTTAGGTGGATAGCGTAGGCAGAGCCCGGCGCATTCGGTGAAAATAATACGCAAGTATATTACTTCATCGGCATTTAATGTCTTCAAAAACATTGCTATATTTATAAATCATTTTACAGGACATAGTCAATAGTCATTGCTATATCTCTCAACAAGTAGGTACTCTTAGCTTCTAAAAGCTTCGCCACATTTAGTGGATATGTGATTTTTTTGTATTTTACCTTATATTTGTACATATTATATGAGATCCAATCGGCATTCCGGCACCATGTAATAATTTTACTCAATAACTATAAGTTTTATCTTCTACCTCCCATTTATGACGCCATATCGGCTATGACCAATCCGCAAATAGTTCCCTTTTTTCTATAGAACATTACGTCATCGCCATTTAAATGGTTTTATTCTATCCTCTTTTTTTGATGACGTCCTGTTCCAAAGAAAAAATAGGTTAAGTGAGAGTATAGGAGATAAGGAGCAAAGTTATAGTAACAGAGTAGTAAATCACAAAATAATTAAAGCATTTTCCAATTAAAGGCAATATTGGCATTTAAAACATGAATACATGAGTATGTTATAACATGGAAATTAATATAATTGTTAATTTTTGTTATTGTATTAGCTGAATACTAAAACGCAAATTAATATTTTTAGCAGCCTCATTTTTTTTCATAATTTCATGGAAGGGAGAATATTATTAAATCCCTCAAACAGGGAATATCACTCACCTAATCAATCAAAACAATGTAGTTGCCAATTTTGTTGCAGAAATTCATGAAATTTTTATCTAGTTTCACTAAATCCTTATTTTTTTATGTTTATTTGAACCAATTATAAATAACAATCAGCCAAAATAATCATTATGTATGGCACAGACAGATAATAATACCGTTCTAGTTGTTATTTTTGTGGACAGGTCCAAAATTAAATTTAAATATTGGACCTGACCTAGCAGCAAGATATTCAAGTAAATTAATTAATACATATTAATATTTTGTGTAGCAATATTAAAAATAATAATTATAATTTCAGTAATAAGAATTTAGCTTTAAATTTCAATAAGCGTTTTAGTATGCAGTTACATATCAGTCTTGCAGTCAAGTCCAAAACAAATTCCTTATGATCAATTGACAGTAATTGAATTACATATGGAAATATGAAATAAATTACTGAGACAACGCAGTTGTGATTATATTGAAGATGAATAAAAAATAATAATTCCACAAAAAATTGCACATCCAATACTCTTTGGATGGTTTAGTCGTGTTGCATTTTTGCTTATTAAATCGGCTGGAATGGTTTACCACTATTTAAGTAATTATTTAATACATTGTAACCCCAAGGGACAGTTTTACAAAATGAGGCAATAACAGAAGCCAACATTGATGGGGGATCGCTGCTTATGCAACAAAAAATGTACCAATCAAATGAACATGAATTCAGCCAATCAGCTGGCAGATTTTTTTGCTGATTACCTGTTACGTTTTCTTTCAATCAGAAATCATGCATGTACTTCAATATTTTTTATAATATTTCACTCATGGAATAAAACTTAAAATCTTACATTATTACAGCAGCATTTACATTCAAACTGATACACCTGTTAAGACAGCAGAGACTTGTTGTCTATGTGTACAATGCTCCCACAATGTTATTGTAAGGTTTACCTTCTATTATACCCTTTATTTTATATTCTGATGCTTGCATTTTAATGGATTATTATTTTAACATCTTTGATTATGCTGTGGTCTGGGAGAGCAATGTATGAGTTACTTTTTATTGTTATACAAATCCCAAAGCGTAATTGCACCATCAAGACCTCCGGCTGCCAATATATTTGCGTTCCAATAAGAAACTTTTTGTGTTGAATAAACAACTTCTTGGACAGCTTGCCTGTGCTCCGTAAGAACAACTAAAGGTCTTAGCGAAAACCAAGAGAAAATACGGATATGTCCATCCCAACCCCCAGATGCAAACACTTTCCCGTCATTTCTTGTATTTACTTTATTAATACCAGGGTTCTTGATGCTTATATCCAGTTTATGGGATAGCGAGAAATCCTTTTTGCCTATGTTAAAAATCTGTATGACATCGGAAACATTGCCTATAATGCCCCTTTGTTGCTCGAGATGGAAATCCACTGACATCGGGCATTCTTTAGTTTGCAGTTTGCTTATGTATTGACTAGTGTTGAGATCCCAAAGCAGGAGCCACCCCGCCTCGTAGCCGACCAACAAGCAGGGTCTGTCATTCGGAAATTCAATATACTTCATACACATCGGATCCCCAAGTTTGGGTAAATCGTTATCGGGTGTTAGCGACCCGATTTTTTCAGCGTCGAAGTTGTATACGTGTATCTTGGATTCCCTGTCAGGTACGTAGAGTGTTTTGAGTTTTGTGTTGGCGTCAAAGCGGCAGAAGCCTGGGTAGTCAGTCTCGATGGTGTGCTCCTCTTTGTAGCCGGTGTTGGTGAGGTTGAAAATTTTATAAATGCCACCCTTTTCTTGGGTTATCATTTCGCTGTCGGTGTGAATGAGATGGAGAATGGGAGCTTGACCCACTTTGATTTTTTGCTGGACCCGGTTAGTCTGGAAAGTAATAATAATTACTTTATAGTTTTAAGGGATGATGCTATGAATCGAGTCGCTTTCATTCGAAGCCGAGCTTTTAAGAGGGTTAAAGAAAAAGAGTGAACATTAAAGAGTCAACCTCAAGCTATCACAAGGCTGAGGGCCTTATACCCGTTTGCTAAAGTCTATTGTCATAAATAACTTTGAATACAAGAACGAATGAAGCGAGATCGGAACTTGAGGGCACCCCGACTCGGATAATTTAGGTGACGAAGAGGATCCTTCTGAGTGGTTATTTTCTCATATGACCACCCAGAAATAGGACCGGGCCGTTGACCGGTCTTTTAAGAGGATTAAAGATATAAGAAATATTCAAGGCGACCGATTTCAAATCCCTTACTGTTTTAAGTCAACTGTATATTGTGTGGGTAAAAAAACCTTAACATTTTGTCCTTTGTACTTTGAAAACTTTGAAGACTTATTGTTTGTATCAAATGTACAATAGTTAGTTACACCGCTTCTTTGTTTATGAGGACTTTGATCGTGTAATGCGATTTGTTATTAAATACAGATATTTTGAACAGGTGCAACTAGACAGTTTGTTTGCGCACTGGCACATTTAGAAGTCGTTTTCTAGGTCACAAAATAAGGGTAACAAACAAAGAGATTTAGGTCCACTGAGGTTGTATATCAACGTTTAAAAAAACTACGACGCAGTACCTACATGCAAACTCAGAGTTATTAGACGCAGAATATTTGATCTCACCTGAAGGTTGTATGCATAAACATATCCATTTTTCGACCCGGCTAGTAACCTCTCGAGACCGCCAGGCAGAAAGCTAAAAGCCAACGAGTATACAGGCGAATTGTCGACGTTGCGAATGGTGTAAACCGGATCTGGCGGTAGCAAAGCCATCGCTGGTCAAGCTCGAACCAAAATATGAGATTGGAATAGAAAAATAAAATGGTAATCAAATAAATCAAGCCATCAGAAACCGAACCACAACTACGCACAACACAAAACTGACATGAAAATTGAAAACAAGAAAGTTTACGAAGTACGTCACGGATTTAACGGTGCGTTCATTTTTGTAAAGCAGTTTTACCTCTTTTTCGGTATTTGAATGAAATGTAAGATTTTATAAAATCACATTTATAATGCAAAAAACTCAAAAGATGTTTAAAATCTTAATATTTTTTATGATAAATAAAATTTATTTTGAACGGACGATAAAATTATTTTATTATCTGTTCTAAATGTCAAATTTAGAAAAACAAATGTCATGAGTTGGAGCTGCCAGCATCAAAACTATTCCACAATTTTGGTATAAATTGACTTTAGATATTTTTATCAAGCCAAAGGTGTTAAATAAATAAATAATTGTTCAGTACCCAAAAAGTAACCTAATATGACCTCTTGATTTTCCATGGGCCTTCACGGTAGTTGGACATTGTTGAGGAGACTGAACTTTAGAAAGTTAGCCAAATATAGCCCCCATCACAAGACTACTCTGTTCATATAAATTAGCCATCAGAGTAATAAGAACTTTATTTTAGCGTGCAAATTGAAATTACCACATTATTTAATATCGATTTTCGCAATTTAACATAATGCATTTATTATGAAAATTATTATATAAAAATGCGAGCGTGGGACACAGTTATCTGAAGTGGGAGGGGGCTTATTGGCAAAACGTAGGTAGCACTTTCAGTTTTGCAACGGGTAGTACTTTTCGGTTCGAAAAATTACTATTGTCGTGCAAAGTAAAAAGCATGTAAAAAGGAATAAGTTGAGTTTTTAACAGTCAGTCTGACAACTCTTGAACTGTCAAACAGATGTCAAATATAAATGAGACAGTTCACAGTCGACAGAACGACATTTCGACGACAGATCTCAATTTCCATAATTTCTGAAAAGTCAAAAGCGTCAAAAGATTATTGTGAACTGTGAAAGCTTCAGTTTTTGTAGTGTTTTACAAATTTATGAAGTTTTGAATGAGAATTCACCGAAGTATATAATAATGGGTGCCACAAGTAAACCAAGCATGTTTATATAAACGTAAAATCACAAATGGCTGCGGAGACTCTGTTAAAAACGAGCAAGCATTCCAAGTATACATCGTATAGGAAAATATTGTATCATAGATTTTTCGTGGGGCTGCTAGTGTTTATCCTGATATCTCTAGTGCTTAGTTTTGTGTGTAATATATTCGCCGGGAGTGCGCCTCGAGTGGATGTTTTCGAATCTGTGAATCTGGATGCAGTGAGCCTTCCGGTGCTGAATCTTCCAAGAAGCGGTCTCACGTCGCTGCCGAGACTCGCAAACTGCACTTATTGGAATTGTTTCAACGTATACAAGTGCGGGAGAGGCGGTCATAATAAAATTACAATATACATTTATCCTTTGAGAGACTATAGGACGGAGGAAGATGACAGCATATCGAGGTTTTCTAGGGAGTTTTATGAGATTTTACACACGATTAAGAACAGTAAATACTACACGTCCAGCCCTGACGAGGCATGCTTGCTGGTCCCCAGCATCGATACTTTGAATCAGAATTATTTTAACAGTGAATATGTGTCACGGGCACTGCAGTCGCTGGAGCAGTAAGTAATAAGTATAATACTTAGCTTAGCAGACATAATATATACAGACTTAACAATATAAGAAACAGGCATTTATTTCATAAGTAAATAATGTAAGTGAAGATTAAGCCTTTGCCAAATAAAATAAGAAATTCACCCAAATAGAACTGTTGTAACATATGAAGAAGCAGCCATAACTAGATTAACTAGTTATGATACTTCATATAGTTAATAAGATAATATAAACCCTGTTGCACAGAAAATACATAAATTCTTATGTCATAACTACTCTGGAAATGTGACATAACTCCAACAACAAATCTTTCATATTTTCCCTTTAATACTTCTGCTATTAAACCTTGCTTCTCACCAAATATCAATGTTCTGGACAAATGGGGAATATACAGTTTCTGCTTGTTCGTAATAGATAGGTTTATGATAAATATTTAAATACCTACCTTAAAATTTGATATAGTTGAGAAGGTTATTATTATTTATTACTCTTAATAATTAAGGTTATTATTAGTCATTACTCTTCCAAAAAGTATGGCTTAAGTTTTTGGTATTAATTTCTTCAGAGCAAAAGAGCTTTGAGTAACAGACTGATAGACAGACAGCAAAATCAGGTGTCTGATTGCGTAAGAAAAACATATTCATCGTGATTGTAATTGTGCTTGCAAATTCTGCCCTGTGCAGAATTAGAAAACGATTATGATAACGATGAATATATTTTCCTTAGACAATCTAGGGGCAGATCATAATAAGAGAGTATTTTTTTTAATATGAGGCCGTATAGTAAAAACACTTAACACTGTATGTTAAAGTCTTACTTAATTGTATTTATTGATTAAACTGCCGACATGTAAACATACACTGTATATCACAAAATGTGATATGAAGACATTATTTGCATGTCAATGGGCAGTTTGTATTCATTGGCATACAAATTGCTACTTTATGGCAGGGGCTTTGAATTTAATTAAAACTGTACGCTTTTATATTACCTTAGTGTAGCTAATGTTTTTGCAAGCTACAATCATAGGGAATTCACTTTTTTGGTGCCTTATTTGTTTATAAAAATTAAAAATTATGTTGAAGTTTGAACTAGTTAGGTTTTACACACTGTTGCTTAGATTTCAGTTTTAAATTTGATAGGATTTCCTAGATATAAGTAGCTTTATAATCTAGGGTATAATCTATTTCCATTCCAATTTCCAAATGCCAGCTAAATCAGTTCAGTATTCACATGAAGCAGTAAATAAAAATACATAAGCAAATTTTTGCTTTTATAATTTTAAGCGTGAGAGTATATTTAACTCATGTTTATGTATACTGTATTATCGTGTAGTATATATGATTTTCTTAATGAGTATAAAATTTTAATAATTTTTTTTCAGTAGTTAGCTTTCTAATCTTTTATTTTAATTTTTTATGCTCTTTGAAAATTCAGGCAGTTTCTTAATATAGGTGTGTAAAATGTGTATTTTTTAAGTGTTCAAATGTGTGTTTTTTTTTAGTTGGAACAATGGAGAAAACCATCTCATTTTTAACATGGTGGCAGGAAGTGCACCAAACTACAACACAGTCGTTGATCTCAACACCAGCAAAGCCATTATAGCCGGAGCTGGCTTCGACACCTGGACGTTCAGATATGGCTTTGACATATCCCTACCTCTGTACAGTCATATAGCACAAACCATAGATAGTACACAGCCAGAACAAAAGAACTATATGATTATATCAGCACAATTAAATATACCAGAGGACTATTTAGCTGAATTACAGAGTATAGCATCGTCGTCCAACGATTTGCTTCTACTCAATAGGTGTAGGTCTAATGTAGATTATAAGAAACGCTGTGAATATACCACCGGAAAGGAATTTAACTATCCGGATATATTAAAAGAGGGAATGTTCTGCCTAATAGTTCGTAGTGCGAGATTAGCTCAGTCAATTTTAATGGATATTATAGCATCACAGTGTATACCAATTATAATTGCGGATACAATTGTCATGCCATTCAATTCACATGTGGATTGGAATAAAATAGCTTTATTTGTACCTGAGGAGAATATTAGGAGTCTAGTGAAGATAGTCCATTCTGTTAGTAAGGTGAGTGTTAATGTTTTAATATTACCTTATTTTATTTATTAACTTCTAGCCCAAACTTGTTATAAAATATGGTCCCTGTTCTTCAACCTCTCTCCTTTAAGCCTACATGAAAAATAAAGAATTTCATTTTAGTTCAGAATTTCATTTCATTTCTAGTGATTAGGAGTTTGAAATTATGAGGTAGTAAGTGAATGCTTGATTGAGTCATAACCTACCATTTTATTTGCATAGATAACTAAGCTGTTGTACTAGCCAATTCTCTCTGCTCTGTGATACAACTATATCAATTGAACGCTAGTTTTTCGGTACTCACCAACTTCATGCTATTTTTTATGAGTGTTATGCATAGATAACATCGCTATGGTTTCGTTAGGAGCGTCGCGGCGAGCTGTACTGGCAGCTACGCTGGGTATACGAGCGCTACTTCGCCAGCGTGGAGCGGGTCACGCTGACCACACTGGAGATCATCAACGAGAAGCTGTTCCCGCTGACCGCCCGGATGTATGAGGAGTGGAATATGCCCGAGCACTTGGTGAGCTGATTGTTAGTGTTAATAGCGCCGCGGTGAGCTGAACTGCAATCAACGCTGGGTGTACGAGCGTTACTTTGCCAGCGTGAAGTGGGTCACGTTCACCACGCTAGAGATCATCAACGAAAAGCTGGTCCCGTTGACCACCTGGATGTATGAGGAGTGGAACATGCCCGAGTACTTGGTGAGCTGATTGTTAGTATTAATAGCGTCGCGGTGAACTGAACTGGAAACTACGCTGGGTGTACGAGCGCTACTTCGCCAGCGTGAAGCGGGTCACGATGACCACGCTGGAGATCATCAACGAGAAGCTGTTCCCGCTGACCGCCCGGATGTATGAGGAGTTGTACATGCCCATGCACTACTTCGCCAGCGTGGAGCGGGTCACGTTGACCACGCTGGAGATCATCAACGGGAAGCTGTTCCCGCTGACCGCCCGGATGTATGAGGAGCGGAACATGCCCATGCACTACTTCGCCAGCGTGGAGCGGGTCACATTGACCACGCTGGAGATCATCAACGGGAAGCTGTTCCCGCTGACCGCCCGGATGTATGAGGAGTGGAACATGCCCATGCACTACTTCGCCAGCGTGGAGCGGGTCACATTGACCACGCTAGAGATCATCAACGGGAAGCTGTTCCCGCTGACCGCCCGGATGTATGAGGAGTTGTATATGCCCATGCACTACTTCGCCAGCGTGGAGCGGGTCACGTTGACCACGCTGGAGATCATCAACGGGAAGCTGTTCCCGCTGACCGCCCGGATGTATGAGGAGCGGAACATGCCCATGCACTACTTCGCCAGCGTGGAGCGGGTCACATTGACCACGCTGGAGATCATCAACGGGAAGCTGTTCCCGCTGACCGCCCGGATGTATGAGGAGTGGAACATGCCCATGCACTACTTCGCCAGCGTGGAGCGGGTCACATTGACCACGCTAGAGATCATCAACGGGAAGCTGTTCCCGCTGACCGCCCGGATGTATGAGGAGTTGTACATGCCCATGCACTACTTCGCCAGCGTGGAGCGGGTCACGTTGACCACGCTGGAGATCATCAACGGGAAGCTGTTCCCGCTGACCGCCTGGATGTATGAGGAGTGGAACATGCCCATGCACTACTTCGCCAGCGTGGAGCGGGTCACATTGACCACGCTGGAGATCATCAACGGGAAGCTGTTCCCGCTGACCGCCCGGATGTATGAGGAGCGGAACATGCCCATGCACTACTTCGCCAGCGTGGAGCGGGTCACATTGACCACGCTGGAGATCATCAACGGGAAGCTGTTCCCGCTGACCGCCCGGATGTATGAGGAGTGGAACATGCCCATGCACTACTTCGCCAGCGTGGAGCGGGTCACATTGACCACGCTAGAGATCATCAACGAAAAGCTGGTCCCGTTGACCGCCTGGATGTATGAGGAGTGGAACATGCCCGAGTACTTGGTGAGCTGATTGTTAGTATTAATAGCGTCGCGGTGAACTGAACTGGAAACTACGCTGGGTGTACGAGCGCTACTTCGCCAGCGTGAAGCGGGTCACGATGACCACGCTGGAGATCATCAACGAGAAGCTGTTCCCGCTGACCGCCCGGATGTATGAGGAGTGGAACTTGGTGAGTTGATCATTAGAGTCAGGAGAGCTGTGAGATCTCAGAGTCAATGAAATATGATAATGGTGTTGCGACTGACGTCGTAATGTCATGCAGCAGTAGCGTGTTCAATATTCGTGACGTCAGAGGTGAAGTTGCGAGAATTTTTTCTTTTGCTTTTATGATATTTTGTACCGTCGACGCCTATCGTGTATAACCGTATTTACAATTTCCGTCAGTACCTCTGAAAGTACGAGCGTGGACCGAATAATGGGCAAAAACAAGATTTCAATGAAAACGGGGATCAATTTTCGTTATGTTCCATCCCTAATTCCTACAATGTTGCAAGAAGAGAAACAAAAACGCATATTGTTGAAGCCGCCAGCGACAGCTATTGTTATAAAAGGCAATAAAATTAATAGTCATAATGCCTAGATATTAGTAGTCTTATATATCGCTAATTCTATAAGGCACTTAGGTAAGTTCTAGTCAAGCTAATCCGACACGCGGACGGAATCTAGTAGGCTGAACGATAAGCCCGTTAGCCGAAGGCGTTGTGGAGATAAAAGCGTCAACTGTCGCCTCTGTGAGTACTTAACACTCAAAATAACAACCAGCCTATCTGAGACGCTGTTCCCCGCTGCGAGCCTTTGTAGCGCTAGAGATGACCGATAAAATCTGTTTGTCCTCTGTACAGTGATAATAACTATTGTAAATGCAATACTGTTGAAACAAAGTTCCTTTTCGAACGGTATCCCGCAGTGACTAGACCACTATAAGTAGTCAATATACTCTAGGCTAGGCGGATGAAAAGTGATTTTTAAAAGGGATTGTTTATAAGGGATATGGAGTTTACCCCGGATTACGAACCTGGCTGTAGAGTTTTGGCTTTAAATAAGAGACTATCTGGAGAAATCCATATACTTCACGCGAAATTGAAAAACCGAATTTCATGCGGGCGGAGCCGCGGGCGATTATTAGCTAGCTACAATAAATAAAGGAAATTTTGCTTGGTTTTTTGATAAAAATATGCCAGGTGTTTTTTATAAAATAGATTTTTCATTCTAAAGTGTAGGTGTGTGTCTTTATCTGCAAAGAATCTCACTAGTTGCAAAGTTTTTATCGATACATAATAATCGAGGCTCTCACAAAGATGAACTTTGTTTGAGTATATAATAATACTACAGAGTTGCCCTCTCATAAAGATGAACTTTGTTTGAGTATATAATAATACTACAGAAATGTTAATAAAAATATACCTACCTCAGCATCTTTATTTCACGCTTCGATTATTTTATATTTAAAAAAAATATACCCGAACTATCAGTCGAATAAAAAAAACTACTTGAATAGGTTAATTTTTTTTCCGGAAAAACAAACGGTACCCGTGGGAAGGGCAGAAGTCTTGGGGATGTGCTAGCTTTTCTTAAGGGTGCATATGTTATCTGCGTTGACAAAAAGCCAGACGCGCGGGGATTTGCAGCAGTCAGCTCTTCAAGTACCTCGCTTATGTAAGGAGAAACATTAAAAATGTATCGCGTGCGCTGTACAGAGTAGACGAGGAAAGGAAAACATCGTTATTCGCGGCTCGTGCTCGCTGCGTGTGCGGAGAGAAACTGTGTGACGTATGATGTCTCTGTGACGTTTCAGTCGCGACTTTTTAAGGGTTTCGCACCCAAACTTAGTTCAGCTGCCTATGCTGTGAGACAAATTAGACAATTTACAGACATTGATACAGCCAAGCTTGTTTACTACGCCTACTCCCACAGTGTTATGTCCTATGGTATTATATTATGGGGCAAAGCTGCTGATATTCAAACTATATTTGTATTGCAAAAGAGAGCAATTAGATCCATATACAAAATGAAGCCACGCGAATCTCTTCGCCAAAAATTTAGAGAAATAGGCATTCTTATACAGGGGCGTGTCAATACATTATAATTTTTTACTGTTTGTACGACAAAATATTAGTAATTACAAGAAACGGATAGATATAAGAAACCGTCCAATTAGAAGTGGAGCACATAAGTTAGTTGTAGTGCCATACCGTTTGCGTAAGGTATAGAAGTCCTTTGATGGAGTTGAGTGTACGCTTCTACAATATGATCCCGAAGTCTGTCTTCGATTTACCTTTGCACCGGTTTAAAGATACTGTCAAAAAATATCTAATAAACCAGGGTTACTACACCATTGAAGAATTTTTTAATAACAAGGATTCTTGGGACTATAGTTGCTTCCATCTCCTCACGAGATATCTTAAAAATATTGTTACTATGTACTAAAAATTGTATATTGAGACACTTTTGAAAAGAGCAAGTATCGAGTTTCTTGCCAGTTTTTCTCGGTGCAAACCTGCTTTCCGAATCTGGCGGTAGAGTCTTGACATTTCATGAGAGCTTTAGCTAAGCCTATGCGAAATAAAGAATTTTATTTCATTTCATTTCGTTTCAAAGAGTAATTAGGGGAACTCTATTCAGTTCACATATTTGACCGCAAGACAATGAGCAGGCCTCTGGATGCTAATAAAAAACTGCAAAAAAGTAGAAAAGAACAAAGTCAAGGGAGAAAACCATTGTAAATAAAATCTGTGCTAAACGCGATAAACCTAACCAGACCGTTTCCTTCGGCGAATTCTTAATTGAACATAATTTGTATGAAGTTTTCTTGTTAAACTTTTAACAAAGCTCTCGGGGAAGGCCCATGTTTTTATATTCTTCTCCACGGCTACCTACTATGGCGCTAAACTTTAAATAGAGCACTCGAACCATTGCACGAGAAAGGTCGGGCCCTGAACCGATCGGCAATATTTTTCTCGAGGCCCGTATTATGTACACGAAAGCTCTTTGAATAATCGAATAGGCGATTGAAACTCGGGTGAATATGACTTCGTTTTATGGTACTGATGTTATGATTTGTTTTGCTGGAGAATGTTTAAAAAGTAATCACATTGTATAAAGGTCGGCAACTGTTCGGGATATTTTTGGGAGGTGTTATCGTACTGACTTAGAAGGGATATGTAAACTCCCCTTTTTTTACGCTATACAAGTTAGTACAATGACTGCGATCTCACCTGATGGTAAGTGATGATGCAGTCGAAGATGTTAGCGGACTAACTTGGAAGGGGTAAGTTAAGTCACCCCAACGGTTTCTACACAGCATCGTACCGGAACGCTAAATCGCTTGGCGGTACGTCTTTGCTGGTAGGGTGGTAACTAGCCACGGCCAAAGCCTCCCACCAGACCAGACCTGAGCCAATTTAGAAATTATAAAATTCCAAAGTGGCCCGTGGCGGGAATCGAACCCGCGACCTCCCACTCGAATCCGAGCGTGCGTCCCCTGCGCCACGGAGGTCGTCGAAACTCCCCTATTACGGGTTTTCTTTCTACATGGGATCGCGCCGGAGCGCTAAATCGCTTGGGGTGTGTCCCAGCTGGTAACTATCCATAACCGAATCCTCCCACCAGACCAGACCTGACATACAATGCAGAAAGAATAAAATTTCTAAAGTAACCCGTGGCGGAAATCGAACCTGCTTGAATCCGAAACCGCCTACCTACCTACCTACCTAATTTGTTTTAAAAGTTCATGATAAAAAGTAATCAATATCGTGCATGCTTGGAGCATGTCTATAAGTGACTTCTTTTGGAGGAAATTTTAACTTTTTAGTGGCGCAATACGTTTTCACACCTTGAAATAAAAATTAGGGATGTGTGTGTAAATGAATGATAAATTTAATAAATTGTGAGTATGAATGTGGATGTATTCTTTGGTCCTTTAACTTGGTGTCTACAATGAACTTATTAATTATTTTATTTTCCATAATGTTAATTTCACACGCAGTACGGTCCAGTGAACCCGCTGTTCCTGCCGGTGACCGCGCCGAAGTCGCCGGGCTTCACGGCGGTCATCCTGACGTACGACCGCGTGGAGAGCCTGTTTACGCTGGTCAGGAAGCTGGTGCGCACGCCCAGCCTCGCCAAGATCCTCGTCGTGTGGAACAACCAGAAGAAGCAGCCGCCGCCGTGTGAGTGCACCTTTACATTGCTCCGCTCAGGTCAAGTGAACCCGCTGTTCCTGCCGGTGACCGCGCCGAAGTCGCCGGGCTTCACGGCGGTCATCCTGACGTACGACCGCGTGGAGAGCCTGTTCACGCTGGTCAGGAAGCTGGTGCGCACGCCCAGCCTCGCCAAGATCCTCGTCGTGTGGAACAACCAGAAGAAGCAGCCGCCGCCGTGTGAGTGCACCTTTACATTGCTCCGCTCAGGTCAAGTGAACCCGCTGTTCCTGCCGGTGGCCGCGCCGAAGTTGCCGGGCTTCACGGCGGTCATCCTGACGTACGACCGCGTGGAGAGCCTGTTCACGCTGGTCAGGAAGCTGGTGCGCACGCCCAGCCTCGCCAAGATCCTCGTCGTGTGGAACAACCAGAAGAAGCAGCCGCCGCCGTGTGAGTGCACCTTTACATTGCTCCGCTCAGGTCAAGTGAACCCGCTGTTCCTGCCGGTGACCGCGCCGAAGTCGCCGGGCTTCACGGCGGTCATCCTGACGTACGACCGCGTGGAGAGCCTGTTCACGCTGGTCAGGAAGCTGGTGCGCACGCCCAGCCTCGCCAAGATCCTCGTCGTGTGGAACAACCAGAAGAAGCAGCCGCCGCCGTGTGAGTGCACCTTTACATTGCTCCGCTCAGGTCAAGTGAACCCGCTGTTCCTGCCGGTGACCGCGCCGAAGTCGCCGGGCTTCACGGCGGTCATCCTGACGTACGACCGCGTGGAGAGCCTGTTCACGCTGGTCAGGAAGCTGGTGCGCACGCCCAGCCTCGCCAAGATCCTCGTCGTGTGGAACAACCAGAAGAAGCAGCCGCCGCCGTGTGAGTGCACCTTTATATGTATTGCTCCGCTCAGAGACTCGACCCAAAATTTTTATATCTAGGTAGTTGAATCCACGAAGACGTCCCGACACATTCGCTTTTGTTTCATGCGATTTGTAAAGAGTTAGAAAGAGAAGGAGTGTAACGCGTGGATTTACCTATTAAATTAAATATGTAGGTAAGTGTCGGTAAAATAATTGGTTATTGATTTTTTCGCCTAGCCCCTTGCGCCGTAGCCCGTACCGTCCGAAAAGGATCTTCGTCCAAAAAGAAAAAAAATATTTAAAAACTGAAAAGTAAGATTATTAGGGTTCCAACGCCCCCTGAACTGTAAATAGCCTACAAAACCCTCGGCCGGGTCTCAGATAAATTTTTCAGCATAGTATCCAATACTTATTTTTGCCTCAATGTCAGCTTCAAATGGCGGGTAGTTTGCTGTTTGACACTCAATGTATATGGGAAGTCAGTGTAATACAGCTACCGTAGAGCTACTGAGTTAGAGCACTACAGAGCATATAAAATTTTCATCCCTCATCGTTCCAATAGCGAGCAAGATTCCCAACACAGTCGCAAGTTGCAAGGCGACTGTGGATCGTAACATCGACCTTTAAAAATGTATGAATCGATTCTGGTATGAGGCGTGTAAGTGGATTTATTTATTTAGGCACTTGATACATACGCGGGACTCGCTCATATACCTAAGCGGAGTTATTTATTTACTATCTGCCTTGGACGTTGCAACTTCCGCGCGAGTTATTTATCTATGATTTTTTCGAACGGGGGGAAAGTAGATAGTGGCGCCCCTCTCTCCAGTTTTCGTCCCTTTTCTTAGATTATGTCGACATTGGGCCAAAAAGGCTTCCGTGTGCTTTAATGTTTGTGAAGCAAGTTTTTTTTGTAATTTTGTGCCCCTGAAACACGGCCCGGGGCTCGATTTGCTCCCCATGTATCCGGGATTTGATACAGTTGTAGATCTTTAGAACATAACGTCAGATTTTTATGCAAAAATACCAGCCGAAAATCGAACTGGATAGATAAATAAACTCTTAAATGCACTTAACAGAATAAATAAATATAAATATATAAATATAAATAAATATATAGAGGACAAAATCTCATATACATTGCTCCGATCCCATAGTAAGTAGCTTATGCACTTGTGTTATGGAAATCAGAAACAACGAAGGTACCACAACACCCAGACCCGAGACAATGTAGAAAAGTTATTTTTCTACATTGCCCCGACCGGGGATCGAACCCGGAACCTCAGAGATGGCGGCGCCTTGAAAACCGGCACGCTAACCACTCAACCACGGAGATCGTCAAAATATAAAAAGATAAATACTTGAATTAAAACAAGTAAATAATTTAAAAATTAAAAAACACGTTTGCCCTGTAGTGAAACGACTTTTCCCAAAAATCCTATGCCTAGCCAATGTTACTCGGAGTTATGTAAAGATTCTAACGATACCCCATAATATGTCCAAAGCTATTCAGCCGTTTGGAAGTTACGGTGGAATAAAGAAACTCACATACATGAACCCTAATAAAAACATTACAGTCCTTTTTGGGCAGTCGTGTAATAAAATAAACGTTTAAGGGGGCCTCTTACACAACACGACTCGCACTTGACCAGTTATTTAATTTTCAAGTTGAAACTTTACTGGACATGAAGTATACAAATACAGGTCACTACGGAATCCGTAACACAATGCTTGAGCTAAGACGACCCTATCGCTAACATCGATCTCTTACTACAGTTAAGGAGCACACCACGGGTGTGCCCGCGAAATTCAAATTTTTCGTGGTTTTTCGCGATTTTTAAGCTAATAAGACATAATAGGCTTATGGCCGTCAAATTGCGATAATCCCAATATCTTCTTCACGTGTTTATATAAAAATCTCTGCTGGAAAGTGTCGAGTTAAAGAAATTAGTCCGAGATTTCCGAGTTACTCACATAAAACTCGATACTCGGACTAATATCCTAGGATACTCATTTTTATGCAAATATTTTGATATAATCATGTAAAAATGATACTGCCATTCTCGCAAATTGATTGCCATAAGCCTATCATGTCTAATTAGCGTACAAATTGCAAAAAAACCACGAAAATTTTGAATTTCGCGGGCAGACCCGTTGATTTCACGTTAACTGGGGTTAGGTTTAATATGTATCTGTTTTTAACTACAATAAATGACCTCCATGTTGCTTGACCTCGTGCCTTCAGTGTATCGGCTGAAAACTAGGACTCTCGGTGTTTATTCTATAACTCTGTGATCGGTTGATATACATTGATGTTTCATTGTGTGATGTAAAAATAGCATCTCATTGCAAATCTTCAATGGCCAAAAAATACATGTCAAATGGGCGAAGTGGATTTCAATAGATATTTGAAAAGATATAATACTTGACTGAGACCTCATCTGCCTATACAGCATGTGCACGTGATTTAGAACCCTAAGTGCGCGAGCCTGATTCGCACTTGGCCGATTTTTAAGTAGTCCATTTTTGAGTTAAATAATCGAGAAATGCTAAAACAGGGGATTCCAATGAACGCGCAATTAATCTCGTAAACGATATACCTACGTACACTGTACAATTATACATGCGACTTGTTAATGTCCATTGTGCCGAGAGTGAAATTACGCGACACCGAGCTAAAATCGATCTTATCCCACCGACACAACGACTATAATCGAGTCAATCGTATTATTACATTAACATTTAAGCGTCAAGATTTAATTTTTTTTATTCAACGAACAACGAACGAGCGGTATGCGGTACTACGTTCTCATTACTGAAATTCGAAAACGCGAAGTTAAATACCTATTGAAAAAAAAGTTAATGGCGCTGAGAGAACTGAAAAAAAAATCCATAGCACAGTTATGCAGAGGTGTCGATTACGGTAACAGGGTATGTAATAACGGGGGCGTGATTTCAATGGGGTTTCCCACTCCAAAAAATTTTTTTCTGCGAAAATATAGTAGCATGCTCAATTGCTCAATCTCTTATCTTCTCCGAATGAAAGGCCATGGATCCCAAGCTGGCCACGTGTGCGTTGGCCAGCCTCGCTCAGTTTAGACTCAGGCATGCAGGCTTTCTCACCATGTTTTAGGTACTTTACCGTAAGTGATAATTAGTTTCCCAAACAAAAGTTCAACTTTTTATGCCCAACATAGTCGTAGTATTCCTCGTTCTTGATACGCACTGCGAAGGGCTGGTGGAATACACTCCCGGCCTCCGTCTCTCCCACTACCTACAACTTGGTTACCTTCAAATCAAGACTAAATAGGCCTATAATTTCCTAGTGAAGCGCACTCCATCTTGTCATTGGTGTTTTTAGTTACTAAGTAATATTTTTTTAAAGGAGCTAAAGATTATAAAAATTATGGCTTTATAGAGCTTTTAAATCCCTATAGATAAAGTTAAATATTTGCACAAGTTAAAGTCAAAAGTTTTTCCGCGGGAATTATTTAGTCGACGCGGGCCCTATAAAGGCAATTCCAACAACAATTTGCTTGAATTTTTAAAATCGACAACGATTCGATTTCTTGTAGGTGCCCGCCAGCATAACTGTGATTTTTCTTTGAGTGAAAATCCATCTGAGCGTATAAGTCCCACCCCAATCCAAGACGCGTCCCACGCCTTACTAACTCCTTACGAATCGCATTAAACATAAGAGTAAAGAAGTGGGGTGCATCTTCGTGGATTGAACTGCTTATAAAACTCTTGCAGATAAGTCAAACATCATGGTATGTAGAGTACATTTTGACGACCAACCTGGTGAAATTGGCCCGCAGTAAGTAGTGGCGATTTATGCGGAAGGTTTCTGGGTTTAATTCCTGACGCAGTCCTTTTTGCAATGTATAAATTAGGTTTAGGTAAATCCTGTGAGGCATCTGCCACCCTACCGGCAAACTTCCGAAACGTCCCTCTACTTTTTGCGGCTTCTTGTAAGCGTGCGTAGCTTCGTGCTTACACTTCCAGCCCCTTATATTGTCATCTCGCCATTTACGTCGCTAGTGACCCGGAGATATTCTATCGGAAATTTTCTTTACTAATATTAATCTTGGACACGAATATTTGTCTAGTCGTAAATGACTAAAAACGCCAGGTTCCTGCGTAAAATGGCGGACATAAGTTGTCTCTGTTTATTTACCATTTTAGCCTTAGCTTTAGAAAGACGTTTAAGCCCACCTGACACAGTTTTAGCCCTGAGATACTACAAATAGGAATGGGATGATTAATACATCCATTGCAGACTAGGATGATTAATACATCCAGACTACAGAGGACAGATCTCAGAACAGTATAACGTCTGATATTGTCTTAACAATGCCACTGTTCCTTCCAGCGTCAGAATGGCCGGTGGTAAATAAGCCGCTGAAGGTGATCCGCACAAAGGAGAACAAGCTCTCCAACCGCTTCTACCCGTACGACGAGATCGAGACCGAGTGCCAGCTGACCATCGACGACGATATCGTCATGTTGACGCCGGACGAGCTGGAGTTCGGGTGAGTGATACATCCACGGCTCCAACAGGTTCTACTGGATCCAGGAAGTTTCGAGCCACTAGATTGAACACTAGAGAAATTCTAGTTGAAATAATAACATCTATGTCTGCTGAACTACACTACTACTGTAGTTGCTGAGACTCCCGTTGGCACGCAACGCACGCCTTTGTTTCGGCAGCTGAAAATTTAGGCAGGATGGGTAGTAGATGGCTGAATCCTAAGATTTAGTTGAATTATACTCTATAAATATACTTTTAATCAGGAGACAAAAATAAAAAGTGACCCCGGAATATTGGTATTTTGATAATCCTGCAGAAACCATCGATTTTCCTGGGATGAAATGTAGCCTATTGTAAATCCAGGGTAAAATAAAGAAATTAGGTAGATCAAAGAGTATGGTAGAGTAGTGAGTTGGGTATGTAAAAGACAAATGGCAGGGATGATATTGTTAGGAGTTAGAAGGGGAGTTTTTCGATTAAAGTCCGATACAACATTCATGAGTATATTTTCCCTCCGAAACAAAAACTCCAAAGGTTAACCAAATAAGTTTGCTAGATTTTTTTAGGGTTCCATACCAATTTGGTAAAAATGGAACCCTTATGGTGAGACTTTCTCCGTCCGTCCGTCCGTCCGTCCGTCCGTCTGTCACACTCGATTATTTCAGTAACTATCAAAGCTATCGACTTGAAATTTGGAATAGTTTTAGGTAATAGTGACCCAACGCCATTGCACTCATAAAATATTGAAAATTGTTTTTATTTATATTTAAAAAGGGGGGAAAACCGGGACTTCGAATTTTCAAAATGAGATAACAATATTGAGTGGGGTATCATATGAAAGGGCATTACTAGTGTATTCTAAAACCGATTTTTATTTATTTTTATGCCTAATAGTTTTGGATTTATTGAGCAAACTGTCGAAAAAAATACCGTTCCCACCCCCTTATCTCCGAAGTTTATCAATCGAAAAATCTGAAATAATTATGATCAATAGACATTAATGTATATATTTTACAGGAAAAATAAAATCAACTCCCTAACTATTATACTTTTTTTGATAATAACAATAAACCACCAAAAACAAAGTTACGTTTGCGGTTTGCCAACAAAAGTACCTACATGTAAATTATACTCGTAAATTCATGAAAAAAAGTGATTCTTTCAATGTTTTACTCCTTTTATGGTATGGAACCCTCGGTGCGCGAGTCCGACTCGCACTTGGCCGGTTTTTTTTTGTTGTATCGGCTTCGCGTGTTGACTGCGCCATTATCAATTTACTTGGTAGTTGTGGCGTGAAAAAATAACAAATAACAATGTACCAAGTATTTGTATTTTGTAATATTATTATGAAGATAATTAAAATGAAATCGAGAACAATCTACCAGTGGATGACAGCCGTCACGCTCGCGCCTGTCGCGTTGGAATTCATGTTTTGTTTGTGATTTACTCGATCATTGCTGCCACTCATAATATTATGATGTACGGCTCCAGTCTACAGATTTGATGACATGATAGATATGTAGTACAACATATTACTAGCTTTAACTTTCTATGAGTTTACTGTCTTGATATCTATAGATAAAACTAGTAGGGCGCGTGGGGGCGCGGGCCACATGTGGCCCGCGTGCTGTCTTCCCGCCCATAAAAATCCCTTCGAAATTCGCCATACATTTTCTATGGTAAAAAAAATTTCGCCATTTTGGATTTTTTTTCTATTCATCGCGTAGACCTTCGGGTCCTGATTAACTCTTGTCAAGAAACCGGTCTTCCGTCTTTTATACTTTCCGAGATATCGACGAAATTCGAATGGCGGCCATTTTGAATCTGCCATTTTGAACTTTTTTTCAGCTAACTGCCAATTGCATAACATTTCGAATGACATTTGGTCGAGCACCCCCCACCTATCTTTAATACCCTCCCCGTGCTCTTCACCTGTCTTCGAAATCCTCAATCATCAGCTCTCTCCGTATTTTTCCTCGGATTGATTTCTTTTCATCTATAGGACCCCATCCGTGGAAAAAAAAAATTTCATACAAAATTTTTCAGGAGAGGTGATAATCAGTCAGTGAATCAGCACGAGTAGCTATATATATATTAACTAGTAGGGCGCGTGGGGGCGCGGGCCACATGTGGCCCGCGGGCTGTCGTCCCGCCTATATAGGTATTGTAACCCTCAGTCATAATTGTTCCCATACATTTTCTATGGTAAAAAAAATCCGCCATTTTGAATTTTTTTTCTTTCCATCGAATAGACCTTCGAGTCCTGATCACCTCTTGTCAAGAAACTATTCTTCCATCTTTTATACTTTCCGAGATATCGGCGAAATTCGAATGGCGGCCATCTTGAATCCGCCATTTTGAACTTTTTTTCAGCTCACTGGCAATTGCATGACATTTCGAATGACATTTGGTCGAGCACCCCCCACCTATCTTTAATACCCTCCCCGTGCTCTTCACCCGTCTTCGAAATCCTCAATCATCAGCTCTCTTCGTATTTTTCCTCAGATTGATTTATTTTCTTCTATAAGACCCCATCCGTGAAAAAAAAATTTTTCATACAAAATTGTTCAGGAGAGGTGATAATCAGTCAGTCAGTCAGTGAATCAGCACAAGTAGCTATATATATAGTAATACAAAATATTGGATGTATAAATAAAGTGGACATACCAGATATGCATACCTACTTTGAAAATGCGTTTGGCTTGAGCTTAGAAGAATTTATTTTACCAAAGGAGAGTAATCAAAATGTATTGGTAACTGAATTTATCGCAAAATGGCAAACCAGTATCAAATATGTAAACGGATAAGTCGAAAGCAAATTATTATAGGGATTTTTATATAATGTAGTACAAATACATAATTAATTAGTTGAGCATTACTTCAATTATTTATTAACTCAATATTTTTGGCTGCAACGCATACTAATTATATTGATAAGGTTTTTATATAATTTGAGAATGGCATGTTACTGGGTTAATGTCGATGCTTAGCACAACACTGAAAACACACTCTTTTTTTTTGTTAAAGTTCCGTATGCTTCGCAATATTTTCCTTCACCGCTAAGCAAGAAGCACTATTTATTATATCTGGGTATCAAACTTAGACCCTCTTACGAGATGCAGGCACCAATGGGCTATCGCTACTTTTCATTGAATCTGTACAGTGGGATACTCGGAATTTTACTAGTATTGAATATCGGAAAAGTATCGAATTTTTGTGTGAAAAAAAGCCCAATACGTCACACTGTTTTTGATTTATATTTCGATTGGATTTACTGTTGTTTTGATTTATTCACCGTTTGTCGTTGTGAAACTTTGTTATCGATTGTTAGCATAACGAATAAATTGAAAAAAAAAAATATTCAAATGTAAGTAAAACTATGCAGAATTAGATTTACACAACTTTTTGATAGAACGAGCACTAAGACTTAAATTCTAATAAGTACCTACTTACTAGTAATAAGGAGTAGGTACAATGAGATATCACAGTGTCCCGATCCGGGAATCGAACCAAGAACTATTCCGAGATAGCCAATCTTACTAAAAAAAACAGTCAAGTGCGAGTCGGACTCGCGCACCGAGGGTTCCATACTATCAAAGAAGTAAAACGTTAAAAGAATCACTTTTACCCCTTGAATTTACGAGTATAATTTACAAGTAGGTAATTTTTTTTGGCGAACCGCAAACCTTACTTTGTTTTTAGAGGTTTACTGTTAATATAAAAAAAAGTATGTTAGTTACTGAGTTGATTTTTCCTGTATAATATACGTATTATTAATAATTATTTCAGATTTTTCGATTGGTAAACTTCGGAGATAAGGGGGGGAACGGTATTTTTTCGACAGTTTGCCCAATAAATAAAAAACTATCAAGCATAAAAATAAATAAAAATCGGTTTTAGAATACACAAGTAACGCCCTTTCATATGATACCCCATTCAATATTGTTATCTTATTTTGAAATTATGACGACCCGGTTTTCCCCCCTTTTTAAATAAAAATAAAAAAGATTTTCAATTTTTTATGATTGTAATGACGGCGCGCCTCAATTACCTATAACTATTCCAAATTTTAAGTCGATAGCTTTAATAGTTACTGAAATCATCGAGTGTGACAGACGGACGGACGGAGACCGAGAAAGCCACCATAAGGGTTCCATTTTTACCAATTTGGTATGGAACCCTAACAGGAAGAGTGGAGGTATGCAATGAATTGAAATTACGAGTATTCAACAAAACAGGTTAATCAATTAAAACGTATTAATACAAAAAAGAGCCATCACATACAATATGGCCGTCAGTCACGACACTATAGCGACGAGTTTCCCTTCTCACTGTGCCATAATAAGATCACCAACTGAACATATTGATATTAACCCCTAGCACGCGATACTTTGGGGTTAAATAGAAACGGCCAAGTGCGAGCGGGACTCGCAAAGGAAGTGTTCCGTTTTGTAAAAAAAATGAATGTGCAAAAGTATTGTATTGGAGGCCTGTTAAATTGTTGTGTTTATTTCATTTTCAGTAGTTACTACTTGTTGTTATCGAAACTATTGTAAAACTCGTCCTGTAAAGATTTTAAATATTGTGTATTACGTGATCCAAAAGATACTACGATCATTAAGAGTTGATCAAAAAAATACGAAAATCACATTTCTTGTTTGTATGGGTAATCCCCTTTAATTTTAAGTTTTTTTTTTTATATTATTATATTATGTTGGTCTGGACTCTAGTGTTAAGCATACTTGAATTTGTAGTGAATACTTGAAAGCAGTCCACGAAGTCCGGAGTTCAATATGATCGGGGCAATAAAATATAGCAGTATTCGGTCCTGCGCCCTGTTTCCTATCCTGTCCTACCATTGGACCAAGAGAGCGAATAGAGAGTGCACTGGTACACAATAATCTTGTGCACTTGTTTTTGCGAAACAATTGTGCACTTGTGTTGGCGAAACATTTATCTCCCGCATATCTGGCCAAATCTCTGTGGATATTACCTAACTGCCCTAATCGGACTGGAGAGTGAAGAAGGCGCCCTTTTTGTAGGGAGTTAAAAAGGCGCCCCGGGAATACGTCCGCGCCATAAGCAAGAACGGGCGCCCTCCCGCGACTTGGCCCTCATAACCGCGAGGTTGATTGGGCCATGGGTGGTGAAGGGTTGTCCCTACTTATACAGTTCATGGGATACATCCCGCTGACAGACAGACGGACGAACATGGCTTAATAATAGGATGCCGTTGGCACTCATCGGATACGGAACCCTAAAAACTGCCGTTCACGTTCACCGTTTAAGGTGTCGTGCAATTTCGTATCTAATTTTTTTCTGTACCCGTCATTTCGTTAACTTGATGGATGTTGTTTATAAACTAGGGGTAATAGGAGTGTCATTGTTTCTTTTGTTTACCGAAAATTGTTTAGGGGATTAAAACATATTATTGCAATTAAAACTTTGTTGCGCCGTACTAAACTTAAATATTAGTTAAGACTGGGTACCAAGTGATAATGGCAAGACAAGATTTGATTTTTACAGTAGTAGATCAAGTCTCAACGACCTGAAATAAAACACACGAATATTACATCATATTGTCGAGAAACTGTACAAGTATAAACATAAAAGGATAAATTTTTGTCGATAAAAAAAAATCTCGAAGTTGCATCCAATTTTTTACAATTTTCAATTTATTTCCAAAGTTATACGCACTAGAGCGCCAAGATTTAGGATTTTAATTCAAATAAATATTACGAAGTACATTTACTATTGATTCCTTTTTAAATTGTGTATTTTAAAAGTTATTACTGTAAATTATAAATGGCGTTTATTACGTTCTTATTTCGCGTAATACGCTATGCTGTTTTGTACCAAAATGATGTTTTGCGCATGACAATCAGTCATAATCGCTCCATTGAGACGTGAAGACTGTATTTCTGTGCTCCAGGCAGAAAAAATAGTTCTTTGTATGTTTAATATATAAATTATGAATTATAAATTATTGTATGCGTATCGATAAATTATTTGGAGGTGTTAATATTATAATTGTAAGTATGGCGAACAAAAACAATGAGTTACAAGTATATTAAAGCATAAACCTTTCTTTCAAATATCGACTTTCACTCTTTATTTTTAAAGCACATAATTAACTAGCACTGCATTCCTTCAAGCAGTGACGGCAAGAGGAAGTATATGCAAAAAAAGACGATCCCGATGAATTATGAGATGAGGGAATAGAGAGTGCAACATGTTCACTATTTTGACACTTTAGTATGCAAATATCTAAATATAGCAACATCAACTACTTATTAATGATAGTATGTTAATTATTTCTAAGTAAATAAAGTTCAAGATATAATGTGCAATAATAATATGTCAAAATATGAAAAATTATAACATTTCAAATTTATTGTGATACAATGTCAATAGGAATTATATACTTTATTTGTGAGTAATGAATTCTGTGAAAGAGACTCCGCATAAATATTTTTGCTGGCTTATTTTTTGGGTTCCTTGCCCAAAAGGTAAAAGCGGGACCTATTACTAACGTTCATCTGTCCTTTGCCTGTCACCAGGCTGTATCTCTTGAACCGTGACTCTTAGAGACATGATTTTTTTTTGCTGTTGCTCGTATAACAATAAATAAAAAACAAAATGAATATTTTTAGGGGCTCCAATACAACAAACGTAATTTTTAACCGAATGAGGAGGATCTCAAGTCTTCGGAATCTTATTTTTTTAGGGTTCTATACCAAAATGATAAAAATGGAACCCTTATAGTGAGACTTTCTCCGTCCGTCCGTCCGTCTGTCACACTCGATTATTTCAGTAAGCTATCGACTTGAAATTTGGAATAGTTTTAGGTAATAGTGCAATCATAAAAATTTGAAAATCATTTTTATTTTTATTTAAAAGGGGGTTAAATCGGGTTCTTGAAATTTTAATAAGATAATAATATTGAGTGGGGTATCATATGAAAGGGCGTCACTTGTGTATTCTAATACCGATTTTTATTTATTTTTGTGCCCGATAGTTTTTTATTTATTATGCAAACTGACTGAATACCGCCCCCCCCCTTATCTCCGAAGTTTATCGTTCAAAAATCTAAAATAATTATCATCAATAGAAATAAACGTACATTTTACAGGAAAAATAAAATCAACTCTCTTACTTTTATACTTTTTTTTGATAATAACAATAAACCACCAAAAACAAAGTTTTGTTTGTGGTTTGCCAACAAAAGTACCTACAAGTAAATTATACTCGTAAATTCATGAACTAAAGTGATAATTTTAATGTTTTACATCTTTCATAGTATGGAACCCTCAGTGCGCGAGTCCGACTCACACTTGGCCGGTTTTTATGTATATTCATCGATTACTCGAAGACACGTGAACCGATTCGGAAAAATCCTTAATTGTTTTATAGGTTATACTTCCCAGAAGGTCCCATGGTCATCAGGTACTAATAATGGGACCTATAATAATGGGATCCTGAAGAAGTCGAAGGAACTCTTCAAATTTTATTACATTTCAAGCGATTTGGACATTTGTTGTTTTCCATTTAAAAAGTAGAAAATAAACTGAAAAAATGTTTTCCAAAAACCGACTTCAAATGCCACTACAAAGAGTGAAACAATTTTAATGTACCCCAATTCAAAGTCAGGTGAGGTTTTGGACAATCATAGTCCTTCGTATTATACTACGCGATGTGCAATAAAACGACGATCTTATAGACAATCGTCCAATTTCGAATTGGAGTACATTAAAACACACTTTGTCATTGCATGTGCATTAAAAGTCGGTTTTTTTGAAAACATTTTTTCATTTTTTATTTTATTAAAATAGATAAATAGAAATGTCATAAAGAAAAAACTCCTTACGCTTCGTTAAAAAGATCGCCCCTGGCTGTACCCAGCCAGAAATCCACATCAGACTAGCGGCATTGCTCCGCTGTATTGGGCCAGGAAGGTCCCAAATTGCGGACTGAGATTGAGAATTCATTTTTATAGTAAGGAGCCCTCAGTGCTCGAGCCCGCACGTACTTGACCAATTATTTATTTATTATTTAAAAATTCATACAATCTGTTATAATTTTGAATGTATGAAGCTTTAAACAGGGTCGTCGTGTTTTTTAATTTTTTCGTTTTTCATGCATTTTTTTTAAATTTATATTTACAAATAAATTGTCCTAACCAGTCAACTCTTTTTGTCAAAGATTTGTTGACTTCAGATTATAATGATGAAAAGAATAGACGGGTGTTTTATGGATACGATACGTTTGCAAGGAGGATGTCAATATACAATTAACGTTAGACGTTAATGCCAAGAAGACCTAAAAGGCTTATCTGAGGAATACTGTAGCTATTAGATTCATGATCGGATTCAAACATCCCAATGTCTTTTTTTATTTGTGTGATGTTTGAATCCGATCATGAATCTATCATGATCGGATTCAAACATCCCAATGTCTTTTTTAATTTGTTATTGTCATTTTTTAAAATACATACCAAAAAATAAAGTTTAATCGATTTTTTTATTCGCATTAAAAATGTTTGAAAAAAAAGGTATTTAAATTTTTGTATAAAATGTCAAGAATCATTTTTCCAACGACTAGATGATCTGCAATGCACCCGAATTTATCTGATTATCTTACCTATAGTGATCGCGGTTTTGTTGAGTTTTGTTGACAGTATTTGACAGTACACGACTTTTTTTTTGCTTTCCGCCCCCTCTTAACAAATCCTGCGTGAATCGTAGATTTTTCCTGGATAAAATATAGCTTATGTTTCAATCCAGTATATAAATAATCTCAATTCCAAATTTTAGACAAATCGTCGCAGTAAGTATTTGCGCTGTTGTGGAGTTACAAACTTACACACAAACTTTCTTATTTGTAATATTATTGTGATAAGTTCGAGCAACGTTTGAAAATGAAGAATGTGATTAATTTTGTTTCATTGTTCTGAAACTAAAATTCAGTTATGCAACGCGTATGGCAAGAAGTATGCTCTCTAGAAGAATCGGTGTAGCTGAAGACTATTTTCTTTCCAAAACAAACCTTTTTATGTTAGAAGATAAGTTATATGCTAATATCAAAGTTAGTATGTTCGGAATAATCTTTGTATCTTCTGAACCGAATATAAAAAATCGTTGAATATTAGTGAATACACATTAAGAGCGCGTACAAACTGATTATAGCAGGAAGAGATTTGATTTTTATAGTAGTAGATCAAGTCTTAACGACCTGAAATAAAACACACGAATTTTACATCTTATTGTCGAGAAACTGTACTATTATAAACATAAAAGGATAAACTTTTGTCGATAAAAAAAAATCTTGAAGTTGCATCCAATTTTTTACAATTTTCAATTTATTTCCAATGTTATACGCCCTAGAGCGCCAAGATTTAGGATTATAATTCCAATAAATATTACGAAGTGCATTTACTATTGATTCCTTTTTAAATTATGTATTTTAAAAGTTATTACTGTAAATTATAAATGGCGTTTATTACGTTCTTATTTCGCGTAATACGATGCGTTTTGTACCAAAATGATGTTTTGCGCATGACAATCAGTCACAATCGCTCCATTGAGACGTGAAGACTGTATTTCTGTGCTCCAGGCCGAAAAAATAGTTCTTTGTGTGTTTAATATATAAATTATGAATTATAAATGATTGTATGCGTATCGATAAATTATTTGGAGGTGTTAATAATATAATTGTAAGTATGGCCAACAAAAACAATGAGTTTCAAGTTTATTAAAGCATAAACCTTTCTTTCAAATATCGACTTTCACTCTTTATTTTAAAGCACATAATTATCTAGCACTGTATTCCTTCAAGCAGTGACGGCAGGAGGAAGTATATGCAAAAAAAGACGATCCCGATGAATTATGAGATGAGGGAATAGAGAGTGCAACATTTTAAATATTTTGATACTTTAGTTTGCAAATATATATAATATATATTTGCAAACTAAAGCATATAATAATATATATAATATAGCATCATAAACGACTTATTAATGATAGTATGTTAATTATTTCTAAGTAAATAAATTTCAAGTTATAATGTGCAATAATAATATGTCAAAATATGAAAAATGATAACATTTCAAATTCATTGTGATTCAATGTCAAAAGGAATTATATACATACTTTATTTGTGAGTAATGAATTCTGTGAAAGAGACTCCGCATAAATATTTTTGCTGGCTTATTTTTTGGGTTCCTTGCCCAAAAGGTAAAAGCGGGACTTATTAACAACGTTCATCTGTCCGTTTGCCTGTCACCAGGCTGTATCTCTTGAACCGTGATTGTTAAAATTGTTAAAACTAGGAGGATCTCAAGTCGTCGCAATCATATTTTTTTAGGGTTCTATACCAAAATGATAAAAATGGAACTCTTTTAGTGAGACTTTCTCCGTCCGTCCGTCCGTCTGCCACACTCGATTATTTCAGTAAGCTATCGAAGCTATCGACTTGAAATTTGGAATAGTTTTAAGTAATAGTGACCCAACGTCATTGCAATCATAAAAATTTGAAAATCATTTTTATTTTTATTTAAAAGTGGGGGTTAATCGGATTATTGTAATTTCAAAATAAGATAACAATATTGAGTGGGGTATCATATGAAAGGGCGTCACTTGTGTATTCAAATACCTATTTTTATTTATTTTTGTGCCCGATAGTTTTTTATTTGTTAGGCAAACTGTTGAAAAAATATCGTCCCCCCCCCCCTTATCTCCGAAGTTTATCGTTCATAAAATCTAAAATAATTATCATCAATAGAAGTAAACGTACATTTTTACAGAAAAAATAAAATCATCTTTCTAACTTTTATACATTTTTTGAACCACCAAAAACAAAGTTAGGTTTGTGGTTAGCCAACAAAAGTAAATTAGGAAAAAAAGATGTAAATTATACTCGTAAATTCATGAACTAAAGTGATAATTTTAATGTTTTACTTCTTTCATAGTATGGAACTGATGTGCAAAGAAACGACGACCTTATAGACAATCGTCCAATTTCGAATTGGAGTACATTAAAACACACTTTGTAGTGGCATTAGAAGTCGGTTTTATGAAAACAATTTTTCATTTTTTATTTTATTAAAATAGATAAATAGAAATGTCATAAAGAAAAAAACTCCTTACGCTTCGTTAAAAAGATCGCAACTGGCTGTACCCAGCCAAAAATACCCATCAGACTAGCGCCATTGCTCCGCTGTATTGGGCCAGGAAGGTCCCAAATTGCGGACTGAGATTGAGAATTCGTTTTTATAGTAAGGAGCCCTCAGTGCTCGAGCCCGCACGTACTTGACCAATTTTATTTATTCATTATTTAAAAATTCATCCAATTTGTTATAATTTTGAATGCATGAAGCATTAAACAGGGTCATCGTGTTTTTTAATAGTAGGGAATCCCAAGTAAGGTCGACCTTCACCGAGCTGTTTATTGGATGAAAACTATTTTATATCCAATTTAATACGTCAATAAATATATCGCAAGTGGGTTGCCTAAAAAATTTCAGTCCAGGATATGATTAATTAAGAATTAAAAAAAAACATTGTAACATGGACTCCTATTTGTTACAGTTTAGTTGACATCTTAGTTCAAATTAGATTGGATTAGCGATTCAGGTCGCAAATTGCAGTTGTGCTTATTTACCTATGATTTTATTATCCGTTAACTTTCTTTTGCCAAAAAATATAGAGCAGAAATACTTTCCTCAGCCAGGAAAGTATTTCTGGCAAAAAGCACTATTTATAACATCCAATCTAATTTGAACTACGATGCCAACTAAATTATAACAAATAGGAGTCCATGTTACAATGTTTTTTTTTTTAATTCTTAATTAATCCTATCCTGGACTGAAATTTTTTAAGCAACCCGCATCGTGTTTTAATTAATAATTTGCATAATCGTGTTTTAGGAATTAAATTGCATATAAAATAGTTTTCATCCAATAAACAGCTCGGTGAAGGTCATTGTATAGCGGGATCCTAGACTATAATTTTTTCACTTTTCATGCATTTTTTTTAAATTTATATTTACAAATAAATTGTCCTAACCAGTCAACTCTTTTTGTCAAAGATTTGTTGACTTCAGATTATAATGACTGCTAATTTTTGCATGGGATAATTACTGTCGTATCGTTGAATATGAAAATAATAGATGGGTTTTTTCATACTCTATGGGTATTTTATGGGTACGATACGTTTGCAAAGAGGACGTCAATATATAATTAACGTTAGACGTTAATTGTATATTGACGTCCCAAGAAGACCTAAAAGGCTTCTCTGAGGAATATTGTAGCTATTAGATTCATGATCGGATTCAAACATCCCAATGTCTTTTTTAATTTTTGTCATGTTTGAATCCGATCATGAATCTATCATGATCGGATTCAAGCATCCCAATAACTTTTTAATTTGTGTCATTTTTTAAAATACATACCAAAAAATAAAGTTTAATCGATTGTTTTATTCGCATTAAAAATGATTGAAAAAAGGTATTTAAATTTTTGTATAAAATGCCAAGAATCATTTTTCCAACAACTAGGTGATCTGCAATGCACCCGAATTTATCTGATTATCTTACCTATAGTGATCGCGGTTTTGTTGAGTTTTGTTGACAGTATTTGACAGTACACGGCTTTTTTTTTGCTTTCCGCCCCCTCTTAACCCTCATTGATTGAATTTTCGCAAGAGACAAATCGTCCCTGTGGAAACGCGCTTGCGGACTATAACATAGTAAAGTGATCTGTGGCGTAGATAAATGATACTGCGGTCGGCTTATAAGTGATGCTTTTGGTGTCTAATCAAACATTTTTGACACCAGTAAACTAGCGACATCTTTTCTCGTGCTCTCGGTACCTTTTTTTTTTTTTTGTTTACGGGGGGGGGGGAAATCTCCACTGAGATATCCAATTAAGATTATGTGGGATTTTTACCCACTAAAACCCCCTCGGACATCCTCAGCGCTCATGTTGGAAACCTCCGGGATCTCACACGAACGCACCGGAGGTTCCCTTGCGCAACGCCCGTTGGGCTCACCTCTGGCTGACCGTTAACATTTGCCACTCTCAGGCAAGGTTAAGGTCAACCACAATGACCCAGGCTATTAAGGGGCCTGGGATTGTTATCTGCGGCGTCTGCGAGAGGGATCTGATCTCTCTCGATCCCTCTCCGCAGCCTCCTTCTTTGTCATAACAACCTCGCAAAAAGCGGATGCTACTTTCCACGCCTCTTCCCCTGTTAGCATAGCCGATACTACAGTTGGCAAGCTTAAATCAGTGCCAATACTGTCTGTCAAAACGAGCCGTTCGTGGTTCCAGGCAGGACACTCCTCCAACGTATGTTGCGCGGTGTCGCACAAGCCCTCACAGTGATGGCATTTGGAAGTTTGCTGTGTGCTCTCGGTACCTGTGTATACGTGTATTGGTAGGTTTTATTGTTTTGCCGTACTAAACCCACACTTACAGTATAAAATGTGTACGGTTTTAGTTTCGACGTGTGGCGGGAGTTCCCGGACCGCATCGTGGGGTTTCCGTCGCGCCTGCACGTGTGGGACAACGTCACCCGCTCGTGGAAGTATCACAGCGAGTGGACGAACCAGATTTCTATGGTGAGCCTCACTATTACTCAGACCTCATCATACTACCTATTTTCTAGTGATAGTTACACCTTCCCGCATTTATTATCCCAGAGCGCCTCGTTTGAATCTGTAAGTCAAGGACTGTCGCCTGTTACCGTACATATAGCTTGACTTTGCTCATATGACCACTGACAGTAATCACTAACACATACACCATGGTTTCGGATAGCGAACCTATGCGATGCTCTAGTAATAGTTTAGGTAGTTAAATCATATTATTTGTGCCATGACACGGCCTGCTAGGAGATTGCACCTTACAGTGTATAGAATTTACCTACCTACTTTGTTATTAACACGTGGCTTTGTTATTTTCCTGTAACTTTAAATTTAGTGCATCAGGACAAATACTCTTCATGTTAAGTTGAAGGACAGACAAACAAATCTACTTCCCTACTATTTAGCTCCCACTTCTATCATGAGTGAGACATTTACTTTTCTTCTTTGCTGTTTCGCTCGATAGAGCAATTGTGGTCATCTAGTTAGGAAACACTGTTTGGGGCAGATCTTATTGTTCTTATTAGCACAGCCACTCATGCAAGGGGCCACAAACAGCGCTTTTGTATTGGTCATTCCATTGCATAGAAGGCCTCCCGCGTGGTCTTGTGTTTTATAATTTACATTTGTGACTATTTATTTATCTTTAAGCATCAATAATTTACAGGTAGGACAGATAAATTTGTTTTGCTATAATCCCATACTTGAAAAGAATCTGTATGGGCCAATATGCAGGAGCACCGCCCACATGAAATACCACACAATTCTTCCTCCATAGGCATATATGTGTGTCATAGGCATAGGTTGTAGAGCATAGCCAGCAACTTGTATATATGTGGTCCAGCATGCTGTACGAGTATATGCTCCACACTCAGCCCAACATAGCCTGGAGACTTGCCTTTTGTAATAGACTTAACAGCTCCAAAAACGAAGTAATTAAGGCTTTCCGCAAAATAACGCGTGCTTCCATTGAATTTCCAGGTGTTAACTGGCGCCGCGTTCCACCACAAGATCTGGTCGTGGTACTACACGTACAAGATGCCGGCCGAGATCCGAACGTGGGTCGACGACAACTTCAACTGCGAGGACATCGCGATGAACTTCCTCGTCGCTAACGTTACCAGGAAACCACCTATCAAGGTTAGAAACTACTTTCTGTGACCTATAATGCAGGAGATTTGGTGGTGGAACTCTACGTTTCAGGTTTTGGTCGTAATTTAAGCTTGGGTACATGTAAATTTCAACTGCTAAGACATCACTATGAACTTCCTCGTCGCCAACAATACCAGGAAACCTCCTGTCAAGGTTAGAAACTACTTTCTGTGACCTGTAATGTTAGGAGATCTGGCGGTGATACTCTACGTTCCTGCTTTTGGTAGTAATTTGCGCGTGATAATAATTTCAACTGCGAAGAAATCACTATAACTTTCTAATCTATCAAGGTTAGATACATGAATCAACTCTAGAGATGACTTATGATCTTGTCGTGGTACTAACGGACGGCATGTGGGTGGAAGACCATTTTAAATGCAAAAAAATTGCAATGAACGTCCCCGTCGCCCACATGACATACACTTTGACGACCTCCGTGGCGCAGGGGACGCACGCTCGGATTCGAGTGGGAGGTCGCGGGTTCGATTCCCGCCACGGGCCACTTTGGAATTTTATAATTTCTAAATTGGCTCAGGTCTGGTCTCAGGCTTTGGCCGTGGCTAGTTACAACCCTACCAGCAAAGACGTGCCGCCAAGCTATTTAGCGTTCCGGTACGAAGCTGTGTAGAAACCATTGGGGGTGACATAACTTACCCCCTCCAAGTTAGTACGCTAACATCTTCGGCTACATCATCACTTACCATCAGGTGAGATCGCAGTCAAGTACTAACTTGTATAGCGTAAAAAAAAACATTCCTTTCTAGAATAGATACTTCTTTGCTGTAACATACCAGACAAGATTATGTGAGTCGACTACGACACCAGTTAGTCACGAAATACTAGTCAATACCTGCGCGTAGGTAGATGACGTATCTATAAATTTTTAAGGTTCTACCTTGCATTTGCCAGGTGACGCCACGCAAAAAGTTCAAGTGTCCAGAGTGCACGAACACGGAGATGCTCTCCGCCGACGCGCGCCACATGTCGCAGCGCTCCGCGTGCATCGAGCGGTTCGCGCGCATCTACGGACACATGGCGCTCAAGACCGTGGAGTTCCGCGCAGACCCGCTCCAGTATAGGGAAACCACTTCGGGGATTCCCCACATGTATCCCGACATCGGTGCTTTATAAGGTAACGTCCGTTGTAGCGTCGGCCATTTTGTATGGGAGTTGCGAGCAATGCGTTTGTTAGTAGGTGGCGCCACTAGGGTGTATTGTGGAATAATTGAAGGCGAAAGAATATAGGGTGGCTACTTAAAGTATTTCGCACATCGGTGCTTTATAAGGTAACGTCCGTTGTAGGGTCCGCCATTTTGTACGGGAGTTGCAGCAGATGGCGCCACCAGGGTGTATTGCGGAATGATTAAAGGCGTCATTTTTTACGCATTATGACGTGTAGGTTCCGATATAGGGTGGCTTCTTAAAGAATTCCGCACGTGAATCCCGACTTTGGTGCTTTATAAGGTAACGTCCGTTGTAGCATCGGCCATTTTGTATTTGAGTTGCAAGCAATGCGTTTGTTATCAGGTGGCGCCACCGGGGTGTATTGCGGAATAATGGAGATGTCACTTTTTAAACATTATGTTTAGATCGCGATATGGGATGGCTACTTACAGTAGTCCGCACGTATATCCCGATATCCGTGCTTTATAAGATAAAGTCCGTCGAAAGATCGGTCATTTTGTACGGGAGTTGCAAGAAATGTAGCTCAATTTACACCGCTGCGGAATGACATGGAAGCGACTTTTTGCAACGAAATTGTACATAGCATAATGAACTTTATGTCAATTGTGTAACATACAAATTAAATAAGAACAAAGAAAAGGGTCACGCGTCTTCCGAGAAAACCTCGCGCATCTGTAGAATACGCATCAAGTGGCGTGGACGGTGGGTCGGTTGGGTCGGTCAAAGTAGTGTGGTGCCAAGTGTTTACGAAACAATTCGCTGGAATACACGAGTATTCCAGCGAATTGTTTCTCGCGAATTGTTTCTCGCGTCCATTCTCGCGTTGAGGCGAAAATGACGCTACTATTCCATTCCTTTCCGCCGCGGTGAGCCTTAGCAGGTGGCGCCGCCAGTGTGTACTACTGAAACTGCGCGTGCGGAATCATTGAAGGCGTCATTTTTTACACGTGGCGTTTAAGTTGCGCTATAGGTTGACTACTTAATGAGGTATCAGCTGATAGGAGTCGGCCATTTTGAATGGGCTTTGGTAGGTCACTCACTAGGTAGCTTCCACAAGCCACAGATTATAGTATGGGCCTTTTTGTTTACATTGTATTGAAAATCAGAGAAAAAAATATAGAAAATAAGAGAAAAAGGCATCTGTAACAAAAATCTTTAACCTTTTTTAGCGTAGAAAAAGTTTTAAGATTTTGACGATGTCAGATGAGATTTTTAAATTTGCCTCATTTTTACATTACTAAACCGTTTAGGGAATTATAAATGAGATGCGAAAAAGGTACATATGGATAAGCTCATAGAGATAGTTGATTTTAGTTTGAAGTTCGGACAATAAATAAATAATCCCACGAACAAATTCGTAAGGCTGTATGCGAAGTGAAGTAAAATGGGAATCGTCCCAATACCAGGGTATGTAGATGTAATATGCTGGTGCAATACTTCTTGGTTGTTTTTATTTGAATGGAACAGAGTTCAAGAAGATTGCGCCGATTTTACTTGTATTTATCATCGATGTATGTATTTTTAATTAAAAATGAACGACCTATAAAAGAAATAACATAAAAAAATATTAATAACCAACTATAAAAATATTCATATTATACGTGTTTTTGAATTTCGAAATAATATTTTACTTACGTTGGAGTTACCTTATTTACTATTCCTGAGATTCATCTTTGAAACCGCATTCCTAATATTTTTTGAGTTAACTACTGCCATAGTTTTTAAATTAGTTTGAAATAATAAAGTTCTTTATTTTATTATGTACATTGAGGAGAAATATTACAAATATATTTTAATTTAATACTATTAATATTAACAATATTTTTTCGGAATTCAAATGCAATTTTAATTATACGGAATTATTTCGGAGTTTTTTATATCATTATACTAAACAGATTTTCTAGGTATACATAATATGTTTCTTATGTAGTGCCATTTTAATTAGATTTTCTGCTTATTTTTGTCTTTATTTATACGATACATTATTGTTTCGACTATAAATTAGATTTTCGAACGCCACAACATATAATGTTGATTTATAAATTGTATTTTTTAATCTGTGCCATTAATACTGTGGAGCTGTCATATCAAGTTATTTATTTCGTTAGGACAGATTAAAAATTATTTAGGTTATTTTTGAATATACATACTTGTATATTTTTGTATTGTTTATGTTGTTTTTTAATAAAATGTTGAGTACATATTTTTTACTACATAATATATTTTGTCATTTCTAAAATCATGATTTACGAAAAAATCGAATATAATACCTTATACCTTCACACATAACAACATACTAAAATAATTTAATGATTTGTTTTTTAAATCATTCTTTATATTTTTATTAAGTAATTTTATAATGTTGACTTTTTGCATATAATTATATATTATACTGAAAAGTACATCAGTATTTTTCTTTGTTTTGTCAATTTTTTTGAATATACGGCATTAAGTTCTAGTCTAGATATTTCGATCACATAGTTTGTGGTACATAAGTTTGTAATCTATCTTAAATAATAAACTTATCTGGTCCGGTGAGGGTGTCGCTGAAGTCGATTTTGTAAATGTTTCGTCATTTTTTTTGCTGTAATGGCTTTATTATGAAGATATGAACTACAGAAATGAAATAATACAAAATGAAAATAATAATAAAACTCACTGTAAACAGACAGCAAAACTGAGCAAATGAACTACGATGTTAGTTCCAGTTTTAGCCACCGGATCAGAAAAGTTTGTTGCACTATACAATTTTTTACCTAATACCATAGATAACAATATAGCGTGAATTAACCGACAGTCCAATTCACGAGTTGAACTAAATATAGGGAATAAAATACTCGCTCTTTATTGAGCAATGCGCATGGCCAGACGTAGGAGGAGAATCCGCTTTTAAAGGACGCTTACATGCTGGCGGGTGTGACTATGCATTTTTTTTAAATAAAAGCAATAATAACATAATTTTTTTTATGAATTAATGTTTTATCTCAATAATAAATTGACAAAAAAGAAAGTTTTATACGTATTCTCACTTCTAAGTTTACAATACCAGACATTCTAGATTTTTGCATTTACATGCACCGTGGACTATGAACCACCAATTATGTGCTCGGAATGTGCTCGGGACGAGGCATTCAGACAGAAGTATTTTAAGGAATGTTTCGCTTCGGGTGCTTTTGGATATTTTAATAGCGTGTTGGCCTATTATTACATTTCGTTACATTACAGTTGGCATTACGCTTAGTTGAGATTGGTTGGCATTACGGTTGGTTAAGATTGGACATGACAAAAGATAATTCTTCTCTCACGTTCAATTTCAACCCATCCTGATTCATTGTAAAAAATTACCGAGTGACAAGTCAATTATGACTAAACTTTTTGAATAAAGATTAAAAAAAAACGTACTGAAAATTCCGGCATGTAAGACGATATTTAAAATTTGTCACGCGTATGTGGCCCGGTTTCCACCAAAGCGGAGCGGAGTGGAGCTGTGTTTGAGTAACCAATCAGATTTCGTCATTTCGACATCTCCTCTCCCATTTTCGGAGATGTCAGAATAACGAGATCTGCCTTGTTACTCAATCACAGCTCCGCTTTGGTGGAAACCGGGCCTTAACCAACGAGCGAACTAGGTCAATTTCCTTTGGGAGCTCGACTCTTGAATTGTAGTGTAGAAGCGTTTTAGTTCCGTAAGAATTAAAATATATTTTTTTGCATTATTTTGAACAAACCTCGTAACTTGCCATTCCTTTTTAGTATTCTGTTAGATGGTAAATAAGTAATTTTAAGACAATAAACGTTAATTGATACCCTTGTATTGATTTTATGTCAATTTTAATATATCAATGAAATAATTTAATATAATTATGTAAGATATAAATTATGATAAAGCATAATACCTTTGTATTAAAGTAACAAAATAAAACTATACAATTGGATAAAAAATATTAATATCAGTATCAAAATAATACTAATTTATGCGAACAAAGTTTCCATCTTTCATAAAGTTTTGTCACTACACAAATTAGAACATAAAAGTTGTTTTTTTTGGGATAAAAATTTAGAATGGATGAAACACCAAATCTCATTTAGTACTGTTTTTAAAGGCCAAAGTGGTAGTGTAGCTGGAAATTAAAGGATGTCGTTTGCATCACTTTTAATTTGGTCGTATCATTTTATAGTTTAGTAATATTTGTTAAAGTTCAGTCACAGAATCATAATTAATTAAGTCCATAAAATTCGGGCTAATTCATAACAGCCATCAGGGGACCTACCACCGTGACTTAAAGCAATATTATTGTAATATTGTTTTGACATTTTCAAACAATGGAAATTTTAAAACAATATTACAATAATATTACTTTAGGTCACGGTGGTAGGCTGCCTGATGTCAAAGGTGGAAATCAATCGTCGCCACTAAAGGTGGAAATTACACAATCAACCTTTTGCTTATTTACCCAATCGTCTGCTTACAAATAAACGTGAAATAGAGCTGGAATAGTTTTTACTCTGTTTTGTCTTTTTCAGTCAAATGTCATATTACTGATGACAGATAAGGACACAGAGTATAACTATTGCAGCATTTTTCCTCGTTTATTAGTTAGGCGGGTAGTCTGCAAATAGGCACAAGAGCCAAGAGGGTAAAATCGTAGCACCAATTTGTAACCAACCTCAATAGTACAGATTCTGTTTCAGTCTCTAAAAATCTACTATCTCTTTCACTGTGGTACGGTTGGAAAGAGATAGCACTAATCTTAAGAAATAGTTCTATCCCTTTTCAACTATACATTAGTAAAAGGAATAGTAGATTTTTAGACGCGATATTAGAGACTCTAATACAGAAACGATACCACTGACTGAACATGTATTTAAATTTTATTTTTAGGGTTCCATACCAAAATGGTAAAAATGGAACCCTTATGGTGAGACTTTCTCCGTCCGTCCGTCCGTCCGTCCGTCCGTCCGTCCGTCTGTCACACTCGATTATTTCAGTAACTATTCAAGCTATCGACTTGAAATTTAGAATAGTTATAGGTAATAGGGACCCGACGTCATAACAATCGTAAAAATTTGAAAATTGTTTTTATTTTTATTTAAAAAAGGGGGAAAACCGGGTCGATAAAATTTCAAAATGAGATAACAATATTGAGTGGGGTATCATAATATGAAAGGGCGTTACTTGTGTATTCTAAAACTAATTTTTATTTATTTTTAAGCCTGATAGTTTTTGATTTATTGGGCAAACTGTCGAAAAAAATACCGTTCCCCCCCCTTATCTCCGAAGTTTACCAATCGAAAAATCTGAAATAATTATGATCAATAGAAGTTAACGTATATTTTACAGGAAAAATAAAATCAACTCGCTGACTAATATACTTTTTTTGATAATAACAATAATCCGCCAAAAACAAAGTTACGTTTGCGGTTTGCCAACAAAAGTACCTACATGTAAATTATACTCGTAAATTCATGAACAAAAGTGATTCTTTCAATGTTTTACTTCTTTCATGGTATGGAACCCTCGGTGCGCAAGTCCGACTTGCACTTGGCCGTATTTATTTCACTTTAAATAATTGTTGATACATTTGAGTTAATATGGTGCAAACGCTTAAATACAGCCGTTTTCCTTAGGAGCGTATAAGAATCATATTCTAAACATTTAGGAGCCTAGTTGTATAGGAGAATAATAAAATAGTCCATTTTGACATATCGGTGCTTGTGTGAAGGATTATTCCTAATTATTGTGTAGATACGATTATTATAATATATGTATTATTATATTATAATTATAATTTAGATATTATAATGTAGTATTTGTATCGGTACAGCATTGTAGGTAATGTGTGCGTAGGGAATGCGAAATAAATGTATGAATATTGAGTTTATTTTATATTGATTTGAATAAAATTACTAGATATACATATAGATAGATATATTATAGATTTTTAACAAATCTCTAACTTTGAAACTGCATTGATTGGTCTGAAAATAATAGGACATACTATGTTTTTATATTAACTATTGTAAAAAGGTAAGCTGTATTATTGTTGTGCCTATCAATTTAGTTTCTTATTTACAAGATTTGTAAAAAGAAAAATAACAATAAATATTTTTTTTTGTCCAATCTTTGTAAATTGGCCCTCTATCTATGACCGTCAATCATAGACAATTTTTTTAATGTATAAAAATCGCAGCCAAAGACCTTGTCGACTAGTCTCGAAGATTTATTTATAATTTCGCATTTAATTGAATTGTACATAATTTGAATTATTTAGTGTCATGTAAAAAGCACTGGAGATCTTAAATATGTATAAAATTTTTACAATACATTGCCATTTGTCGTGTTTTCTTAATTAATCTCTTTCCTACTTTTTTAATATACTATGTACTCTCTAACAGTTCATATTAATTATTGAAGGATGAAAAAAACAGCAATTACTACTGGTCATTCTCTAAAGGACCGTCAGTGCTCTTTTTTACTTGACACGACATATATCTGTATCGAATTATAAAATTAAGTGTTACCATCGCTATATCAAAAAGGACAGACTGAAAATTTTCCTTTGTGGTAGATATTATGCTAGACATAGACGTGTATGTACATCGTTTGTTGTAGATTTATAATATCTTTTTTTAATATAATAATACGTAGTTTAGGTAGAGAACTAATTCGGTGATTTAAAATTTTTGCAAGTACAAGCAAAATCACTATTTTTAAAATAAAAATTCAGCAGGTAATATTTTTTACAAAATCTCTGAAATATTTGCTTTCCGTAATGTGTTAGGCTCTAAAAATATTTTGCTTCAGTCTGTAATTTTAAATAAATCTGTTTACTTTGTCAAGTCAAAATATCCTAATGAGCTGCTGTGTGAGGGCGAAAGCTTTATGTAGTACGTTAAGATGTCATACAGATTTATATATATATGGCTTTTTTTGGAACTATATACTTTATTAATTTTTTACTTTATTTTAGATTACTTTTATATTATTTTATCTACGCTCATTGCTTAAAGTTCGAATTATGAAATCAAAATGTGTCACATATTGACCTACTTTATTCACAGACTTATATCATTATTAAAAAGTTATTCATTATAACATCGCTGTACTATGGAAATATCTCTAGATTGTTGAATAATTTCTATTACGATACGCGGCTCTGGGTTCCTGTATTTTTGTGTGTCGTCATCACAGACCAGGGAATAACTTTCTTTTCTCTGTGGTCGTCATAGCCAAAAGAGAGTGTAGAGCCAATCCTCAATTTTGTTTTTTTTTTTTTTTTTTTATATAAGGAGTCCACAGACAACATTTAGTTGGTAGCATGACTACCAACTCCATATATATCGACCATAGACAACAATTAATTCACGGAAACAATAATTTTTCCCTGCCTTATATGACTGATTAAAAAGTGTGTTCATACAGAATATTGAAATGAATTATGTATAATTTTTGATTATTTAATTATCCACTAAAAATATAGTTTATCTGACTTGTATAAATATTTTTCTACTCTTTTTTGTTTCATGACTTTTTTAACAGACTATACGCAGTTTGCAACTGAATTTTGGCGCCATACCTAACTTTTAACATTTCAATGTGTTATTTTTGTTACTTAGTCAAAACTTAGCGCGGAAAAATGTCTAGCAGTGAAACGTACTAAAGAAAATTTAACTCCACCTGACATTTTAGTAATTGCAACAAAAATGACCCACAATCTTTTACCAACAAAGTGAAGGATTTACGACAAACGTTAGCAAGATTTTATGGTTTGGATTTATGATAATTTGAGCGAAGATAAAGTAGTGTATGAAACTCTACATAATTAGGTATTAAAACACTCGTGTGATACTATTAAAAAACTCGCCTGCGGCTCGTTTTTTAAACTCACACTCATGTTTTAATACTCCCCATTATGCATCCGTTTCATAAACTACTATTATTTTAGAGATTTTGTGAAACAAAATTGCCACTGCCATTGCGCATAAAGTTTTCTTGGTCTCAATTTTGATAACATTTTTCTTGAAAAGGCATCATTAATCATTATACTTTCAGTGTGCTGATTCTGTATCGTTCAGTTAGTTAGTTAGTAACCCGCACTGGGTTATTAACTAAGAAAACGGAGACAAAGATCCTATTTTTAACCGACTTCAAAAAAAGGAGGAGGTTCTCAATTCGTCGGAATCTTTTTTTATTGTATTCTTTTTGTACAAGATAGCAACTAGCATGGTATATTGACATGATACCATACCGACCTAGGTTGGTAATTTGTGAAATAATAAGATTTTTGTCTTCGTTTTCTTAGTTAATAACCCAGTTAGGGTTACTAACTAACTGAACGATACAGAATAAGCCAGCAGAATATGACATAATTAGTACATTACACGTAAGTAATAATAAATTCAATTCATAATAATTTTCCTATATGAACAAAATAATATTATTATATACTTAAAGAGATCTCGGGTTTTGGTTTGAATAAAGAGTTCAACACTTTTTTCGTAATACATTATATTACGATACTAATATAAACATGATGACTTTAAATAAAGACTATGACAAGTTTTTTTTAAATCAATTTTTAAAGAATCTCGCCTACTGAGCTTTCGCAAACTATCTTTAATGGTACTTATTCTATTTAAAAAATGTCTAACAAACTAAAAACAGAATGAGCACCACAGAATCTTTTCTAAAATAATCTAAGTAACGTCGGCCTAAAATATAGAAAAAGCTAATTAGAATGAGCTTCTGGTATGAATAGATTTTTGAAAACCTTTATATAAATATTATTATAATAAAATATAATGTTTTATATGTACTCTACCAATACCTTATCAGGGGGCCTACCACCGTAACCTAAAGTAATATTATTGTAATATTGTTTTAAAATTTCCATACTGAAATTGTATGAAAATGTCAAAACAATATTACAATAATATTGCTATAAGTCACGGTGGTAGGCCCACTGGTCATTAGATAGTACATTCGATCAAAAATTCTGGATCGAAAAACCTTTTTAAAAAATAATCAATATTTTTCAGATATCAGTGGCAACTTATTTACCGACCATAAGTAAGTAATTCACCAAGCTTTTTTATTGTTATTTTAAAGCTTCAACTATTCATGATGACATACTTGAAATCAATTAATTATTTTTAGATTAAATAGAAAAATAAGACGTGCCTCCGCAGTGAACACACACTGGATTATTTTTGATTTACTAAATATTTATTTAATTATTTAATATAAACAATGTAATTTAATTTAGCATAATAATGAATATATAAACGCACAAGTAGCGAATAGCAATTAAATAAAAAAAGATTCCGACGAATTGAGAACCTCCTCCTTTTTTTGAAGTCGGTTAAAAATACAAATGAGTTGCCTCTGATATTATCATCATTTAATAATTTCAAACCTGATGTTTATTAATGTAATCAATTATTTTATTAATTAATGAAATCACTTATATTTATTGTACACGAATATTATATTAACATTAATGAAGAAAACAATAATTAATTTGTTTACATGAGTATAAGAAACAAGGTTTTTTATTATGTAAAAATAAGAGAAGCTTGGAGAATTGAATATTAAATAAAATCAGTGTAAATATTATTATAATTAAGTAGGAGCATCTAGTTAAAAAAATATGTAGTATGAAATGATAGAAGAAACTTGGAAGTTGTACAGAGTTTAGATTTCAGAGTCTTATAAAAAGTATATTTACTTTTACTCTAGTCTTTTCCCAGCTTCTACTTTTTTGAACATAGATAGGTATATATGAATTATCATTGGTGTTTATTCGAGCTTATATAAACTTAAAATAGTCCTGTTTTTTTTTAGACAGGAAATGCTCCGCATGTTAATTTCACAGCACAATTGAATGGGCACAGATTAGTAAACAATTTGAGGATATTCCACACATCACAACTTGATGGACAATTTTCTTAGTGCATAATATTGCCAAAGAAATCGTGTCGTGTGTATCTGCTTTAAATTCAGCCTAACCATCTGTAATTCCTGGTAATTGTTTTTTCTTATTTTATTGGACAAATAGCATTAAACCATGACTATGTACCTATAACCATTACAAAAGCATTTGTAGTTTTTTTGATTTTTTTAGGCTACTCATACGAGTACCTTTTGTCATTATTAAAATACTTTAATAATGACAAAAGGTACATAAATAATATTTGAAAATTTTATTTCTTAAGAAATGTAAAAATGACTTACCTGATGGATATACTTGGTTATTTGGATTTGAGTATTTGATATCTCTGAAATCTAAACTCCGAACAAAAAATCTACATTAAAATTCATACTGACAAGTGACAGGCAATTAATTAATTAATATTACAAAAATATCGAATTGATCTTTAATTTAACTAATATATGTAAAATTGTAAAATTCCTGAAAGCCTTGTTAATTTGGACTGTAATTTACTTATTTATTTGATATTATTATGTATTAATTAAGTTTATTTTATATGTAACCCAAAAATATTTTGGATTGTCAGTAAGTCTGTCCAAGGCCTAAGTCATTGTCATAATTTTTATAAGTAGATAAGTGTGCATAGATTATGTACTTAATAGAGAGCTATGTACAGCGTGTAAATAGTACATTATACATATATATTGTGAATAAAACGATACATATCAATTTGTAAGTGTAGTTTCATTTTTTAATTTTGCCACATCGTTGCAGCAGCTTTAGAAATGTGCAAGAGAAATGAATCAGAATCAGAACAAACTTTATTTCACATAGGCCTTGGTCAAAAGGCGGTTTATGACGAGTCATTTCTTTTTATAATATCTCTAGAACAAACAAAATCTCTAGAACGGAACGAAGTTAAAAATATGTAAGTACATGAATGTCATGTTAAGCGATCGACAAAACGGACACGTGACTTATGGAATACACCTCTCAGTCTCGTATATTTTTGAATTCCGTGCCAATAGTAAGTGATTTAGCGTTTGCGATGATGTGAGTAACCGTAAAGGGTTGCTTACCCCGTTCCGAGTTAGTACGATCTTCGACTGCATTTGTCACTTACCAACAGGTAGGATCGCAGTCATCAAGTATTGACAACCACGTGTGAAGCCTCCCACCAGACCGGACCACTGGGTTATGTTAACTAGCAAAACGGAAGCAATTTAATTTTTGTATTCAACATGCGGATCTCCTCATTTCAGAAATGAGATCCGCAAAAGAACCAAGGTGACTGATATAGCTCAACGTGTCGCCAAACTGAAGTGGCAATGGGCGGGGCACATAGCTCGGACCGATGGACGTTGGGGATGGTTTCGACGACCTCCGTGGCGCAGGGGACGCACGCTCGGATTCGAATGGGAGGTCGCGGGTTCGATTCCCGCCACGGGCCACTTTGGAATTTTATAATTTCTAAATTGGCTCAGGGTCTGGTCTGGTGGGAAGCTTTGGCCGTAGCTAGTTACCACCCTACCAGCAAAGACGTACCGCCAAGCGATTTAGCGTTCCGGTACGATGCTGTGTAGAAACCGTTGGGGTGAGTTCACTTACCCCTTTCAAGTTAGTACGCTAACATCTTCGACTGCATCATCACTTACCATCAGGTGAAGATCGCAGTCAAGTACTAACTTGTATAGCTAAAAAAAAGGATCCCAAGGTGCTGGAATGGCGGCCACGCACCGGGAAGCGCAGTGTCAGCAGACCAGGTGGTCAGACGACATAAAGGGAGTCGCTGGAGCCAGGCGGCGCAAGATCGTGGTGTTTGGCGGTCATTTCAGGAGGCCTATGTCCAGCAGTGGACGACCATCTGCTGAAACGACGATTCAACATGAACAAGTTAACAACTAGCGTATGGTATATGTTCACATGAAACCATACAAACATAGGTTGGTAACTTTTGCAAACAAGTGAATACAAAAATAAGACTTTTGTCTGTTTTGATAGTTAACAACGCACATACTTAACTCGGAAAAGTCAGAGGTGCGTGCCCAGGATTCGAACCCGCGACCTCCTTATGAGAGGCGGAGATCTGAACCACTGAGCTATAACTGCAATTTGCCATGCGCTATGGAAGTCGTCAAATATCAATGTAAGTACCTACTCTTAAGATATTGACTCCGGGACAAATATCTTTACTCACAAATCGCACAACTTTAGTGGGAAAACTATAGGTACCTAATTGAAATTTAAACATATAAAGCTCCGGTGCAACAGTTTGTAGCATTTAGCTTTATAGCTCACTGGCTGGCAATTATCCGTATTACAATAACAATAAGTACCTAAGTTAAGTAGGTACCTACTGTCGGTACCACAAAGGGTTCAGTCGGCCCCGTTAGCGCGGGGACGCGTGGGCGCTGCCTGCTGCCAAATGCATTGTCCCGTAAATAGTATTACTTCAAGCTCGTAAATTATATCAGTCGCAGTTGCGTTTGAATCAGAGTAAGGGAATTACAAGTCTAGGGCCCTAGATGTTGCCCGCGGCTTCGCCTGCATGAATTTCGGGAATATACGCGTAGACTTGTGGTGTCACGCACTTTTTGGAGAATAATTCAAACAGCGTATATTAAAATTACGCTTGTAGCGGTCTTTCGATAGCTGACGACAGATGGCGTAACTCGTGCAATAGCACACGCTGACGGAGCATTCGACGAGCGTCCTATAAATACAACTTCTGACGTCACACGCTCGGATCACAAGCGGTCCCCAAGCACAACAACTGCCTGGAGGGAAATTTCCCTATTGCCCTCTGCACCGCTAAAGTGGTGACCCCGACGTGATTTCACCATTCACCACCAGAGGGCACACATCAACTGAAGAACACGCAACATAAACAACGAAACCGCAACTGCAACAACCGCAACCGCAAGAACCACAGCAACCGCTACAACATCGAAGAAGCAACCGCAAACCTCATTCCTCGCATCAGACTCCCAGTCTTCGCCGACCGACTCACTGGTCGCCGCGACACGTCTCACCGCCGATCGACTCACTGATCGCGCGCCGCTGCATCATCAACGGACTTCCGGTTCGAAGGTCACTCACACCTCGCCGGCACGCAGTCCACCCAAGTCAACCCGGTATCGCTGACGCACTTCCACGATGCTGCACGCTGTTGACACGCACCAGATGCACCACGACGACACACGACTTAACAGTCTCAGAGGGGAGTGATTGTAGCGGTCTTTCGATAGCTGACGACAGATGGCGTAACTCGTGCAATAGCACACGCTGACGGAGCATTCGACGAGCGTCCTATAAATACAACTTCTGACGTCACACGCTCGGATCACAAGCGGTCCCCAGGCACAACAACTGCCTGGAGGGAAATTTCCCTATTGCCCTCTGCACCGCTAAACGCTAAATCTCTTGGCTGTGCTTCTTTACTGGTAGGATGGTCCCTACTAGCCACGGCGGATAAATTTCCCACCGGACCAGACCCAGAGCGAAATTAGTTTTGTGTATTAGCGGGAATCGAACCCGCGACCACCCACTCGAGTCGAAGAGCAAGCCACTGTGTAAAATTTTCCGATGTCTCAACAGAGAAAATCTAACCTCTGTAACCACCCTTAACCTCTATAGCCACATCCAGTGGAATTGAACCCTGGTACTCGTGATCAAAAGATGATTGTGCCAACCACTAAACCAGCGAGACATTGAAAACAACCTGACAATGTATGTAGTTTATATTCCACTTGACTGCACGTCGCCATTTTTTGCGCCGTCTTAATAAGGTGTTTAGCGTCGGTTTTAGAAAAACAGGAAGAGTGGAGGTATGCAGTGCATCTGCGGCTGAATATTACGTCGTTACCTACATCGTGTGGTGACCTTTGTGGCGCAGCGGTGGTCTTCGCGTCATGGGCTAAACGGTGCCGGGTTCATAGAGAACCGGGAAACATAAAGAACTGTGGGTTTTCTTTAAGGTCTAGTCAAACTGCGAGCGAGGCGTCGTGTCGCGTTTTAAGTTCCTACACAATATATTGATTATTGACTTATCTGTAATTATCATAGGAGCCTGTCGCTTGCTCATTCCATATTTAACTGGAAGCAAATTCAAAAAATGTGTGTGTTCTCATACATTTTTTTGAATTCTGCCAATTTAGATAACTATAGAACTTACCTATATGTAGAATGAGTGATCGACATGGTATTTACGACGGTCGTAGATAAGTGTTATGGCTAAAACGGCAGTTGTAGCTAGGTAGGCATACTAAGTTTACCTATATCATGTAAGACTGAAGACATCCAGCAACCGACAACGGGGAGTCGGCGTGTCGCGTGTCGCGTTCCGCTGACGTGCCGCCGCGCCAGCTGTACACCATAGCCTTAAAAGACGTATCTTGCAGCCTGACTGCTTGGTGTTCTTGTGCTAATAATAATATGAGATCCTTGAGTGAGAAAAAAAGGAAGTGAAAACTCGAAAAAAATATATATAATATATACCGAGGTAACGGTAACAGTGTGAGGTGTCGGTAACGTTACGATAGCGAGTTCAATGGTGTTTAACTCTCTCAAAAAATGGGAAATGCTTTCCAAAAAACCTAGGGGAGAGTGGGTAACAGTGGATCACTTTTTTTTTAAAGCTTCACAAATCCCAAGTTTATGCCTAAATAATTAATCTATGATAATTAACCACAAGATATGTCCCTAATCTACAAAAACAAGTGCAATTATTGGCAAAAACGGCATAAACTTATAAGTTATAATAACAATTAAAAAAAATGGGAAACGATCCACTGTGACCCGTGGATGGGTCACTTTGGATCTTTTCATGGGTGACAGGGAATCGCTTGGGGTACACTGGATCTATTAAAATAAGTTCAATAAAATACTACTATTCTACATAATTATTTATTTATTTATATTCTAAGACAGCCTTCTTTCAGTCTTATAAAAATTAATTAACAAATGTCTTACAAATTATGCGAGTATAAGGAGACCTAAACTAATCAACATTTTGTTTAAATAAACAACAGTTTTTCTCCTTTAATTGCCATAAAGCTCTCTTCTCTATTCAAATAAACATATTTACTTCTTCAGTAATCATTAACAAACATTTAATAAGAACATTGTTGATGCTAGCTCAACTATTAAACATAAATATATTTACTCCTCGAGTAATCATCTCGCTGCTCTTCCTCCTTTGCGTGGACCCGCTTTAGGTAATCCTCGTAATTGGAATGGACTTATAAATTCCTTTTCAATACTCGTTGAAGTACCAGCTACAGTCGAAGATGGAGTACTAGCTGTCGCTTTCGGTAATTCGTCGTGCACTGGAGCATTTTGTATTGGCGACAAAGAATTGCTTAAAGGCATTTCAGGAGTTTGTGGGATGTTTCCGGTTGGCGTTCGAGGGGGCTGCAGAACAAAAGGCAGTGGGGTTTTCATTATTTCCCTGTCGTTATCATGAGCATCATTTTCATTAGATTGTATAAGTTGACTTGTTCTAGGACATGGTGACGTTAACACTACTGATGATGGAGTTGGTGGTCTAATATTCTCGTTTTGCTCCTCGAAGATTGTTGGTTGTATAAGTTGGCTTGTTCCAGGACGCGGTGAAGTTAACACTGTCGATGTTGAGGTTGATAACTTGAGATAACGTTGTATATGGAATAGCAGTCGATTTAGCCACAGATCTTATTGTTCGGCCATTTGATATAAGTTTCAAGGCGTTACTCATCTGTTCTTCAGTGTGAAGACCGATACTGGTTTTTCGTACCCGATTGCGAGGCATTGTTACCTACGAACCAATCAACCAAAAAACCATTTTAATTTCACGCTATATATGTAATTTCAACTTGGGTCACACTGGATCACAGTCCACTGTGACCCAAATGAAAATTATTCACTGTGACCCATAGGCCGTTACGACAGAAAAAAATATTCAAAAAATAACTACTTATATCCAAGCCAAAATTACATTACCCACAACGGATTTAATAAAAATAACAAGTTCAAAACATACAACTATCATTTATATTTATTAAAGGGTTGGGAATACGACAAATTTCTAAATTACGTAAAAAAATACTTTCGTACTTACCTACTTGCCTGCGTGTCACAGCACGTGATTCCGCACGGCGAGCGCGGCGGTGACTGGCGCGTGCGAGGGGGGTATCGACGAGCAGTAGCCACGCGTTTGCTTGTATGTGTAAAGCATCACACGTAAGAATTATAGCGAATAATCCACTGTGACCCGTGATCCACTGTTACCCACTCTCCCCTACTTCAAATGCCACTACAAAGAGTGAAATAATTTTTATTTAAATTTTAGGTACCTACACCAATTCGAAGTCGGGCAATGTTTCATACAATCCCTAATAGTCCTTCTTACTTACTTGATGTGCGAAGAAATGACGAAGTCATAGACAATCGTCCGACTTCGAATTGGTGTAGGTACCTAAAATTTAAATAAAAATTATTTCACTCTTTGTAGTGGCATTTGAAGTAGGTTTTTTGGAAAGCATTTCCCATTTTTATTTAATACTTTTTAGTGGAAAACAATAAAATGCACAAGGCGTTGTAAAAATACCCAAATCGCTTGAGGTGTGTTCACAAAATCTGAAGAGATACCTCAAATTCACCAAGATCCCATCATCAGACCCTGACTTGATGACTATATAGTCATCAAATCAGTATCTGCTAGCAAATGCACAAGTAACTATTAAAAATACCCAAGTCGCTTCAAGTATACTAGCAAAATTTGAAGAGTTCCCTCGGTTTCACCAAGATCCCATCATTAGACCCTGACTTGATGACTTTAGTCATCAAATCAGTATCTGCTAGCAAATGCACCAGTAACTATAAAAAATACCCAACTCGCTTCAAGTATACTAGCAAAATTTGAAGATTTCCCTCGATTTCACCAAGATCCCATCATCAGACCCTGACTTGATGACTTTAGTCATCAAATCAGTATCTGCTAGCATATGCACCAGTAACTATAAAAAATACCCAACTCGCTCTAAGTATACTAGCAAAATTTGAAGAGTTCCCTCGATTTCACCTAGATCCCATGATCAGATCCTGACCTGATGACCATAGGACAACTTGGAAAATATTACTCTTTCTAATAATACTCAAATAGTTTCATGTGTCCATATAAAATTTGAAGAGTTCTCTCGATTTCTCCAGGATCCCATCATCAGATCCTGACCTGATTAAAATGGGACCATTTTGAAACAAAACCCTCTTAAACAAAAAAAGAATTTTTCAAATCGGTCCACGCGTCTTCGAGTAATCGGGGAACATACATAGAAAAAAAAAAAAAAAAAGATTCCGACGAATTGAGAACCTCCTCCTTTTTTTGAAGTCGGTTAAAAAGGCTCAACGCGTCTAAAGAAGTTTTCACTTTAAAAAGTACCTACATACTTAGGTAGAAAATACACACGGGGGTACCTAATTACCTACCTACTTATACACCTATATATGTTGAATATTTTTAATTAGTAAGGTCAGCTTAATCATTCATTTTGGTAGGTACTTACATGGCCCGGTAAAAAGCTCTTTTACATGAACGTGTTCCTATACTTATCTAATTAATTATATTATGTAGGAAGCATATCAATTTCACTACCGTCGTATAAATGAGTGGCCCAAAATTAAGAAAGTTCATAAAGAAAAGGGCTCCCGCGGCGCGGCTAATCGCCACCTATCGCGAAGTGTAAATAATCGATTTTATGTTTCGAATTTCGATTATTCGATTTCTCCACTCGATGATTAACAACAATTTTATTATTCTAGTAGCCATTATTAAAAAGAGGTTTAATCAGTCCTGATTTTTTTTATTTACTGAATTATGACTTGACCTATATGAGATCCTCTATAGCAGTGGTTCCCAAACTTATTTTGTCTACTGCCCACTTTGAGAATAAATATTTTTTTAGCGCCCCCATTTTTTCACCTATTTAAAAACCACTATAACTTCAAATTGAATTAATTAATTATTGTGACCTATATATGTATATTAACGGAGAATTCTAAACGAAACTTTTACTATAACCCGCAACTTGAAACCTGAGCGCAGTAGGTAACATACAACGGCGCTTAAGGTCTCAAGTTAACTCTTACGGGCTCCACCTGCCAATAAGAATGATTATTGAAACGCAACTTTATAGTATTAAAACAGAGTATCTTTTATTAAAAATATAACTAAAATAATCAATCCTTATATAAAAACTAATGTGAAGGATGAATCTGATGCTGTTTAATAAGTTTGTTGATATCAGGTTCCAATTTACTCAAGAACAGTCGCAAGTCGCCACGTTCGGTAACAAGCAAACGATTTCGCTTTTTAGTAAGCAATGTTGTCACAGCACTAAATCCACGTTCACACAAATATGACGATGGGAATGCTATCAAGAATCGTTGAACGATTGACCACAATCCAGGGTACAATTGCGGGATCGGTTTTTGTAGCCAAAATTCTTGGTAACCATTTTTGAACTTGATTTTTATTTCCTCGTGTGTTGTCAATTCTATAAGTTCTTCTTCCAGCTGAGGTGACATTGCTGTGTTGACATTTGAAAACGGATCCAACACCCAGTCTGGTATTTCCAAGTTCAAAATGTCCTGGTATCGTTCGGTGAAGTCAATGTGGAGGTTTTCCAAATGTTGGCAGTAGGCAAACAATTCGTCGTTACTGCATGATACTGATAAATTTGGAAAATTGTGAAACTCACGTCTGCCCAGATTCTTTTTGTGTAGAAGCAGTTTGGCTGCGAAAGCAGCAACGACGTTTTTTGTTTTAATTAAATTTAGTTTATCGCCTTGCATTTGGAGATTCATGTCGTTGAATAATTTATACAGGTCTGTCATGTAAGCTATATCATTTTTTGATGTTATGAGCTTGTCGTGCAATTCTGTATCTTTAGTTTCCAAGAACTCTATAACAGAGTCAAACAGGTTGTAAAATCGAGTCAGACAATTGCCTCTTGATAGCCAACGAACTTCAGTATGATACAACAAACGGTTGAAATCCTCGTCATTAGTAACACAAAGCTGATGAAATAATCTATCATTCAAAGAGCTGTTGCGGATTTTATTGACTGCTTTGATGACATATTGCAGTGATTGAAATAGTTTTTCACTTAAGTTTCTAGCAACTAAATGTTGTATATGAATAACGCAATGTACACCAAGGACATCTGGAATTTTATTTTTTAAGTACGCTATGAAGCCTTTATGGCACCCTGTCATAGCCGGAGCGCCATCCGTAGCAACTGAAATAATATTTTTCAAAGGAATCTCTTTCTCATCGCAAAACTTTTCCAATGTATTGAATATGGTTTCACCTTTTGTATCGGTCTCTAAATTTCTAGCAAATAATAGTTCTTCACATATTTTCTCATCTTTAATAAACCTCACGTAAGACAACAACAATGCTTCATTAGTTGGTAAAGTGGACTCATCGAGCTGAATTGAGAATTGACTTGTCCTCAGGTGATCGCACAATGATTCTTCAATGTTTTCAGCCATTTCATCAATTCGTCTTTGCACAGAATTATTACTCAAAGGAATTTTTCGGATAATATCTGCGGCCGGTTTATGAAGCACAGTAGTTATTACTTCATTTATTGCTGGCAATATTAACTCTTCTCCGATGTTATGTGGTTTGCCTTTTTGAGCAATTAACAAAGAGATATTGTACGAAGCTCGAAGTCCGTCGTCATCTTGCTTAGCAGCCGCCGAAAATAGTTTTGCTACACTTGGCTGTGTATTATGCTTCTTCTCTAGGTCTTGAAAATATGCTACATTCTTGTCTTTCTTATCTGGATGCATTTTATTCAAATGATCTTGCAGCCTTGAAGGCTTCATTGCTTCATTCGAAAATGTTTTTAGACATAGAAGACACAAAGGTGACGATGGGTTTGTGGGATTTTCAATAAATCCGAATTTAATATATTCCGCACAGTATTGCCGTCTCTTCTTTTTTACTTCCGACATTGTTTTGCAATGAGAAATACGTTCAACTTCGCGAGTAGTGTAGAGGAGGTGTAAGTAGTGCTCATCTATTACGCGCGAGACCACAAATGAAAATAAAATAAATATTACATTGTTTATATAGAAATGCTTAAGCAGCACGCACCGACAGGAATAAAACAAACATGCATAAACTCGTTAATCTCATTCGACGCTCAATCGTACTCAACAAGTCCGAACAAGTATTCAATGAATCATCCGACTGCTACAGGAATGCACAATTCGGGTTATTTAACAAAAACTTGTTAAAACATGATAGATATCTACGAGTACTAATAACTATTAAAATGCGAAAGTGTGTCTGTTGCCTTTTTATTTGTGTCTACTTTCATTACGAAACGGAGCGACCGATTGACATGATGATTCATTTTTTCTATATTCAATAAAATATGACAGATATATGAACTACGCGGAGAGAAATATAGAATCGAGTTTGAGCAATCTTTTAATTCATATTAGTTGATGTTCACAAGTTGTTGTTGAGAGTCGAGAGCTCTTGCAGTTAAGAGGTTGTTTAAGAGGCCTACTAGCTAAATAAAATTACAAATCACCCCCCCGCCTCGACACAACGCCCCCATTTTCTTTCTGGGTCTCTTACCGCCCCCCTTGAGACCTGCAGCGCCCACAAGGGGGCGTTATCGCCCACTTTGGGAAAGACTGCTCTATAGGGATTAAAGGTAAATGGGATTTATAAGTATTGCTGCATGTCTGTTATTGTACCTACCTTTGTACACCCAAACAACAATTTAGGTACCTACTCGTATTCGTAAGAAATGAAAAATATTTTAGGTTTTTTTGAAAATAACCAGAAATTTTGGCACACAAAAATTAAATACCACAGACAAAATGCCAAGTTTCTTCTCAGTTCATCTCGGTGCAAACCTGCTTTCCGAACCGAACCTGGCAGTAGAGTTTATATTTTTCATAAGAGCCTATTATATAGGTCTATGTGAAAATAAAGTTAAATTTTTTTGATTTTCAAAGGCCAAATTGGTACACTACCTACCTTTTCACTAGATACTTACCAAAGTTCGTTTGATGAGTAGATGTCTGAGAAATATCGTTTTTCATGAACGTAATAATATCTTCCTCCGATATAACTCTTAAAATCATGCAAAACGAACACAAAATACTTACAGGTAAGTAGGTACCTACGAGAAAATATTTCTTGCGAGGAAATAATTAATTGATATAGAACTGGACGGGATGGCCAATCGATCGACGCCACGTGTCCACTCGTACCTCAAAACGTTACAATCACCACACAAACCATCGAGCAAATAAACAGAAATTAATCACAACATCCCGACAGAGGGGCAGCCGGAAAAGATGAAATCTGATCCCCGAACAAAGCGCCCCGCGTCCGTATATCGGTCGTTACTTACAGAGTTACGGGTCAGAGTTACGACTTACGACTCCACTATCGTACTGTCGCGATATCCCCCAGTCGGCCGCAAATCGCTCGCAGCCTTTGTGGCACCGACGCGGGCGCATTGTACCAGCTAACGCGGGAGGTGTTAATGTCGCAGCAAATATGTAGCAAGCGCGAAACAAAAGCAAAACCGAAAACCCAGCGGAACCGCTGACTGGGAACATGCGCGTGCGCAATTTATCGACGCGTAACACGGCTGGAGTAATTTTAATTAGAATGGCCTTTTAATGAATGAAGACATAAAGTATGTTCGGAGATTCCGGGAGTTTTCCCTGATACGAGGCGGAGTGCGTGCCGCCGTAATTGGTGATTAGACGAGGATATTGGCATGCGTATTGTGAAGGATACGGCCTAATGTAACCCTAAACAATAGGGCGAGTAAGTATTCAATCTATGCAATAGGATTCTCGCCTACTTTATTTATTACGGAGAAAAGATTAGGCAGGATCACACGTAACACGTAGGTACCCCGTACCCATAAGAAATACTTGGTAAATGTAAATATATGATGATGATACATGATAATACATCTTACTCTCATAACATAGCAGAAACGTGGACACACACAGTAGGCCTTGTCCACAAGTTTAGAGTCGCTCAGCATTGAGCGTACTATGCTGCTCTTAGGGATAGGATCCACCACTAGGACATCCGTAGGAGAACTGAAGTAACCGAGATAGATCCTATAGAAGCAGTTCAATAAACTCAGATGTCTGCCTTAGGTCGAGGGTTACTGTAGCCTCTGAATTTTTGGACGTACGTTCCCTCACTTACCAGTCCAATACAATATCGTTAGGACAAAGATTTAAATCGCTCGGAGACCTTAATATATAAAAGTACAGATTTCACAAAAATTTTTTTTATAAAAAAAAATTTTTACAAAAAAACAAATATATTTCGATTTCACCAAAATGTTCTCAAAAGTGTTCTAAGTTCGCCGACCCGAAAAATATGGCAGTCATGCTATAAGTAAAGAAGGTTGAGAAGGGATGTTGCGAACTGCTAGTGCCAGTTGGTAAAAGTCCAGACCTGAAGAGAAGCCTGAGATTCTTAGAAGATTTCTTCTTCTTCCCTTTCTTCTTCTTTCTTTAGAAGCGGGTGGATTTAATGATGATAAATTGGCAGTAAGTAGTAGGTAGATCTTGAGACTGACAATTTTTACTTATTCAGCGACGAAATCGACAATGCCAAAATAAAGATTAAAGACGAAATCATACGGGAATCAGGAATAAGTATAAAGAATATTCAAGGAGGTTTCTTCGATTCCCGTATTACTAGCGGCCGTAATTGGTTACTAGACAAGCGTATTCTTGGTATGCAAATTGCGAAGTATTATGAAGCCAAAACAATAGCGGACTCGGATAAAGTATGCAAGAGATAAGGCACTTACTTACTTACCCGCCTAGTTAATATTATTATCTTCAATTTACGCGCCGATGTAGGTAGGTAGGCATTGGCAAGTAATTGGTAACTTGATACAGGTATTCGAGAGATGCGGAGTAAGTAAGTAATAAGTAGGTAGGTATTAATGCAGATTCAGTTTCTAAACGGCTACATGGGAGGTTTCATCACGTTCTAATTACAGTTATGTAGGTAACTATCAAGTCCTTATGTATTAATTCTGGTGAAAATTGGTGTGAATGTTCGGTACACCATCTATACTTATTATAAAACTGTAACGGGTCGAGTTCAGTACATTGAAGATATTATTTTGAAAATTTTTGTTGGAGGTCACTCCTTAGTCGATGCTGAAGCCATAACTGTAACTTGTCTTAAATAAATGCAATGCTGAAAAATTCAAGGATTATTAAAATAAAAACGTAGTCACGGGTAATTATATTATTAGTTATCAGTTAATTTAAACTAAATAGTATTTCTCTCTTGCGAGTTTGAGAAAATAGGTTGCTTGAAACTGTGATATCTAGTATCCCTGTTGTATGTACCCTTAACCCTATAGTTAATTGTAAAAATGTCTCCAAATTTACTATTCCTAAGAGCCATGCTGTTCCTGGGATAAGTAGATAAGTAGATACAAAGTAACGAAATTCTTAAAGTTAAAAAAGTTGCGCCAGAGAGGTCGTCGCTGGTCTAATGACGTGAATCGAACCTGGGGTCGGATTGCGTAAGAGAAACGTATTCATCGTTGTCGTAATCTTTAACAAATTCAGTCCCTCGATTGGCTGACGTAAATCAGGGAACCAATCTGCTGGCAGAACTTGTAAACGATTACGATAAAGATGAATACGTTTTTCTTACACCATTAAGGGGCCGGTTAGTTCTCCAACTGCCGCCAGGAAAATTGGCACAGTCGGTGCTTTTAGTACCTATACCTATAAGTAGCACCTACTTAGGTACAGTACGACGTATTCAGCATCGGGATATCATCATCAAACCCTTTTTATGTCCCACTGCTGGGCCTCCTTTTAGAGTGAGAGAGGTTTGGCCATAGGCATAGCTACCACGCTGGCCAAGTGCGGGTTGGCGGGCTTCACACACCTTCGAGAACATTTTTTGTGAACTCTCAGGCATGCAGGTTTCCTCACGATGTTTTTTTTTCACCTTTAAGCAAGTGATATTTAGTTTCCTAAAAACGCACATAACTTGGAAAAGTCAAAGGTGCGTACCCAGGATTCGAACCCGCGACCTCCTTATGAGAGGCAGAGGTGGAGAACCACTGAGCTATCACTGCTTATCGGGATATCGTATGACACTAAATCTTGTAGTCAATCAAATTTATATTCATAAACACGCAAATCAGTTAAGATGGGAACAATGCTGATGGGCAGCCGGCAGGCGATCTGATGACGCGGTGTTTTGAATATAATACGAGACCTGCCATTTTCAGCGCGGCCACCTCGCGCCGGTTCATCGACACGGGCTGACGAATAGATTGATTTGCGGTCACCATGAGTTATGGGGAACGTAGGGCGAAAAATAATTTTGATGATATGGTTTTACAGGCATTAATAGTTGCACCATAGCGAGGTCTAGGTACGCGGAAAGGGCTCATTTTGATGTGGATGAGGTACTTTTGAATTTAATTGCTTTGCCCAAAAGTTTATATCCCGGTTTTATTCTCAATCATCTCGCTGTAGACAGGTTTTGAATCAGCTATGCTATTCTACAAAATGAAATAGCTGCCAGACAGCTGCCAACCCGAATATGGCATGCAAAATTGTACTATATTACAACTGACAAATTCATAGATGCATAGATGTACGCTCGTCGCTGTTTTGCAGAACAGCACGGCAGACAAATCTTTTTTAAAATAATGATAAATATGAGGCAAAAGAAAGATAAAC